>OX101741.1:193536-1393536 GCA_944452665.1 Stenoptilia bipunctidactyla | reverse complement strand
ATATTTAAAAACACATTGAATTAATATATTGACGGCTTCTGTGGTGCATCGGTTGATTGATCAGCCACGATTGAAAAGATACTTTAAGATAATTACTTAGGTATGTATTAGATTTAATTTTCAAATTATCAAAAAGCATTCCTATTACTATCCTTTGTAAATAACAAGTAACAAGACTATATATATAAAACTACTAGCTGCTGCCCGCGACGTCGTCTGCGTGAACGCTATGCAGCACCAAACGCACCTACGATTATAACACCGCTAGCGTGATAATATGTAGCCTATATGTTGACCCGACTTCTTAACTATCTTCATGCCAAATTTGAAGTAAATCCATGCAGTACTTTTTGAGTTTATCCCGGAAAGACAAACAGACAAACAGACAAAAATTCTTAAAACTATATTTTTTGTTTCGGTTTCGATTGTAGATCATACCCCAAGTATTCTTTTAAAAAAATATTCAATGTACAGTTTTGACTTTCCTACCATTTTATTATATGTATAGATATAAGACTAAGAGATAATCAATACATATAATTTTATAATAAAACAGTAAAAAAAACGTGTCTGTACATTTAATATTTTTACAAAAAAAATTATCTAGGGTTATAAAGAAATGAAAAAAGAGTAAGAATCTGAAAAAAAAATTTGTCTGTTTGTTTGTAAGTTTGTCTGTTTGCACACGCTAATCTCTGGAACCGCTGGACGGATTTGAATGAACCTTTTTTTGATGTATAGCTGTGAAGCCGGGGCAACATATAGGGTATATTTTATTTCGGTTACTGGAACACCTGATGCAGAACCCTTAAGGGATCATCAAAACCGTAAGAAATATAGATATGATGCCTTAACAAAAGTTGTCCAGGATGATGAGCAGATTCTGCAGACATAAAAAAAATCTAGGATCTAAAAAAATTGTAATAGATTTTTAAAGACTATGCCTAAAACTAACTAGAATATGGTGGAGATGTTCGGCATACAGATCAGAAGTACTCATTGCTCAGTTGCGCGTAGACCGACCATGAGTCTAAGGTCGTGGGTTCGATCCTGCTCGCGTAATTTTTTTTTATTATATTTTTTTTTTACAATAAATATTTAATTGTGAACAAAATTGTCTTTGACACCACTTGATTTCAATCAAGATCCAAAGAGATATCGTAATAATTTTAAAATAACTCCGTAATAAAATAGGTAGGTATGTTCGATAAGACGCGGGCGGGCGAGCGAGTGATTCGCTGGCATGGCCGGCCACTCACGCTGTTAATTGTTCGAGATACCTACCAAACTCTGGGTGCCTATGACGATATTCACCCAACTTTTATTATTTCACTTGGAAATAAGATTTCTCTCAATGAACCACCAAATTTTTGTAACGGATGGGAGTCAGACTACCTGCGACTTTAATTTTATAACTTTCTATTCCAAAATATTAAAAATACTAAGTTTTTTTTCAAATCGGTGAATAAGCCCGAATTTGACCTTATTCTCACCTGATGGTAAGTATAAATGAGGTCGAATACCAGGTCGAAAGCCAGTTCTATCATAAACCCGTTTGCGGCTCTAGAACTGGCTCTTTATAGAATGTTTTCGGGACGCGTCACCGCTGGCAGTAGTGATATTTGACGGCAAATTTCAGTCAGCCGAGACAGTCAGTTTACCACCAAACGGGACTCACTCGGATTAGTCAATTATTCAAAGGCGGTAGGGTTATTCTAGGGGTACCTAAATTATAGCTAAATTATCGTCAAAATCAATGAATGCTGGGTTTCAATATTTTACATGAGTAAAAGCTACTACAAACGAATGGTAGGTAGTTATAAGAATAGTAAATCATAATAAAGCTTCTTGCGTGATTTAATACAGGTAGGTACAGAAGGCAGCAGGTCAAGCATTATATTACCTGTCAAATTTCCCCAAACAATTTTAACTTAGGTAATGTCGAGGGCATAGATTTCAGATTCAAGTAAAAAAAAAATTACAGATTTGTAAGACTTGATGTACTGCCTTTCATACATACAGAGATAATATTGTAAGAAAGTTAAACTTAAAATAATGGGACTCAAGGTTTTATTTATTTCGTGATCATTTCTAGCTCTTGGAAGTTAGAAACCGTAGATTTAGAAGTAGAATAAAAAGTACCGTAGGTATGTGTTAACTACCAAAAGAAATTACATTAATATTGGCTCAGCCATTTTACCGTGAAAAGTAGCCAATCATAACTATAGATAGATACACATTATACACTGATAATGGCTGGATGGATGGATCTTTGCTACTCTTTCACGCAAAAACTGTCGAATGTATTCTTCTGAAACTTTACAGTTATATAGCTTTACCTAGAATAGCAATAAGCTATAATTAATGAAGATAGGTATTGCATGAAATATGTAAAATTTAAGACACTTTGGCACCCGATTTGTTTATAACGCAATGTGCCTAATGTCTAACCTATGTTTCTAATGTACCTAATATAGTTACCTATGTTTGTGGTTAGGAGTTATACATATTAGATTCTTCATTTTTATTTTTGTTATTAAAGATAGTATTTAGGACCTTGGAGAAGAAAACAACCTACTCGAAATACTAATTCAATACAGACGAAGTCGCAGGCATCATCTATGTAATATACCTACCTACCTATACTTTTTCACAAAACACCTAGGTGAAACTGCGGATCACAGTTTTGTTGCAACAGTTTTTGAAGTAACTCTGTCTGTTTATCTATCAGTAACGCTTTCACAGCTTAACTACTGATTCGATTTTGACGAAATGTTGAATAAGGTAAGTTTAAACTTCAAGGAGGATATAATAATAGTATTTATCTAACTCCAACAACCGTAATCCACGCGGACGAAGTCGCGGGTCACAGCTAGTAATATAATAAGACCATATATGAAATAACAAGACTGTAATAGGCAACAAACAACAAACACAACTTTGATCGTAAATTAGGTTTCAATAACCAGCTACAATTCGCGGCATTGTTTTTATAAAATATTGCTATCGACAACCCTAGTTTGTATCTGGTTTATTACCGAACTCCGCAGTACAAGGGCTTGGTGCTGAGTGGTGCGTTGGATAGGGTTGGCACTTTTGGGAATTTACTATCAAATACTACTAAAAATCGGACTCGCGATGATCGCGCTGTCGCATTCTTTAAGAACGATATCTATCAGAATGTTTGATCGCAGATTTATATTAATTAATTTCACGCGAATATTTTTACATGCTGGACTGGGAGCGAAAGAAAAATATAGAATGTGTCAGCTGCTATTGTCCCGGGCATACTGTAAAACTTAGTTAAGGGACAGAGGTTTTATTGGCAATTTTACGGGCTATAGGCTGACCCTCTGTCACTGCAATAGTCTCTCTCCATCATTATAATACCTCCAAAGTTGTTAAACGTGACATCAGATGGTTTTTTATAGCCTTTGGCGTCTCACCTATCGATACAGGCGTGAAGTTATGAATCTATGTATTTTCTGTTAGAACGTTCTGCAAGGACGAAACCTTATGTTTCGAAACTCATCGTGTCGCTTCGACATTGAAGCGTGACAAAGTTTTTTTTTTTTTTATATTGTAAGGATAGGACGTTTGTCTTCCATGCCACCTGATGGAAAGTGCGCATGAAGACTATGGTGTTACACGTCCATCCACGAGAAACCTATTCACTGGACACTTAAAAGTTCCAGGACTGTAGTGTTCAGGAAAAACAGACGCAGGCAGATTGTTCCACTCCTTGGCAATCCGTACCAAAAAGGAACTATCGAAGCGTTTTGTTCGACTTCTTGGTAAATCCACTATATAGGGATGGAAGTTCTGTCTGCGTCTGGTAGTCCGGTGGTAAAAAGGGGTGGGTTCAATTTGGTCAAAAAGAGCACTCGCACACTCACCAAAATGTAGCCGATAAAAAACTGTCAAACAAGCAACCTTACGACGATGCTCCAGCGTCTGCAATTTTTTATTTGTAATATTCAAACAAACAATGCGAAGTATTCCGGTTACGAGCGGTAATTTCCTGTTGAATGAATTGTCCGTGGAAATGGGTAAGAGGACACTCGGTCGCAAAAGGCATTTTTATACCTCCTTATATTCCATATCTTAAAACACAAGGCGCGGAATATATATAATAACAAATGCAATGAATTGTACAGTCATATTTTTTTATATAATGTTTGAATTTATTGTTGGACACTGGATGCTGGATGAAATCCTTGACGCCAACCTCAGAGATTCTCGACCAAGGTCCCTGTAAAATGTAATCCAGTTAAAACGTCTTTTTTTAAATAAAGAATCGTGAAAATTGAACACAATGTTTCGCACACATGCACAATATTTTTTAAGCTTAATGCTTTTTACACGATATTTCCACAAGAACAGGATTCCCGTAATACGGGTTTTTGATATTTTTGCCGTGATCAGGCGGCGCGGTCGTAGGAATTGAACATAAATTATTGAATTTGGAACTTTTGGAAGTGTTATTGATTATATTATGGATTACGGCTATAGATGCGAAGCTGGTTATTAAAGATTTTAACCACGTGGTTAAATATGCATTTTTCATTATTAACGGTTAATTAACCGCATTTTATGCTTGTTACGGTTAAATACCACCGTGAAATGTCGCTAGCAGATTAAAATGTGAATCGCAAGTTGCGCGATGATGCTAGCTTCGACTGGCAAAAAAAAGTCGGTTGAAATTCCCTAGCTCAAAAACTATTGAACCGATTTTGATAAAACTTATATTATACCCTAAGTTGAACGATACCTAGTACAACAAAACAAGAATTAGTCAAATCGGACGTGTGGTTCCGGAGATATGCGAACACAAACATAAAAGCATACATACACTATTGAAATTTGGCACATTTGTTCAGACGTTGATATAGACTAACATATACGAAAACTCGGTCATTCTGAAAATATTACATACATACGAGTGGAATTGATAACCTCCTTTTTTTATGTCGGTTAACAAGAAAAGAAAGAAAAACTTTTTCCTTTTTCGTTGTCAGTGTCAGATATTTAACCGTTAATAACTGCATTTTATCGGTAGTTAACCATAAATTTGGTTAAATAACGGTAGCTAACGGGTTTTTTACAACTATAATTACGGCCATCGTTTGAGTAATTTTATCTCTGCAAATGGCTACAAGTCACTATTTCAATCTTATGATCTCCTGTTTTATTTGCACACATAGGCGCTACACATAACTTTGGCCTTTTAAAAAACAAAATAAAACAAATATTCCTAAATGATTATAAGAATAAATAAACGAAAAATATATAGAAAATAACATATCACGTATGTATTTTGACAGTTCATTGAACCTGACGCTACAGGGCTGCCATCTCATATAGACCGATTTAGAAAACCCTTATTATTAGAAACCAAAATAAAAAAATTAAAACAAAATATTTAATTTTCTCAAAAATACCTCGTTGCGACAGCCCTAACACAAGTTTTTGAAACCAAACCATTCAATAGATTTATGAGCGCCTTACATCCGCGGCTTTAACTGATGTCTTCCTCTCCTGTTCAGCTTATCTCCTCGTAGATGCTATTGAGGCTGTATATCCATGTATTATTCATATTGGCAGGTCCTAGGAGCCGTACAATCTATTGAAACAAAGAAATATGGTGATAGAAATAGAATCTTTTTACGCAGAATTATCAGTTACTAAGCAGATTTGAGGTGTTATAACCACGTAACTTGTTACTTGATAAAGTAGTTTATCAGTAGAAATCCTTCTTATTAATATAATTGCAAAAGTTTTGGTTGGTGTATGTAAGTTTGGGTTGGTGTATGTATGTATGTATGTACATACATACAAGCCTGCCTCCCTATGGGGTATGCAGAAGCAAGGAGACATCAATTGCTACGATCCTGATATATCTCTTTTGCTTCCACGTTCATGAATCTTTTCATTTTTTTTTATTTAATTCACAAAACTGGTAATAATTAAAAAAAAATACATGAATCTTAGATTGGAAAAAGTACATAACTATTACCTACTAGAAGTGAATACAACTTTCTTACAACTTAAAAGTAACATTAAAACTCATAAGTTATTACAATTTGAGAATATAAAAAAAATATTATTAATTATACAATAATCTGGTTTAAAAATAAAATTTTCAACACACTTGCTCGTAAAGTAAGCCTTATTCTATTGAATTTTGAACTATAAACTGGGCTATAAGTCACGCGTGCATAATATATTATGCCCTAGTGCATAATATAGTGAATCCTACAAAGTTGAATTGTACCTTTGTGCAAATTAAATGCGAGTAAACAGAGCATATTTTATTGATCCGGGTTATACATTAATTTTTTTCAGAAACAACAAAGAGGTTTTATACCACTTCAAATCCATATACATTTTTAAATGTTTACGCCTTATATTAGTTAAACAAAATTGTATATCAAACAAATTATTCACAATTTACAATAATTTGTTACAAAATATTAAAATATTTGGATTTACCACTCCAAATTAAATATTTTCATGTAAAATAGGCTGTATATGCTATACAGCCATTGACACATTTGGCGGAAAAAAAAACCTACGCGCATGCGCGAAGTTCGGCGCCATTTTTCAATCACAATTCACAGCTTTGTTATCAAGTGTGTTTGTTATTTTATGACCACGTATGTGTCTTTTACTCACAAGTGTGTTGAAAAACGTCGTATATAACTCGTGAGCGTTGCTAATTACAGTCTCGGCTCATTATTAAGACTCGACTGTAATTAGCAACTTCGCTCACTTGTCACATAATATACTATTATGCTATAAAACTTATTGCAGTATGTGTTTTTTAACCGAGGCTGAAGAATCACCGAAAATGTCAAAAGGAACATCCGTTGAAGTGGAGCATGTCTACCTATGTTAGTTTTAACCTTTGATACTTCAAAAACTTTTCGATTCACCAATCTGCTACCTGGACGAGGTGTTGATATGTTAACTTTAGACAATAATTTTTCCGAATTAATAGCACCGTGAATAATTTTATGCAAAAATATTATATCTAACGTTTTTCGACGCTTATACAAAGGGATAACATTATAATAGTGGCATCTCTCTTCGTAGGACCGCAATACTCTGCATTTATTATCGTTATATGTAAGACGAGCGTTTGCCCGCGACTTCGTACACGCATAAACTCAAAAGCCCTATTTTCCGTTCCCGTGGGAATTCCTTCCATTATACAAACAGACACTTATTGAGGAACCTTTATACCAAGTATCACATCCATGCACTCAAAGAATAAGATTTTATCATACAAACTAAAACATCATATATTTCCCGTTCCCGTGGGACTTTCGGGAATTCCTTTCAAAACACAACCAGTCTCTTTTTGAAGAACTTTTGCGCCAAGTATCATATCCGTGCACTCAAGGAATAAGATTTTTCATACAAACTGAAAAGTCCAATAATTCCCGTTCCCGTGGAAATTTCGGGAATTCCTTCCTTAGTGCACCCCTACATCCCCTAAAGAATGTATGTTCCAAATTTAAGCTTTCTACGCCCAGTAGTTACGGCTGTACGTTGTCTGTCAGTCACTCAGTACCTCAGTCACTCAGTCAGTAACGGAACAGTTTTATATATATTGATTGATTGATGATATAAAAACTTTTTTTGAATGCGTTCAATAGCGTTCGAATGTACTTGGTAGCTAGAACTCCAAACCTGACTACAGTATTCAAGAATGCTGCGAATCAAGCAGTTATAAACGGTTACAGTTAATTTAGGTTCTCTAAATAGTTTCATCTGACGTATTATAAATCCTGTTAGCTTTGAAGCCTTCAGGATCATGCTTTCATACATGATTGCTTACGACTACTTTTAACAAGTAAGCCTTTTTTGAGAATGTTGTCAATTTAAAAATGAAATACATACATAACTTCTCACCCGAATCCCTTATGGGGTAGGCAGAACACCAGAGGTAATAAGACCACCTGATGTCACGCATTTGACTTTGGAGGTATTATAATGATGGTCTGACTATTGCAGTGACAGGTGTTCAGCCTATCGCCCGCAAAAACGCTAATAAAACCTCTGTCCATTAACTGACATTTACAGTATGCCAATAAAACCTTCTTGAAGCAGTTTAAGAGATTAGTGCTATCAAATATACAAACTCTTTTTTATAAGAAGCTTTTTCTATAAGAAATATAAAATAGTGAATAGTTCTATAGAATTTCAATGCTTATTCACTATTCAAATACCGACGTAAGTCCACTTTTTCTTCTCTTACAAGCGACTTTAGAAACGGGAAAGCAACTCGTTTTGCTTTGTTACTTGTTCTTAAAGTCATTTGAACGTCGATTTTAATTGGCTATATTGCAATGGTCTATAGAAGCAGAATTTTCAGCTCTTCTTTTTTGATAAATCATTTATAAAAAAATAAAACACTTTAGTGTAAACCGTTCAAAAGTAAAATGCTGGATTGGGAGCATAAGAAAAACAGAATATGCCAAATATTTATCTTCCCGGGCATACTGTAAAAATCAGTGATAGGGCAGAAGTTTTATTTGAGAATTTTAGAGGGCAATAGGCTGACTCCCTGTCAATGCAATAGTCTCTGCCATCGTTATAATGCCTTAAAATTTGTATTTTTTTTGTTATTCCGCCACAGAATACAAACCATCTGAGCACAAAAGGCCTATTGACCGTACAAGTACTCAAAGAGGGGAGGAGGAGAATACGTCAGAAGTACGAGAGGGCACTTGCCAGGGGGTAGGTCCCTGGCCAGATGATCCCTAACAGTGTGAGACTTCTACTCACTAAACTCCCCCTATATGATCATAGAAGGCAATGTATGTTACCGCTACACCAGCCGGTCGTCGAATCCCTTATGGAGTAGATCATATAGGTGTAGCGTGTAGCGGTAACATACATTGCCTTCTAAAACAGAGGTCAGTTTGTGAGTGACAGAAATATTTATTTATTATTTATTATTATTATGATCTTTTGCCTTTGCACCGACAATGTGACATCAGATGGCTTTATACCCTCTGGTATTCTTCCTACCTCATAAGGGATACAGGCGTGAAGGTATCTATTATGTACATATCTCAATCAATTGTTTTATGCTGGTAGTTCCTTGAAGAGTTCTTCTATAAAGCAAGATCACTCGGATTTATTGTATTTCACAAAATACGTATCCTTGCTGGTTTTGCCTATGATCATGTACAAAACTCCAAAAAAATAGGACATAAAATGAGAAATCTTATATGGAGTATGTAATAAATTGATAAAATCAATTACTTACACTGCGGAAAAGGTTTGGGTCTTGAAATAATTATTCTATCAAGGAGCATAGTCAAATGTACAGAATCCAAAATACTTTGAATGTAGCAATGTTTTCTGAATTTAAAAAGGTTTCTCTTGTGTGTTTTCAAAGGCATTGGCGTATCAAAGGGAAATTCTAACATATATTTGAGAAATTCCTGAGAATAAAATTATGCCTTTCGATATGGGTACCTTATTACGAAAATGATATAAAATACATACAAACTGAAACAAAATAATAGAAATACATTCCATGTTGGACTGGGAGCGAAAAAAAAACATAGAATGTGCCAGCTGCTTCTCTTCCCGGGCATACTGTAAAAGTCAGTTAAGGGACAGAGGTTTTGTTGGCGTTTTTTGCGGGCGATAGGCTGACTCCCTGTCACTGCAATAGTCTCTCTCCATCATTATAATACCTCGAAATTTGTCAAACGTGACATCAGATGGTTTGATGACCTCTGATGTGTTTATGTAAATTTTACATGAATCCAATAAGGCATTTCGTAGCAATATCCGTTTGTTATGGTAAATTAGTGTTATTTTTGTGACTTTTTTTATTGAGCCAATTTACTTTAATCATGTTTCTATCTTTACACAGCGATAGGTTCTCTGGTTAATTTTAGTGAATATTTTTTTCAGACTCAACATGTACACATTACTGGGTAAAATTATCGTTCAAAAAAGTTTAACAACGCTGCATCCTTGCCTTAAACGTTCATCAAAACTCAAGCACAGATTCACTGTCAATCAATTCTCCTGAAAGACCTTTCCAAAACCTATACGTCATCGTTCATATCTAAGTAATCTTATAAAAGAACCTTTAAATCCGTCTAAAGCAATATATATTCTCACTTCTAAAGCCTTCAAGCTACATTCATAAATTTATCATAAAGTCAAGCTTAAAAATCAATATTTAAAATCCACTCGGCAGTATGGCTTAATCCCTTGCCTTTATTGTCGATGGCGTCAGAGAAGGAAATCGGATTATTTTTCAGATAAAGTGACGTTGTACTGAAGTTATAGGTTTATTAAGGTAGAGATTCAATTTTGTTTTTTTTTTTATAAAACACTTTTTAACGCGGTTCACTGAAACTTTTGGTGTTTTTGCAGACTAGAAGCTCTCAAGCGACTCGTAACCACGGGCTTACCATTGCAAGTGATAAATAGTGATTTGTTTACATACAAACATACATAACTTCACGTCTGTATCTCTTATTTATGGGGTAGGCCGAACACCAAAGTCTATAAAACGGTATAGACTTTGGTCTCCAACCACCAATGATAATGATGGATTATTGCAAAGACAGGCGGTCAGCCTATCGTCCACAAAAACACCAATAAAATCTCTGTCCTTTAACTGACTTTATGCCCTGAGAATCAGGTGGTAGATCAGAAAATGACCAAACCATTCACCCTGTGTTTTCTATTCGCTACATGATATCTCATAACACAAGCTATGCTTACTTTGAGGTCATGTAGTTGCTGTGATTGTCTGGGGTTTTTCTTTATTTTTTATTATTATTTATAGATGTGTCTGTTTGAGTTATTTAATTTATTTCCTATCATAAAAGCAGCCGAGTGTGGTTTTCCCCGTATTTTTCCTGTTTATAATATTAATAAAAATATTTTTACCAAAGCTCCAAAGACCAGGAAAAGCGCTTTGAAATATTTCTGTATTAAATATATGCATATTTATATTTCATGTTTTCATCAAAAAAGTCTATTTACGTACAAATAAAAAACTGCAGACGCTGGAGCATCGTCGTAAGGTTGCTTGTTTGACAGTATTTTATCGGCTACATTTTGGTGAGTGTGCGAGTGCTCTTTTTGACCAAATTGAACCCACTTCTTTTTATCACCGGACTACTAGACGCAGACAGAATTTCCATTTTTTTTATTTTGTAAGGATAGGACGTTTGTCTTCCATGCCACCTGATGGAAAATGCGTATGAAGACTATGGTGGTACACATCCATCCACGAGGAACCTATTCACTCGACACTTAAAAGTTTCAGGACTGTAGTGGTCAGGAAAAATAGACGCAAGCAGATTGTTCCACACATTGGTAATCCGTACCAAAAAGGAACTATCGAAGCGTTTTGATCGACTTCTTGGCAAATCCACTAGGTATATAGGGATGGAAGTCCAGTGTGCGTTTGGTAGTTCGGTGGTAAAAAGGAAGGGGGTTCAATTTGGTCAAAAAGAGCACCGCACACTCGACAAAATGTAGCCGATAAAATACTGTTTAACAAGCAACCTTACGCCGATGCAATTTATTATTTGTAAGGTTGTCGTTATTAATAAATTTCCGGGCGCTTCTCTTCTCTTCCTTTGGATGCAGCGCTGCAATTCAATTATCAGCCATCGACTGACAGTCTACATAAGGCTGTAGCCTAATCTAGAATGCACTTAGGTTGACACTGCATTGAAGAGGAGCGGAGTAGATCGGTGGTAGTTAAGCATTAAAATCAATAGGTCATAGTTCCATAGGTTGATAACTATAAAGTGACTCCTCATGGAAAGCGAAATTATATTCAGCGCTTCAGTGCGTAATATCATCTTTCTTAACCGTCACTTATTTAATAGAGGACACTTCAGGGACCGCGTCTTTCATTGAAAAAGACACGGTATCTAAAAATATATTTTTAGTTTGTAGTTGTATACATAAAAAGTGTTATAAAGTTATCCAAGTTTATATTTTACTAGCTGACCCGGCTAACGTTGTTTTGCCATATAAATAAAAAAAAATAATTGATGTTGGCCGATTCTCATAGATACCGGATAAGCACAAAAAATTTCATCAAAATCGGTCAAGCCGTTTCGGAGGAGTATGGCAACGAAAACTGTGACACGAGAATTTTATATATTAGATGAACAAGCAGTTTTTTCTGCAGTGAGCTCACCTGCATCACAGTACAGGTATCTACAGTAATTCAACTTACTACAAACGGACGAAACGCGAGCTATACCTACGCGGCTCGATCTCGGCATGCGGTCAGTCGCGAGTGTCTACATACCGAAACAATTGTTGATTGAACTTTACGTTAATATGCGGATTTTTTATACTTTAAAATTTAATAAATCATCTTTTCGTGCGTCTCAGTCGAGGCGCATGTATTTTTCGGTCGCTAATTTATAAGAACATGGTGTTTTGATACAAAAAGTATTTTTGTTGAACACTTCCTATTCAATTCACGAAGTATTTAATTTTTTTATATCAAAAAGTATACTTGCAGTCACAAAACTGAATAACAAAAAAAATAAACAGTAAACACAAAGTAGGCCAATGTAATTTAAACGCTGAAGACGGGCAGCCCTATCACATGTGAACGGATGGCGGCACGGTAGGCATTTTTTTCAAAGATGCGGCCGAGTTGAATTACTGTAGATATCTCTACTGTGCCTGCACGTAACATCAGTTGAAATGTAGGTCAAACACGCGATAAGCTTATTTATGTATTTTAATCAATCTAATATTAAACAAATTAAGGTCGTAATGTATAGATGGATGGATGAATGAATGGATGTTTGTTCCTCACTTACGGCAGAACGGCTCAATGGATTTGGATGAGATTTGGCATAGTGATAGTATTAAGCCTGGAGGACCAAATAGGCTACTTATCTCCTGATATTACTGATAATACTTTTTATGAATATTGAGCTTCCATGCTGGGCTGGGAGCGAAAGAAAAACATAGAATGTTCCAGCTGCTTCTCTTCCCGGGCAAACTGTAAAAGTCAGTTAAAGGACGGAGGATTTATTGCCGATTTTGCGGGCGACAGGCTGACCCCCTGCTATAGTCTCTTTCCATCATAATAATTCCTCCTTTGTCAAACGTGACATCAGATGGTTTTTATAGCCTCTGGTGTTCTGCCTACCGCATTAGGGATACAGGCGTGAAGTTATGTATGTATGTATGTATGAATATTGTGGACGAAACAACCTCAAATTAAATATTGCCAAATGTCATCTTATAACATCATCATCCATTCATCCATCTACAGCCTGTAGACGTCCACTGCTGGACATAGGCCTCCCCCAAGGTCTTCCACGTCGCTCGGTCCCGCGCCGCCCTCATCCAGCGTTTACCGGCGACTTTGACCAGGTCGTCGGTCCATCGTGCGGGGGGCCTGCCTACGCTGCGTCTCCCAGTACGTGACCGCCACTCGAGAACTTTTCATCTCATAACATATTCTAGAAAAAAAAAATCCAATTAGATATATTTATAAATTTTGTAACACGCCGATTGAGAAAGTGACTGGGGTGAGAGACTTGGGGGTTTACCTTGATAGTGAACTAGACTTTGCTACTCATATAAATAATATCACGTCAAAAGCATATAAAATGTTAGGCTTTGTCTTCCGCCAGTGCAAAGATTTTAAGAATATTAACACCTATATTATATTGTATAACTCCTTAGTAAGAAGCCATCTGGAATTTGCTTCTACCGTATGGAATGCTGCATATGCTACTTACGTTGATCAAATTGAAAGAATTCAGAACAAATTGATCAAAAGATTAGATTATCGATTTAGAAATACTACCACTGAATATCAGATATATGTATTTATATAAAATTCTTAGTAATCATATCGATTCTCCTTTTCTGTTGAGTCGTATATCAATAAGATGTTCAAAATCAAGTATCCGCTCCAATGCAGTATTTTCCAAACCAACCAATTATTCCAAAAATAGATTTTTGGTCAGAGCTTGCACCATTCACAATCAGCATTACTGTAACATAGACGTATTTAATTGCAATCTTAAAGATTTCATTAAATCTTTAAAAAAAATTGCAAATCATAATTAACATTGTTTTATTTATTTAATTTGATTGTTTCTTTTTCTTTCTTATATAACACTGTTGATTAGTAATTATTTATAATTTTTTTAAATATAATATGTTATCTTAAATTTGTATTGTATAAATATCTCGTTTTTTTTCCCGCAAATATGTATAGTTTACCAGTGGAAACTAATGTTCTTTAATTTTAAGTATTATATAAGCTGTTTGTTTTCCATAGAATAAATAAATAAATATTCCCTGGATTTGAAATTGGGCGGGTAAAACCGCACGTAACAGCTTGTATTAATAATATATTATTACCTATGAATCTCCAATTTTACAAAGGGACTGAACATAACTGACTGAACATAACTGCATTTTTTTTCATATTTTCTTTTTCTGCACTTTACCGCATCACAAAGGCACTCCCAGAGAAAGTTATCCACCTAGTAAGCCATGCTTTGCGGTTCGCACTCACTCGGGGGAAATTCCAGTTAGTTGCATAAAGCACGCAGCCAAGTATCATTGTACGAACGCCTTGAAGGCGTCTGCCGTGAATTAGGTAAGTGAAACTGCTGTGGCTTGTAGGGAAATTTTGTCTTAGATTGTTTGGTTAATGTAGGTAAAGACTTAAAGGTAAAACAATATATTTAGTTATTGTTGATAAATAGGAGAAAAAAATTATAAAAATGTATAAATTTTTTTTCTTCCAAATCTCCTGTTCCATGCTGGACTGAGAGCAAAAGAAAAGCATAGAATGTCCCAGCTGCTTCTTTTCCGGGCATAAGGTAAAAGTTAGTTAAGAGACAGAGGTTTTATTGGCGTTTTTGTGGGCAATAGGCTGAATCCCTGTCACTGCAAGTCTCTCTCCATCATCACAATACATCCAAATTTGACAAATTTGACATCAGATAGTTTTATAGTCTCTGGTGTTCTGCCTACCTCATCTATACTAATATATAAAGCTGTGGAGTTTGTTTGTTTGTTTGAACGTGCTAATCTCAGAAACTACAACTGGGATTAGAAAAAATCTTTTTGCATTTGATAGTTCAACTCTTGAGGAAGGTTATAGGCTATATTTTATCCCGAAATTCCCTCGGGATCAAAAGTTACGCTGGTAAAACCGTGCGCGGTGTCTAGTAAAGAATATATGTATGTGTGAAGTTATGTATAGTTATTATGTATGAATATGAGTACCAAAGTGTACGCTATTTTCATATGGTTGATAATCGTGGCAAAAAGATACGATTTTCTTAGAGCCCTGCATCCGGACCTATATTGGGTAAAGGGTTATCCATTATTTACGACAAACCCTGCATATTATACAAATTATTATACTAATAGATAGATATGTTTTAAATTAAGTAGTTGTGGTGCAGCTCTCTTCAGTCAACTCTTGTGCATTTTTTACGATATTGCAGGTTAAGCAACGTTCAACGCGATCGGTTTTAAGAAGGTGACCGCCGACTATTCATTTCTCACGACGACTTCCATGCTTGGCAAGTTGAGAAGTCGGTCCCGGGTATACGTGTATACAGTAGTTGTTAGGGTTTATTAGAAGCCATTTCGACGCCCTGAAAATTCTGACATCCACCAACGAGCACTGGGCCAGCTTGGTGGATTTTGGCCTAAATATCCTCATCACCCAGGGAAGAGACTTATAGCCTTGCAGTGGGCTTATTATAAAGAGTTGTGATGATGTATTAAATAGACATAAAATTTAATTTTACTAAAATCGTACATGCATACATTTTTTCAACCGACTTTGAAAAAAGAGGAGGTTCTCAATTCGTCTGTATGTTTTTTTAGTGTCCTTTTTACACGATATTTCAGACAATTATGAATCGATTTTGAAAATTCTTAATTCATATGATAGAGGATACTTCATAGTTGGTCCCATATAAGTTTCATCGAAATCGGTTGGGTACTTCATTTAAAATTTCAATTTTTGAAACAATATGTATGATTTCGGAGAATGTTTACGTGGATGACATTATTAGTCGGCCAAAGTGTTGACGTGAAGTCGGTTTTTTATTGCTCTGCATTCGTTGTTATAATTAATAATGATATGAAATATAGGATATGCTGCATTTGCCTTGAAATGTAGGACGGCTAAGAGTTGTATGTTGTGCTTATTTATCTTTGCTGTGTAAGATTTTCACTGTGATAGATTTTAGTCATAACCGTTTTAATACACTCGGGCATTCAATTTCACAACGTTACTCATAATCGCACTAAGAGCAGGCTACAATAAATTCAGTTCTGGCAGTAAAATGTTTTGTGGATTGCACGCAGAAATTGCAACATAGCTATTTTCCAAAATACACACAACTTTGTAAACATAGGAATATATTTGCGGAGAATGAACAATTACTGGGAAAAACCCTTTATTGCAATGTCAATAAAGTCTTGAATACCAATTAATGGAGTGGCCAACCATTTGTGTGAAAATAACCTGACAAATTTGTTGACTCAAAGTACACACAATGGCGTATTCAGTTTAAATTGAAATTGTTTTTCAAAACGATGTAACGTCATTTTTAAGGTGATTTTTTACAAAAAATAAAAACTCTAATGAATTCTCTAAATACCTACGGTATTTCCTCTATCTTTCCACCAGTTTTATCAATTAAACATCTCTCTTATAAAGTTTTGAAAAGCCGCCTACATCAAGTTTTATCTGAACCTTACCTACTACATACATACATAAATATCTTCACGCCTGTATCCCTTATGGGGTAGGCAGAACAACAGAAGTTTTAAAACCATCTGATGTCACGTTTGACGAGTTTGGAGGTATTAAAATAATGGAGAGACACTATTGCTGTGATTGGGGGTCAGCCTATCGCCTTCAAAAACGCTCATAAAACCCCTTTCCCTTAACTGACTTTTACAGTATTCCCGGGAAGGGAAGCAGCTGGTACATTCTATGTTTTCTTTAGCTCCCAGTCCCGCATGGAAGCACCTTACCTCAAAGATTTAACCTTACCTTCTAACTGAAAGGTAAATGAAGTAATAATGATATTTATTTTGTTTTACCTTCTCTATACATATTATAAAAAAGTTTAAGAAGGTTTTAACTGGTTAAATTGACCACCTTAATTTTACTTGTACGTTTTGTTTCATATGGGCACCCCTTGAGCGCCAGCCCAATATACCTTAAGTTTTTTAAGTTCGACAAGATGTACAGTCACGTCTAGTAATATTTATACATTTTCATTGGAATTTGAACCTTATCACAACCGAATAAGATGAGAAGTGTGAATTAATGCACGTGAGTGTACAAAAATCCTTAAAACACTATATAAAATCTTCTATGCTGGACTGGGAGCGAAAGAAAAAAATAGAATGTGCCAGCTGCTTCTCTTCCCGCGCATACTGTAAAAGTCAGTTAAGGGACCGAGGTGTTATGGGAGGCTTTTATGTGGGCGATAGGCTGACCCCCTGTCACTGCAATAGTCTCCCTCCACTATTATAATGCCTCCAAATTTGTCAAACGTGACATCAGATGGTTTTATTACCTCTGGTGTTCTGCCTACCCCATACGGGATACAGGCGTGAAGTAATGTATGTATGTATGCACTATATAAAATTAGTTTTTTCCTTATTAAATTGTCTATCCAAATTACCCAATATGATCATGTTGTAATGTTGAATTAAAACAGTAATCACGCCATAAAATCACATCTCATTACGACGACAGAAAAAGCTTATGGACGCACGTGTTTTCATAAAGACAAAGATAGGTACCAGAATTTGAGTCACAAATATGAATGAACCAAACATTTGTGGGAAATATACATACATACATAACTCCACGCCTGAATTCCTTATGGGGCATGCAGAACATCAGAGGCAAAAAAAAGCATCTGATATTACGTTTGACAAATTTAGAGGTATTATAATAATAAATATTTCTGACACTCACACAACATTATCTAGCCCAAATTAAGTTTCTTATAGAACTTGTGTTATGGATACTAGATAACTGTATCCCCTATCTACCTTCGTGAGAGATTTTCCTTTGCTCATTCTCCGAATACGTTATGCAGAGCACATAAACGTACGCTTCTAAAAATGCCAATACATAAAACTAATTATTATTCCTACTCTTTTTCTGTCCATGCAGTCAGATTGTGGAATGCACTACCTTACGGTATTCGTGAGTCAAAATCCTTAGCTGTTTTCAAGAAAAAGGTTCGAGAACACTTTTTTTCTCAACAATAATTTAATATAAGATTACCACTGTTCAATTTTCATATGGTTATATATTAACGCATATATTTATATATTTGATTGTTTTCATTTTTATTTTATATATGTATTTATATTTATGTATAAATATTATATATATATATATATATATATATATATATATATATATATGTATAAATTTATATATATTATGTTGTTTATATGTATTTTTATTTTTATATCTGTTATTTTTAGTGTACATACTTAAATTGTATTTTTTATCGAATTCTCCATTCATCAGGTCTGCTGGTAGAAATTTCTTTAGAAATAAGCTGTACCTTTGTACCTATTTTTCTATACTAAGTTTATATACCTACCTATATTATCATTACAAGTATGTACATAAATTGTGAAATAAATAAATAAATAACTGATATACTTAAGAATTATATAAACATGGATATTGAATAAATACATATTTTTTATTAGAATAAACTAAAATAAACATGTTAACATCCATGACTTTACAGCTGATATCTGTGTTCATCACACAAATATCCGCCACCGCCGGGATTCGAACCCATGACCTCTGGCATAGAAGGCAACGTATGTTACCGCTACACCAGCCGGTCGTCATAATTATGGAGAGAGACTATTGCAGTGACAGGGGGTCTACCTATCGCCCGCAAAAATTCCAATAAAACCTCGGTCCCTTTACTGACTTTTACAGTATACATGGGAAGAGAAGCAGGTGGCACGTTCTATGTTTTTCTTTCGCTCCGAGTCCAGGATGAAAAAAATATGTTGAAATATTTCATAAAAATATCTTTCTCTTGAACCTAATCTTCTCCATTACCAATAGCTTTTATCTCAAACTGCAAGACGCTCTGCGGGAATAGCATGCTACTGTCGATAACGATAAATCGGGCCTTTTATCGATATTTTCTTAGAATATGGTATTTAGTGTATGTAATTTGTTAAGCTTATGACATATTTGGTTCTGTGGTCTTAATCATGGTATCAAATCGAGTAAGTCTTTCTATTATGGTGCGCATTTTAGCTTACATAATAGGATTAAATAACAAAATAATATTTATCTTGTCGAATTGAATATTCATCGATGGTGGCATGCTAGCCCTGAATAGTAAATCTTATCTTTGTCAATTAAATAGAGTAACTAGATATTCCTGTTTAATTTGGGCGGCTTCCCTAAATTTTCTCAAGCAGCAAATTAAGCTGGTCTTGCATATATTGCATTAGACAGCTCTAGGCATGTTAACTCGGTCGATGTATCTTGCAATGCTGTCAATATTCTGCCTAATATATTGGATTAATTGAAGACGGCGAAGTCGTCGTGGCATGGCGCCGTGGTTACTATGCATATCAAACGATATCGCAGGTTAAGCGCGCTCGGTGCGGCCGGTATTAGGATGGGTGACCCCCGACCATTCGTTTCTCACGATGACTTCCATGCTTCGGAGGGCACGTTAAGCAGTCGGTCCCGGGTGCTATATACAGTAAGTCTTTAGGGTTTGTCAGAAGCCATTTCGGCACCCTGAAATATCTGACATTTACCAACCAGCACTGGGCCAGCTTGGTGGATTACGGCCTAAACCTCCTCGTCACCCAGAGGAGAGACTCATAGCCCTCAGAGGGCTCATTACACGGAGTTGTGATGATGATGATGATGATGAAGACGGCGAAGACTATGAATTAGTAGATAAGATCATAGATGAATATAAGTACTAAAGTATAGATGACCGTCTCGCGGTTTTTGCACTTTAGCGCCACACAGTATCCACTCTAGGAACCTTTTTGACCAAAATAACCCTAGAATGCAGCCCGGCCCTACCGCCACTTTAAAATTTTCAGAAATCCATAGTACCAGTTATTACTATTGTGCAAACTGCGCAATACTAATAAGTTGAAATAAACTGCACAAAGCATGATGCTATGCGAGTTGGGGGTAATAAAACAATATGCATCTCAGACAATTATTTATTTTTTCTTAATTATTTGTGTTTGATATAATAATTATAGGCCATAGATTTGTTCGGGTCGTTTTCGTCAAACTCAATGCTTTTGCCAAACAAATTGTTCACCTCCTTGCACCAGTCATTCACAATCAATGCAATTCCTTTTCGTAACTCACTATCTCACTAGAAAGTCAGCATCCTATGTAAAAATATCACTTCACAAAAGTAAAATCTTTGATTTGAGATCGTCAAAACGCGAGGAGTGAACACTCTACTTAACGTACTTTGTAGAAAACACTAACAAAAGAATTCAGCGACAAAAAACACACAGAAAAATAAGCAAATGCAACGAGTGCAAAAATTTGATTGATTGAATACTATACTGTAAATACGCTGCCTGGTACTATAGATATACATATCGATATCGAACGCAGAAAAAAATACAAAAGTTCCAGTAGTGCCCGGCGCGTAGCGCTAGTAGTAATAGAATTTTGGTATTTGTATGGAAGACAAACTAGCATGGATAAGATGGAGTTTGACGAAAAGTTGGCTTTACTGATGTTTTGGTGATTAGGGGGACTATTTTTGATTTAGTCCCTAATTTATAAGGATGGCGCTTAAAAAAATTTTTTAACATTTTTAGTGGGTCGTTTTCTGAAGGCGGTTCAGTTTTTCTGAAAAAAAATAATGAGTTTGCTTTCATTTTGGTTTTTATGTTTTTTTTTTATTTCATACTTTTTAGTGTTACGCATTTGTTTTGGGCTAATGATTAGTTTTTTCATAGTTAGTTAGGTTCTACATTAATAGATATAAGTGATAAGTTTTGGGCTAGTTCTGGTATCAGTAACTACGTACTACTTCTGGTAATGTAATGTTTTGGTACTGCAACACCATGAATTTGACCTACCTACTATTATACGCTGTGACTGAAGGCCTAGGGAGACGGACGCTTTAAGAAAGAAAAGAACAGGAATAAAACTCCCAACGAAAAAAAACTACGACTTGATACAGCAAGAGATGGTCTTGGCTCGGTATCGCCAGCATACTGATCGTGCTGAAGAAACTGACAAACGAAGAGAGATTCGTTTAAAAAAAAACTTCTTGCGAATAATCAGCTTATCTTAAGAACTTATCCAAAACTTATCACTAAAAAAATTATCACGAATCTACAAATATGAAAACTTTCTATGAAAAATCTATTAGCTAAGTATCCCAAAATTAAAAGTAAGTAAATGAAAAACAGAAAAAAGCTATTTTAAAATCAATTCACCCAAACTTGCGATAATTGCGAAAAAACATACATACATACATACATCAAACGACACCTTCCTTTTTGAAGTCAATTAAAATACCAAAAGGTCCTTTTAAAAACTGCATCGACATCGGTTCATTGTCAATGAACAATGTCATGAATTCATGACAATCATCGGTTTGTATTCGATAATCGTTGACAAACATATAATTAACATACAGGTTAAACTCTGAACCTCATTTTTGTAAGTTGACTAATCAAAAAAAAAAACAAAACTGTGATTGGCACAGTAATTACCTTACTTTTAATATAAATGTGAAAGTTTGGAATAGTGAATAATGTACACTCTGGAATAGCACATTGGCTAGTTTTAATGAAACTGCTAGTATTCGGTAATTATTTGGCAAATCAATCGAACATTCGGCTGAATACAATAATTGTCGAATGTACGAAATACGAATGTTCGGCCGAACATTAGGCTCATCTCTACTACAAAATAAACAGATAAATTGAGAAGCTTGTTTTTTTCAGTTGGTTATACTAACTATATACTTAAACCTTCTCCTAAACATGACAAATCTTTTTCTGGAAACCGCATCCAAATCGGTTCAGCCAAACATACATACATACTGACACGTCAAACTGAGAACCTCCTTTTTTTGAATTCGGTAAAAAAAGTAGCCCAGAATTTATTAAATAAAGTATACCCACAAAATTTGAATTACGCTTAAAACTACACTTTTTTATATTCAATAAAATACATTTCATATTAAAATACATTTTTCGCCAAATATGATCATGGTGAATCTTACAATTTAACTTGACATTTCGGTGTCTCTTTTAACCACACTTTCTCCATACTCCAAAACGTCGAGTCTTCTACTTAGGCATATGTTTGTACTTTTGTGAATAATTATTAAAAATTTCCTATTAAATTAATTATGTCCCTTTTAATAACTATCGCTTTCGTGCCAATTCTCCAACAATTATTTAGTAATTACAGCCCATTACTATAGCATCTAAGATATTCTCCTCTGAGACCCGACACCTGCATTAAGCTTTAAATAATCTGGTGTTGTTGAAACCACGTACTCTTGTTAACAACTTAACCGGACATCGAACATACAGGGTTAATTTTAATTACCGCAACACCTCTTGCAGGCAGCCTCTCCACATCAATCCCAACAACATTTGTTCTACGACTTTTTACAAATCTTGATAAATTACACAAAAAAAGAAAAACAAATATTTGCTACCTCTGTTATTTATTACTCTATGTTTTGCTGCGTCACCCCGCAACCCGGCGCCCACTGCACGTGGTGTGAAGCAAGATGCGTGGCATCTGTGTAAATAGAGTAACGCCAGTTTAGAGACAATAAATATTTTTTGTATGGAATAACTGAAATTTTAAAAATTATTAATTTAATATAACCAACACAAAAAGTTTTATGAAACTTATAACTGATATTAAAAGGAAATCATACAGAAAAAGTAAATGTTTTATAATATTAATATATAAAACTACATTCCATATATTCATAATAATAATAAATTTCTTTATTGTGGCAACTTGGCCCACTGATTAGTTTTACAACTTAAAATTAGATTAGTGAAACAAGAAATATTAATAATTTATAAATTCACAACACTACTGACCACTTAGCATCACTATTTCACCGTATAAAATAAAAATATAGCCCTGTTATGTAATGAAATAGATTTAAGGTATTAAATAAATCTTTAAGTTGATGATATTTAAGAAATAACGAAGAAGACTATACAAATGAATTACAATAAAAATAAAAAATATTAAATTGTTAAAACATGTCACATATCAAAATTTACATTGCCATCAAAGATTTCGAAAACATTTTTTTTTATTAAATAACAAATTGATTACATCTGGCTTGAAAGTGGCATCACATTAAAATTAAACAACTACTAGCTACATTAAAATTAATACATCAAAATTAAATAAGAATATATTATTACATAAATTATAATGCCAATGTAATAAAAATATAGAATTAATTAAATGTCACGGAATGAAAATACTTATTTAATATTCAAATTGAGGGAATTTAATGACTCTATGGCAAGTGATTTAATCTAAAATTATAATTGTAGTATAAAACTATAAATGAACAAAATCTATTTTAATGTTTGCCGTCAACAAAACCGTGTTGGCCGTGACCGCGTTTCTTTTTAGATCTTCGAGTTTACCGTCTCTTACCACCACACAATATTGAATTCAAATACATAGTTATTTAAATATATTCCGATTATACGTTGTGTTGTTTTAGTAACATTTTCTATATTAGTCGATTTTCTAATTTGATCGGGGTTTATCAACATTTGAAGTAACTTATTTTGCAATACACTATATTATTTTTCTAATAAAACCATTGCTGAAATTTGACCCTGCATTTTGCTTTGAACAAAATAACTTGATAACCATTTCTTTTCAAAAATAGAATATGTAAAATTTTCAGAAGAGCATGAATATTTGCTTAACTAACTTAACTTACTTTCATAGCAAGTACTAAGACATCATAACTTTCTTGGAGCAATTTCACCATCTGTAACTTTTTGATTTAGTTTTCCATAAGTTAAATCTTCATTTGTTCTGAACCTAGATTTACTTAATAATAGTTCTTTGTTAATTTGAGTCTTACGAAGCGAGCTAAGTTAGTTTTTGTCTTTAGGCTCGTTACGACGGGGTCTGCAAAGACACTGAAACATCGTTATGTGCCAAAAATCAGGTTAAAAAGTGTTTTATTATAAGTAAATTTTTCGACTACATAACTTGAGGGCAAGGTATGTTTAAATGAATTTACCTTCCATGAGATCTCAAATACAAAAACCCTATATTTTTGTTTATTTTTCAGATTAGCGCGGTTCAACAAATAAACAATCTCTTTAACTTTATCAAAGATTTTATATCAGAAATATTCTGTGAAGATAAATAACAACCTAGGGTAACTGCCAACCGGACATGACTTTTGCTGTCGCTCGTCACCAAGGCGTCTGTAGAGACGTCGAAACATCGAATTCAAATGTAAAATATGATTAGATAAATATAACTATAATTGAATGCTACATGTTATTTTTGATTTTAACATTTTATAATCAACGAATTAAAAACCCGACTTCAAGTCAAAACTTTGGCTGAAGTATAAAGTAGTCCATAAAAATATTTTCCGTACTCATACATATTTTTTCATGCTGTAGGTAATTTCGATCAAATTAATATGGAATATTCAAAATTGATTTATAATTGTCCAAATTCAAATTAAAAAAAAACATGCACACAAATTGAGAATGACCTCCTTTTGGAAGTCGGTTGAAAGTGATTTATTTGTTTGAAAGATGAAGATGCAATTTCTTATATTGGAGTGGATGTTTTATTTTCTTCAATTAGGTATTAGATATACAGGGTGACTGGTGGGTCACCTTTGAAATTCAAGGACTTTTTTTTATATTGTAAGGATAGGACGTTTGTCTTCCAGTTTTACTTTATAGTTTGTGATCATACATGAAGAGAAAAAAATATAATAGAAAAGGAATATTAGTTATTTACTGAGCAAACTTAACCGAAAGTTAAAGAATTAATTACGCAACGCATGGTGACGCTAGCGTTGGCAGCGATCCTCATGGTCACGTGCCACGATTAACTCAGTTGTATGTGAAGAAATTGGTAATAATCTAATATATAAAATTCTCGTGTCACAGTTTTCGTTGCCATACTCCTCCGAAACGGCTTGACCGATTTTGATGAAATTTTTTGTGCTTATCCGGTATCTATGAGAATCGGCCAACATTTTTTTTTTATTATTTATATGGCAAAACAACGTTTGCCGGGTCAGCTAGTATTATATAGTAGTATTTATGAATAGGGAATTCTAGTGCAAAATTAAGTACGTACTTTATTACATAACTAGCTGTGACCCGCGACTTCGTCCGCGTGGATACCGTTTATTAGAGTTGGATAAATACTATTATTATATCCTCCTTGAAGTTAAAACTTACCTTATTCTAAATTTCGTCATAGTTTAGATAAACAGACAGAATTACTTCAAAAACTGTTACAACAAAGCAATGATCCGCAGTTTCACCTAGGTTTTGTGAAAAAGTATAGGTAGGTAGGTATATTACATAGATGATGCCCGCGACTTCGTCTGTATTGAATTAGTATTTCGAGTAGGTTATTTTCTTCTCCAAGGTCCTAACTATCTTTAATAACAAAAATAAAAATGAAGAATCTTCGCCCATATAATATATATAACGCCTAACCACAAACATAGGTATCTATTAGGTACATTACAAAGGCACATAGCGTTATAAACAAATCGGGTGCCAAAGTGCCTTAAATTTTAATATTGTCTTAAGTTTTCGCGATGACTGACGATTTTCACGATGAAAAGTCCTTGGTTGTAATTGTTTTTCTAAAGTGCTCAATCTCCAACTCCACCTTCAACTCCATCTCCATCTCCAACTCCATCTCCAACTCCATCTCCTTCTTATCCAACGCCATCTACATCTCCTTCTTGTCCATACAACAGCAAGAACGTCATGCTCGCTCAGGCGGCATGGCTAGCGGTAGCGTCGGGTGTCGGGTCACCCTCTTCCCTAAAATATGGTTGAGGAGGGTGATGGCTGGTGCTTGCGTTATACTCGTGAACGGGTGCTGCTAGCGGTGCCAGGTCGTTTTGCTGATGACTTTATGACTTTTTTTGAACTTGACTCTGACTTCCCCATTTCCGTGTCCACGTCCTGTCTATGTCCACGACTATCCTCATCTCCATCCACATTATCTGTTTTCTCTCTCACCTCTATCGCTACGTCTATCTCTGCTTCTATCTTTGCCTCTATATCTATGTCTACGTTTCTCTCTAGTACCTACTTGATTGCCTATTGTATAAATATAATAAGTAGTAGACGCTTCATTTTATAATAAAATCCTAAAATATTTAAGATTAACCTATTAACCCTTCGATAGATTTAAGGTTAAGTGTTATGTGAAAAGTTTTACTTTAAGATATCCGGATGCAAGAAGTTGGGATTCCCTGGCTGTAAATTGTTACTATGTATTGTTTTTCTCTTATTTTTAAAAGATGATTGCTGTTGAGTTTCTTGCCACTTCTTCTCAACAGATCGACTTTCCGAAGTGGTGGTAGATTCAGTTCAATTTGTAAATTGTTTGACTTATTTCAAATGTATTTAAATACTTACGAAATAAAGAAAATTTGAATTTGAATATTATGTATGACTATTAAATAAAACACTTTTTAACCGGATTTATCGCGTATATTTACATTTTAAATTTTAAGAGTCGCTCGTGACCACGGTCTCTACAGAGACACCGAAACGTCGAGTTAAAATGTAAAATATAAATTATACGCCATTAATCCGGTTAAAAAGTGTTTTATTTAATGCCTTCAATTTTACTTAATTCTTGCAATATCTTCATTAATTATACTTAGCTTATTGTTATTCTAGGTAAAGCTAAGTAGTTGTTGCGTGAAATAATAATATCCATCCAGCCATTATCAGTGTACATACAATACTACCTATAGTTATGTATGGCTGCTTTTCACTGCCAAACGGCTAAGCCAATATTAATGTAATTTGGTATAGTAGTTAACACATACGTTACTTTTTAATCCGAAGAAATCAACGGTTTCTGACTTCCAAGAGGCAGAAACGATCATGAAATAAACAAAACCTTGATTTCCATTTTATCTCTGTATGTACAGAAGGCAGTACATCAAGCGTTACAAATCTGTCAAAATTTTTTACTTGAATTTGAACTCTATGCCCTTGATAATAAGTTAAAATTGGTTGGGGAAATTTGACAGATAATGTAACGCTTGTTCCTTGTGTACCTACCTATATTAAATCGCGCAAAAGCTTGCGCTCGCCTCCCGCCATTTTATACCCTACCGCCGCGGCACCGCGAGCCGCGTCGAGCGCGGCAACCGTTACGCAAAAATAATCCTTATATCATTCAGTATTCACGCGCGATGGGTTATTAGCGTATTTCATGTATTAGTTTGGTGTTTCTATACCGATTTCTATGATTCTATTGATTTTTTATTGAATAGGTAATAATGTTATTTTTTTTTAATTAGGGATGAGTGAGAGTATTATAAACGTAAGAATAAACAAATATAATCAGAAAGCTCCGAACTGCTAAGCTATCGGGATTTACACGTGTTGTTGTGAGTCAACCATAAAATATAGACATATACTGTCGTGGAATATTTTTTATATAATTTTATGAAGAATATTTCTGTCATACATGATTTCTATGTAGCTTTAACCATTAAGGCTGCACACGCGACGGAAGCTTAAAAAATGAAGTAATTTCTCCCGTTTTCCCAACATTTCCCCTCACTGCTCTGCTCCTATTGATTGTAGCGTAATAATAAGTATACTATAACCTGCCCAGGAGTATGAAGAATAATTTTACCAAGTTTCGTTAAAATCCGTCGAGTAGTTTTTGTTTCTATAAGGAACATACAGACAGACTGACAGACAAAATTTTTACTGGTTGCATTTTTGGCATCAGTATCGATCACTAATCACCCCCTGATAGTTATTTTGAAAATATATTTCATGTACAGAATAGACCTCTCTACAGATTTATTATAAGTATAGATTATGATCAGAATCGAGTACTGAGTGCTCTCCTTCCATATCAAAAAGTCACCACCTTAATGGCGGGTTTCAATATTCAACTGACTGGTATGAGTAACCGATACAGGTACAAAACTGGTAGAAAAAATAGCGTTTCACAATATCTATTAGCTACGAGCTGTAAGTTCTCAAATTTGGCACGGGCCCTCTTTACATGACGTTCTTCCAAGAAATTAGGCGATATGTGCTTTATAGAATATCACGCATTCGCAAATTATTTGTATGATATTTTTAAGAAATAAGTGTAAATACTTATTCAATTTATTGTTGCTATGTTTTGGTTTTTGATAAATATATTATAGTATGTTTTAAGAGCTTTTTGTTAATAATTATGTTTAATTGCTTAGGTAAAACGAAACGCCAATCCTTTGACTTATTTTGCCATTGGTTAAATCACATTTCTAATTACGTCAAAGTAAATATTTAAAAGATAAATTATGTCATTCAATAATACCCTGTCCTTTTTTCAAAAACTGTTATAGATAAGTTAGAAAGAGAAAACTGGATTATTGATATGTTGACAGATATTTGATAGGATATTTAGTTAAATTAATACATTTTTACGTCGTTGGCTAGATAAAATGAAGTATTCTGTAATTGGTCATATGTAATGAAAACTTAGTTCGTTATTAGCCGCAGCAGGCCGCCATACCACCTTTACTTCATTGGTTTAAATTAATATTTGTTACGTCGTGGTTGGCTAGATAAAATTACTTATTTTGTGAATGGTCAAATTTAACGACGTTGCCTAGCAACCCATTACAGTCAAACAGTTCGTAAGCAATAGTTTTGATGTCAAGATTTTGAATATAGAAAGGCATTCTGGTAGTGAATTCTACTGTTCTTAGGCAAAACAAACAGTTTTCATGATATTGAAACCCACCATTAGAGGTACTAAATTGAAAGGTACTTAATATAAGGATATTATTTAATTTCGGATCCTAAAGGTAGGTACATTTATTTTTCGAGCAACAAGGTGGTGTAGTATATTATTAGTATTTCATTTTATTGAAACACCCTGCATCCAAATGAATTTACTAAATATTCCTTAAGTTATTCGATTTGTTTAAAATAATAATGTTTCATAATAGATAGAGGAAGAATTAATATTTTATTGATTTTTTTGAAAGATATTTCTGATCTGATATTTGTATCGATTAAATTATTCAAATTGACATGTAACACCTAAATAATTTAAATTTCCTCAATTATTGGGTAATTAACTGGTACTTTGTTCAAATTATTTAGTGTTACAACTTACATAAAAATGTTTTTGTAATTAAAACTAAAAAGCTTTTCAGAGGATACGTTTTCATTAGAAATTACTTAGAGGGACAACATCTGAAAAAACTCGAAATGAATATTCACTTTTAGCATAAACTCGTAAGTAACTGCAACATTTTCAAATAACGTGCAGCAGATGTTTTGACTTCGAGCTTTCCGCTCTGGTCGTAATTTGTCATTTGCCTATCTTTTTATAAAGATACAAAACATTGAACAATAGTATAAGTACAAATTAGGAATTAAACGGGTTCAATACAGGTCAAGATATATTAAACCCCTCAATAGATGCGGAACCAATAAAAGGTAATGTGTTTGTAGTTCTTAATTTTTATATTGTCCGTAATCATTTACCCATTTTACCGTGAAGTCGTCGTGGCGCCGTGGTTACGGTGTGTATCATACGATATCTCAGATTAAGCAACGTTTAGTGCGGTCGGTGCATGGATGGGTGACCGCCGACCATTCATTTCTCACGACGACTTCCGTGCTTCGGAGGGCACGTTAAGCAGTCGGTCCCAGGTGCTGTATACTTGTATACAGTAGTCGTTAGGGTTTATCAGAAGCCACTTTGGCACCCTGAAAATTCTGATATCCACCACCCAGCACTGGGCCAGCTTGGTGGATTATGGCCTATACCTCCTCGTCACCCAGGGGAGAGACTCATGCCCTGCAGTGGGCTCATTACAAAGAGTTGTGATGATGATGATGATGAATCATTTACCCACAGAACAGATTCTGAATGAAACCTAGTTTTGAGAAACTTTTCGCAACATTTTGCACTAGAAAAATATTGAAACTGAGTTCAAGAAACGATATTTTTTAAACTCGGTATGTAATAATAATACTAATAATATATTTATTTCCAAAAAGTAGTTACAAAGCTGAACAGGTTTTACATAGTTATAGGAATTAAGATAATGTACATTATATATATTCTTCTTTTTTTATACAACAGACCCCGAACTAGGAACTCGTCCTGTATCTCGGGAATCTATAATTATGATTACTTACAAAATTAATATAAAAAATTTCAACTGAGGAGCTAATAAAGTTACAATCCTTTTTTTTATGGAGATTATTACATACGGCAGATCACTTGAGTGTGAGTGAGTGTTTGTGTGTGTATGTGTGTCTGTATCTGTGAGTGTGTGTGTTTAAAGTACCCAGTGTTTGTGCAGGTATGTTTTTGTGTGCATGAAGGGCATTATGTAGTAGCTGTTGGGAATTTTATATTAGATATGAAATGGCGAATGTTCAATTCCGAATCTGTGACCAAACTCTCTGTGTATGTGTATTCTAATATCATTCTGTAGAAAAAGCCCTACTTCTGTCATGTGTTTGCCATAAGACAAGCGTATGAAAGCTTAGTTTTAGCCTACTTAGCTATAACCTATTACCACATTGGCGATGGAATTAACCTATCTGCCTCATACGCCAGTGGTCGCGGGTTCAATTCCCGCACGGAACAAGAAAAATTTTCAGGATCTGGGCGCTTATCTATGATATATGTATTTATATTCTAGGTCCAATCTAATTCGCTACATGGTATCTCCTAACATAAGCTTCGCTTACTTTGAGGCTATGTTGTTGATGTGACTTGACTGTGTGTATTATGAAAAACACGTTTTTGTCAAATATTTCAGAAAGTCGATTGTGAAGAAGTAACGAAAATGTGCACAGATATCAAGTTATAAAAAGTCTTGCGATGGATTAGTATTTATTGAATGACATATTTGATACATTATCACTTATCAGTAAATGAGGTTAAAATCAATCATTTGAAATATTACACTTTGAAGTGAATTTATCGCGTATAATATTCCGTTTACATGGATTACATTTACATGTAAAATAAATAAATAAATGTTACATTTTAACTCGACGTTTCGGTGTCTTTACAGACCCCGTGGTCACGAGAATATATACGCAATAAGTCCGGTTAGAAGTATTTTATTATAGATTACGACGACCACTTTGGCGATGGGGTAACACTGTCTGCCTCAGACACCAGTGGTCGCGGGTTCAAATCCCGCACGGAACAAAAAAAATGTTCCCGGTCTTGGCGTTTATCTATATATGTATTTATATTCTAGGTTCCCCTAGTTCGCTACATGTAACATAGTAGCTCTGCTTAGTTTGTAGCCATGTAGTTGGTGTGATTGTCTGGGGATTTTATTTATTTATTTATTATAATTCACGAAAACTTAAATATAGTATAGTATAGGGAATAATATAATAACTTACGTTATGCGTAATCCGTTGATATATGCGTGGCTTTGTTTATTATTTTTTCATAATGTTTAAATAGAGGTTAATTTTTATTTTATTTTATTTTATTATTACATTCATACATACATAACTTCACGCATGTATCCCTTATGGGGTAGGCAGAACACCAGAGGCCATCAAACCACTGATGTTGCGTTTGACAAATTTCGAGGTATTATAATGATGGAGAGAGACTATTGCAGTGAAAGGGGATCAGCCTATCGCCCGCAAAAATGCCAATAAAACTTCTGCCCCTTAACTGACTTTTATAGTATGCACGGGAAGAGAAGCAGCTGGCACATTCTTTGTTTTTCTTTCGCTCCCAGTCCAGAATGGAAGCAAGACAAACGTTATACGTCTTTAACTTAAGGGTTTAATTATTATGATTATGATTAATATGATGTTTTTATTGTTTTTTAAGCAGTCCTTAATATTTAATAAGCTAATTATCCTTATTGCATTAGATCACACTTTAATATGTTAACGAAATCAATTGAAACACAATTATCGTTCATGTTTCCTTGGATGTTTTGTTCTTATGTATTTTATATGTTAATTTTATTTGTTTTCTAGAAGTGGTTTTTGTTTTATATTAAAGGAATCCTAAATGTTACTATATAAAGATATAATATATAAAGAAAACTTGTAAACATTTACCTATAGCCGATACTTAATTTTTATGATTGATATATAACAAATTACTCTATAAGAACTAGGAACGACCATAAGTTAGCGTTTCCTACATTAAGGCTGGCTAAAAGCAGCAAATCATTTATTGGAATGTCAATACGTATATATAACAAAACTCCGAAGTCAATTCAATCCCTGCCATTCAATAAATTTAAATCAATCGTTAAAAACACTCTATCTCGAAAAAATAAAACTAAAGATTACTTAGATGATAAAAGGGCATGGGATTAAGCACAACAGGATATTTCTAAAGTTTCTAATGACTTAATAATTTTGTTTACGGCTTGGCTGTGCAGTATACATATGACATGCTGGTGACTGTCCCACTCACTTATTTGCTTGTCAAGACAACAGCAAGAACGTCATGCTCCCTCAGGCGGCATGGCTAGTGGTAGCGTCGGGTATCGGGTCACCCTCTTCCCTAAAATATGGTTGAGGAGGGTGATAGCTGGTGCTTGCGTTAACTCGTGAACGGGCGCTGCTAGCGGTGCCAGGTCGTTTTGCTAATGATACTATGACTATTTTATTCTATTCTTTTTCAAATACTCTGGTCCCAGCATGTCATGTTCGTATAGTGCATCCATAGCTCATTGCATCTGCTATGTAAGCAATTTTGTTGTGGCATGACATTGGCTCTCACAATTAGCTGTCTTGTGTTTGTTTTTTTTCATGTCACGGTCAATTTGTACTGTACCTATTTGTATTTATTTGATAATTCTGACTGAAAAAGAGTGCCAAGAGTTTTTTTCCGCCGGCTTTTTTTGTCTCTTGGTCTACTGTAATATCTTATTTAACAACTATCAACAACTAGTTAAAGCCGAAGTATGTGATGACTGACTTCATCAAGTGTTTTGTGAAATTTCTAAGATGAATAAAACTTTATGAATTTTGAATTTTTAACTGCGAAAACTTGGAATTAGTGCATAGAAATGAATATTTTGTTTATTTTTAGTTATAAATCACTGTTTGTTTTCCGAATAAATTAATAAGAAATATTAATAAAATAAAATAAATTTAAGGCAATATTGAACAGTTCAATTACGTCATTAAGCATGTTACATTAAATTAAGTCTTAAAAGCTTTTTTAAGCTAAGAACTTAGAATATCATTTTTATAGTTACTTAAAAAAGTCTCTTTCATAACCTACGACAGTTATTATCGGCTGCCTTATCACGTAAATATTAGCGATCAGCTATAATGGCACAGCCATCACGCCATGGACGCGCGATCCATTTCTTTACATCGTATTATGTAAGCGATAGCTGTTCAATTGTTCGTTGATCGTAGAATGCATTTATTGCTACGATACTAGCACCAAAAACAATTTGGTAGCTAAAAAAGAAATCAATAAAATGTGAAACAGATGTTTGCTTTTAAAATTTCGCAGAAAAGTATGAAAGTCAAAGGGCACTTTTAGTACATCGATTGTACGATAGAGGCAGCACAGTCGTCGGATTGCTATGGCTTTGTTTTTGCTGTAACGTAATACAAATTAGTTCTTTTTTAGCAAATCTTGCGCAATTCATTCCATCGCTTTGATCTTGCAAGTTACGTGATAAGGCAGCCGATCCATATTCATCCTTCTCAAATTGCGTATTTAACAAACGCGCCCTGAATATCTGAATAACTTTGAGGACGAAATTCCTAAATAGGTTACGAAGTTTCGTATGTTTGAACGTGCTATTTAGACGGTCTGTACTCTGTATCCCTCGAAGCCTTAGGGCATGTTTGAGGACCGGCGGTGCGTCGCGTGTTTTAACTACATCGCTGGCTTTACTACAGAACTATCCGCTGGTTAAGAGTAAAACCAGCAATGTAACGAAAACAAAGTGAAGCCTCACGTGCCCTTAAGTTAAAGACGTATAACTTATGTCTTTAAAGTTCGATCTTCGGATAAATTATTGGCTGTTACTGAGTTCTGAGAAGATACGGCCCTAATTAATATGTTGGCTTTCAATGGCTCTAGGAATTCGGTTATTAGAAGGTTGTAGTGTGAAGGGATAATTGAATTGGCTTACTTGCATAGCTGTGTTGTGTTTGTTTTTAGGTTTGTGTACTCAAAAGGTAAAATGAGTAACTTTAATTTAAAACTAAGACTAAGACTAACAATGTCTGTCTGTCCGTTTGTTCGTCTGCCACCAAGCTGTATCTGATGACCCGTGATAGATAGTTCAAATTTTCATAGATTATGTTTTTTTTTATGGCTTTAACATACTTACTAAAAAAAGCTTTGAAATATTTTATTTAAAAGGGGGCATCCATACAAACATTTATTTTTTAACGTTTTTAACCCTTAGTGCGCGAGACTTTAATAAAATAATATAATAGCTGACGATAAAATGATAATAAAATCCCCAGACAGTTACACCAACTACATGGCCCCAAAGTAAGCAAAGCTTGTGATATAAGATACCATGTAGTGGTCTAGGAGGGAACCTAGAATATAATAAATATATAAATAGATATACACCCAGACACGGAACATTTTTTTCACCCAGACACGGAAATTTTTTTTCAACCACTGGCGTCTGAGGCAGCCCTGTTCACCCCATCGCCAAAGTGGTCGTCAAAGACTGCCCTTGCCCGCACTTGAACAGTTTACATAGATCGACTTCACTATGAAGGTATACGAACTTAGAAAAGAACCGTATACTGTAACGAATTTACTGTAAACAGCAAACTAACAGCCCGTTCACACATGATACGTTTTACTGGATACCTTTTTTGTATCGTAAATACGTATATTGAATACTGTGCGACATGTGAAGTCGCTCATAGAACTCCATGCGCAATCGATGAAAAAAAACGTATCCGCTAAAACGTATCCAGTAAAACGGACCATGTGTGAACGGGCTGTTAAGGTGATTTTTAAGGTGTGCAAGAGAAGCAAATAAATGTGATCAAATTATTTGAGATCTACCTACTTCGTTTTATCTTTTATATTTCTAAGACTTATATCACGATGTATAATGTAATGATTGAATGGCAAAGTGATCGTTTATTCCTTATGAATGTATGTACCTACGTAATCGCAGACTGACTAAAACGTTTTTCCTTATTTCATCAGTGGTCATATATTTTTACATGCGATGATGTAAATTAAAACAGAAGCTTAAAACCTTAACAATAGTGATCTAAATTGTTCGATTAATGATAAATCTAAATTGTATGGAATATAAATCGCATTTTTAGTTTTCAACCGACTTCCAAAAAAGGAGGAGGTTCTCAATTCGTCTGTATGTTTTTTTTTGTGTCTTTATTACACGATATTTCAGACAATTATGAATCTATTTTAAAATTTCTTAAATCATATGATAGAAGATACTTTATTGTTGGTTCTATATAAATTTCATCGAAATCAGTTGAGTAGTTCATTGAAAATTTCAAATTTGTGAAACAATATGTAAGATTTCGGAGAATGTGTATGTGGATGACATTATAAGTCGGCCAAAGTGTTGACGTGAAGTCGGTTTTTTTAATGCTCTGCATTCGTTGATTATTACAAGTTAGTACAGAGATTAATGTACCTGTAATTTAAGGTTCAGTATAACAGCAGCGTGTTGAAGTCTTTAAGCAAATGAAATGTGCCGAGTTGAACCTTTTCACAGAGCAGTAAGATTAGTATGTACATTTATTGATTTAATGAATTTACGGCATTCTTACCACGATTTTTGATTTTATTTTCGCACGTCCGATATAACCGCGATAGTTTAAAACTATTTGTACATTTATTATCTGTAATAACTCCAGTTGCATATTTTCTGTATGTGAATAAACGTATTTCATTTTAGATTATAAACAATTCTAACTATCATTCGCTGTGAAAAGTTATTTTCATTTTTTCAATTACAACCAATTTAATTTTATCACCTAGTACAGTCAGCATCAAAAGTTGATAAACACCTTTAAATTTTTAACACATTCACTTTTCACCATATTTGCCTCAATAACGACTAATATTTTATTTTATTTTTATTTTTACTTTATATTGACTAACTTCTATATTTTATAATAACTCCTTTATTTTATTACAACAACTAAACATAGAAGTTAGTTAATATTAGTCGTTATTTAGGTAAAATAAGGTGAATAGCGACTTTTAAAAGGGAAATACTTGAATTGCTTAAAACAAAAGCATATTATACAATTAATGCATATTTTATGGACTCCAAATTATAATGTATGAATGTTACCTATTAGATTGATGATGTATTCTAGCTTGTATTGTAATAAATGTTATATATTGTGTATACTATTTTGTAAAATATTTTGACATTTTGAATTCTCTGTAGTAGTTTTATATTTTGTCTTTGACATTTTATATTTTTATGACATATTTCCTATACGAAAATTAATGTTATAGTTTATAATTAACATTTGGACGCTGACTATCAGTAGAAATTGTTGATCCACACAACATATACAACCAGCTTTTGTACACATTTTCATGCGAATAAATATGATATGATTTGATAAAATTTCATTGTGTTCAAGCACTTTTGATGCTGACTGTACATGGATGCAAAACGAAACTGAAAAACGATTTCATTTTGCCCGTACTGCGACAAAATAAGCTTTGTGAACAGCTGCACTCATATAATAAAATGAAACACAAGTTGCAAAGTATAACGTACGTTATATTCGTCCCATATTAACTATTGTGTTCGATGGATATTGGTAATCAACTACTGACATATGAAGCAAATGTCAACGTAGTTATTCAAAATGGTCCATTTATTTCTTCGATGGTACTGTCAATGTAACCACAGGAGTATCCTTATTTTTGTAACTTTGACTTTTTTTTTAAATCCCCAGATAGAGCTTGTGATATGGGATACCATGTAGTGAAATAGGGGTATCTAGAATATAAATACATATACAGAGTTTATTTGTGGTAATTGGCCAAATAAGTATGATTTATAGAAACGATTTTTGCAAAAAAAAAGTATTTATTTCTTTAAAAGTAAACTAATAAATCCGCTAACATGTTAAGCTAAGCATGGTCACTCTAAATTACCATTAAAATAAAGTCGACTACGCGCTACTACAAAACATCTCGTAGTACTACGTCGTACTATTAACAATGAAATGCCGCGTCGTAGTAGCTATGTTCATCAACAGCGACTATTTTCAAAAACGTATGTGGTTCCATATTTCTACTTTTTTGTACTGAGCGACGCTAAAATAAATATGCAGGTACGTTTATATTGTATCAAAGAAACTAACATTTAAATTTAGCTGGTGGCCAAAAAACAACCCTGTATAGATAAACGCCCAGACCCGGATTTTTTTTTTTCTTGTTCAGTGCGGGAATTGAACCCGTCACTGGCGTCTGAGGCAGACAGTGTTAACCCATCTCCAAAGTGGTCTTCATATTAATTATTATTTTTAATGTAGTTGTTTTTTTTATCGTTCCATCTTCATCTCACCTGAAGGGAAGTTAAGATGAATTCGAAGATAACAGCACATGGTTTTAGGAAGGGAACAAATTAGCAGCGAGATGATAATGGGCCCCAGATGTTATATGAAGGGTGATCGATATCGACGACCACTTTGGCGATGGGGTAAACCTATCTGCCTCAGAAGTCAGTAAGTGCGGATTCGATTCCAGGAAAAAAAAACCAGGTCTGGTCGTTTATCTATACAGGGTTGCTTTTTACTCACCAGCCAAATTAAAATGCTAATTTCTTTGATACAATATAAATATACTTGCATATTTATTTTAGTATAGCTCAGTACAAATAAATAAAGATGTGCCAACACCAACTTTTTTATAAATAGTCGCTGTTGATGAACACAGCCAGTACGACGCGGCATTTCATTGATAATACTGTGGCGTAGTACTACAAGATGCTTTTTAGTAGCGCGTAGTCTTTTTTATTTTAATGGTACATACATACATACATATCTTCACGCCTATATCCCGTATGGGGTAGGCAGAACACCAGAGGTAATAAAACCATCTGATGTCACGCTTGACAAATTTGGAAACATTATAATAGTGGAGAGAGGAACCTAGAATATAAATAGATAAACACCCAAACCCGGAACATTTTTTTTTCTTTTACAGTGCGGGATTGAACCCCCAACCACTGGCGTCTGAGGCAGACAGGTTTACTCCATCGCCAAAGTGGTCGTCAATATATGTTAATTTGTTATCCAACTCATGAAAGTTGTCACGTCAAGCTCTAACTTCTCACTATGCTTGAGTTAACGCACCTTTGTGAAGCCTAACATGGTTACTTAAAATTTAAATCTGATTTACTCGCTTAGCAACCAATAGAGACTATAGAAGTTTGTTTGTCTAATTGGTGAAATGTTAAATAAAGCGGTACAGAAGGCAGCACATCAAGCGTTACTAATCTGTCAAAAAATTTTACTTGAATCTGAACTCTATGCCCTCGACATTCAGTTAAAATTGGTTGGGGAAATTTGACAGGTAATGTAACGCTAGATATGCTGACTTCTTTACAATACAATCACTTTTAAATGATATAATGGCACGTTTGAAATGATAAATGTGGTTATGCAAAATATGTTTGAACCGACACCGGAATATTGAGTTTAAAACAGAAAAACTCCAAGACATACATACATAACTTCACGCCTGTATCCCGTATGGGGTAGGCAGAACACCAGAGGTAATAAAACTAATAATAGAGGTTTTATCACCTCTGGTGCTCTGCCTACCCCATACGGGATACAAGCGTGAAGTTATGTATGTATGTATCCGATCGACGTCATCCGTTGATCGATTGGTGACTGCAAAGTAAAACGACTGTATAACAGTTAGACAATTATTTATAATGCACACAGTCCTAAAGCAGCACACCGCACTTCCTTTCAACCCCGAAATTAATAACAAAAGAAGGAAAGATATAGCTTACCGGACTGATATAGATATCAAACATGCTTTATGTACCAGATTTTTCTTATTTCTTGGCCCTCTTCTTTACAATAGGGTTAATGCAAAACTAAATTTGTACTCTCTGTGTTTGAATGAAACGAAAAAAATTTTTCAAGAGGCGTTACAAAACATGTCTTATGAAGACACAGAAAAATTGTTAGCAGAAATAAGTTAGTTTAAAATTCATAAATTGCAATTAGAAAATATTTCAATTAGAAAATATTTTTGTCTAACGTTAGTTTTATAAACACTGATTAAGGATTCCTTTTTTGCTTTTCTTTTTTACTCATCCTTATTATTCAAAAGATATAGTATACATAAGTATTTATTTTATGTTTTATTTTTATTTTGTATACACTCAGACCCCCTTTTGCCTGAAAAACAGGGCAAACCTAGTTTAGGAACTTAGAAAATTGTATTCCTTAATATTACATTTTCAGGTTAAGATTGTAAAAATATGCAGATTTTGATAAAAATCTGCATATTAAAATAAATAAATCAAATAAATAAAATGTTTATGTTTATGTTTAAATGAATCGCGACCCACCCACTACTGTAAGCTGGAATCGATGCGAGGGGTAAAAGGAAAATGCGAATTCACCTGTTACAACGATCGTAAAAACTATCAATAAACGTCAACTGTTCCATTCGTCCGTTGATCGACGGTCGATCTGGTGTGATAACACCCTAAGACAATTTCATTCTTCTTAAGTATCATTCAGTTCTATTACAACAATTTCTTATTTTGTTACAGGTGAGAAATTTGAATCAGCATTGTTGGCAGATAAGGTTTGTTTTTTAGAATTATTATTAAAATATTTTAGTGTATAGCTTTGCGGAAGATCTTTTTAACTATATTTTTGGCAGTTTCTTGATATGTAGTCAGATTCCTGGTAAAGATGTGCGCGGAGACTAAAATAGTTGTTAACTCTAAATTTATACTCTAAATTTATAACCATAAATGATTATTTATCTGCATAAATATGGAAATGCCTTTTTTTCTATTGTATTGTAGTGTACTTTAAGCTCGTAGATAAAGAGATTACATATGTAGGTAATTAGGTATGTCCACAGACATACATCTACATAGAGAACGCAAATGCATGTACTTCGCGTATCCGAACCCCGACCAAGCGTCAAGGTTGGTCGCTGTTAGATTCAGTCGCGCGATATTCAGATCACAAAATATCATCTGTGCTGTTACGTAGAAGTAGGTGTTAAAATTGATAGATAGATAAAATGGATGCTTGACCAAAATAAAGCCAAAATTACACTTTTTCTATAAAAATATTAAAATGTTTCAGATAGCCTTATTAATGGCGTGTAATATTTGTAGTCCAGTCATTTTAGACATTTCAAACTCCGATCTGCAGAAAAATTCCCATAGAGCTGATTTTTTGTATATACCTTTATTACGGCGTTATAAAGAAGATGTAAAAAATATAGATATTGATATTGGGAATTCAATTCACGTCAAGTCACTGTAAACAAGGTGAAACTCAGCAGCTTCAATTAATTCTAAATAATAAGCACTCGAGAAATTTAAGTCCTGAAATCCTATCTTAATCTTTTGTCAAATTGACAGATTCTCTTACAAAAACTGTTTATCCTTTTCTAACTTGATGGGTAGTAAAATAAAATCCTGCAAACGAGTCACAACTGCTTTAATTTTTGAACTCTTGGCTACAAGATTGCAATAACAATGTCTGAACTCTTCGCAGTTCATTAATATTCATAAACTGAATGTTAAATTCATTTGGTACTACGAAGTCCGCAAAAATGCAGAGATGTTTTAAATAATAATTATGAATGCAAGGAAAGACGGTCATAAAATTCGGTAAAAAATTAATGGGGAATTCTACTGCGAAGTAGATTGATTAGATTAAAATTATTGAGCTGATAATAATTTATTTATTAAAAAAAATCATACACTCAAATTAGGATTTAAAGGAAACACATTGAACGATAAAGGAAACTGAGTAAGCCTGGGCCACAGGGTTAACAGGTTGACTTTGGTCTAAAAAAATAGCTTATTTTGTCCTTATTCAAAATATATAAAACCCCTAAAAATGTAGTGAGGGAGAAACAAGTTAATTCAAGATATGGAAATCGCTGTCATGGGTTTTTAGTGTGGATGAATAACTCATAATATAATTGAAAATACGCTGAGTAAAATTAATGAAATATTAATGAGAATCATTATAAGGTTAAATGAATGTAAACTAACCGCGTTAGTTTTATTTTAAATAATTATTTTGTAATTAAAATAGGCGAAATTCTTTATTGGGTTTGGCAATACTGAATGAATGAAGAACGAAACTATGGTTATTGACTCGTTCAGTAAGTCAATCGATCTATTTGTTCACTCGTTTGTTTGGTTTCTTTCCTTGCGCTTGAGTATTTTCATGGTTTTTCTATTTTTAAAGACTTCAGTAATTCATACGGACTTCACGATTCTTCTATAAACGACTATTTTGTGTTTGCCTACTGGATCCCGAGAACCCGCATTGCACGACGATTTTTGGTTTTTGTCATTGGACTTCTGATTTTGCATTTCGACATGGATCGCTGTATTAATTATGGCATTGCGTTTGGTCGCTGTGCAGCTTTAGGCAGACGAGCTTTAGATGAAGAAACGCGTAATGTTATTCGTCAATGGCGTACACCCGATATGGTAAGTATCTTCCTGTTTGTATCTTTTAGTTCTTCTCTGACAAATATGTTTCATGTTAATTGATCTGCATAAATAATCATTTGAGTGAAATATTAACTTTTTTGCTGTCTGCTCTATTTGGGATATTATAGATCTCAACAATAAGAAAAAGAATAGCTTTCGAAAGTGATTCTACGCTCACTTCCCTTCTGTGTATACCTATAGACAAAATTATGGATATCTCAATTCCTCAAAACTGGTTTGTCTTGAAAATTTCGGTGATGAAACATGATCATATTTTAAATAAAAAGAAGCAAATGTCAAGTTGTTAACACCGTGGCCCAGAAATGTATGGAGCAGGTTCTGTCTCCTTTCTAAAGGATGAAGACCTAATACTGAAGAGTTTGGTAAACATGCAATATACATACATACATAACTTCACGCCTGTAGGTATTCCTTATGGGGTAGGCAGAACACCAGAGGTTATAAGACCATCTGATGTCACGTTTGACAAATGAGGTATTATAATAATGGAGAGAGGCTATTGCAGTGACAGGGGGTCAGCCTATCGCCCACAAAAATGCCAATAAAACCTCTGTCCCTTAACTGACTCTCATAGTATGCCCAGGAAGAGAAGCAGCTGGTACATTCTATGTTTTTCTGTCGCTCCCAGACCATTATTTAATACATACATAACTTCACGCCTGTATCCCTTATGGGGTAGGCAGAACAACAGAGGTTATAAAATCATCTGATGTCACGTTTGACAAATTTTGAGGTATTATAATGATGGATAGAGACTATTGCAGTGACAGGGGGTCAGCCTATCGCCCACAAAAAGCCTCCAATCAAACCTCAATAAAACCTCCATTATTTAATAATGTAATATAATTTTGCATTATTAAATAATAACGACCGACCTAAGTGCCAGTGAAAGTAAAAAAGAACGACCTAGTAGGATCTTTTTCCGGTGAACGGCAGACGATCAGGCTTAGTTGTCACGGTTACGTATCCACCTGATCAACGATGCTGCGGCTGGCAGCACTCGGGTCCGCCCTGAAAAGGGCAGATGAATTAGCCCCGACACCACACAATCTGCGCAGAGAAAACTTTCCATTAAGAGCGTGGCTTGGTAACCTAACCTGCACGAGTGTGGGGGAGGCAACAAGGGCAGTGCAATACGAGCGCTCGGGAGCAACCGAAAACACGACCGCTCGGGAGTGGACGCAAATGGGAAGTGACGTAGAACTACTTAAAAACCTTTTTTTTTTTGTTTTTCCGCCAAGGAAAATTCTTTGGCACCCACTAAAGCAAGCTCTAGCAGGAGGAGGATGAATCCTTTTACGGACGAAAGGGAATTCTAAAGAGCTGCTAACTCCAGAGGCTAACAGATACAGAGTACCCAGACAGTGTGGGGACCGCAAGACCGGCCACGAGACTCGCTCAGAAAACCTTAGTATACCCACTAAACATCCCCCTTTATGATTAGCCTTAACAAAGGCTATTGATCATAATCGGAGCGACAGCCAATCGGTAGATTGGTTGACGACCACTTTGGCGATGGGGTAAACCTATCTGCCTCAGACGCCAGTGGTTGCGGGTTCGATCCCCGCACGGAACAAGAAAAAAAAATGTTCCGTGTCTGGGTGTTTATCTTTTTATGTATTTATATTCTAGGTTCCCCCCTAGTTCGCTATATGGTATCCCATAACACAAGCTATGCTTACTTTGGGGCCATATAGTTGGTGTGATTGTCTGGGGATTTTTATTTTATAGATAGAGGCTGCGCAGCGAGCGGCATCCTGACGGCACACCAAAAGGAACTGAAAGCATATGCTTAAAAATCTATAATTATATGTATATTTATATGTTCACACTGGTATACGCACTGGCGTTCATTCAGCTTCTATGCTGGACTGGGAGCGAAAGAAAACATAGAATGTGCCAGCTGCTTCTCTTCCCGGGCATACTGTAAAAGTCAGTTAAGGGACCGAGGTGTTATGGGAGGCTTTTTTGTGGGCGATAGGCTGACCCCCTGTCACTGCAATAATCTCTCTCCACTATTATCATGCCTCCAAATTTGTCAAACGTGACATCAGATGGTTTCATTACCTCTGGTGTACTGCCTACCCCATACGGGATACAGGCGTGAAGTTATGTATGTATGTATGTATGTATTCATTCATAATTAAGAGTGACCATGATTTGCATAATATGTAAGCGAAAATATTATTTTCTTTGTAAAAAAATACAAACCGTTATCAACCGACTTCCAAAGAAGGAGGAGGTTCTCAATTCGTCTAGTATTTTTGTGCCTGTACACGATATTCCGGACAATTGACCGTTTCATATGATAGAGGATACTTCACAGTTGGTCCCATATGAATTTTATCAAATACGGTTGAGTACTTCATTGAAGATTTCAAATTATTTAAACAATAGGTATGATTTCGGAGAATGTTTATGTTGATGACATTATAACTCAGCCAAAGTTTTGATGTGAAGTCAGTTTTTTAATGCTCTGCATTCGTTGATAATTGCAAAAATAGTTTCTATAAATTATACTAATTGTGTCAAATTTGGCCTATGACTAAAAAACAGCCAAAATGCTGCCAAAAATCAGTGCTTCAGCATTGTAATATGTGCTTACGCAATATCGTAGGCCAAATAAGGTAAACGTTTAGAAGACATTAATATGGTAAAACGGCTAGGTTGGTAATAGTGAGCTATATCGAATTGAAAGTAGTTCAATAGTTTTGGTTAGATGCCAACTTGGTTGCAAAAAAAAACGCATATCTGAATCTATTAATTTCATTTTGAATTAGTTAATAGACAATTTCTTGATAGACAATTTTAAAGTTCTTGAAACGCCTTTAACTTTTGACACCGTAGAGTTTTTTTCATAAAATATAAGCCTTCTTCAAAGTTGGGTAATAAAACAAACTCTTTGAATGAATGAATGAATATAAATGAATAGTTTATTTAAAAGTAACAAAGACTCAATTTGTTAGTATATAAATGCTTACAGACTATGTTAATAAATATTTAACAAGGTACCTATATATAAAACTTTGAAACAAAATAATTTACAGGCTAATTTACAAAGGCCACTCCTGCACCATTCCCCCCAAGATGGCACAGGAATGCTTTAAATACGTCGAATCTAATCTATTTGAGATCATATTCAGGATGCTGTTACCGCCCGCCCGCAACCGCCGCACCAAGGACGCGCATCGTTTGCGCATTGTTGCATAGTAACTAAGAGTCAATTGTTGCTTCGGCAAACATCCCTGACGCACTGCAGAAGCGGGGCAGCTTTAATATTTAACTTTATTGTATCAGTATACATGAAACTCTACAAAATTCGATACTAAATGTCTTTCTTAATTGCTTTTCAAGTTAAATTATGAACTTCGCATCAAACTTTTCACGAGTGTAATAAAAGAGATGAATGTGTCAGACTATAAGCGATTACAGACTATATGACCATAGCGTTTGATCCATATTTGATTGTGCACTATAGTGATTTGCCAACCAACAACATTGTTTAAAATAAGCCATACAGTTTGAACAATGGTTTGTGTGAGATTCTTATTGCTGTGTTGTAAGTGCCAAGAACAGCACTCTGCTTATTGATCGTCTAAAAGAAGAACTATTTGTTTGTCTTCGTCACTATTATACATATAGGCCAGTTTTTTTGAAGACACTCAAAGGATTTTGAACTTTATGTATTTGTAGAGTTGGAATAATCTTTTGTTATTACTCAGTATTTTACTTATAGATAATATAGTGTATTATTGAAATGTAGTAGTAGATACTATCGATAATTTAAATTATTATAAATTAAAGTCTCATGTGCCATGTCTGAGCTCTATTTACTCTATGGAATAGATTTAAGTCAATACAATTATCATCGGTACGTTTATTTTTGAGGCATATTTTGATGTTTTTATATATGAAAATGATTATGAAATATGTACCTATGCTACAACAAGATTGCCAAAAAAAAATTAAATAAATAAAGTGATGGACTCTAAATGACAAAAGTCATCTTTTTTTTTTTTATAAGTAACTAAACCCGCGTTTGACCTCAATCTCACCTGATGGTAAGTGACGATGAGGTCGAAGATAAAAGCACACGGGTTTAGGAAGGAACTGGCTCTTTATACAATATTGCCGGAACACATTACCGCCGGAGCGGTAACATTTGGCGGCAGACTTTATATAAAGGGTGGTCGCTAGCCAGGCGGACCCAGAAGGGACCTACCACCAAGGAATTCTACCACCACCAATCTGATTGAATAACTGACTCCTACAGTATCTATTAAATATTCGATAGAAAATCGATTTCTTAGATTCAATAAGTGCTGAAATAATAATACTTTGTCGTGTCGATAAAGTACTTTTAAAATGTCTGTTTTATATAGCAAATTGTTCGTTAAATATAGAAATATGTAACTATAACATACATACATAACTTCTCGCCCATATCCCTTATGGGGTAGGCAGAACACCAGAGGCTATCAAACTATCTCATGTCACGTTTGACGAATTGGAGGTATTATAATGAGGGATAGAGACTACTATAGACACAGGGGGTCAGCCCATCGCCCGTAAAAACCTCTGTCCCTTAACTGACTTTTACAGTATGCCTGGGAAGAGAAGCAGCTAGCACATCCTTTGTTTTTCTTTCGCTCCCAGTCCAGCATGGAAGAATTACTATTAATATACTATGTAACTATCTCAGTAAAATATGCAAATACTATTAATAATCTAGATTTATAAGTGCCAGGGCAGATTTGAATATTGACATTTAAGGAAACTCAACAGCAATCATCTTTTTTAAACCAAAACTATTATATCCAAGGAATATTATCGTCCACAATATTTTATAGCAACACTTTTGTTTTACAAATGCTTTGAAATAGCCGTCTATATCTCAACTCAGAAGCAGTGCAATTTCCGTTATTGGTTCGTAGACGTCCTGCAGGCATTAACTAAATAACATGGAACTATAAACTATTTCATGTTTAGATTTACATAGGACGATACGCTATTTATTTGCTTGTGCATGTAGAATATTATTGCATGGATAAATGTCTTATATCAGTCATATCTATGGTAACCCGGATACGGCTGGTTTGCAGATTGGATTTAAATTAGGAATACATACATACTACATTGGTTGAAAAGTTCGCGGCCTGGCCATTAAAAAAAAAACTTTTGTTATTTTTTCTGCCGTCATTTTGAACTGTCATTATTCAATTGTCAGCCCGCGAATTTTCAATTTTATATCTTGTTTAAATAAAATTTTACGAACAATATAAATACGTGTGTAGAACAAATTTTCACTAATGGAGAAATTTGAACAACGTGCTGTGATTAAATATTTGTTTAAAAAAAGATTAACACCAAAGGCGATCCATGATGACATGCAAACAACATTAGGGGAATCTGCCCCGTCTTATACCACTGTGAAAAAATGGGTTGCAGAATTTAAACGTGGACGAGAGAACATCGAAGATGACCCTCGCTCTGGCAGGCCAATGACGTCTATGACCGAAGAAAACATCAATAAAGTGTGTGATCTCATATTGAAAGACCGTAGATTGACTATCAGAGAAATTGCAGACATTATAGGCATCCCATATGAACGAACGCAAAACATCATTGTCCATGAACTCGGCTTTTCTAAGGTTTCGGCTAGGTGGGTCCCCAGATTGCTTTCAGTAGAGCAAAAGCGAATTCGACTCACGATTTCTCGCGACCGTTTGGAGATGTTCGAGGCTGATCCACAAGGTTTTCTTGACAGATTTGTGACAATGGATGAAACCTTGGTTCACCACTATACCCCAGAATCAAAACAACAATCCAAACAATGGAAAAAATCAGGTGAACCATCTCCGAAAAAAGCAAAGGCAATTCTGTCGGCTGGCAAGGTGATGGCATCGGTTTTTTGGGATGCTAAGGGTGTCATTATGGTGGACTACCTTCCAAAAGGCGAAACAATAAACTCTACGTACTATAGCACCCTTCTGCGTCGTTTACGTGAAGAAATTAAACAGAAACGCCCAGGATTACTGAGAAAGAAAGTGTTGTTTCACCAGGACAACGCCCGAGTCCACACGTCTGTCGAGTCTATGGCTCAAATTCGTGATTGTGGTTTCAAATTGTTGCCACATCCAGCTTATTCTCCTGATTTGGCACTTTCGGACTTTCATCTGTTTCCAAACCTGAAAAAAACACCTCGGTGGGCAGAAATTTTTAACGAATGAAGAGGTCGAAGCCGCTGTTAACCTGTATTTTGAAGACCTTGAGGAATCTTTTTTTAAAACAGGTATGGAAGCTCTGGAAAGCAGATGGAAGAAGTACATAGAGATAAATGGAGATTACGTCGAAAAATAAAAATATTTTTTTATGTACTTTATTCTGTTTTCTTGACTAGGCCGCGAACTTTTCAATCCACCCTCGTACATAACATCACGCCTGTCTCCCTTTGCGGTAGGTAGAGAAAGGGAACGCCAATTGCTACGATCTAGACATACATCTTTCACTTCCTCCACGTAATCTTTTCATACATGATCGCCGGTTACGGGTACTTTTAAGTAGGCCCTTTTTAAATATGACGCCAATTCATTCGGTATACGATCTCCTAGATCGGCCTATTCCGACAACACCATCCATTCGTCCTCTGTCCACCTCTTTTATAAATGTACTAATAGAAATACTTAGTTGATTTAAATTGATGCTAAAGAAATCTTTATTAAGTAATCCTTATCACAAACCCTAATCACTTAGTTTTTTAAAATATCATCCTATGTTAACATATGGCTATCAACTATATTAATTTGAAATTTCAATAAGAAATTGGCTATTTAAACTAGGTATATAAGATACCTTATTGGTTGTCTACTATATTTGTACTACAATTTACAAAAATCGTTTAGCATTTAAGAGTTCCCATGCAAAGTTTCATCCCTTATTTCAACCCTTTATGGTTGATATTTTAAAAAAGGTAGCCTATGTTTGATCCTGGGTCCTCAACTATTTGTAAGCTATATTTCAATGAAATAGATCCAGTGGTTTAGCTTAGCCGTGAGAGCTTTCCAGTCATACATAATTTCACACCTGTTTTAGTATGGACAAGCAGTTACGCTACTATGAAACTCCTTAATTAATGCATTATTTTATTTTAGTGGTCTTAAACCTTTCCCACTTAATTAAATCCTACTAATATTATAATTGTGAAAGTGAGAATGAATAAAAGTAGTCTACTAAGTAAATATGGCTAAGTCGTTTATAACTCTTCTTGCGCGATTTAATCGACGTAGAGCGACATCTGTCGAATAAAAGCAAACAAAATTTAATTTATATTACATTTATATTATAAATGTGGATGTATGCATGTCTGGATGTTGCTCCTCTATCACGGCAAAACGGCTAAATGGATTTAGATGAAATTTAGCATAGTGATAGTGACGTGTATATAAGAACGAACGCCAGTAATAAGCAGCTGCAATCTATTCGGTTGTCTCATTTCGATACTCTTCAGATAGTTTACAGTCTGGAATAGCAAAAGGCTACTTTTTATCTCTATGTTCCCGCGGGATTTGAAATAGCGTGGGTAAAACCGCGCGAAAAATCTAGTTTCAAATAAAACAGTTTTGGGGCACAACAGTTGGATGGTTTTGAAAGCCTATAACAGAGAAATGTTTGTTTTGAAATATTATGTGTGTAGATTCTGAAGATGGTTCTCATTATCATCATCATCACAACTCTTTGTAATGAGCCCACTGCAGGGTATGAGTCTCTCTCCTGGGTGATAAGGGTTTAGGCCATAATCCACCAAGCTGGCCCAGTGCTGGGTGGTGGATGTCAGAATTTTCAGAGTGCCGATACGGCTTCTGACAAACCCTAGCGACTGTACAAGTCTACAGCACCCGGGACCGACAGCTTAACGTGCCCTCCGAAGCACGGAAGTTGCCGTGAGAAATGAATGGTCGGCGGTCACCCATTCAAGTTAAGTAAGCTTCCAGCTTATGGCATACCGATTGGGCTCTGCGACTGGATATCTGATTTTCTGAGGGAACGGTCAATTCGAGTAGTCTTAGATGGCTTCTCCTCCGACCAAATGGCAATTAATGCCGGGGTACCTCAGGGATCTGTTCTCTCTGCAACATTATTCTTGCTGCACATTAATGACCTTTTAACACCGGGCATTATTAGTTATGCTGATGACAGCACTGTTGTAGAGAGATACGTATCCAATGCGCGAGCGAGCCCCCGTGAAATCCAGAGTTTAAGAAAGTCAATGATTGAGCGCGTTGATTTGACCTTACGGAAAGTATCCGATTGGGGTGAGTCGAATTTGGTCAAATTCAACGCGTCCAAAACTCAGGCGTGTCTATTCTCCGCAAAAAAGAGCACCTTCACATTAACGCTCACTTTCCAAAATGTATCTGTCCCCATCATTGACCATCTAGGGCTTTTAGGCGTAACTATAACATCCAGTTTAAACTTCGGTCAACAAATTGTGTCCATGGCTCAAGTAGCTTCGAAAAAGTTGGGAATCATCTCGAAGGTACGGCGGTACTTCAGCCCTGCACAGCTTCTTAACTTATATACAGCTCAAGTGCGATCATGCATGGAGTACTGCAGTCATCTTTGGGATGGTTCAGCCAAATATCAACTAGAAGCGCTGGACTCCGTTGACCGAAGAGCCCGTAATCTAATTAACAACGTCGACCTTACGACCAAAAAACTACAGACCCTAGAGCATCGTCGTAAGGTTGCTTGTTTAACCGTGTACTACAGGATACATTTTGGTGAGTGCGCGAGTGCTCTGTTTGAGCAAATTGAACCCTCACCCTTTTACCATCGGACTACTAGACGCAGACAGAACTTCCATCCGTATGTGGTTGATATTCCGAAAAGTCGAACTAAGCGCTTTGACAGTTCCTTTTTGATACGGGTCGCCAAGGTTTGGAATGAACTGCCTGCGTCTATTTTCCCTGACCAGTATAGTCCTAGTACTTTTAAGCGTCGAGTGAATAGGTTTCTCGTGGATGGACGTGTACCACCTTAGTCTTCATGTTCACTTAACATCAGGTGTCATGGAAGACAAACGTCCCATCCATATTTTATAAAAAAAAAAAAAAAAGTACCGACAGCGCCGAACGTTGCTTACCTGTGATATCGTATGATACACACAGTAACCACGGCGCCACGAAGACTTCTCATTCTGGTTGAAGTGAAACACGTGTCAGTGGTGCGGCGTTTTAGTATTTTGAGAGCGTATTTGTTGTTTCCTTGTACTACTTGCGTAAGCGAGGGTGCACTAATACAAGAAAATCCGCCATCACTAGAATTTTGGAGTTGCGGAATTAGTAAAGTAGTCAAATTCAAAATTCCTTTATTGCAATAAGTATGGTAAAGTAGGTACAATGTTCTTAAAATAAATTATGTTCATACATACTTAGCTGTTTTACAGCATGCATGCAACATCTTAAAAGAGATCTAGTTATAAAAAACAAAATAAAAATTTTGAAAAACCCACGACGCGACGGTTAAAAAGTAATTGAAAAAGAATAAAATAATTTATAATTCCCCGACTGAAATGATTTATGTGAATTATGCTCTATCAATATTTTAAATTTCAATATAAAACTACAAAACGAATTCATTCAATGGCAGCCCCAGACGGATTTTCTTGCTCTTCTTATAAAGTTCATAGGGAGTTGAATACCTATGTTATTGCGACATCTACATCTTCGAGAACCGAATAGGTAAGCGTAGGGAAGTGCTATGAAAACGAATAGTATGTTGTTCATAATATGACCGACTTTGTGTGAGATTAAGTGAACTTTTAAAAAAGCTTTTCACGTTAATTATCTCTCGTCACATAAATCATTTCAGTCGGGGAATTATAAATTATTTTATTCTTTTTCAATTACTTTTTAACCGTCGCGTCGTGGGTTTTTCAAATTTTTTATTTTGTTTTTTATTTCAAACTTTTTAAAGAGCATAATATAGGTACCATACATTACATTACACAATATCTCGTTCCTCATCAGCCCTCTAATGTCCCCACCACCGCTGGAAAACCCATGTTGTTTATTTAAATACATAGTGAAGTATTATAATAAGTATTTACAACTCAACTTTGCTGGTGGCTCAACTTTGCTGGGGCTTTGTTGTAATGTAACTCGATATCATATTACGTAGAATGGTTTGTGCAAACCAATGTTACCATTCTTCAAAACCACTGGTCCGATTTTAATGCGGTTTTCAGTGATGGCTTTATGTTTACTGCAGTGCCCCCTGATGAGTTGTTACCCGCATTAAAATCGGACCAGCGGTTTTAAAGATTAATGGTAACATGCAGCGCCCCCTGGCGAGTTGTTACAGTAACACCTATCTAAGAACATGCACTAATCAAACCCAAAGCGATCACTGAAAGCCACATTTAAATCGGACCAATGGTTTTGCAGAATTAATGGTTGTTATTACAAACAAATGTTTACTGCAGCGCCCCCTGATGAGTTGTTACCGTTAAACCTATTTAAGAACATTATACCAATCAAATCCAAAGCGATAATTGAAAACGGCATTCAAATCGGACCAATGGCTTGCAAACAAATATTTACTGCAGCGCCCCCTGGTGAGTTGTTATCGCGACACCTATCTAAGAACATGCACCAATCAAATCCAAAGCGATTACTGAAAACCGCATTAAAATCGGACCAGTGGTTCTGGAGATAAATGGTAACATTGGCTTTTACAAACAAATGTTTACTGCAGCGCCCCCTGGTGAGTTGTTACCGCTACACCTATCTAAGAACATGCACCAAGCAAATCCAAAGCGATTACTGAAAACCGCATTAAAATCGGACCAGTGGTTCTGGAGATAAATGGTAAATTGGTTTGCACAAACACCCTCTCACCCCAAACGCATATACCGTCTCCGTTCCGTCGTGGGTAAAAACATAATTAATAAAATATGAATAAGATAATGAATTAGACTGCGCTCAATTAAAATTTAAGTATAAAATTTCACACTTTAATAATAAGCTATTATTAACGAATGCAGAGCATTAAAACCGACTTCACGTCAAAACTTTAGCTGAGTTATAATGTCATAAACATTCTCCAAAATCATGTAAATTTTTTCATCAAGTTGAAATTTTCATTGAAGTTCTCAACCAATTTCGAATTTATATGGGACCAACTCTATCATATGAAACAAGAATTTTCAAAATGGATCCGTAATAGTCCGAAATATCGTGTAAGAAAGACAGAAAAAAAACATACAGACGAATTGAGAACCTCCTTTGGAAGTCGGTTGAAAAGCTAAAGTGAGGATGGATCCTTGGATGTTTGTAATTAAACACTGCAAAAAAAAATTTTTGAGAACCTCCTCCTTTTTTAAAGTTGGTTGAAAAGAATCAAAATAACAATATCATATTTATGTCAATAACAATAGTATTTATTAACTTTTATAGTCTAATTGTAGCTGTTGTGTTGGATAACCGCAAAGTAACGCATTATTCAGTAGAATGTGCCAGCTGCTTCTCTTCCCGGGCATACTGTAAAAGTCAGTGAAGGGACAGAGGTTTTAAAGGCATTTTTGTGGGCGATAGACTGACCCCCTGTCACTACAATGGTCTCTTTCCATTTTTATAATACCTCCAAATTCTTCAAACGTGACATCAGATGGTCTTGTAACCTCTGGTGTTCTGTCTACCCCATAAGGGATACAGGCGTGACGTTATGTATGTATGTATTCAATTAAGTTATACTTATAGCAAACTTTACTAGCAGTATCGCCATAAAATCCCTTGTAATTTCTCCACTGTAAGACCATGCGCCTTCCCTGTATGACCAGAAAGTTTCAGGTCATAGTCCACATATCAGTTGAGGGTTCTTGATGCTATTTATCACAACCATGAATGCCTGCAACTTGCCTTTCAACCTGGTTTGTTTTAAACGATAAGATTTATCTCGGAAAGAAAGTCAGGATTATATAAGTAAAATTAGATTTATTTTACAGTTGTTCTCTCTACTAACGTTCACACAGGAATCGATCTCAACTCACTGTTCAAAGACAAACGTCAAACGTCGTACGCGCCTGCCGCCTGTCATAGATAATTTGTGACTCGATACAATGTAAAAATATAATCTATGAAATGAATGATTTAGTAATACAAAGTGCTTACAATATCTATTATTCTACATCTTGACCTATCAACCTTACAGTTTCAAAAACCTTGATATTGTTAATACGCTGTCCTAACACTATCCACCTCTATTTATTAAACCCCAGTTTGTCTTTCTATGATTATTAAAATATTGCTTAATATACTGAAATAAATACTTGCCACTGAAATAACTAAATTTTCATTTAACGCCATCGACAAACATTTAAAACATGCAGCTCTGACATAGGTACGTTTAACAAACATATATTTTGTAATTAATTCATGTAATTCCTAAACTATATACTGAATTATTTATTAGCCAATAAATTGTTTAGTCGTGAAGTAAATATTATGGCATGATGTTATGAATTTAAATAAGTAGGTACTTACGCTAATAGAACAACAAAGGTTTTCGATTTTAACATTATAATTAGCTTTGGACTTCTGATTTTAATAATTTGATAGTATTGCCATAGTTTAAAATAAATCAAATGTGTTATCCAGTTTTACGTCATTTTAAATCTGTAACTATAGTTTTATTAAAATTGTTACATAAAACATCATGACATCAGTAGAATGAGAATCTGATAAAAAGACAAATAGTATTCAGATGATTCAGATCCTCTGACCTTGTTTTCTTGTTTATTTTCCACTAGCCACCGCGCGCGCTTTTACCCGCGTAACTTTTGATCCCGTGAAAATTTCGGGATAAAATATAGCCTATAACTTTCCTCAAGAGTTGGGCTATCAAATGCAAAAAGAAGTTTTCAAATCCGACTTGTAGTTTCTGAGATTAGCGCGTTCAAACAAACAAACAAACAAAAAAAAACTCTTCAGCTTTATATATTAGTATAGATATAGATTTTAAAGTTCAAATTAGGAGCAAAATGGCGTCATGACAGTCTTATTCTTAGTTGGCACGCATAGTTGTCATCTTTTGCGACACGTTTATCCAGTATGTCTATTCTTAGAAGACCTTGCGTGAACCCGACTTAGTGAGAGTTACATCTATATTTGTCTTCTGTCCTACTTCAACGAATGCAGAGCATTAAAAAACCGACTTCACGTCAAAACTTTGGCTGAATTATAACGTCGTCAAGGTAAAAATTCTCCGAATGCAGACATATTTTGAAATTTTCCATGAAGAACTCAATCGATTTCGATGAAATTTATATGGGATCAAGTATAAAGTATGCTCTATCATACAAAACAAAATCAATTTATAATTGTCCGAAATATCGTGTAACAAAGACACAAAAAAAAACATACGGACGCATTAAGAACCTCCTCCTTTGGGAAGTCGGTTGAAAAGTGAAAGTGAGGATGGAGCCATGCATGTTTGTACTTACTTCAATCGCTGCAGATCGGCCAAGAAGATCTTAGCCATTCTGCCGTGATTGCATTTCATGTAATTTTGCATAGAAAAAGTGTATCAATGGCCATTCTGCCGTGATTGATTTTCATGTAATGTTTTGCATAGAAACATTAATATGTATAATATTAAAATGAAATAGCATACACGCTACTTTTTATCCCGAAAAATTAAATGTTTATTACGGGATGGATTTGTTTTAAGAAAAAGTTTGATTTCTTCACGTTGTAAAGTTAGATAGTACCTACATTTGATCTTGTTAGTATATTTGATTATAAAAATAAATAAATAATAAAATACCCAGACAATCACAGCAATTACTGCCATTAAATGCCATCAAACTTAAAGAAGAAGACATACATTGACATGACATTGGCTCTCACAATTAGCTTTCTTGTGTTTGTTTTTTTTTTTATCATTTCATGGTCTATTTGTTCTGTACCAATTTGTATTAATTCGTTAAATTTTTGACTGACAAAGAGAGCCGAGAGTTCTTTCCTGCCGGCTTTTTTATCTTTTGGTCTACTGTAATATCTTATTCAACAACTAGCTACAGCTTGTTAACGTCACTGTAAAAAATTGTGACGTCATTAAATGTCCATTTGATGGTATTATGATGAACAAAACTTTATGAATTTGAATTTGTACGTCCGAATTTATAAGAAAAACGTAAATTATAGCAGAATTTTTATGTACCTCATTACGGTTCCTATTTTAGTTTAAATCTATATTTCCATTACTTTTTAGACCGCAGCAATTTTGTGTCCGTAAAACAAACACTTTTCCCTCTCAATATTAACGTCCAAGAAACAAACCAAAAATATTTCAAGCTATTCAATTAAAAGTGACATTCGTCCGGCCTCGCCGCTCGCCTACTTGGCATCTGCGCGTGCGACGGTCAAGAACGATCGAAGGAAATACTTGTATTATTAGATCACTGGCTAGTTTAGGCGAAATGAAATTCTGAAGTGTTTTGTTCGTTATAAGCTTCTTTTGAGTGTTCCAGTAGTGTTCAGTCAAATAGATTATTGGGTTTTAGAATTGTAGCTCAAGCGCTTTAGGCTATGAATTATCTTATGACTTTTAGTCTATTTAAATGCGCTAATTTTGGATACTAACGAGGCGTATTGAAAAAGATATATCTCTCTGAATCTCTTGCCACTCTTTTTCAGTCAGAATTATCAAATCAATACAAATAGGTACAGTACAAATTGACCGTGACATGCAAAAAAAAACAAACACAAGACAGCTAATTGTGTGAGCCAATGTCATGCCACAACCAAATTGCTTACATAGCAGGTGCAATGAGCTATGGATGCACAATACGAACATGACAAACTGGGACCAGAGTATTTGAACAAGAATGGAATAAAATATTCATAGTATCATTAGCAAAACGACCTGGCACCGCTAGTAGCACCCGTTCACGAGTATAACGCAAGCACCAGCCATCACCCTCCTCAACCATATTTTAGGGAAGAGGGTGACCCGATACCCGGCGCTACCACTAGCCATGCTGCCTGAGGGAGCATTACCATAGGGTTACTTAAAGCCGACAGAACTTCAATCTTTATATCGACGGTAAAAATCGAACCTGCTGTAATCCACAAAATGCAAAATGCCCAAAAAATGCTTTGAAGAGCCCAAAAAATTTTTGAATTTTCGAAAAAAAAATCTTAAACTAATATACCTAAAGACGTACCTACCGAGAGCCAAGGGAGTAAGACCATTCGACGCAGGATTTTTTCTGATTCTAAATATGAAATTTAAAAATAAAACAGAAACGATATGTGTGGGTTACAGCAGGTTTGCTTTTTACCGTCGATATGGTGTATATTCCAAACAGTAACTAAGCGCTTCGACAGTTCCTTTTTCATACGGGTCGCCAAGATTGGGAAGGAACTGCCTGTGTCATTTTTCCTGACCAGTATATGCCAGATAATCTCTTAGTAAGAATCTAGTGAATAGGCTTCTAATGGAAAGACGAGTAATACCTTAGTCTTCATATCCACTTAACATCGTGTCATAGAAGACAAACGTCCGATCCTGATTTCATAAAAAAAAAAACGTAAACATTAGTAGTAAAAAAACTACATGCTTCCATGCTGGACTGGGAGCGAAAGAAAAACATAGAATGTGCCAGCTGCTTCTCTTCCCGGGCATACTGTAAAAGTCAGTTAAGGGACGGAGGTTTTAAAGTCGTTTTTGTGGGCGATAGGCTGACCCCCTGTCAATACAATAGTCTCTCTCCATCTTTATAATACCTCCAAATTTGTCAAACGTGACATCAGATGGTCTTGTAACCTCTGGTGTTCTGCCTACCCCATAAGGGATACAGGCGTGGCGTTATGTATGTTTGTAAAAAAACTATTAACAAATAGTTTCTTTTTTTTAAATTACATAGGGGATTGAAAAAAGATAATACACTGAGGTTTTGAATCCAAAAATCTGGCTTGAAAAACAATCCACTATATTCTACGGCAAACGTTTAAAGTTAGTACATTCTTAGAAGGTAAAAAGAAAACATTTCATACTTAGACGAGTGTGTTCCCCAGGATGTTGAAAAACATACAAAGGATCCTAGTTTGTCTACCGTAGCGTCTTTGTCTATGGAAGAGTCAACGCGTTGCAAAATATAAGCCGTTTATAGAAATTTCTAACAAAAGGTAAAGTTACAAATACTCTTATGTATTCTTAAAAAATAAAGTACGTATCGTTGGTATACTTACAGTTAGTAAGTAGGTACAAAACAAAAGTCAGTTTTTCTACTTAAATAAGTGTATTATACGTACAGTATTTAAAGTATAACTTTATTACTTAGTCAAATATTTATTTGTTTTTAAATCTGTTTAAATTAAACATAGATATACAGGGTTAATTTTAATTAGCTCATAACCTCTTGCAGGCAGCCTCTCCACATCAATCCCAACAACATTTGTTCTACAACTTTTTAAAATTAATAGAAATTAAAATTTTAGTTTTCTCATACAAAAAATATTTAGGTATAGCCTCTGTTTAGAGGCGTAACTCTACTTACTTTGAGCGTAGGTATGCCACGCACCTTGCGCAGTAAAATATCGCTTCAAAATAATAATAGGTACTTCTTACAAAATGTAGAGTAAAGAGCAAAATTTTTTTGTTTTTATTTTTTGTGTTATTTATTAAGACTTGTAAAAAGTCGTAGAACAAATGTTGTTGGGATTGATGTGGAGAGTCTGCCCGCAAGAGGTGATGTGTTAGTTAATTAATATACAAAATAACATACTTTTTTGACAATCTTAAATTGGATTTTAAGTTATATTTTACATTTAAAATCCAGTAGTCACATCTCTTTGCAGATCTTGTGGTCAATCTTGTTGGAAAAGTTTTTTTTTTTATTTAACTTATTGGGTAAATAGCTAACATATTAAACAAAGCATGGTCAGTATCCTCCTCCTGCTAAAGCTTGCTTATAATTAGAAAAAATATATAAATTATGGATGAATACGATTAAAATAAATTCGACTACGTTTTACAACAAAACATCTTTTAGTTGCAGTACTATCAATGAAATGCCGTTTCGTAGTAGCTATGTTCATCAAAAGTAAAAGAAAGTAAAAATATTTTTTGTTTTGTACTGAGCGATGCTAAAATAAATATGCAGGTACGTTTATATCGTATCAAAGAAAATAATATTAGAACTAAAATACAACCCTGTATAATAGAATACGACAACCATTTGATATTGTCGTATGGCGTCGAGTCGCGTTGTTGAATTAGTCGCTCACCTAGGACAACGGGTTTGAAATAATTCTTATCTTCGCAGGTTCAAAAGCTGACATAAGTTCCAAAAACTATATACTAAAACAGAACATGATGAAAAATCTTTAGAATATTTTCTGAAAAAGTATTGGATACACGAACGAAGAACCTGTCACAGCAAAAGATGGATCTTCTGGTGGTTATTACGTATTGAACGTTTTTATATTATATACAGGGTGACTGGTGGGTCACTTTTGAAATTTGGTGACGTGATAGTTTGAGATCATACAAAGAAAAAATATAATTAAAAATAAATATCCCTTTTTTATATATATTATACGGATAGGACGTTTGTCTTCCATGCTACCTGATGGAAAGTGCGATTATTACTGATTATTTACTGTGTAAACTTAACCTAGAGTTAAAGAATTCATAACGCAACGCATGTTTACACTGGTACGCACGTACGCACGGCGCGGCTGCGCGGCGCTATCAACACATAAGTAGGTAGTTATAGATGGCTTCAAGAACGGTCGTCGACCTAGTTAACGTCATTATTTATTAATAGGGAATTCCGCTGAAAAATTAAGTACCTGCTTTTATTTCATAATTATGATCAGAATCGAGTACAGAGTGATCTCGATATGTCACCAGTCACCCTGTATATGTTGCAGCTAACGATAAGTTAGCGATGTTAATATTTCAATGACTTCATGGTTACTGAAGTCAAGCGATTATAGAAAGCGATAAATGGTATATAATAACGTTTATGGTAATAAATACCAAACATATTGTTTCTTAATAGGACATGCCAGGAAATCAACAAAGCCTAAGGTACTGGTAAAGGGTGTGGGTTCGATTTTTTCAAAAAGAGCAAATATAAAGAATCGATAAATTAAAATCGATAAATTATTTACATTCCTTTCAATTGATTTGGAGAATAGTGTAAAATAAAGTACGTCCCTGACCTGCAAAGACACCGAAACGTCGAGTTAAAATATAAATCTTACGCGATTAATCGGGTTAAAAAGTGTTTTATTTAAATTATTATGAATGTTGAAAAACTTATTACAATATTTAGAGAACAGTGGTCGTTTATTGTTATATTTACAAATACTAAAAATAGTTTTATTGCGGACTCGTAAGCCTGTTTCGTCATCTATACATATAATAAAATGGTAGGAAAGTCAAAACTGTACATTGAATATTTTTTTAAAAGAATACTTGGGGTATGATCTACAATCGAAACAGAAACAAAAAATATAGTTTTTAGAATTTTTGTCTGTTTGTCTGTTTGTCTTTCCGGGATAAACTCAAAAAGTACTGCATGGATTTACTTCAAATTTGGCATGAAGATAGTTAAGAAGTCGGGTCAACATATAGGCTACATATTATCACGCTAGCAGTGTTATAATCGTAGGTGCGTTTGGTGCTGCATAGCGTTCACGCAGACGACGTCGCGGGCAGCAGCTAGTCAAACATAAAAAAGTAATCCAACTCCTGCGATTCAAATATATATCTACAATGGCCGCTTTGCGCGGTTTTATCCACGTAAATACTGATTCCTAAAAGTTTCTTGATTAAATATAGCCCCTCCTCAAAAATAAGGCTATCAATACGAAAAGATTTTATCCAAATCAGACCGGTACAGAAATTAGCACGTTCAACCAAACGAACACTTCGGCTTTATTTTTCATTTTCATTTTTTTAGATATGAAGTCAGGACTTAATTATGTCAAGATATTCTGTTTTTATTAAAGACTTACTCAACACCTCACTTCACCGCGTTTGAACCCAATCTCACCTGCTGGTAAGTGAAAAAGGAACACGAGTAATATTTTAAAGCTTTGAATTTAAAATGCTTTATTAAACAAAATAATTTATTTAAGAGTAAGGATGCATTTTAAATGCAAAAAAAATATTATTAAACATTGCAACGCTTCACTTTAACTGGGATTCACAATTTCTGTAAAGAAATTGGTCTCAGGTGGTCTTAGCTGCAAAGCTATACCATTACATGGACCTACGTTCGCAATATAACGTAAAATCAAAAATGTGTTAAGTAATTTCGAGGCGTAGGCCCCGGTAGCTCAGTAGAAGAGCACTCATCCGGCAAACGAGAGGTCCCAGGTTCTGATACTGGTCGGGTGATTTTTATTTAACAGATTTTTTCATTTATTTAAGGTTCACGAGTCTAGAAAAGTACTGGCTTTTCATAAAGTATTGCCCGAACACTAATATATGGCGGCAGATTTTATATTTATATGTCCAACCCTGACGGGATCCTACCACCAAGCGGGGGTCACTGGGATTAGTCGCCTTTTACGACACGCATATACAGGGGTGAAAGGGATATTTGAAGCCAACCCTACACGATAAGAAATCTTAATACTCTTGTGTCTTTTCAACAGAAAAGCAACACAATATTTAACAATATTTGACCACAGTCCAGCATGAAAATTAGGCTTCCATGCTGGACTGGGAGCGAAAGAAAAACGTAGAATTTGCCAGCTGCTTCTCTTCCCGGGCATACTGTAAAAGTCAGTTAAGGGACAGAGGTTTTTAAGGCGTTTTTGTGGGCGATAGGCTGACCCCCTGTCACTACAATAGTCTCTATCCATCTTTGATGGTCTTGTAACCACTGGTATTCTGCCTACCCCATAAGGGATACAGGCGTGACATAATGTATGTATGTATTTACCACAATTAAACCATCAAATAATAAATTTCTATATTTTCAACAAACTTGAAAGGAGGAGGTTCTCAATTCGTCTGTATGTTTTTTTTTTGTCTTTGTTACACAATATTTCGGAGAATTATGAATCGATTTTAAAAATTCTTGTTTCATATGATAGAGGATACTTCATAGTTGGTCCCATATAAATTTTATCGAAATCGGTTGAGTACTTTATATTATATAATTATATTAAAATAAAACTCTTTTTAACCGGATTTATCATCAGCCGACTTCCAAAAAAGGAGGAGGTTCTAAATTTGTCTGTATGTTTTTTTTGTGTCTTTGTTACACGATATTTCGAACAATTATGAATCGATTTTAAAAATTCTTGTTTCATATGATAGAGGCCACTTCTTAGTTAGTCCCATATACATTTTATCGAAATCGGTTGAGTACTTTATATTATATTAAAATAAAACTCTTTTTAACCGGATTTATCTCATCAGCCGACTTCCAAAAAAGGGAAGAGGTTCTAAATTCGTCTGTATGTCTTTTTTTGTGTCTTTGTTTCACGATATTTCGGACAATTATGAATCGATTTTAAAAATTCTTGTTTCATATGATAGAGGCCACTTCTTAGTTGGTCCTATATAAATTTTATCGAAATCGGTTGAATACTTCATCGAGAATTTCAAATGATTGAAACAATATGTATGATTTCAGAGAATGTTTACGTGGAGTCACAAGTCGGCCAAAGTTTTGACGTGAAGTCGGTTTTTTTTAACATAACGAGTTATCAAAAGTAGAATAATTTCTCATTAAAATCTAGCACATACTACCCTTCTGGGATTTCGGCCAAACTTCTAGCTAAATTACGAAACGGAATGGCTTCGACGATTCGGTAAGCTGCATTTTGATAGCCTAAATTAACATTAAACTTTTAACAGTATTCTCTTAGTATTGCGAAACAGAAATTAACAAGCTATGAAAGTTATTTGTGTCCGGACGTGGATTTTAACTTGTAACTGTGAATATTCTAGTTTACGTAAATTTAAACCCATTTAATAGATTCGTATGTAAAGTTGTTTGTTTTATAACTGAACATGTATTTATACAAAACCGTGCCAAGAATATAAATATAACTCTTATAAAATTAAATTGTCTTAATTTTATTAAGAAAGTGAAACGTCGAGTTAAAATGTAAACTATAAATTATGCAGAGCATAAAAAAATCGACTTCACGTCAAAACTTTGGCTGAGTAATAATATCATCAACGTAAATATTCTCCGAAATTAGACGTATTTTAAAATTTTCAATGAAGCACTCAACCGATTTCGATGAAATATATATGGGACCAACTAAGAATTTTGAAAATCGATTCATAATAGTCCAAAATATCTTGTCACAAAGACGCAAAAAAACATACAGACGAATTGAGAACCTCCTCCTCTTTTGGAAGTCAGTGGATGAGATAAGGTTAAAAAGAGTTTTATTTTAATAAAGTGATATATAAAGAAATCTCGTTAGAGCTTTTTAGCAGTATAAAGTTAAACAGTGCGCGAAACTGTTGGTGTATAAAACTATGTTATGTTATACTTGCTAAATAATATCGTAGATATCGATTTATGATTCGATTGTCATTTCCAAGTTATAATCGACACTTAGGGTGAGTAAAAGCCACTTAGTAAATAGTAATGATCTACATAACATTTGCTTAATATTTGTTTGTCTTAGCATCAGTCAGTAAGTGTGCCTCCGGTTCGGCGGCGTGTATCCCATACATTAATATAACTATTAGTTCTAACTACATATGTTTGTCTTTCCATTTCATCACAGGTTCTATTTTTCATATTTTACAAGGAATTATTTTCTTGCTAATCATAATCAAATTTCATAAATGAAACAAAGGTTTGAAAGTTGGTAAAAAATCTACAATAAAATCCTTTTTGCTGGTGTTTTGCTCGTAATTACTCCATTTTGCAAACAGCGCAAATGGTTTAGTTTTGAAATTTTGTATACTTTATTCATTATCATATTTTGGGATTCACCCACAACTGTTAATAAATGAATGTTCTTTATAAATAATTTAAAAACATTTAATATATACAATATATTAAATATATAAATGTTACGAAAAATGGATCAAAAAAATTGGTCATTTACATAAATTTGTCTATTTTTATACTTGCTACTAAGATTTATTATTCAACCATCATCGGGTGACTATAAGGTTTACCGTTAAATCATTATCATATTAACATACATAATTTCACTCCTACATCCCTTATGGGGTAGGCAGAACACCTATAAAACAATCTGATATCACGTTTGAATTTGGAGGTATAATAATGATGGAGAGAGACTATTGCAGTTACGGGGGGACAGCCTATCGCCCACAAAACCATCAATAAAACCTCTGTCTCTTAACTGACTTTTACAGAATGCCCGGGAAGAGAAACAGCTGGCATTCTATGTTTTCTGTCGCACTCAGTCCAGCATGAAATAGAAAAAAAAAGTTCTGACACTCACACAACATTATCTAGCCCAAATTAAGTTTCTTAAAGAACTTGTGCTATGGATACTAGATAAATGATATACTTAAGAAATATATAAACATTTATATTGAATAAATAAATATGTTTTATTAAATAAACTTAAATAAACATATAAACATCCATGACTTGACGACTAATAACTGTGTACATCACACAAGTATCCGCCGCCGCCGGGATTCGAACCCAGGACCTCTGGCATAGAAGGCAATGTATGTTACTGCTACACCAGCCGGTAACATACATAATGTAATTTTATTAAAAAATATTAAATTTTTATCAATCTAGAGTTTAAACAATAGGTTTACCTCAAAATACTGCTAAAGAAACAAAAAAATCTGATCACTTCTTATGTTCCAACTAGTATTTCATACTAAATTTCAAATTTAATTTCACCTTTTCTCTATCACATGATTATGTTTGCCTTACTAACCGTACACTAGCGTACTAACCTTACTAACTGTACAGAATCCACTTCCAATTACACGGAACAATAAATTCCAATCAAGTAACATTCAAGTTACGACCTACCACAGCACACTGCCCACATTTACCACTACCACCACTCGGTGACATATACCCTGGAGAATAATTCAATGCAGTAAAATGACAGTTCCAGTGTTGGGCACACTTTAGGGAAGAAACAAAATAGTGATGTTTAAGTCAATGAATGTCATAAATATTTTGGCTTACAAGATATTTCTTTTTTTATGGTGCTGTTATCAAAGGGTTATTCACGTTACAATTCTATACAAGTTATAGAATTAATAGTGACTTAGCAATTCATTATATTGAACATTTTATTCCTAAAAACAAGTAATCATAATTACTTAGTTTAGATATTATGCCTGTTTTATCCTAGTTCGTGATAAACTAATGAAATCACATATTATTGTATAGCATATATTGTTAAATTTAGTAATCTTATTACATACCTACGGATTATGTTGTTTAACCTAGTATACATTTCTAAATTATTGTTATTCTTAGATATAAGTTTTTATCAAAAATAAATATCTTATCTATCTATCTTATCTTATCTGTTCTTGAAATTTCTTTTTTAACGACAAAACGAGTTTAAAAATAAAGAAATTATCAAGTTAATTTTACTTCTACTGTAACCGCTTTAAAGCACTTGTTATGTTTTGTAGTTAATTATTTTCATTTAAATTACTTGAAAGATAAAGTACACGCCTCAAATCAATTACTCATAAATTTCTTTAAACTTTTATGCAAAACGAATGACGAAAACTCGTTCGTTTTCAATCGTTCTCATTCAGTACTTACACTACGAAGTTTTTAACTGGTATCATTATTTTTCTGTTTGACATTTTGAACTGTCAGTTTGCTGCATTGAATTATTTGCCAGAGTATAGTTGCTCTGGAAAACGTATTAGTGTTTTTTAGTTATCGTCATTGCGATACGTAATGTAAGCCGTGATTGAAGACTATCGGTGAGGTTGTTACCAAGCAGACTGATTTATTACATCCTTTTGGTATAACATGATATATTAGTAGAAGGAATGCAGCCAGGTTTTTACTGGAATGAGAAATGTTTTAAGGCGAGTGTTTCTTCGTTTTTTGTGAAGTGAATTTTTTTTTTTTTTTTTGTTTTTCCGCCACAGAAAATTTTGGGCACCCCCTAAAACAAGCTTTAACCAGTAAAGCAAGCTTTAGCGGGAGGAGGATGAATCCTATTACGGACGAATGGGCATTCTATAAGCTGTTAACCCCGGTGGCTAACGGCAAATAGAATGCCCAGACAGTGTGGAGACTCACTCAGTGAAGCCGAGCATACCCACTAAACATCCCCCTTTACAGACTCACCTTGATTGAGGCCATTAGTCTTCATCGGAGCGACAGCCAATTGGAGAGAGAGGCTGCGCAGTGAGCGGCATCCAGACGGCTGCCACCAAAAGGAACTGAAAGTAAAAAAAAAACAAAGCTTAGATTAGCAGAAATGACAAAGCTGAAGCTAAGATATTATCTTGAGTGATCAGACTCACTCAGAGATAGGAATGCTGGAAAGAAGGACTACGTTTAGAAACGTTGAGCTTGCTGGAGTTTCCTGATAAGGGGAGCGAACTTGGTTAAGACCGGAAGAGCACCGTTGAAACCCTCTGGGCTGGCGTCGAGAGCGGCGCCGAAAGCCAGGATCTCGTCGATGGGAGCGAGCTGGATCCAGAACGCCATGCGGTCTTGAGACCCTTTTGCGTTCTGGCACTGGGAAGCCGGTTTGGCGGCCGGTTGCGATTGAGTCGCAACCCGGCTGCGCTGACCTGAAACGATAGGAGTAAAGGCCTTGGGGACCTTTGAACTGACTGGAGGAGCGTCCGAGCTAGGCTGCGGTCGTTCTCTAAAGTTCTCGATGGGCTTCACGGTTGCCCTGGCAGCACGCGGTGCCTTGGGGCAGCCGCGAAAGTTTGCTGTGTGGCCTGACTGGCCGCACAAGACGCAGGACGGAGCGGTGGGCGATTCGGGAGTGCGAGAGCACTCCTTAGTCCCATGCGGATCTAGGCACTTGACGCACCTAGGGGAAGCATGACAATTTGCCGCCGCATGACCATACAATTGGCAGCGGTGGCACTGACCTGGGAAACCACGTTTGTGTGGAGCTTCGACTCGGATGTTGGAGAGACCGCACACGGTGAGCTTGCCTCTGAAAATGGACTGCCCTTGCGGGCTCTTCGCTAGGATTACTAGCGCAAGTGGGAACTGCTTGCCTCGGCGGCTGTGCATTTTGTGCACAGATTCGACGGGGAAGCCTTGAGAAGACAGGTCCTCTTGGATTTGCTCGTTCGAGAGCTCGAACGGCACGTTCCTGAGGACGGCACGAATCTTACGCTCCTCAGGGAGGGCGTAAGTGTGGTACTCGAGCTTCTTGTCAGCAAGAAGCCGAGTGAAATTCCTGAAATCAGAAATTGAGCAGACAACGACCTTAATAGAGTCACCCACGTTGGATGCCTTACTATACTGGATCTTCGGGGAGTGCGTTCCGCAGAGAGCTGAGACCTCGGTCCAGCGGCTCTTGTCCCGTAGAAAGACGGGGGGCGGAGACTTGATTTTCGGCGGAGCCGAATCTGATTGCGACGCAGGCTGGGACGCCGGGATCGCTGAAACAAAAGGCGCAGGAGCAGACGCCGGTGCGACATTTTGCGGAGCAGGAGCAGCGGCTGGAGCAGCTGGAACGGACGGAGACGAAGTCGAGGAAGCGGATTGCTTCTTCTTCTTCGATTTCGATTTTTTGCGAACCTCGGTGAACTGAGCAGAAGGTTCTGGAACCAAAGGAACCGAGTCGGAATCACTACCCGGCGGGGTAGTTTTCCGTTTGCATGCGGTGGGGTCTACCAACATGCGATCTGAAAGAGGGTCGACGTACTCAGATGGATCTGGAGACGCCGGAGAAAAAGAAACGACCTGAGGGCGAGCGGACAATTGCTCTTGCAAGGACTTGATTTGCGCGAGAAGGGCAGACTTCTCGGCAGTCAACTGACTGATAGTAAACTGACTGATAGCAGCTGAGGCACGAGATGCCTGCTCCAGTTCTTGAAGTTTGAGGGCTTTCTCATTCTCGAGAGCCTTCCAGTGATCTTTATTACCTATTTGATATTGAAGTTCATCAAAGACCTGATCGTAATGATCGCAATGAACGCAAGTATCGCAATTATCGCATTGCCCGGGGCACTTAGGATGATCCATTATGCTGGGCTGAAAGAAAGTCTATCGAAGACAAACTGGGCTGAAAAAGAAAACGACCTAACACGGACCTATTGCCGGTGAACGGCGGACGATCAGGCTTCGTTGGCACGGTTACGTATCCACCTGACCAGCGATGCTTCGGCCGGCAGCAGTCGGGTCCGCCCTGAAAAGGGCAGATGAATTAGCCCCGACACCACACAGCCTCCACAAGAGAAAACTTTCCGAAAGAGCTTAACTTGGCACCTGACCCGCACGAGTGCGGGGGAGGGAACAAGGGCAGCGCAATACGAACACTCGGGAGCGGCCGCAGACACGACCGTTCGGGAGCGAACGCAAACGGGAAGTGTGAAGTGAATCGGTTTAGTTTGTTATTTGAATGGATTTAACTTGAAGTTTCGTTACCATTTAAAAAAAAAATATAATTTAAGAACTAATTTATTCTTAGATATATGGTAATTGATTATATGGTAATTGGATTGTCTCTTTCCTTTTTTCTACAAAGAGAGTAAGACAAAAATTATAAGCAATAACTTTTAAAGCTTACTTAATACTCTATGTGTAAACTAAGCTCTACAATCGTCTACTTTTGTAAAGTCTCAATAAAACTTGTAACTTTGTGCAAAACAAATATTAACTTACTAGCCACCGCGCGCGGTTTTATCCGCGTAACTTTTGATTCCGTGGGAATTTCGGGATAAAATATAACCTATAACCTAAACAAAATAAACTAAACAAAATAACCTAAACTAAATAAATTTGACGACCACTTTGGCGTTGGGGTAAACCTATCTGCCTCTGACGCCAGTGGTTGCGGGTTCGATCCCCGCACGGAACAAAAAAAGAATGTTCCCGGTCTTGGTGTTTATCTATATATGTTTTTATATTCTAGGTTACCCCCTAGTTCGCTACATGGTATCCCATATCACAAGCTCTGCTTAGTTTGGGGCCATGTAGTTGGTGTGATTGGACGTGTCTGAAGCAGACAGTGTTACCCCATCGCCAAAGTGGTCGTCATAATCTTTAATAAAATACTTTTAACCGGACTTATTGCGTATACATTCTCGTAACCACGGGGTCTATAAAGACACCGAAACGTCGATTTAAAATGTAACATTTATTTATTTACTAGCCACCGCGCGCGGTTTTACCCGCGTAACTTTTGATCCCGTGAGAATTTCAGGATAAAATATAGCCTATAATCTTCCTCAAGATTTGGGCTATCAACTGCAAAAAGAATTTTTCAAATTCAAATAGATTTAGAAGGACTATTGTAAAGTGACAACTCGTGTTAAGAAGTTTATTTATTTAAATTTTTTGTTAAAACTTTCTGTTTCAATAAACTCTTACGTGTTCAATAAAATATATTTAAACCGGATTATGTTCCGTTTCATGTAATTTTACATCCTACTTATTCATCTTCTGTCATCTTCGACCTCATCTTCACTTGCCATCAGGTGAGATTGAGGTCAAATGCGGGTATAGTTATCAATAAAAAAATTTAACTTTACATATTGGTGTCGCTAAAGACACACACCATAGATGCTTGTGATCACGGCATCTATACAAAATATTAAATACATACATAAGTTCACGCCTGTATCCCTAATGGGGTAGGCAGAACACCAGAGGCTATAAAAACCATCTAATTGACAAATTTGGAGGTATTATTTTGATGGAGAGAGACTATAGCAGTGACAGGGAGTCAGCCTGTCGCCCGCAAAATCGCCAATAAATCCTCCGTCCCTTAACTGACTTTTACAGTTTGCCCGGGAAGAGAAGCAGCTGGCATATTCTATGTTTTTTTTACTCCCAGTCGAGCATGGAAGCATTAAATCTGGGTAAAAATATTTAATTCAATATAATAAAACGAGGAAACCTAGTTTTAAAATGAAATAAAAGTAGAAAAATGCTTTCAAAGAAGTTCTAACTGAATATTATAAATGCTTTGAAAGCGAGCCGGCAAAGTTTTTAAATGTCTATCTCGCTATAGACACTAAGGAAAACTTTTAAGCTTTTATTGAGAGTTTATTCTTTGTCTAGATTTAGGATCTAATTGACAACAATATCTTATATTAGATTTTAAGCTCCTTTTTATCTTTAAACTAGCCACCGCGCGCGGTTTTACCCGCGTAACTTTTGATCCCGTGGGAATTTTTCAAATCCCAGTTGTAGTTTCTGAGATTAGCATGTTCAAACAAATAAACAAACAAAAAAATAAACTCTTCAGCTTTATATATTAGTATAGATTTACAATTTAGAAACTCTAAGCGATTTGAACAATCTTAAGACTCCTACGGGACTTGGTATAGCACTCACTCGGGATAACAAAGGAAACACAGGGAATCAGTTGACAGTTTATTCGCAACTGCTAGTGCTTACAAAATCTGTTTGTATGTACCCCCTTATAGTAATATAAGATCTACCTACATACATTACACCTCCCCACTTAAATAGGCACCCCTCATTACATATGTATATAATACAAGTACTAAAGACTACACATTCATTTTTTTCATTTTAACTTTACTTAAATCTAATTTCCTATTATTAATTAAACAAATCATTACTGATCGATTCCATACCGCAATATAGGCCTTTTGTGACGCTTGGGACGGTTCATCGGAGGCTGGGGAGAAGATAATTTAGTTATGGGTTCATCTGTGCGAGTAAGCTCTGTGCTACAGTCACGCGCACCTTCAGAAATGGTTATGAGCCCCGAGGGACCATCGAGCACACCTTCATCCTCCCCACTGATCCCTTCTTGTGCCACCTCGGTATATATCCCAACATGCTCCTTCTCATCCGTTTGCGCGCCGGCTTCCTCATCACCTTCTGGGCAAATCGCTAGCGAGTGTCTAGATTTGCGCCTTATTTGGTCAATATGGCGATGAATGAATTGACCGTCACCCCTATCTACTATGTACCTTCTGGACCCTTCTTTACCTACAACTTTGCCATCTATCCATTTATCGTTACCCTGACCGTAATTTCTAGCACTGACTAAGTCGCCTACGAGTAGGTGGCGAGGTACGCCGCCGGCGTGCTGCACTTGACGCTCCTGCGCGCGCCGCACGCTGTCCTCGCGTGCGCGCTCTCCGCGCAGCAGGTCGAGGCGGGACCGTAGCGCACGTCGCTGTAACAACATCGCCGGGCTCTCTCCTGTACTACTATGGACGCTGTTTCGGTACGACAAAAGGAAGGTCTGTAACGCAGCGTCCAGGTCCACTGACTCCCGAATGGCTTTCTTGATTGCCCGTTTGCATAACTTTACTGCGTTTTCCGCCGCACCATTTGAAGCCGGGTGATATACCGGTGAAAAAGATTGCCCTATCCCATTTTTTGTTAAAAAGTCTCTAAATTCACAGCTTGTAAAAGGTGGTCCTCGGTCAGAAACTACCTCAGTTGGTAAACCAAACCGTGCGAAAGTCGCCCTTAAAATTTTGATGACTGACGTCGCGTTCGTCCGTTTCATTTCAAACACTTCCAACCATTTCGTACTCGAATCTATTAGTACTAAAAACGTTTTGTTAACTATTGGGCCTAAAAAATCTAAGTGAATCCGACTCCAGGGACGCCGGTCATAGGTCCACGGACTCGGCGGAGCCCGCGGAGGTGCCTGTGCTTCCGCCGCGCAAGTGACGCACTGCCGGCACATCGCTTCCACGTCAGAGTCGATATTTGGCCACCACACGTAGCTCCGCGCTAACGACTTAGTCTTAACGATGCCCATGTGACTCGCGTGAAGCTGCTGTAAAATAACATTACGTAGCGTAGACGGTATGATGACCCTGTAGCCCCACATTAAGCAACCTCTGTCTATATATATTTCAGTACGCTTATTGTAATAAGGTTTATACTGGTCACCCTCCGGACAAGCTAACGGCCACCCTGACTGAACATATAGTATGAGCTTGCTCAGTAATTTGTCTTTACTAGTTGCAGTTCGTACGTCATCGTTAGTAACCGGCAAGAACGACTCAACAAAATTTAGATACGTGTTTTCTTTGATTTTACACTCGTTTTTGTTTGCTTGTGGTAGCCGCGATAACGCATCGGCACAATTTTTCTTTGAAGTTACGTATTCTATCTCATAACTATAACCTGATAACAATACAGCCCATCGTTGTAATCGTGACGCAGCCATAATAGGAATACCTGCCTTATTGCCGAATATATATGTTAATGGTTTATGATCCGTTCTTAACGTAAACCGACGACCATACAGATATTGATGAAATTTTCTTATTCCGTATACTATGCCTAACGCTTCCCTGTCTATCTGCGAGTAGGCGCGTTCGGCCGCCGTCAGTGAACGCGACGCATAGGCGATCGGCCGCTCGCCCTCGGGGGTGCCGTGCGAGATGACGGCGCCCACCCCCACGCTGCTCGCGTCCGCCGTCAGTATCAGCGGCAAGTCATTCGAGTAATGAACTAATACTTCACTCGAACTTAACTTTCCCTTAATAGTATTAAAGGCATTTTCACATTCCGTGCCCCAAATAAACTTCACATTATTCCGCAGTAAATTATATAATGGTGCTAAAATACTACTTACGTTTTTAATGAATTTAGCATAATACATGACCATCCCTATGAAAGATCTAAGTTCAGAAACATTCGTTGGCGCCCCTGTGTTCATTATAGCTTTTACCTTTTCTGGACAAGTTTGTATGCCCTGTTTGTTAATTATATGCCCAAGATAATTAATTGACTCTTTGAAAAACTCACATTTATCTTTCTTTACTCTCAGACCATTATTTTTCAAACGTTCAAAAACGCTGTATAAATTATTTAAATGTTCTTGATTGTTTCGACCTGTTATTATAACGTCATCTAAAAATACGCCTACATAAGGTAAATCGGCAAATAATTGCTCCAGCCGCTTTTGAAAGATGCCTGGACTCGATGACAGACCGAATACTAATCGATTAAACATGAAAAGTCCCCTGTGAGTGTTAATAACCGTGTATTTTTTACTTTCATCTAGTTCAAATTGTGCGTACGCCTGGGAAAGATCTATTTTACTAAACATTTGGCCCCCGTGCAACCGTGCTAATAAATCTTCGGTACGAGGTAGAGGGTAACGGTCAATCTCGATTACCTTATTTAATGTCAACTTGTAATCGGCGCAAATCCGAACACTGCCATCTTTTTTCATTACCGGCACGATTGGCGTGGCCCAGTCGGAGCGCTCGACGGGTGTGAGGATGCCGTCGCGCACCATCTGCTCCAGCGCGCGCTACACCGGCGCCCGCAGCGCGTAGGCGAGCGGCCGCGCGCGCATGAACACCGGCCGCGCGCCCTCCCGCAAGTGTATGCTAACCGCGCCGCCGGTGAACCGTCCCAGGCCCTCCGCAAACACTTCACAGTATTTGGAACTGAAATTATTAATATTAAAATTATAATTTTCTACATAATTTAAACCATTCATTGTAAAATTCGGAAGACTTATATTTAATTCCAGTATCCATTGTCTTCCCAATAAAGCAGTCTTAGCATCGCGTACTACGTACAGTTCCAAATATTTTTCAAGCCCATTGTATCGAACTAATGGTCTGATTACTCCCACGGGTCGCACAGTTTCTCCCGTATAATATTTTAATATTAAATTACAACAATCTAATTTTAAGTCACCTAAATATTTTTCATAGCACTCGTAACTTATGCACGACACTGCACTACCCGTGTCACACTCCATATTAATCCATTTATTTTGCACGTTCATTTTTAAAACAAAAGGTTTGCATTGTTCTAAAGTTAAAGAGTTCATTTCGATTACAATTACCTCGTCACTTCCTTCACTTTCCGAGGTCGTCTTGACCACGTCGACGTTATGGTGCCGCGTCACCTCGGGGCACACCCGCTGCAGGTGACCCTGCTGCCTGCACGCTCTGCAAACATAGCGCGCAAATCTGCATTGCAGCTCGCTGTGCTGACCGCCACAAGCGCGACACGGAGCCCCGCCCGATCGCCGTCTTGCCGGTCCGCTAACCGCCGCCACCGCCGCCACCGGCGCCGCTGCGGTCCACCCGCTGTTCACTTTGCACCGCACACCCTGCGTGGGCCCTGGCCTGGCGCACGACGCCACCGCGGTACCCGCGGCGCGGACAACGCGCGGCCCGGCGCCTGCGCCCGCGCGCGCCGCCTGCCACCGCCTCGTCGCTGTCGCCGCTACCGCCTGACACGCCGCCGTCACATTATGGGTACCCTCCACAGCCGCTGCATTCCTTTCCGCCGCTTCAACGCTATTTGCCAACCGAAACGCCTTGGAAAAGTCCAGGCTATCCTCCTGGAATAGTCTCTGTCTAATAGATTCGCAGTGGATGCCACACACAAATTGATCCCGCAAACTATCTTCCAACCAAGACCCAAATTCACATTTTTTTGACATCTTTTTTAGGACTGCTACGTACTCCGCTATTGTTTCATTTTTCATTTGGTTTCTTTGTCTAAACTTATATCGCTCCGCGAGAATACTCGGCTTCGGTTGTAAATGACATTCCAGAATGTTCGATAATTGTTTGAACGTTTTTGTCGATGGTTTCTCCGGCGTGCATAAGTCCACTAATAACTCATAGCATTGTGAACCCATGACTGTAATTAACGTAGGCACTTTGAACTCATCACTTATTTTATTCACAATAAAATATTGTTCCAAACGTTCCACGTATAAGTTCCAACTGTCCGAATGTATGTTGAATTCAGCAATTTTACCAATTGACATTTTGGTTTATTTAAAAAAACACAACCACGTAAGTTCAATCGCCGTTTCGTCGCCACTGAACAATCTTAAGACTCCTACGGGACTTGGTATAGCACTCACTCGGGATAACAAAGGAAACACAGGGAATCAGTTGACAGTTTATTCGCAACTGCTAGTGCTTACAAAATCTGTTTGTATGTACCCCCTTATAGTAATATAAGATCTACCTACATACATTACACGATTGATGAAGTCAGTGCTTTTAAATAAATATCGCGAGTAAGCTAAATTTGTTTTTATTTTTTTCTAGGATTTCAACTCCTAGAGAATCTTTTTTCAATGAAAGTTGAATATCTAGAAGCATTGACTAGTCCGATATAATACTATTTGAATTAATTTAGCTAAAAAATATGACGATTCAAAATCAACGTAACAGCCCGTTCACACATGTTCCGTTTTACTGGTTCCTTTTTTTTTGTATCGAAAATACGTATTCTGAATACTGTGCCATATGTGAAGTCGCCCATACAACTCCATGAGCCATCGATGAAAAAAAAACGTATCCGGTAAAATGTATCCAGTAAAACGTACCACGTGTGAACGGGGGGTTACGGTGTGAGCGACTACTATTGTATGTACCATTGAACCAAATGAATCGTGACCCACCACAAGCTCATTTTGGCAAATTCACTTAAAGATAGGTTTCCTTGGTAACGAACTTGATATCATTACATTCGACACTGACATTTAATGTGTGCAGATTTCGTCCTGTATCTAAAATGTGATAGACCTTACAAGCTTTACAGTTTCAAACGAATTTTCAGAAAAGTGGGTCATGATTCAGTTAATTCGAGAAATATCACACAGTTGGAGTTATATTACACAATGGAGAGATAAAACTTAAAGTTTAGCTTCTATACCATACGTAGACAATACAGTAAAAAAAATTGCATGATCAGTGCTGGTATAGACTTTCATACAAATTTATTTAATTATTTTTAAACAAAATATTTGACAACCCTAGTCAACCTTATAAGCTAAAAAGAGACTTGTGCCGCAGTTAGTGACCTAATGACCTTTCCCGCACCGGCTGAATTTTGTAGTATCTGTCTTAGTTACCCATCACTTTATTTTTACGCCATCTGTTATCGAATAGATTTCATCAAAATCTAACAGCTGATTTTAGGGTTGACCCTTAGATATTTTGATCTAAACTTTGAACTAGTTTTTTGGCCGAACCATAAGGACAACAAATTTATGTTACTGTTACTTATAAACTACATCATTAAACATACAATCCCTTTAAGTATCATCTCTTCATTATGTTACACGTTGTAGAGTTATGTGGCGTTATATGTGACCACAATACAATCTAATTAAGAGCTCACGAAGCAGATCTGATTAGGTTCGATTCCCGCAATGCAAATATTTGTAATCCGTCAAAAATTTATAATTGAATTTGAGCTCTATGCCCTCGACATTAAGTTAAAATTGGTCGGGGAAAGACAGTTTTGTAACGATTTTGATATGCTGTCTTCTGTATATGAACATGTTCGTTTTGCATTGGTTTGTGTTGATTATGTATGATACGCATAAAAATAATTAATATGATTTGTAGAAGTTATCTAGTTATTTTTAATTACCTTGGACCACTACTACGAATAATCTCTTTAGTAGTTGTCAAACTGTACTGACACAGACAAAAATACGTCAAAACTTTTGATTTAATTATTCATAAGGCACACCAACAGCATAATATACAATAGAATTGACAAGTAAAATTGAAAAGCTTAACAATCATAATTAAAATTGAAAAAAAAATTATTTGTACTAAATAAATAAATAAAATAAATAAATAAAATCCCCAGACAATCACACCAACTACATGGCCCCAACCAAAGTAAGCATAGCTTGTGTTATGGGATACCATATAGCGAACTAGGGGGAACCTAGAATATAAATAAATAAATATATAAACACCCAGACACGGAACATTTTTTTTTCTTGTTCCGTGCGGGGATCGAACTCGCAACCACTGGCGTCAGAGGCAGATAGGTTTACCCCAACGCCACAGTGGTCGTCAAGGGCTAGCTTGCAACTATCGATAAATAGTCGAATCGACAAGATAAATATTATTTTATTATTTTATCCTATTATGTAAGCTAATATGCTCACCATGATAGATAGAATTACTCGATATGATACCATGATTAAGACCACAGAACCAAATATGTCATAATCTTAATAAATTACATACACTAAATACCATATTCTAAGAATATATCGATAAAAGGCCCGATTTATAGTTGTCGATGGTAGCATGCTAGCCCCGCTGGGACCGACTGCTTAACGTGCCCTCCAAAGCGCGGAAATCGTTGTGAGAAGTAAATGATGGCGGTCACCCATCCTAATACAGGCCGCACCGAGCGCGCTTAACCTGCGATATCGTTTCATATGCACAGTAACCACGGCGCCACAACGACTTTAATTAATTATTATTATAATACGCTATAAATCTATGTTTATGCTTATTTATTGAAAATCATTTGATTTACTATAGAAATTCCAGTTCAGAATAAGCCAGTATTTTGACAAATGCGTAAAGTTACAAAGCCTCGGAAACGCCAAATAATGGCGGCGTGGCTCATGAAGAACTGCCATCAATCTGTCAATGCAAGCTGCCTTATTTATTACAAGGTTTCTTGTCATCTCCGCAATTTGAAAGCCTGGTGTCAAGTTTACTCAAAATCTAGTTATTAGGTGCCTGCATTTTCCAGACAAACTCTTCTATAAAATATTTTGCTATTTCGCTCAGTTTTAAACGCATGTTCACATGTTTGGTGAGACGTAAAATATATAATATTGTCTTAAGTTTTCGCGATTCATACTATTAAATAAACCCCTTTTTAACCGGATTTATTATCATTATATTTAAATTTTAAATTTTAACAGTCGCTCGTGACCACGGGGTCTGCAAAGACACCGAAACGTCGAGTCAAAATTTAAAATGTAAATATACGCGATAAATCCGGTTAAAAAGTGTTTTATTTAATCGTAAAATATATTCTTACAGAAAGCATTACATAATATATTTTAAAATGCTTTTTTCTCAAACATGCTTGGAAATTTGAGCATTATTTTGACAACCTTCTTCGAGATTAATCTAACTTGCTGTACTGGTCGAGCAGTAGTTGTATGAAAATCTATATCTGTCGTGTTTAGCAGCCAACTAAATTACTATGTAAAAATTTTTTTAATACAGTTGCTCAAAAAGTGGCGTATTGCAGGGACGTTTAGCGTTCGGGATGTGGGCTATTGCACACTTGTGCTTTTTTTTTACCTTTTCCGCACTCGTGCGTTCTCTTTCCCAAATGTCAAAATAATGTCTATTAAAAAGAAAAAATCAACCACGAAGTTTTTACTAAAAAAAAAATTCATAGAAGTTTTTACGATTCATGCAAATATTTCTGAAAAGAAGCTACTTATTTATTTCAATATCAGATATAATGATTTGATGCAATGAGTTAGGTTAGGTTTCATTAAATTTTATCTCATTAAATTCATTTTCATTTCATGTCAATACAAAAAATCGACTTGGCTGTATGGGCATAGTTCCCTTTGCCTACCCAGAATGGGTAAACAAACAAAAAAAATCTCTGTTTATAATCTTTCCCGGCTGGCGCCATTTTGTATATTTTATAAAATTGCTTAATTTTTTCGCAACTGTATTAAAAATAGTCGTTCAGTACACGTGCGGAACCGTCATTGCAACTTGTTCCGACTGTCAACCCTCGCCTTCGGCTGCACCTCGGCTCGTGTAGACATTTGTCGGAACTCTTTGCAATGACAGGCTTTCCGCACTCGTAATGAAATATACTATTTCGTGTCCCTTAATGGGAACGAATTTTTACTCCGCAACATGGCGACCAAAGAGGTAAATTATCAAATGTTCAATTTAAATTTCGAACTGACTTACAAATAGAATAAAAAATTGAAAAATAAATACTTTTGCGCGTAAAAAGCTGTTGTTTTTAGGTTGTTAGTCAATTTTATTTTTATTTTAATAATTGTACATTCAATAATTGTATTTTCAAATAAAGTTCTGAATTGTACTACTTAGTTTAATTTCCCCGCATTATTTGAGAAAAGTACTATACAAGCCTTGGCCGCAACTAGGCATCGATGCACTTACGTACATATGTGTGGCTCGACTTCGCCTCGGCCCACATTCACACTTTCGTCCATCAATGCCCCTCTTACCGGCCGCTGCATTATTGTACTATAGTACTCCCTTTGTCCATGTAGCCTACCGGCCTTTTTTTTTTTAATTGGGGAATCCTCCATGGATACGATGACGCTCGGGGGAGCGTCAAAGTTATGCCTGGACTTTAACCGGCTAAAACCACAATGTGTTCCTCCTCCGCGCCTAGTGGCGGGATCACGAGCAAGCCGAAGCATTCAACCGCGAAACCGCCGGCGCCATCCGCTTGCGCGGAACCTTCAACATGCAGCGTGCCGAGAACACCAGGCACGCCGCACCTCAGCGAACTCCCTTGAGCAGGGTGGCATATACCCCCGTATCCACCGCCCAGGGACTTCACTAAGGCCGGAAAGGGTTAGGGACCGGTGAAATCGCGTCGCGTTAGATCACCAGAATCTAACCCCCCCCCAGCCGCGCCTCAATCTGGTGGAATCATGTCGCGTTAGACCACCAGCATCCGGCTTTCTGGCCAGCCATCATCCAGGGAAATCGCTCACGCGTTAGATCCCCGAAATCCCGATGTCCGCAAAGGGGATTCAAAAAGGTGGACGGCCTTTTCGCTTCCCCTCGGTAGACGGACTGACCTCGACAGCCATCCATCCCACGGATGAGGCACCTCGGGCACCCGGGGATTGGGGTAGTTTTTTACAGAGGTTTTCTTCCTCGCAGATGTGGCCTACCGGCCTAGATTAACACTACTGCTTTTTGGTAAGCGTTTCGTAAAAGGCGACTAATCCGAGTGAGTCCAGCCAGCTTGTTGGTTGGATCCTGTCAGGGTTCGATTGGCTAGCGACAAACATTTATAAACTGTCCATGCAGTCAGATTGTGGAATGCGCTGCCTTACGATATCCGTGAGTCAAAATCCTTATCTGTTTTCAAGAAAATTATAGTTGAGCACTTTTTTGCTCAACTATAATTAGATATTGATTACCCACACAAGATTCATTTTCATGTGGTTATATCAATATATATAAAACTGTTCCGTTACTGACTGAGTGACTGAGGTACTGAGTGACTGAGTGACTGAGGTACTGAGTGACTGAGTGACTGAGTGACTGACAGACAACGTACAGCCGTAACTACTGGGCGTAGAAAGCTGAAATTTGGAACATACATTCTTTAGGGAATGTAGGGGTGCACTAAGGAAGGAATTCCCGAAATTCCCACGGTAACGGGAAATATAGGACTTTTTCCTTTGTATGAAAAATTTTATTCCTTGAGTGCACCGATGTGAAACTTAGTGTAAAAGTTTTTCAATGTGTGTCTGGTTGTGTTATGAAAGGAATTCCTGAAATTCCTACGGGAACGGGAAATATATGATGTTTTAGTTTGTATGAAAAAATCCCATCCCTTGAGTGCACGGATGTGATACTTGATATAAAGGTTCCTCAATAAGTGTCTGTTTGTATTATGGAAGGAATTCCCGAAATTCCCACGGGAAGGGGTTGGACTTTCAAGTTTGTATGAAAAATCTTATTCCTTGAGTGTACGGATGTGATACTTGGCATGAAGGTTCTTCAAAGAGTGACTGGTTGTAACGAAAAAAATTCCCGAAATTCCCACGGGCACGGGAAATATATGATTTTTAGTTTGTATGAAAAAAACTTATTCCTTGAGTGCATGGGTGTGATACTTGGCATAAAGGTTCTTTCAGTGGGTGTCTGGTTGTATAGTTTCTGAAATTTCCACGGGAAGGGTAGTTAAGCGCATACGAAGTTGCGGGATAAAGCTAGTATTATATATTGTGTATATGTGAGTACATTTTATCTGTACTATATTCATCTATGTTTATGTATAGTATTTTATTGTGTTTAAATATATATACTGAAATCACGGCCTTTCACACATTATTACCATAAGTGTAGTCTTTACAGACCCCAATCATCCAACCGATTTGCCCCAAAACGGTTTCATTTGAACGGAAATTTAAAACCACTAAAACAATACATTAGGCACAAATTGTTTGTAATGCGACATGAGCTAGTAATAAACACAACTTTAGCTATGCCATACCACCTCTAATATAAAAGGATTAATCCATTATCTGACCATCAACAATGATAACCACAAGGTTTAACCGCTCGGCAAATGTTGAATCGAGATACGATTCAATTTCAAACGCAAATATTTAAGCGATTTAATGAACCACAAGCGTTGTTGGTCTTTGCCAAAATAAATGCTAGTGGATAGACAGGCGATGGGTTATATAAACAAATAGAAATGATTAACTGTGGCAGTCACTTTTTTAATTTGTGTCAAGGTCTGTCGTGAAGCTTTTAACTCGTATTCGTCGACAACATTCGATATAGGTAAATCAAATTAAATGAAACCTAAAGAAATAAAATATCTACCTGTGAATTTTAAATCTGTCTTAGGCAACTGGCTAATAGAATAATGTTTCTATTCCGTTGACGAATTTCTTAGGTTGAAAATATAAATGTAAATACTAATTCATAACTATAACATTTAATTGTTATTTCTTTTCATTAATTGTAATATTATTTTAAGTGTGTATAAATTATCAGGCATAGGACTTAAATTGTTTAAAAAACCAAAAAAAACTGACATTAGAATTGTATTGTGAATTAATTTAAAATTGAATAAAAGTTAATTTATTATGTTAATATTAACTAATTTGATTTAGTTGTAATATGCATGCTGTATGACAGTAAAATATAATAAAATATAAACACATAACAATATAACCCTTTAACAGCCCAATGTACCATATTTGCTTCCAAGCTGGATTGGTAGAGAAAGAAAAACGTAGAATGTGCCAGCTGCTTCTCTTTCCGGGCATACTGTCAAAGTCAGTTAAGGGACAGAGGTTTTAAAGGCATTTTTGTGGGCGATAGGCTGACCTCCTGTCAGTACAATAGTCTCTTTCCATCTTTATAATACCTCCAAATTTGTCAAACGCGACATCAGATGGTCTTGTAACCTCTGGTGTTCTGCCTACCCCATAAGGGATACAGGCGTGACGTTATGTATGTATGTACCATATTTGTTGTAATAAATGAATTTTAATTTTTGAATTTTCTAAGTATAGTCCAAAAAGGTGGTATATTTTAAAGGTTCCTTATACAAAACTGTTTTAAAAGCATGCGATATTTAGTTTTATTTAGGGTGCAAGCTTAAGCGACTTTCGGCACCGTTGTTACAAGAATAAAATAAAATCTCCAGACAATCATACCAACTACATGGCCCCAAAGTAAACATAGTTTATGTTATGGGATACAATATAGCGAACTAGGGGGAACCTAGAATATAAATACATAAATAGATAAACACCCAGACACGGAACATTTTTTTTTGTTCCGTGCGGGTATCGAACTTGCGACCACTGGCGTCTGAGGCAGACAGTGTTACCCCATCGCCAAAGTGGTCATCAGAGGCTTTCTTTGGAGCCGCATAGTAGTTGTGTTGTATATGTAATTAATGTGGTTTTAATATTTAAAAATTTTGTTTCAGGTAAGCAATTTAAATCAGTTCCATCAACAGTAAAGGTTTGTGTCGTAACTTTAGGTCGTTCATAGCTAGCGAGTCACCTCATTTACGTATGGTAGAGTTTACCACAACTCCGAGTAAAGAGCCCACTGCAGGGCTATGAGTCTCTCCTCTGGGTGACGAGGAGGTTTAGGCCGTAATCCACCAAGCTGGCCCAGTGATGTCAGAATTTTCAGGGTGCCGAATGGGCTTCTGCAAAACCTTGACGACTACTGTATACAAGTATACAGCACCCGGGACCGACTGCTTTACGTGCCCTCCGAAGCGCGGAAGTCGTCGTGAGAAATAAATGATCGGCGGTCACCCATCCATTTACCAACCGCGCCGAATGTCGCTTAACATGCGATATCTTATGAATTGCAACTCAGACGCATCTTTGAGATAAATGCCTACGTTCACGTTCTAAGTACAGAAGCCAGCACATCAAGCGTTTCAAATCTGTCAAAAAAATTTACTTGAATCTGAACTCTATGCCCTCGACACTAAGTTAAAATTGGTTGGGGAAATTTGACTAACGCTTTATCTGCTGGCTTCTGTACGTTCAAATGCGATAGTGCTGCCCGAAGTCAGCATATTAATTACATTTACCTACTTTATGTTTAGTTCCATTTAGTTTTGTGATTGTATACAGGGTCCGCATATAATAGTCAATTATATTTTAATAGCAGATTAGGTATGATAAGTGGGTCTGAATTTCGAAAAAAAAAATTTTTTTTCATCATTTTTCATAAATTAAAATTTCAAAATTGTTCTCTGTGAGTATTTAAGATAAATCTAGATTTTAATACTATACACAATTAGATGGACACGTTTTCATTACTTGTTGTGTAGTCATAAACTACAGATCAAACTTAAATTTTGATCACTTAGAAGAATTTTGGAACTTTGGAATTTTGGAAAATATTTTTCGTAATTATGACCCACTCATCAGTCTTAATCTGGTATTAAAATATTATTGACTATTATATGGCGACCCTATATAAACTTTTTTTAAATGAAAAAATAAAATAATTTGTGAATTTAATGGGAAGTGTTCGACAAAAGAACGTAGATATAACCGTGGTTATGGGTTATATTTTGTCCCGAAATGTCCACGGGATGAAAAGTTAGGCAGTTAAAACCGCGCGAATGTCTTGTGAAAAATAAAATATTACAAGCCTAAATAAAGGGTCTGCTGTAAGAAATTTCGTAAGAGATAAGCTGTACCTTTGTACTTATTTTTACTAATTGTCTCTTAAATGTATCTCAACTGTGTGTACATAAATTGTTAAATAAATAAATAAATAACCGAACCCTTTACTTAAATAATCTATACTAATATATAAATCTGAAGAGTTTGTTTTTTTTTTGTTTGTTTGTTTGAACGCACTAATCTCAGAAACTACAAGTGGGATTTGAAAAATTCTTCTTGCATTTGATAGCCCAACTCTTGAGGAAGGTTATAGGCTATATTTTATCCCGAAATTCCCACGGGATCAAAAGTAACGCGGGTAAAACCGCGCGCAGTGGCTAGTCATTAAATATAATCGTTATTTAGATATAACTGCAAGTGAGATAACAATATCTGTACATATAAACATATTATGTAACACAAAGGAAAAACATTATATTATATTTTGAATATAGAATTTTTATTCTCGATGTAGTTTTGCACATAAAAAAGAGGCCTAATTGTTAGTTTTGGACTTTGTATAAAATGACACCATATTTGAAAATGGGGAAGCTCTTGAAAATTCAGGGTTGATTTTTAGTATCTATAAGGTATTCTTTTACAAGGCAATTAATATATTCGCTAACATATTAAGCAAAGCATGGTCACTTTATATTTATTAAAAGAAAGACGACTACGCGTTACTACAGAACATCTTGTAGTACTACGTTGTAATATTATCAATGAAATGCCGCGTTACGAATAAATCATCAACAGCGACTATTTGTGAAAAAGTTTATTATTATACAGGGTGACTGGTGGGTCACTTTTGAAATTTGAGGACGTGATAATTTGAGATCATACATGAAGAGAAAAATTATACTAAAAATAAATATTAATTATTTACTGAGTAAACTTAACCGAAAGTTAAAGAATTGATTACGCAACGCATGGTTACGCTAGCGTTGACAGCGATACGCGTGGTAAGTCACGTGCCGGTATTGACTCAGTTGTATGTAAAGTAAAAAATTCAGTACCTACTTTTATTATTACGATAGGAATCGAGTACAGAGTGCTCTCCTTTAGTATCTAAAATTTATCACGCTGTATTATTATTATTTTTCTGTAGTGAGCGATACTAAAATAAATATGCAGGTACGTTTTTATAGTATCAAAGAAAATAACACTTAAAGGGGAACGCCCATCAGTCATAGACCTTATGGCTACACACGCGCAAATTTGAAATATGATAAAAATGATAAAATAGCTTCTATATAATGTAATGGTAAGGGACTCAGTTTGAAGAAAAGTCCGGTTTTTCAAGTTAAACTTCTTTTAGTTTCGTGTACAGAGTTTCATACACTACAAAAATACTCAAATATAAGTACTGAATAGAATCAAAACAATATACCTGGTGTGGCCAAACCCAGCGTTGTATAAGATTTCACACTTCTCCATGAATAAAAGTTGGGATCTGTCAACCAGTAATTCAGGTACTTAATACTTGATGAACCCACTATTCTGTTTGTTTGTAGATACTCGTGTCCTTTGTACGTAAAACTTTATATTCATTTCGTGTGTTGATTTTGGAGTAATTTAATTATCATATTATTTTATATCACGTAAATTAAACCGAGGAACTAAGAACAGGCAGAAATGACCAAAAAAAGGTAATGTTCTTTACATCAAGTCTTCGAAAAATAGCATCTGTCGAACAAGCTCTGACTGCCTATCATGGGTACATTGGATCAATCCTTCGCTACGGTTTGATAAACTGGGGCAACAGTGTAGAAGTAGAAAGAGTATTTAAAGCACAAAAACAATGCATTAGAGCCATTGCTGGCATTAAATATGATGAAAGTTGTAAACCCTTTTTCAAGAAATTTAAAATTCTTCCATTGCCATGTTTATACATAGCAGAAATATGCAATTTTGTTAGAAATAATAAGAATTTTTTCACAAGTAACTTTGAAATAAACCAGGGAATAAGGAATAGCCGCAAAGATAAATTGATCATTCCAAGATGTAAATTAACTCTTTTTCAAAAAAATGCCTTTTATATGTCAATTAAATTATATAATAAATTGCCACATAGTATTAGGGAACTACCTAATTTCCAAAATAAATTTAAAAATGAACTCCTAAAGTGGTTACTTGAAATGAATTTTTACTCTGTCACAGAATTTTTAGCCTTTAAAACATGACATTAATTACGTACCATTCCTGGTTTTTATTTTTATTTTGTAAGTGTTTGTTATAACTAATATGTAAGTGAGTATTATCGTTCTCTAAATTGACATCTTCATTTAAAAATCAATTAATATGAATTATTATTATCTACTTATACTATTTTATCTCCCAACTTGACATGATTATTGACATTGTAAAAAACATGTTTTAATATTGTGAATTTCGTCTAATACTTGAATACCTACCTACTTAGATTACGAAAAAGTTTGCACACCCACATAAAAAGGGTAGATACAATTGAGACCTAATGAACTACAACAAAACCTGTAACCAACATTGTATTTTGGCAAATAAATGATTTGATTTGATTTGATTTGATTTGATTTGATTTGATTAAATTTTTCTTACGAGTTTTTTCTGTACACGCACATTAAATTACAATTTTTAATCCCCAAAAGTCAATGTGAAGCGAAACACCAAAAAAAGAAATTTCAAATAGCAGCTATGCGCCCAATTGTTACAAAGTATTTTGTATACAAATCGTAATAAATTAAGGATTTTTTTATTCGAAACATTAAGAACTTCCTTTAGAGTAAAAAATCTCTTAAACACCCAAAATTCCTCCTATTTATCAAACGCTAACTAAAACATTGAATCAAAAACAAAGGATGTTTTTATAAAGAAATAAAATTGACTACTTAATCATCAAACTTAATTACTTTTTCTCTCTCTTCAAGCGTTTGAAGTAAGCGTTCAAATCTTTAAATTATTCAAGAGGCATTTTCTCCTGGGAAATTAAATAAGTCCGCAAAACCAAAAGGTATTTAACGTATTTTTTTATTGATGTCTAAACCCCCATTTGACTACAATCTTACTTGATGGTAAGTGAAGATAAAATAAATATATCTAATACTCACAATTTCTCACATTATCTAGTTCGAATTAAGTTTCTTAAAGAACTTGTACTATGGATCCTAGATAATCAACGAGTGCAGAGCATTAAAAAACCGACTTCACGTCAAAACTTTGGCCGAAGAATAAGGTCGTCAAGGTAAACGATCTCCATCAAATTTCAGAATTCATAAAAAATTTCATGAAGTACTACGGGACTAAATGGGAAGTATTTTCCATCATATAAAACAAGAATCATCAAAATCAGTTCCCTCAGTCAAAAGTAATGACGTAACAAACATTAAAACAAAACATACAGGCGAATTGAGTACCTCCTACTTTTTTGAAGTAAGTTGACAACAGATGGCACATACATGGGCAGAACACTAGAGGCTATCTATTCTATATATATATATACTTATAATAAATCTGTAGAGAGGTCAATTCTGTACATGAAATATTTTTTCAAAATAACTATCAGGGGGGGATTAGTGATCGATACTGATGCCAAAAATGCAATCAGTAAAATTTTTGTCTGTCTGTCTGTCTGTATGTTCCTTATAGAAACAAAAACTACTCGACGGATTTTAACGAAACTTGGTAAAACTATTCTTCATACTCCTGGGCAGGTTATAGTATACTTATTATTACGCTACAATCAATAGGAGCAGAGCAGTGACGGGAAATGTTGGAAAAACGGGAGAAGTTACTTCATTTTTTAAGCTTCCGTCGCGTGTGCAGCCTTAATGGTTAAAGCTTCATAGAAATCATGTATGACAGAAATATTCTACATAAAATTATGTCTATATTTTATGGTTGACTCACAATAACACGTGTAAATCCCGATAGCTTAGCAGTTCGGAGCTTTCTGATTATATTTGTTTACTCTTACGTTTATTATACTCTCACTCATCCCTAATTAAAAAAAATTAACATTATACCTATTCAATAAAAAAAAATCATAGAAATCGATATAGAAACACCAAACTTATACATGAAATACGCTAATAAAATAACCCATCGCGCGTGAATACTGAATGATATAAGGATTATTTTTGCGTAACGGTTGCCGCGCTCGACGCGGCTCGCGGCGGCAGGGTATAAATAGGCGGGAGGCGAGCGCAAGCTTTTGCGCGATTTAATATAGGTAGGTACAGAAGGAACAAGCGTTACATTACCTGTCAAATTTCCCCAACCAATTTTAACTTATTATCGAGGGCATAGAGTTCAAATTCAAGTAAAAAATTTTGACAGATTTGTAACGCTTGATGTACTGCCTTCTGTACATACAGAGATAAAATGGATATCAAGGTTTTGTTTATATTATGATCGTTTCTGCCTCTTGGAAGTCAGAAACCGTAGATTTCTTCGGAATAAAAAGTAACGTATGTGTTAACTACTATACCAAATTACATTAATATTGGCTTAGCCGTTTGGCAGTGAGAAGCAGCCATACATAACTATAGGTAGAATTGTATGTACACTGATAATGGCTGGATGGATGGATTTTTGTTATTCTTTCACGCAAAAACTACTTAGCTTTACCTAGAATAACAATAAGCTAAGTATAATTAATGAAGATATTGCATGAATTAAGTAAAATTGAAGGCATTAAATGAAACACTTTTTAACCGGATTAGTGGCGTACAATTTATATTTTACATTTTAACTCGACGTTTCAGTGTCTTTGCAGACCCCGTGGTCACGAGCGACTGTTAAAATTTAAAATGTACGCTATAAATCCGGTTAAAAAGTGTTTTATTTAATAGTCATACATAATAGTCATCTCGAAAACTTAAGACAATATTAAAATTTAAGGCACTTTGGCACCCGATTTGTTTATAACGCTATGTGCCTTTGTAATGTACCTTATAGATAGTTACCTACCTATGTTTGTGGTTAGGAGTTATACATATTATATGGGCGAAGATTCTTAATTTTTATTTTTGTTATTAAAGATAGTTAGGACCTTGGAGAAGAAAATAACCTACTGTCTGGGGATTTTATTTATTATTACAGCTAAACTACTGAGTCGATTTTGACGAAATTTAGAATAAGGTAAGTTTTAACTTCAAGGAGGATATAATAATAGTATTTATTCAACTCTAATAAACGGTATCCACGCGGACGAAGTCGCGGGTCACAGCTAGTAAAACATAAAACTATCTGCAGTGCTAGCACGGATCTTTTGTCGATCGTAAGTTTACGAATGCTCGTATAGTATGGAGACGGTTTTGCAAGCAATAATTGAAATCTATCCATTGCCGCACGGTCAGCTTAAATAAATGTGTTCCTTGTTAATTTTGAATGTTTGTTAACAGGTTCTACTCTTAAATAACTGTAAAATAAAAAATTACATTGTTACTAAAAACTTGCAACCGACTCCATACTATGCGAGCATTCGTAAACTTACGATCGACAAAAGATCCGTGCTAGCACTGCTGATGTCACGTTTAACTTTGGAGGTAATATAATGATGCACAGATACTATTGCAGTGACAGGGGGTCAGCTTATCGCGCACATGAAAACCAATAAAACCTCTTTCCTTTAACTGACTTTTACATTATGCACGGGAAGAGAAGTAGCTGGCACATTTTATGTTTTTCTTTTGTCAGTCCAGCATGGAAGTATATAACAGATATTGAGAAAGATATAAACGTGCATATTGAATAAATACATATATTTTTATACATATATTTTACTTCCAAGCTGGACTGGACTTTTCCCGGGCATACTGTAAGAGTCAGTTAAAGGAAAGAGGTTTTATTGGCGTTCATGTGCGCGATAAGCTGACCCCCTGTCACTTAAGGACAGAGGTTTCATTGGAGGATTTTTGTGGGCTATAGGCTGACCCCCTGTCACTGCAATAGCCTCTTTCTACCATTATAATGCCTCCAAATTTGTCAAATGTGACATCAGATGATTTTATAACCTCTGGTGTTCTGCCTACCCCATAAGGGATACAGGCGTGAAGTTATGTATGTATGAATTGAATAAATACATATACTTTTTATCTGAATATAAACTTTAGTAAACTACGAGGTGGAAGATGACAGTACCAAGGTTTAGGAAAGGCCTGGCTCTTTATCTAAAATTGCCGGAAAATGTCCCAGTAGGAGCAGTGATGTTTGTCGTTAGATATTATATGAAGGAGGTCGCTAGCTAACCCTAAAAGAGTCCTAAATGACCATTCGGATAAGTTGCCTTTTCAACCGACTTCAAAAAAGAAAGAGATACTCAATTCATCTGTACGTTTTTTTTAATGACTGGATGAATTTCATTGAAATCGATTGAGTGCTTCATGAATAAAATCAAATATGTATGAATTCGGAGATCGTTTACCTTGACGACCGTATACTTCAGCTTAAGTTTTGACGTGAAGTCGGTTTTTTAATGCTCTTCTTTCGTTGATTATACGACAAACTTATCCAAGGCCAGTAGTGATATTATAAGCCAGGGTTGGATTAAACGTATATTATTTCCATCATTTTGTGACCTATGTAAGGCAGGAATAACATAAAGACTATTTTGAAGTGGTACCTCTTCGGAGGGTTCCTGGCCAGCGACAAATCTTCATAAATTCAGCTGTTAAATGTCATCGCTGAAGTTGAAATCGCAGAGAAGTCGTCGTGGCGCCGTGGTTACTGTGTGTATCAAACGGTATCACAGATCAAGCAACGTTCGGCGCGGCCGGTACTTGGATGGGTGACCGCCGACCATTCATTTCTCACGGTGACTTCCGTGCTTCGGAGGGCACGTTAAGATGTCGGTCCCGGGTGCTGTATACTTGTATACAGTAGTCGTTAGGGTTTGTCAGGAGTCACTTTCGGCGCCCCGAAATATCTGACATCCACCACCCAGCACTGGGCCAGCTTGGTGGATTATGGCCTATACCTCCTCGTCACCCAGGGGAGAGACTCATAGCCCTGCAGTGGGCTCTTTACAAAGAGTTGTTATGATGAAGTTGCAATGTGCTTCAAGTGTTGACAATGTTTGTTGCAGAAAGAGATCCTTTTTTCGATAGTCGTTTGTTTTATTTCCGACGTCATCGCTACATACTATTGATTGAGTTTTGATGTTAATTACTAGATTCAGCGTGTATGATTTTACCGAACGGTCACGATCTTTGAATCAAGCCATCTACATTTATAGAATACATTGTAGATAAAACAATATAGATTTTATTGATGAAACGTTCCTATGTTTGAATAACATAATGTATCGTGAATTCTAAGGAAAATATAATATCTAACGCGGGTAAAAAGAAGATTCTAATCTTAAGTATAATTCCTGGGTTTCTAACCTTTAAAAATATTCCTTAAGCAAAAGAAATGGCGTTAGTTTCATCTCAGAATGCCACGGTTTAGGATAGCATCTCTAATTTTGTCATGTAAACAAACAGTTCTGAGTACTATGGTAAACGAAATGCTGATTATGCAAAACAGAAGTGAAAATGGCTAAAGCGCTGTTGTACCTGATGGTACTAAGGGTAGGGTCATGTTGCGGTGTTAGAATACAATATATCGCGCTGAGATTTTATATTTGTCCCGATAAATGAATATATAGTAGTTCAAAGTAGTGACGACCATTTTAGCGATGAGGTAACACCGTCGTCGGCCTCAGACGCCAGTGGTCGCGGGTTCAAATCCCGTATGGAACAAGAAAAAAACCGTGTCTGGGTGTTTATCTATCCTATGTATTTATATTCTAGGGTCCCCCCAAGTTCTCTACATCCAATATCACAAGCTCTGCTTAGTTTGGGTCTATGTAGTTTGTGTCTCTTCAAACAACTTCAAAAAAACCAAGCAAAGTTTGAAAGGTTCCTACCAGCATCCTTGGGCCATAGTTACGCCACAACTGTCCATTGGCTGTAAGTTACATTGGTTAAACTTATTATTTTATATCAGACTGCGCTGTCCCATTGTTTGCCAAAAATCTTTCAAAAATCATTCATTCATTCAGATATTAGTCGTCAAGACATGGATGTTTATATGTTTATTTAAGTTTATTCTAATAAAATATATGTATTTATTCAATGTGTATGATTATATATTTCTTAAGTATATCAGTTATCTAGTATCCATAACAAAAGTTCTTTAAGAAACTTAATTTGGGCTAGATAATGTTGTGTGAATGTCAGAAATATTATTATTTATTTATTTATTTTTCTCTATTTTTTACTGTTTCTATCTACGAAGGCATGAAAAGTATAATTTCGTCTTGCCATCCATGCTTAAGTCTGCCAAGGTGCCTCTTGAAGTTTGGCATCCAGCTCTTGGCAATTCTTCTCCGCTGTCAGTACGACCATACCCTTGCAGTAACATAGCTAATATCCCGACCACGCTTCCGCTTGTGACGATTCTTATCACGACCTCCCTTTACGAGGATATTTACGACGGCACAAAGGCTCTACCATACCAGGGGCGTTTCAAGTATTTCAAACCAACAGCGGTTATAACTTTATAACTTTATTCGGAATTCAATGCTTTACATTGCCAAAACAGTGTTCGATATTAATTTCTAGCGTCTATTAGATGTTTCTATTTGTTGAACTTTTGGTGGTGTAGTCTGAGATAAGGTTTTTGGTGGAGTTTGGGGAATTGAATTGCAATGGTTGATTTTACGTTAAATGCGTAAAGGTTTTGGGTATATCATTTACAAACGTCGCGTTATTAATTAACTATAAGTGCCTCGAGCCACGTGCAGTCGAATTCGCACGAATATAAAAATAAATAAATAAAATTCCCAGACAATCACACCAACTACATGGCCCCAAAGTAAGCATAGCTTGTGTTATGGGATACCATGTAGCGAACTAGGGGGGAACCTAGAATATAAATACATAAATAGATAAACACCCAGACACGGAACATTTTTTTTTCTGGTTCCGTGCGGGGATCGACCCTGCAACCACTGGCGTCTGAGGCAGATCTGAGTTTACCCCAAAGCCAAAGTGGTCGTCGAAGAAAGGCAAATCACTGCAAGAACTTTGAAACTTGGTTAGTTTTAATGACAATATTATATTTTTTTATACCAATTATTGGAAGAAAAATATTTAACCCGTGTTAAGGTTTTAATAATAATATTTTATATTGTTTTATCCCAATACTTTTAACGACAATATTTGTCCTATGTTTTGCAGAAACGAAATTCAACGTTGTATAAGTATCAAATATATACCACCGTAAAGTATGCCTTTGAGCAGATTACTTTAAAGGTTTTCTGGAGCTTCTGCGAATTGCGTCAAAATGTCCGTTTTTTTATGTCAATTTCCATTCCTATGGTATTCAATTGAGCCAACAAATTCAGAAGCCTACTTTATCTCGTAAATAAAAATGACATAGAAATTTCTGAAAATCTATAGAAATCAATTTGAATATCTAATCCATGTACATGCCGGGCAGATTAAATTAAATTCAAATGCTGTTATCATACAACATTAAGCCTGCAATCTGTTTGCTTTTGCGTGACTAAAATAAAATTATTCGTAGCTTTAGAGTACAGATTACCAATTTAAATGTATATTCTCAAGTCATCGTCGTGGCGCAATGGCTCTCATACAGGGTGACTGGTGGGTCCCTTTGGAAATTCGAGGACATGATAGTTTAATATCATACACGAAGAGAAAATATAAAATAAATTTACTGAAATAGATTTACTGAATAAACTTAACCGAAAGTTAAAGTTTCATTACGCAACACATAGTTACACTGGTAACTACTTACTGCGGACGTACGCTCGGTGCTATCAACACAGAATAGTTATAAACGGCTTCAAGAACGGTCTTCAACCTAGTAACGAACACTCTTTATTTATTGATAGTGTCTTCTGGTGAAAATTTAAGTACCTTCTTTTGTTACATAATTATGATCAGAATCGAGTACAGAGTGCTCTCCTTCAATATCTAAAATCTGTCACCAGTCACCCTGTATATTTAAACAGCAGTTTAAACATCGTTCGGCGCGATTGGCAAGTATTTGTGATCACCAATATTTCGTTTCTCACGACGACTTCCGTTCTTTCTAGTCGCACTTTAAGCAGTTAGCTCCGGATGCTGTGTACTTTTATACATAATAATAATAATACCGATACCCGACCGACTGGTCTGATTGTCGGGTCTTTTCCGCCGAAAAGCGTGTAGTTATACGTATGCATAGTAATAATAATAAATGCTCTTTATTGCCAAATAAAATACAATTTTTACAATTACTATTGTAGCGAGATCTAGGGGCGCTCCATCATACGATGACGACACGACATAATTCCTACATCGCGCTATCAAAGTTCTTATGGCGACTAACTTATATACAACATCCCGACATCAACCGTCAGGCCGTGGGTCGCGTCCTGCCAACCCTTTTTCTGGGGATTGGGAACAAACACCTTGATATTGACAATGAGGCGGCCTTTATCACTAAAAGCGATTTCTTCCAGGCAACCAATGAAAGGAATCCATTTAGAACTAAATTTACAATAAATAATAATCAATCACAATCGAATCAATATAAAAGTAGACGTCAGTTTGTAAGAAGCCAAGCCACTCTGACATGCACCATCCAGCACTGGGCCAGCTTGGTGGATTGAGGCCTAAACCTCTATAATGATGATAATATTTTTAAGAAGGCCAAGTAATTTCTGTCGTATTTCTGTCGTATATAATTATCTATTTGTCCTTAAAAGACCGAAATGTCGAGTAAATTATAATTAATAAGCACAGTCAAATCGAGATGAAAATGACCTTTATACAGGGTGTCCTGTGTCCTGTATGAAAGAAAATGTCGAAATCTATACTTACAAAAATTTAAAAATAAATTTCGAATTTTTCTTTTTTTATATTGGTTCTGTTATCCTTATGGGTACTAGAATACCTCCGAGAAGGTATTATATAGCGTAAGCGGGACACCCTGTAGCATAAAAAAATATTCATTCATTCTCCATTTGTTGTTTCAGGTAAGAAGCTCAAATCAGTGTCATCAGCAGGCAAGGTTTGCTTTATATTATAAGGTTATTGATAACTACTGACCAAAATAATCTTGTTGAAAAGAGTTTCACTCAATAAATCGTAAATCTAAAGACAATATTATTTCCATGAAGTTAAAATGTTCATACATACATGTATCCCTGCCTGGATCTCTTATAGGATAAGCAGAATACCAGAAGCTATAAAACCATCTGAATAAGTTATATTATACCTAATTATGTATACTATTACAACTAATATGACTAAGTCTATGCTAAATCTGCAACTCCAAAGCACTAGTGATGCAAAATTTTCGTGCGTTTCACCGCCCTCCGTCCCTCAAGAACCAAGGTGTGCAACGAACACAACAAACACACACTCGGAACACTTTAACCCGCACCACAAGCTACCACCGACAAGTTTTCGCTTCAACCAAAAGCATCCTCAGGATGCAACGACCACAAAAAATCTGACCCTTTAAATAAAACACTTTTTATTTTATATTTTAAATTAAAACTCGACGTTTCGGTGTCTTTGAAGGCACCGTGATCACGATAGACTGAGGTGTCGTTGGAAAAACAGTGGAAAAAGTTATAAATCAAGACGCCTGACACCTCAGTCGCTCGTGACCACGAGGTCTGCAACGACACCGAAACGTATGTTATTGTAGGCGATAAATCCGGTTAAAAAGTGTTTTATTTAATAATAATTAACCATGCTGGACTGGGAGCGAAAGAAATACATAGAATGTGCCAGCTGCTTCTCTTCCCGAGCATACAGCAAAAGTCAGTTAAGGGACAGAGGTTTTAAAGGCGTTTTTGTGGGCGATAGGCTGACCCTCTGTCACTACAATAGTCTCTCTCCATCTTTATCAAACCTCCAAATTTGTCCAAAGTGACATCAGATTTTCTTGTAACCTCTGGTGTTCTGCCTACCCCATAAGGGATACAGGCGTGACGTTATGTATGTATGTATGTAGTATGAACCGCGAAAACTTCAGACAGTATTAACTGAAACTTTACAAACCACCAAAACATTACATAACTAAAAGATTTTCATTCAACAACGCATGAAAATCGTGCATCATTAGTGTTTTGAAGTAATAAAGCAAATTGGTTGCGATGGATTCCCGCAAAGTTACGCTTGATTCAATCAATAACAGTACAATACTATTGTAATATAAACAGAATAGTGTACGCCATCACACTGCGTCACATTTCGTTGTCCGGCTACTATTCGAAATCAACACATTGTTGATCTGAGCCACAAAACACAAGCTGAGTTGTGTTGCCATTTGAAACTGAATTGTAAATTAGTGCTGGAATAATGGAAACTTTGCCTCATTTAAATAATGTGTACTATTGTCAACAATAAATGTGTTTCATTTCACACGTTTGATTATACATTATTTTTATTAAATCGAAGCATAAGAATCAACGCTAAAGAGCTCGTCTATATAAATTTTGAAAACAATTTATTTACAAAGTAGATACCAGTATTACCTTGTGCTCCTCGTCATTGGGTTAGGCAAAATACTCAGTAAAAAAATCCAGATACAATCACACCAACTATATGGCCCCAAACTAAGCAGAGCTTGTGATATGGGGTACCATGTAGCGAACTAGAGGGGAACCTTGAATATAAATACATTTATATAGATAAACACCCAGGCGAGGAACATTTCTTTTCTTGTTCCGCGCGGGAATCGAACCCGCAACCACTGGTGTCTGAGACAGACAGTGTTCCCCATCGCCAAAAAGGTCGTCAAATCTCACGCAGGAAAAATATGAACACGAAATGAAAATGTTCAGTTTTAATAAATATTACGAATACCCATATCTTAAAAGTAAAGATGCTAGATAAATATTTATAGATGATCCTTTTTGTACACCTATAGATTGAATACTATTAAGACAATTTTGTATACGGAACGTGTCATACATAATGTAACCTCCTTTTTACAATATATTGAACCAAAAAAATATGATTTGATTTGATTTCGGGAAATGCGGCGTTAATAATTCTAATTCCAAGAAGAAACGCTGTCGTACTTTTGGCATCATTGATGTAACTGGTGTTATATGTATTTACTTAGGTACTGATATAAGAAAAGCTGAAAATTTCGTTTATTTTATCACGCTAATGATTATAACTTCCAGATTTAAAAAAAAAATTGCATCCAGTAGTCGTTAGGGTTTGTCAGAAGCCATTTCGGCGCCCTGAAAATTCTGACATCCACCAACCAGCACTGAGACATATTGGTGATAAGAAATGATGAGAAATTTCGGGATAAAATATAGCCTATAACCTTCCTCAAGAGTTGGGCTATCAAATGCAAAAATAATTTTTCAAATCCCACTTGTAGTTTCTGAGATTAGCGCGTTCAAATAAACAAAAAACAAACTCTTCAACTTATTTATAGTATATTAGTATAGATTCTGGCCTATACTTCCTCGTCACCTAGAGAAGAGACTCATGCCCTACAGTGGGCTCTTTACAAATAGTTGTGATGATGATGATTTTGCATCCAAGCTAGGCTCTAAGAAAAGGTTATTTGCAATATTTTACCAAAAAAATCCAGGAAAAAAAAAATATTTATGCGAGTAAAATCGGGTCACTAGGGAATAAACAAATAAAACCCCATCAAATATAATTACAACAGTACCGGAAGCATAATAATCATATTGAGCTGCAATAACAAACACGTGAGCCGGGTTGTTTTCCGGTAAAAGGGAAGAAACAGCCGGTGTGAACGCAGAAACAAAAGCAATTACTACGGAACCCTAGGGCGGATCATGAGTTTTTGGATATTTATACCTTTCTGAACGATTATTATAAAGAGGAAAGTTGAATTGTTTGTTTATTTGTATTGAATAAACTCAAAAACTCATACGCCAATTTTAAAAGTCTATTTTAAAATGACAGTATACCGGAGTAATTATAGGTTATGGTTAAGAACTAAGTAGAAAGGACGAATCTCCCGCCATCGAACTCATTTATTATTTTGGATTTTTTCATTATTAACTAACCCTCTTATGATAAAACTTTAACTCTAGATTTTGGTGGGGATTGATTTTCTTTTTAATTTTTCTTATCTATATTTAAGCATTTCAAATGCAAACACTTTGAAATATTAGGCTAATATTAGAAAAGAATTATTTATATATATATAATTAAAAAATCCTTTCGAAATCAGGTAAACATAAGTGATTCCAACTTTTTCATGTCCTTAGATGCAGTTGACTCAATCTAAAGCAGTGACTCCTAAAATGGTCTATATCTATGACAACCTACAAGGGGCTACGTGGACGAAAAATAAATTTGGGGTGTCCATGAAATGAAAATGGGGGTCCACGATAGTGAATCTCAACGTGCACTAATAGTGCCTATTTACCTACTAACATTATATGATAACATAAAGACATATACGTACCTATGATATTCATAAAAGTACCTATAAAGAATTTTTTTATTATGTACCTATATTTATAAAATTGTAGGATATAAGGCTTAATGAAAAAATCAAAAAACCTATATCACGTAAGTAGGGGGTCAACCCAATACCGACTAAAAAAGTTTGGGAACCTCTGATCTAAAGAAGTGTGTCGTTTTCTTTGTCGTTTTCTTTTAAAACCAAATTCAAATACATAAAAATAATCCATTCACCGAAATCTTAACTATTTCCTCAGAAAAATGCCGTCGAAATGTTAATTAAACCCAAAAAGAATTCCTTTTTGTCGGATTGCAAATTTTCACGCGATAAAACATTTGATCTCATTTCTGCTTCAGGTCTTTTCTGCCCTTCATAATCCCTCGAGGGATTTTTAGAGCCCTTTTTATGTGACATCCCGTCAAATACTGGATGCTAGAATGTGTGGGAATAAATACCGATTCGTTTGAGTCAGGTTATTTTTTTGTATCGATAGATATACAAAGTGTTTGGTGCGTGGACGAAAAGTATTTTTTGGGGGTTAGAGAGTGGTTAGTTTTCCCCTTTTAGACTGTCTCCTAAGTATCACGGTAGTTGAGCTTTTTTAAATAAAATTAAAATTAAATTAAAATTGCTTTATTGGCTACAATTTAACTAAGAAATTGACAGGTTTATATTATCTTACAGAGGTTTAACTGGAGATTTTTTTTTTGTGGGCGCCTCCTGTCACTACAATATTCTCTCCCTATAATTAAGATGCCTTCAAATATGTCAAACGTGACAACAGATGATATTATACACTCTGGTGTTCTGCCTTTTCCATAATGGATACAGGCGTGAAGTTATGTATGTGTATGTATATTATCTTACTCTATAGGAATTCTATGTGAGAGACTGGTATCTGTACTAGGAGACCTGTATGATAGATTACCAGCCTCTCCAGGCTCCGGGCAATTGAGGTTAGTAAAAAGAAATAAAAATATAAAATAAAGTAAAAAATACAATGAAAACTGCGTTGCTTCTATGCCTGGTGTAAGGTGGGTGGGCCATGGAAGGCCATGCTCCTTAGAAAGCCAACATTATGCCTTTAAATCGTCATATATTTTTATTTGTGATTTGAATGCTACAAAATACGTTGCAATATAGTGACATTCTTAGTACTTATTCTAAAACCAACACTTTATTCTAAAGAAATATATATTATATCACATAATTTTCGATTATATCGATCGATATATTTTGCCTTTCATATACAGGATGTTACTGACATGAGAGCCATTATTTGAGTTTATTAGCAAACCAAAATAAATTGAATTACTTTTACAATGTAAGTTTCTAAATCCGTACTTGAAATATAGTAATTGTGCGAAAATATTCCTTATTTACTTGGAACAAGGCTTGCTTTCATGTCGTAATTAACAAAAGAAGGACTCTTATGAGCAAAGCAGAGAAAAGTTATTCTTTAATTTCTCAATTTACTTTGAACTACTTATCTGGAAATTTAAATTTAGTAGAAGAATAAATGAAGCAAACATTTTTGATATGTATCATCATCACCTTCTACAAAGTAACAAACAATTCTTTTTAATCCTTTCAAGAATTTTCTAGATATAAATTTGAATCAAATATAAATAAATAAATATTATTAATTATTTATTAAATTTTAACACATAACTTCTCGTACACGGATCCTTCCATGCTGGACTGGGAGCGAAAGAAAAACGTAGAATGTACCAGCTTCTTCTCTTCCCGGGCATACTGTAAAAGTCAATTAAGGGCCAGAGGTTTTAATGCCGTGTTTGTAAACGATACCTATCACTGCAATAGTCTCTATCGATCATTACAAAACTTCCAAAGTCAAACGTGACATCAGATGGTCTTATGGTGTTCTGCCTACCCAATAAGGGATACAGACGTGAAGTTATGTATGTATGTATCATATTTTCATATATACCTACACAAAATTAAATTTATCTTTGCATTTTCCTTGTTCGTGACCACGCGAAAATATCGACTTTAAAATTTTAAATATAGTAGTATGCTATAAATTACGAATGTTGAAAATTAAAGACTATATTTGTCTTTTCCATTTAACTATAAATCGTCAACTATCTCCAACTCTCCGATGACCAATATCTAGAAACTATTTTGAACAAGCTATTCAATTCCTCCAACTAATTAAGGATTCGAGTGGACGATTGTAATCGAAATTAACCAATCAAACGTATCGATTATACAGTTACTTACTAGTATCATTATTAATATTACCTCACCGTAGAAATATCTTATCATCATCTTCCAGTTAATCAATAATGTTTCTTTGATATTAGTCATTTCATAATCAACGAATGCAGAGTATTAAAAAATCCAACTTCACGTCAAAACTTTGCCTCAAGTATGTGGTCAATGTTAAAATTCTCCGTATTCATACATATTTTTCTTACACACATACATACATAACTTCACGCCTGTATCCCTAAAGGAGTAGGCAGAACACCAGAGGCTGTAAAACCATCTGATGTCACGTTTGACAAATTTGGAGGTAATATTATGATGGAGAGAGACTATTGCAGTGGCGGGGGTCAGCCTATCGCCCGCAACAACGCCAATAAAACCTCCGTCCCTTAACTGACTTTTACAGTTCGCCTGGGAAGAGAAGCAGCTGGCACATTCTATGTTTTTCTTTCGCTCCCAGTCCATCATGGAAGAAACTCCCAGTCCAGCATGTAAGAAGCTCCCAGTCCAGCATGGAAGATATATTTTTGTGAATATCTCATTATTATTTATAATGCATATTATATTATATAGCTGAAGATTCTTTTTTTTGAATGCGCTTATTTTGAAAATACAAATAAGATTTAAAAATTATTTCTGTATTCGATAGCTTATTTTAAAGGTTATGGATATATTTCGTCAGTAAATTCTCACAGAACCGAAAGTTATGCAGGTAAAACCACTCGTTTCTCTTTGTGTAGATTAAATGTGATTGAAAACTTAAAACTTCATTTGCAGACGATCGTTTGCAACATTCCTATTTAAGCTTGCATATGTTTATTACCTACATTCCTTCACGCCTGTATCCCTGTAGTCAGAACATCAGAGGTTATAAAACCATCTCATGTCTAATTTGACAAATTTCGAGGCATTATAATGGTGGAGAGAGACTATTGCAGTGACAGGAGTCAGTCTATCGCCTGCAAAAAAAGCTTCCAATAAAACCTCTGTCCCTTAACTGACTTTTAATAATATCAAAGAACATTAATTTTATATTTAAACTATTCCGAGTAAAAATGAAATACAATACAATTAGATCCGCGTCCCTTAAATTTCGAATAAGTGGAGGTCCTAACAACATTCTGCAAATATTGTACGCTAAGGTCGACAGTACAATACATAGTCACTGGAATGCTGTACATTTAAATAAGAATGTATAAATGTAAACTGTGTATCCTTTATTTATTAACCTAGTTTATAAGTAATGTATACTAACATAGCATGATATGGATCTATGGTCTGAAATAAACGATTATTATAATTAAATTATTTCTTTAAAAAAATGAATTCGTTTTTAAATTCAATAAGTGGATCAAACATAAAAATAATATCATTTTAATTCTCATTTTATCATGTTTATTTGAAAGTTAAAGTTCAAAGCCATAATAATCCTTTTCAAACCCGTATTTCATTTAACCTTTATATGCAAATTTCGTAAACATTTCAGAAAAAAACGACCTTTCCTTAATTTCGGGTACACGCCGCCATAATAATATTCCTGCGAAATGCTATACCAAATACGTGAGCCAGAGGAAATTTCTGTTATTGGAATTTCCCCAGTACTCTGCCCTCATATAAAGTAAGAAAGAAAATCAAAATGGCTTCAGTAATATACGTCATCGTTTTATAACAGGCTTTCCAAGGTCGTGTTCAATCATGTTGCTTTTGCTTTAAAATGGTGGCGTTCTTCTAAAAACAACTTGTCAACAAAGCTCTTAAGTAGCCAAAAAAGATAATTATTAAAGTGGGAAATTAAAGTAACAACCTACATGATTGTTTTTAGTTACCATCGAAATTTTAATTTTCAACTACTTTAAAAAAAGAAGGAGGTAATAAATTCGTCTGTATGTTCTTTATGTACTTGTTACACGATATTTCGGAGAATTATGAATCGATTTTAAAAATTCTTGTTTCATTTGATAGAAGATACTTTATAGTTGGTCCCATATAAATTTCATCGATATCAATTGAGTACTTCAATGAAAATTTCTAAATATGTCTGAAAGAATACATACAAACATACGTACTTACAGGTCAAACTGAGAACCACCTGTTTTGAATTCGGTTTAAAACATATACGCGGATTGAGAACCTCCTCGTTTTGGAAGTCGATTGAAAAGATGATTGCTCTAGTTTCTTGCCACTTCTTCTTAGCAGATTTGACTATTTCAATTAAATTTATGTACCTACGAAACATAGTAACTTAATGCTACAAAATAAAGATTTTTGAACTTTGATTTTGAGTTTGAAAAGTAGGAGTTAATTATCTTAGTAAACACCAAAACCTGAGCTAGTTTTGTACAGCTAATTTCCCAGGCTTGCCGCACTAGGACTTGAACGCAGAACTTCCTCAAACCGCAGGCGAACATATGAAGCAATGCTCCAAGGAGTTTGTCTATATCAAAGGACCAACTAAGGAGTTCTCAACTGATACAACCTCTATGCTAATACATTATGTGAACTTACACGAATGTCTACGAACGACCTCAGTGATAACTGAAGGTGATATTTATGTTAGTGTTTTTATATGTTTTAAAATGTATATTGTATTATTATTGAGGTTTTTTTGTTGCGACAGCCAAATTAAATTTAAAACTCACTCGACAAGAGATCCGTCCTGTGTAATAATCTCCATAAAAAAAAGCTTTCTTTTACCTGTATTAGCTCCACAGTGAAAATCTATACTAATATATAAAGCTGAAGAGTTTGTTTTTTGTTTGTTTGAACGCGCTAATCTCAGAAACTACAAGTGGGATTTGAAAAATTATTTTTGCATTTGATAGCCCAACTCTTGAGGAAGGTTATAGGCTATATTTTATCCCGAAATTCTCACGGGATCTAAAGTTACGCGGGTAAAACCGCGCGAGGAGGCTAGTATTATATACTCCCCAATTATAGACTCCCCAGATACAGGACAAGTGCCTAGTTCGGGGGCTGTTGCATAAAAAAATGATAATGTACATAAAATTTATTGTCCTAATATTAATATTCTTATATTATAGACTTAAACTATAATTTCTGTCTATAATAATTCAATAACTTTATAATTCTTTCATGATTATTTCACCGTTTTAATTTCAAGTTTTGTTTTTCTGCTCTTGAATGTATAGGTAATACCTATGTAGTATTTTTTCCATCAATTAATTAAGCTTAAACAAATACATTTACCCACTTTAACAGTAGCTAAACACCCAGTGGAATTTGCAGGGGAATTTCTGATAAAGAAAATGCAAACTAACTTTAGCTTGAAAACGTGCAAAAAATATAAGACCAGAAGAATTGTAGAAATACAAACATGCAAACATGTTGAAGGAATTTAAAATTAAATTCATTGAAGAATATATTTCTGAGTTTCATTTACCATAAGAATTATTAATTTCAGATAAAAAAAATAGTGAATGGTTCATGTTAAAGCGAAAGCAATGAGCAACAGAAACGCAAATTAAGTAATAATAATAATAAATACACTTTATTGTCGATCAGAACACAACACATAAAAACATTAGGTATTCATGAAAGAAGTATGGACAATATGGGCGGCCTTATCGCTCCAAGCGATTTCTAAGGAAGATGATTTATTTTTATTTATACAGCATTCAAGACAATCATGTCACAAAAACTGTAAAATACCTAAATAACCCAAAAAGGTATATGTATTTTTGAAACCTATCTGGCAGAAAACCTTCAAATACACAAAAAAATTACGGAACATACATGAGGTATTTTAGAACACCTTCAGGTGTGCGCAATCTAAAAAACGAATGAAGTTACAAGTTGGACCATCCTGTATACAGTCAATGGTATTATAAAAAACTATTCATACAATTGAAAAAATATGTTTAATAAAAATCACCCGACCAGGACTCGAACCTGGGACCTGTCGTTTGCCGGACCAGTGCTCTTCAACTGAGCTACAGGGGCCTGGCGGTGCGCCTCGAAATTACTTATAACTATTAATATTAAACGTTAATATAGCGTTTTTATTTAACACATTTTTTTAATTATTTAAGAGATTTTAAATGCAAAAACTTTAAAATATTATTTAACTATTTATACATCATGTATCTGGAATTCATAATTTTCCTTACGTCATCATCATCGTCAGTATCAACAGCCTGTAGACATCCACTACTGGAAATAAGCTTCCCCAAGGAACAAGAATCTTAAAGAAATGTAAATATGTGGAGGGCTACGGCAGCATAGTTTTCATCTCTTTTTAAAGCTGTTAAGGCATGTGCAAGACTTTGTTTAGTAAATAATAGACTTTTAATTTATCCCGTTTTATTTTATCATACACTAGTACATTCTCGCGGTTTTGCCTGCGTTAGTTTAGATGCAGTATGAATGTCTCGATAAATATCTGTAATGCTATCAAATGAAAATGGAAAGAAAAAGTCAGCTAAGCAACACGTGGATTTTGCAGGTATTTGCATACACTTGTAATACGTCAATTATTAACAAATTGAACTGAATCTACCACCACTTCGGAATGTCGATCTGTTGAGAAGAAGTGTCAAGAAACTCAGCAGCAAACATATAATACGCATGACTTGACGATTAATATCCATTATGAATATCCACCGACACCGGAATTTCAACCCTGGACCTCTAGTAAATAAGGCAAAGTATGTTACCAATATACCAACTCGTACAGAGAAATATTTTCACTTATTAAATAAAAGCTCTGAAATTCCCAAAAGCAATCGTCAAAAAAAATTCCAAAAGTATGACCATAGAACGTCACGCTTGAAATAAAAACCGAATTCCTTATCTTGTGTGTTAACCCATTCTGTGCCTATGATGGTTCACCGGACCGTAAATACGAGGTTGGCTGTATCCGGTCCCTCAGACCCGGAAACCGAATGGACCTAATAAAAACTGATAAAACCGGAAATGTGGCGTTTGAGAGCCCGCTCTTGGTTAGATTGTGGGAAAGATATTTGACGTTACAAAAGTACGAACCTATATTGGAATTATCGCGAGAGTTTTGACTGCCGCGCCGAGGCAATGAATAAAAAATCATATTTCATTAATATTTTTTATATCTATAGTAATATTTATGTTATACGATATGATTTTGACTACAAAACATCTTGTAGTTACGACGTAGTACTATAAGATGTTTTGTAGTAGCTTGTAGTCATCTTTATTTTAATGTTAATTTAGAGTGACCATGGCCTGGTTAGTAGGTTAGCGGATATATTGATTTCCTTGTAAAAAAATTAATACTTCTTTTTTGCAAAAAAAATTTTTTTATTTATTTATTTTTTATTTATCAGTCACAAAAATCCACAGACCTTAAATTTAAAATTTTAACAAATACATCTTCTAAAGAGTAGCTTACGTCTAATAAAGGATTTACTTTTTATAATTTATTACATTTAGAGAGCTAAAATATATGAAAATAAATAATTTATTAAGTTAAACAAAAAAAAAAAGACCATAATTCTTAGTTTCTATTTATAAATTATTATGGAATGAGAATCATATTAAAACAAAAAATGCAAAAATAGAAAGGATAAATAAAAATATTCATATAAGTATATTTGTCTGTTTGTAGGTAAAAAGGTTGTGCATCTGTTGTGTTACTGTAGGTGTGTGAGTGTAAGTGTGAATTGATTTCATGGGTTCCTATATTTTAAATTAGTAGATATGTATTTAAAACGTTGATTATTTTTCTGGCAAAATAGATTCTAAAATTTGCTTCCTAAATTGAGGTTTGCTGTGATTAAAAATATCAATCGAGCCAGAGTATTTATTGTAGGTTCTATAAATGATACTCATTGTATAAAAAAATCGGTGACTACAAATCAACCCTGTATATATATTTTTTAAGTCCTACCAAATAGGTCCTTCCTAGTTCGGCTTACCAAAGGGACAGCGTTATTGACGTTATCGAAAAACAGAAGTGGCGTTATCGTGAAATGTGGTCGAGTATTTTTGCTTTGAGAAGAGAAAAAATAAAACGTTTTTTATCCGAAAATTGACACGTTTCATGGAAAGGCAGAAAGCAAAAGCTGACGTTATGGACTAAACTAACATTTTTTTTTCGATTTGTTTTTGTTAAAGCTGCTTTTGAAGTTTTTGTTATTAACATATTTGCCGTTTTGAAATGTTTTTTTTTTATTGGTAACTCGACTATCACATTGATTGGTATGTTGGTATTAAACCCATTTATTACTAAAACTAGCTTTAACCCCCAACTTCGTATGCGCTTAACTACCCTTCTCGTGGAAATTTCAGAAACTATACAACCAGACACCCACTGAAAGAACCTTTATACCAAGTATCACACCCATGCACTCAAGGAATAAGTTTCATACAAACTAAAAATTATATATTATCCGTGCCCGTGGGAATTTTGGGAATTTTTTTTGCGTAGCACAACCAGTCGCTCTTTGAAGAACCTTCATGCCAAGTATCACATCTGTACACTCAAGGAATAAGATTTTTCATACAAACTAAAAAGTCCAACCCCTTCCCGTAGGGATTTCGGGAATTCCTTCCATAATACAAACAGACACTTATTGAAGAACCTTTATATCAAGTTTCACATCGCTGCACTCAAGGAATAAGATTTTTCATACAAACTAAAAAGTCCTATATATCCCGTTCCCGTGGGAATTTCGGGAATTCCTTCCTTAGTGCACCTCTACATCCCCTAAAGAATGTATGTTCGAAATTTCAGCTCTCTACGCCTAGTAGTTACGGCTGTACGTTGTCTGTCAGTCACTCAGTCACTCAGTCACTCAGTACCTCAGTCACTCAGTCAGTAACGGAACAGTTTTATATATATTGATTGATATTAGACTTCGCTGAAATGTAACGGTCTGGAATGTAACGTGTAACACAGCGAGTGTTTGCGCAGTCAGTACGGGGAAACAAGGCGTTCGCGACGAGTAACGAGCGGCCCGTTCATTGCTGCCGTTCAAACATGGCCGCTGCGAATGTGTTTTTTTCATTGGTGACCTTGTGTCACTTTTAAGGTAAGTACTTCAATTTGACCGGTCATGTTGTCATTTTACCACGATAGATGTCTATAGTTGTAATACACCAATCAAACAAAATGTCTACTGACAGTTGTGACTTGCGACAGGACTTGATATCATATGGTGTTTTCTAGTGATTTATGCGAGACAAGCTGAGCTGAGGCTTCGGGTTCGAATGCCAGTAATGCAACTTTATCTGGGCGAGATAATGTGGTGTTTACAAAATTAGGAAATATTTATAATACCAGCCACGTTATAGCATAAATTATTGGACCGACATTAAGATGGCAGCAGGGGCGTTTAGCAAAATGGCGGTGCGTCATTTGGGGTGACAAGTTGAGGTGTTGAGTAGGCTCTCTATTCCTTTTGGTATATTTATCTTTCTCTATGTTGGTGACTAATCCCGCATTTGACCTCAATCTTAACTGATAGTAACTACAGGTGAGATCGAAGATATAAACAAATGGGTTTAGGAAAGATGGCTACATAACTTCACGTCTGTATTCCTTACGGGGCAGGCCGAGCACCAAAGGTTATAAAACCATCTGATGTCATGTGTGACAAATTTGGACGCATTATAATGGTGGAGAGAGACTATTGCAGTAAAAAGTGAGGCTATCGCCCACAAAACAAAAAAGGTATAGTCGAGAGAGAAAATATTGCCGGAATAATCACTATAGGATTGGTCTTATTTGGCGGCAGATTTTAAATGAAAATTAGTCGCTAGACTGGTGGACCTTAAAAGGATCCTACTTCCAAGCGGAGGCCACTCAGATTCTGATCCAGGGGCGGTAAGCCCATTCCAAGCCAACTCTATGCAGGCTTAACCGACCCTTAAATAGCCCGTTACAGCCCTTATTTGAAGCATGATCGCTAGCCAGCTTCCATGCTGGACTGGGAGTGAAGAAAATCATAGAATGAGCCAACTGTAAAAGTCAGTTTAGGGACATAGGTTTTATTGACGTTTTTGTGGGTGACGAGCTGACCCCTTGTCACTGCAGTAGTCTCTCTCCATTATTATAATTCCTCCAAACGTCGTGTCGAACGTGACATCAGATGGTTGTATGGCCTCTGGTGTTCTGCCTACCCCATGAGGGATATAGGCTTGTTAAGTTATGTTTGTTATATGGCGAAGGTCCATAACGCGTTTCTCCCCTAAATGTAAGAAAAAAAGTATCTTGGAGTTTCTTATGAATTGAATAAGTTTGAAAGCTTAATTTTGAGGTGATTCTCCAAGTAATGGTATAGTAACGAGGAGAGGAAACATTATCGCGTTCACGCCGACACGGAGCCGCGATTTAAAAGGGATTGTTCCAGTTTTGACCGTAACAAATACCTATTTAGTCTTATATTACTTATCTTTTTCCTGAGAATAATTTATTGATTAGATTGTTTACTTATGTGTTAACTTTCGGAAATCCGTTTTTATGTATCATTATAATATGATGTGTTTTTGTATATCAAAAGGAGGACGTATATCAAAGGAGACGAAGACGTAGTATATAGGTATAAAAGAGACGTTTTTACTTCCATGTTACCCGGTTCAAAATGATAAATAGATATAATTATTACAGAAGATCTTGTGTTACTACAAGAAGTCTCTTCAGTTGAGATAACACAGGAATATACTGGTCAGGAAAAACAGACGCGGGCATTTTGCTGCACATTTTGATGGCTCGTATCAAAAAAGACCTATCGAAATGTTTCATTTGACTCTTTGAAATACCCATTCAAAATCTGTAAAGATTTAAAATTATTAAATATTATAAACATATGTGATATAATCCAGTTCCAAAGTATTTTATTTAATCTAATGTGTAAATTTAATACAAAGTTAATTTCTATCTGCATCTAGAGAATCTTCGTTCAGTTCGATGATAAAAAAGTGTGGGGTAAGCTTATTCAAAAAAACTACGAGTCACTCGAGACCACGGGGTATGCAAAGACACCTGGTCCATACGTCATTTTAAAATGTAAAATATAAATAATGTGCGATAAATTCGGTTAAAAAGGTTTTCTATTTAAATACTAAAAGAGCAATGTGGCATGCACCTGTAAATTCGCCATTTTGAATTCTCTGCCTGTCCAGTAACGAGCAGCTCAACCCGGTTTAGAGCAGTTTACGTTACTACGAAAACGCGAATAAAAGAAACAATAATAAATAAAAGAACGAATAATAACAGAAACAAGGAAATTAAGAATACAAAAAATACATTTTATCATTTTTTACGTCTGTCATTTTGATATTCTTTTCTTTGTTCGAGTTTGAATTTTCTAGATATTACAATATGCATTACAGTGGTTGTGAATCAGAATTTTTAATAATGCTTCTTTTAGTGTAGTTTGTTTCGTTTCATTTTTATTCTGATTTGTTTATTTTTTATCAAAATAAATAGGTAAACTCGGAATGACTTTTAGATCCATCTGATCCAATCTGATCCATTTTAGATCCAATAGTTTGCTCGTTTACTAGATCGCATTCAGGCAATCCACCATGGTATATTGGATTTTTTCATTATAATATGCCAAATAGATATAGATATAGATAAAAATAGATCCATCTTGCGGTGAAGCTGCAAAGCTGGAAAGCAAGTACCAAATAATTTCGATGATCAATGACCAGAACCCGGTAGCTCAGTTGATAGTGTGCTCGTCTGGAATGCGCAAACTCTTGTTTCGAATCCCAGCCAGGCTCGATTTTATTTGGTATTTATATCTTTAAATTGATTTTTCCCTATATTTGGAATACCTGCAACTACATATAAATAGGAGGAGTTCAGTTTTAACAGTTAATAGAAAGCAGTCGATAACATAATTCCTACAAAAACAAAGGCTTTTCTGCTAATTTGGTAGGATAATGAAACAGAAAGTACAGGGTGACTGGTGAGTCATTTTCGAAATTCCAAGACGTAATAGTTTGCGATAATACATGAAGAAAAAAAAAATTAATTATTTACTGAGTAAACTTAACCGAAAGTAAAAGAATTCTTTACGCAACGCATGGTTACATAAGCGTTATGCAATAGATACTTAGCGGGTGGTGGTGTGCGTGTGGCGGGAACACTGCTGTGTGCGTGTTGACTGAGGCGGCGCGTCGGGAAAAGCGTGGTAAGGTCTCTTTATTAATTCTTAGGGATTTTCGGCTAAAAATTAAATACCTACTTTTATTACTCAATTATGATCAGACTCGAGTTTAGGATGCTCTACTCAGTATCTAAAACTTTTACCAGTCACCCTGTATATTTTTGTACACATGCTATGTGAAATATTAGAATATCTGATGGTTAAAACCTTGTTAAACATAAGTGTTACGTAGTAAATGTCTTTTTCTGTAGCAGTATTTAAGGCATATTCATTCAGTGCATTAACTCTAGAAACATTTAACTTTTTTTGTGAGTAATTTTAAATAGAAATAACGTGGCGCACTTATTCCGCTAAGTGGTTGCTGTCAGACAACTTTAAAATGGAGACACAAGTATTAAAATTATTTTTTTTATAATAATCCAGCACATTTATTATAATCCATACAGATCTTAAGCATAAATAACAATAATATACCTACAAGTAATTTTTATTTTAAGCTTTTTACCAATGCAAGTAATATTTCCCTATTTCATAATAGGAAACATAAATATGTTATACTGTAGGGAAGCTTATTTCACAAGGCTTTCAATTTTCACACTGCATCAACTGAAAGGATTTTCTTTTCATATATGAGAGGCATCACGTAAAAGTTTTTATCATCACTTCCCGTTTGCGTTCGCTCCCGAACGGTCGTGTCTGCGGCCGCTCCCGAGTGTTCGTATTGCGCTGCCCTTGTTCCCTCCCCCGCACTCGTGCGGGTCAGGTGCCAAGTTAAGCTCTTTCGGAAAGTTTTCTCTTGTGGAGGCTGTGTGGTGTCGGGGCTAATTCATCTGCCCTTTTCGGGGCGGACCCGACTGCTGCCGGCCGAAGCATCGCTGGTCAGGTGGATACGTAACCGTGCCAACGAAGCCTGATCGTCCGCCGTTCACCGGCAATAGGTCCGGACTAGGTCGTTTTCTTTTTCAGCGCAGTTTGTTTTCGTTAGACTTTCTTTCAGCCCAGCATTATGCCTCGTCACCTTGGGTGTACCGGGCTTGAATGCGATCATTGCGATCAGATCTTTCATGATAAGCAATACTTTCAGGAATATTCGGATAAAGCCTACCTTGAGCTTAAACAAGTTAAGGAGGAGCTAGAAACCGAAGAAAATGAACACAGTGACAGGATCGAATTGTTCAATAAATTGGTTGGAGAATTCAAAGAATTGAAAAAGGACAGAAATGCCCTTTCCGCTAAATACAAGTCCTTGCAAAAGCAATTGTCCGCTCGTCCTCAAGTCGCCTTCGTTTCTCAGGGGTTCCAAACCGACTCTCCGGCGTCTCCAGATCCATCTGAATGCGTCGAGCCTCCTTCAGATCGCATGTCGGTAGACTCCACCGCATGCAAACGGAAAATTACCCCGCCGGGTAGTGATTCCGACTCCGCTCCTTTAGTTCCAGAATCTCCGGCTCCGTTCACCGAGGTTCGCACAAAGTCCAAGTCTAAGAAGAAGAAGCAAGAGGCTTCTTCGACTTTATCTCCATCCGTTTCAGCTGCTCCAGCCGCTGTTCCTGTTCCGCAAAATGTCGCACCGGCGTCTGCTCCTGCGCCTTTTGTTTCAGCGATCCCGGCGTCACAGCCTGCGTCGCAATCAGATTCGGCTCCGCCGAAAGTCAAGTCTCCGCCCCCCGTCTTTCTACGGGACAAGAGCCGCTGGACCGAGGTCTCAGCTCTCTGCGGTAGACACAATCCCAAAATCCAGTATAGTAAGGCATCCAACGTGGGTGACTCTATTAAGGTCGTTGTCAATTCCATTTCCGATTTCAGGAATCTTACTCGGCTTCTTGCTGACCAAAAGCTCGAGTACCACACTTACGCCCTCCCTGAGGAGCGTAAGATTCGTGCCGTCCTCAGGAACGTGCCGTTCGAGCTCTCGAACGAGCAAATCCAAGAGGACTTGTCTTCTCAAGACTTCCCCGTCGAATCTGTGCACAAAATGCACAGCCGCCGAGGCAAGCAGTTCCCACTAGCGCTAGTAATCCTAGCGAGGAGCCCGCAAGGGCAGTCCATTTTCAGAGGCAAGCTCACCGTGTGCGGTCTCTCCAACATCCGCGTCGAGGTACCACACAAGCGTGGTTTTCCAGGTCAGTGCCACCGCTGCCAATTGTATGGTCATGCGGCGGCAAATTGTCATGCTTCCCCTAGGTGCGTCAAGTGCCTAGAACCGCATGGGACTAAGGAGTGCTCTCGCACTCCCGAATCGCCCACCGCTCCGTCCTGCGTCTTGTGCGGCCAGTCAGGCCACACAGCAAACTTTCGCGGCTGCCCCAAGGCACCGCGTGCTGCCAGGGCTACCGTGAAGCCCATCGAGAACTGGAGAGAGCGACCGCAGCCTAGCTCGGACGCCCCTCCAGTCAGTTCAAAGGCCCCTAAGGCCTTTACTTCTATCGTTCCAGGTCAGCGCAGCCGGGTCGCGACTCAATCGCAACCGGCCGCCAAATCGGCTTCCCAGTGCCAGAACGCAAAAGGTTCTCAAGACCGCATGGCGTTCTGGATCCAGCTCGCTCCCATCGACGAGATCCTGGCTTTCGGCGCCGCTCTCGACGCCAGCCCAGAGGGTTTCAACGGTGCTCTTCCGGTCCTAACCAAGTTCGCTCCCCTTATCAGGAAACTCCAGCAAGCTCAACGTTTCTAAACGTAGTCCTTCTTTCCAGCATTCCTATCTCAGAGTGAGTCTGATCACTCTAGATAATATCTTAGTTTCAGCTTTGTCATTTCTGCTAATCTTAGTTTTATTTTTCTCACTTTCAGTTCCTTTTGGTGGCAGCCGTCTGGATGCCGCTCACTGCGCAGCCTCTCTCTCCAATTGGCTGTCGCTCCGATGAAGACTAATGGCCTCAATCAAGGTGAGTCAGTAAAGGGGGATGTTTAGTGGGTATGCTCGGCTTCACTGAGTGAGTCTCCACACTGTCTGGGCATTCTATTTGCCGTTAGCCACTGGGGTTAACAGCCTATAGAATGCCCATTCGTCCGTAATAGGATTCATCCTCCTCCCGCTAAAGCTTGCTTTACTGGTTAAAGCTTGTTTTAGGGGGTGCCCAAAATTTTTCTGTGGCGGAAAAACAAAAAAAAAAAAAAAAAAGTTTTTATACATGATGGAGACTAAAGCCTGCCAGTGACATGAATTAAAACCTTTGTGAAAATTACACATCAGAATTCAGATCGGAAAAAAGAGACTAATTTGAAATTTCAGCAACAAAGTTTTTATTCAGTTACAAAGAGACATGTTTTTGACCTAAATTTATCGCATTTTATAACAGTATTCTGTAAATCACGTGGTCATGAAATACTGGTGATAGTCACTTTGTGGGGATAGTCACCTTATCTGTAAAGACATTGTGACATCAATCTAAAATTATATGACTTATACAAGGTTGCCTTTTAGTCACCGGATTATTTTTTTTCACACAATAAGTATAATTTATAGAAAAGATTTTTGCAGAATAAGGTATGTATTTTCGTACAAGGATATTAGTATATTCTCCAACATACTAAACAAGACATGGTCAAATTAAATTAGAATGAATACCACTAAAAGAAAGACAACTATGAGCTACTACATCCTGTAGTATGTACTACGTCGTAGTATTAACAATGAAATACCGCCTTGTAGTCGCTGTGTTGATCAACAGCGACGATTTTTAAAAGAATTTGTGGTACCATATCTTTATTTTTCTACTGAGCGTTACTAAAATAAATATAACATTTTATTTTAACTGGTGACTTAAAAATTACCCTGTATAACCGCGAAAAATAACTGTTAACTATTAAATTCCCCAAACTGACACTACAATTATCCAACACCAAATTGTTTGTAAAATAAAGACCGCACAACAGTACTGAGGGATATCTCATCGAATCGAACACAGAATCACTCACGCACGCCACTGTCGAAGTCTCCCACCACAAAATCCATAAAAATCGGGTTAGTAACATGTTATAAAATTCCTTAACGTATCTATCGATGTACGAAAGTCGTTCTTCAATTGATATACGGTTTTCATCCATCTTAATACCAACCATGTTCAGGCTTTATACAAGGTGTTCAAAAAAGTACTCCAGGTAAAAAAATACCCCAGGTTTAGGTAATAAAAAATGCCGTTTTTTATTTGTAGTTATATATTTTCCCATTTTTTTTTGTTTTTCCCCCAAGGAAAGGTTTGTCACTCAGTAAAGCAAGCTCTAGTAGGAGGAAGATGAATCCTATTACGGATGAAAGGGAATTCTATAGTACTGCTAACCCCAGTGGCTAACAGGTATAGGGTACCCAGACAGTGTGGGGACCGCAAGAGCGGCCAAGAGACTCCTCAGTTTTCTGAGTATACCCACTAAACATCCTTTAATGATCCGCCTTGGTATAGGCCCTTGATTATAATCGGAGCAACAGCCAATCGGTAGATAGAGCTAGTTTTTCCATAAGAAATTCTAAGCATTCCACCTATCTAAATAATTAGGGAAGTATTTACATACATACTTAAATTCAAGTATGTGTGGTGTAGGCAAACACCAAAGGTTATAAGACTATGTGATGTCATATTTGAAAAAGGAGTTATAATGAAGGATAAAGACTATTGCAGTGACAGAGGGTCAGCCTATTGTCCACAGAAACGCCAATAAAACCTCTGTCCCTTAATTGAAATTTACAGTATGCCCGGGAAGTAAAATGGTAAATTCTATGTTTTTCTTTCTTTCCCAGTCCAGCATTTACATAATGCATAAATATAAAACTTGACATCTAAATACATTAAGTGTAATAAATACATAACCAATTTCAAGTGATCATTTGCTCGTCAAACCATTACCGGTACAAGCTTTAATCTCTGAAAAATACGCCTTATTATTTAAATATTCCAACGTTCAGCTGTAAGAGATTACATTTTATCTTCCATTTTAAATGTATTTTAGATCAATTAAGTAAAATAAGAGCTAAAAGCTTACTGTATATATCTCGTTACGAGTTATGCTTGAGGAATCGGATCATAAAGCAGATTCCAAAGGGGTGGTTCCGATAGCAGCCTATTATCGTATCCTAAAAACAGTGCCAGCTTAAACTTTAACTTTGCATCGCAACATTACTGTAAAATTCATACAGATACCATTTACCAAAATACAAATCCAGTGCTAGTTTTCGGATTCTCTAAATAACATTATAAAAACAAATCAGTTCATATTTTTGAGAAGGATGAAATCACTATCATAATTCTTTGTCTTGGACTACTGCTGGACTATGAGTCTCGCGCCTGGATGAAGAGGAACTTTTAGATGCTGGAAGGTGGAAGTCAGAATTTTCAGAGCGTCTAAATGGCTTTTGACAAACCCTAACGATTCTAGCATACCAACATATAGAATCCGGGACCGTCTTAGCGCTCCGAAGCACGAAACTCGTCCAAAGAAAATAATGATCGGTAATCACCCATCTTTTTACCGACCACGCCGAATTGCTTAGACTACTACATCGAATGATATACACAGAAGTAAATAAATAAATAAATAATAAATGTTTCTGACACTCACACAACATTATCTAGCCCAAATTAAGTTTCTTAAAGAACTTGTGTTATGGATACTAGATAACTGATATACTTAAGAAATATATAAACATACATATTGAATAAATACATATTTTTTATTAGAATAAACTTAATAAATATATAAAAATCCATGATTTGACGGCTAATATCTGTATTCATCGCACAAATATCTGCCGCTGCCGGGATTCGAACCCAGCACCTCTGGCATAGAAGGCAATGTCTGATACCGCTACACCAGCCGGTCGTCGACGTCCGGAAGTCACTACACCAAGAGCAATTCCTCAGCGAGGAGGGATACAATAACCAATTCTAAATCGGAACAACCTCAAAGCAATATCCGGATCGGACGCAAAACCGTTCAAGTAAATGAAGCCTTAAATACAGAAGTGCCTCTCCTCCTTATTTATGCAGACGGAATGTGGATGGAAATACTTAAGCAGAATTTTATAATGTGTTTGTATAATCGATTGCACTTTAATTAAAAGATATATCGAGATATATTGAAAACAAGGTTTGTCTTTAATGGCACAGAGAAATAATACCTCTTTTAGAGGAAGATGGCGTTTGTTAATTTGTTGATTGAACATTTTATGCAACGTTATCCAGGAGTAAAGTAATAATAATAATAAAACTCTTTATTGTACACCAACATGGTTACATGGTTACGGAGTGGGCATATCAATGTAACTGTAGATATTGTATTTTTGTAGATTTTGTTAATATTGTATTTTTCTTATATATTTTTTTTATTGTACATATAAACAATACAGATTTCAATAATCGATGTCTTCGAATAGACTTAATGATAATATGTTAACGTAGTGTACCACGGCTGTGCCTGAAAACCAGCGCGACTGGAAATAATTGTTTCCTGTAGCATTATGCTGAGGCATGGCCTATTGTCTCAAATTGTGTTAAATTATTTTTCTGTGTTATCTTTCTGTGTTTGTAAACTTTTGTATTTTGAGATAATAAACTTTATTTCTATTTCTATAGTTTCAACGAAACAATAATATCAATTAACATAGAAAGGGCGGCCTTATCGCTGAAACGCGATTTCTGCCAGGCAACCCAGGCATTAGTGGAGAGGAATGTGGGCGGCTCGTAAAATAAACTACATACGAATAATTATATACACATACATAATGACAGCATACATAGCTATGTTTACATATATACCTAAGTACATATAAATAAAATACATAATAATATACATCACATAAATATATAAAGATAGTTAAGATGGACAGTGTTTTACCTGGTAATGCCGTTTCAGCATTCGTTTAAAAATGCGCGGTGTGCGCGCCAAGCGGATGTCAATCGGGAGATCGTCCCATAATGACACCGATCGAATGAAAAAGGATTTATCTAAAAATGTGTATTTGTTTTTATTTTATTAAGTGTCTTTATTTTATTAAATCATTGTTCAATAGTTTGACATTAGTACCTAAGCTGCATTATCTAGGTGTATGTTACTTTATGTTTAACTTCATATTGTTGATACTATCTCTAGGCATCAGGAGTTATTTCATCACCCAAAATCATCATCATCAGACTACAGTAGAGCCTAAATTCTCTGAGTGTCAAAAATATTAAGGCCATTCAACTCCAATCTGGCCGAGTGCAGGTTGTTGGATGTCCGAATTTCCAGGGTGACGAAACGTGACTTCAGATGCTTTTATAGCCTGTGTTAATATTTCTTTTTTTATATATATTTTCTTTTCATGTATGATCTCAAATTATCATGTCCTTGAATTTTAAAAGTGACCCACCAGTCACCCTGTATATGTACATAACTTCACGCCTGTATCCCTTATGGAGTAGGTAGAACACTAGAGGCTATTACACCATCTGATAACAATGCTGGATAGAGACTATTGCAGTGACAGGGGGTCAGCCCACAAAAGCGCCAATAAAACCTCCCTTTACTGACTTACAGTATGCCCGGGAAGAGAAGCAGCTGGTACATCTTATGTATTTCTGTCACTCCCAGTTCAGCATGAAAGGAAGGCTTCAGGCGTTCAGGCAGTATTTTATCTAGAAATTTCCATTAGATCAAAAATAGGTTGATAAAATCGCGCACCGTTATGCAATATGCCTTAGGGCGCGTTTAAACAGAGGCGGTGCGTCGCGCGAAATATCGCGCCTTTTTCGTTACATCGCCAGCTTTACTCTAAACCAGCGGCTGCCTTATCACGTAACTTGCAAGAGCAAAGCGATGGCATGAATTACGCAAGATTTGCTAAAAAGGAACTAATTCGTATTACGTTACAGCAAAAACAAAGCCATAGCAATCCGACAACTGTCCTGCCTCTATTGTACAATCAATGTACTAAAAGTGCATATAATCCCTTTGACTTTCATACTTTTCATGTGTACTTTTCTGCGAAATTTTAAAAGCAAACATCTGTTTCACATTTTATTAGTTTCTTTTATAGCTACCAAATTGTTTTTGGCCCTAGTTACGCAGCAATAAATGCATTCTGCGATCAACGAACGATTGAACAGCTATCGCTTACATAATACGATGTAAAGCAATGGATCGCGCGTCCATGGCGTGATGACTGCGCCATTATAGCTGATCGCTAATATTTACGTGATAAGGCAGCGGATATATCCATAGTAAAGTCCCGCGCGACGCGCCGCCGGTTCATAAACGTGCCCTTAGCGTTTCGCAGACAAAATAGAAATTCCAGCTAAAGTTTAACTCTATTATTAAACTTAGGTACTTTGTGAGGGAAAACGTTATATTTTAGGCCAACTACATAACTTAAGAGGGGAATATTAAGGCTGTAAGGTACTTAATGCAAAGTGGGACAGTGTTTTGTATTAGTCAATTTTGTATTCTAAGAAATAGTTGTACCAAGTTTATTGCGTGTTACTTTTGACCCCGTTAGAAATTTTTGATATAATAAACCTAAAAATAATATTGTCTTAAGTTTTCGCGATTCATACTATTAAATAAAACACTTTTTAACCGGGTTTGATGCGTATATTTACATTTTAAATTTTTGACTCGACGTTTCGGTGTCTTTGCCTAAAAATCTTTAACAAGAACTGGGATATGAAATGAAAAATATATTTTTCGAATCTCCCTTATAGTTTTTATATAAATGAGTTCAAACAAACGAATCACTCCGCTTATTACTATAGATCTTTAGATAACAATGTTGCTTAATTCATTATAAATCAACGGTGTTGAAATACATGAGAAACTTACAACGTAAAGTGAACTCTGCAGCAAAAGATAAATCATCAACATTATAAATTCGCATAACTTCCAGCCTGGCTTTTTTTGGGGTAGTTAGAAACTAGGGCATGCCAATTGCGAAATCATTCGCTTCCTCCACGTTCATTAATCTTTTCAAACATGGTGGCTGGTTATGGGTACTTTTAACTAAACCCTTTTTTAACAGGACAACAAATGGTTGAAGTACGTTCGACCTTAAATATCAGAAAATGAATGTCTTATATCTGTAAATTAAATAAATTAGCAGCTGGATTTGAAAATAAAAATTCGTTTGCTATTCCATCTCTTGAGGAAGATATATTCTTTTGACCAAAACCATCCACTAGTTTAAAAGTGAAAAAACCGATAAGTTAAGCTCCAGACTTAAAACTGCTAAGCCGAGCTTAAATAAACTTGCCAGTACTTTAGTAAATAACTTGTAACAAATTGGCTGCTGAAATTTTAAATTTTAAAAGCTCTTTTTAAAGGTTATGAATAAGGCATGCGTTGGTAAAAGCTGAGATAAATTCGTCAAACTTAGTGCTATCTTAGTAACTAGCTTTACACAGTAAGCTTTAGTAAGCAACTTTGGGATTCATAGAAAAAGTTTTAGCACAACATAAAGATCTTCATAATGTTTGTTAGGGTAACTCCTAAGTAAAATACGTTTTGGGCATGAATTGAGCCAGTATACCGGGTTATTATTAATTAGACCGGAATCTCTTAACGTGACGTAGGAGAGGTCATTTCCAATCATTTGAGCCAAAATCATGTCATCCCAAAGTGTACCGTTTTAAAAATATTTTGGGGTTCCTCCTTTTTTTTCTGAAAATCCGGAAAGAGAAAGAAAAAGACTTTATTTGTGACACAAGCTTTAAAATTAAATATTTACACATAGCAAAAATAAAATATGTACACATGAAAATGTAGACTCAAAAAGTAAAAGAAAGAAAGAAAAAATGACACAAACAGGCCGAAACTCAGCATGTTGCTAGTTAACAAACTAGCGCTGGTCTTCCGTTGCAGTTTTACTCCTTCAAACATTGATTGTAAAAAAACTAATGCTCCGATTTCAATTTTCTTTTCAGTTTTAGATAGGTGTTTAGCTAATCAATAACAAACCGTAATACCATTGTTTCGGTGTGATTCCAAACAGAAGCTACAGGAAGATTTATTAAATAAAAATGATTTTTTTTGGAGCAACGTTTACAAATTGGCTTACCTAAGTAAAGTTAAGTAAGCTTTTTCTTCAAAAAAGGTCTGATGAACAGGGCTATATATCCTTTTTGGTACGGATTGCCAAGGTGTGGAACGATCTGCCTGCATCTGTTTTCCCTGACCACTACTGCCCTGGTACTTTTAAGTGTCGAGTGAATAGGTTTCTCGTGGATGGACGTGTACTACCATAGTCCTAATGCGCACTTTCCATGAGGCGGCATGGAAGACAAACGTCCTATATAATAAAAAAATATTAGGCATTTTTACTCGATGTCCACAACTTGATCAGCGGGATAATTATTCCTCATTTTTTGTCATGTTTAAATAATTTACCAATTGCTATGCAAACAAAACTACTAGTTTTTAACCAACTATCTAAATAGAAGAAGGTTCTCAAATCGTCTGTATGTTTTTTTTGTGTCTTTGTTACACGATATTTTGGACAATTTTGAACTTGTTGTTTAATATGATAGAGGATACTTCATAGTTGGTTCCATTTAAATTTCATTGATATCGGTTGAGTACTTCATTGAAAATTTCATATGTATGATTTCTGAGAATGTTTACGTTGATGACATTCTCAACTCAGCCAAAGTTTTTTAAAGCTCTGCATTGACTATACATTTTACACTTAACTTAAAATTACATCAAGTCAAATAATGGATTTTCAAATGGAATTTAACGAGTAGATAAATTAAAGACCCTGAAACAACAATCGTGAAACTTAATATTAAAAAAAAACAATTGAAACCAAAAAAAAAGAAGAACAGAACGCCTTAAATCGTAATATAATTATTTTGAAGACACAAACCTTTTGAAAATATTAAAACTTTTTCGACCCAACTTCTATACGACCAGCTTTTAAGTTCATTATTGCGGAACCCTCAAAGCTATAAATAATTTTACTGGTAAACTTTGGAAGACTGAAATTTTGAGAACGATCGTATTTTAATACTTTTTGTCAAAGTGCGAACAGTATTTGTTCGTTTGTTCAAAGTTATTTAACTGACTTTAAAAAGAAAATAATCATTGTTGTCTTAAAGTTCAATTTTAACCGGATTTATCGCCTATAATTATTATATTTTGGAAAAGTTATATGGAGGTAATATAACATTTGCAAGTATAACTTTTTCTAGATCATTCTGAAGCCTGACAACTCAGTTGTTCGTGGACACGGCTTCTGTAAATAATAAAAGTAATTATACGCGACAAATCCGTTTTAAAAGTATTTTATTTAAAGTGGAAGTTGATTCTAGACTGGGAGCGAAAGAAAAAACGTAGAATGTGCCAGCTGCTTCCTTTCCGGGCAAACTGTAAAAGTCAGTTAAGTGACAGAGGTTTTAAAGGCATTTTGTAGTCGCAATAGTCTCTCTTCATCTTTATAACACCTCCAAATTTTTCAAACATGACATCAGATGGTCTTGTAACCTCTGGTGTTCTGCCTACCCCATAAGGGATACAGGCGTGACGTTATGTATGTATGTATGGAAGTTGAACTCTCAATTGTATATACACGATTATTTCTTTAATTCGTAGTCAATTTTGATATTTTATTTCGTGTTTTAGATTATACTTTAGTATAGTTTATAAGTTTCACTATGCTACATTTACACGCTTTGTGAGGATTGGCAGGCGTGCACAAGCTTTAAGACTTGACAAACGCTTGGACGCCATTAAAAAAAAAACATCCCCAGACAATCACACCTACACAACTACATGGCCCCAAAGTAAGCGCAGCTTATTTTATGGGATACCATGTAGCGAACTAGGGGGGAACCTAGAATATAAATACATAAATAGATAAACACCCAGACACGGAACATTTTTTTTTCTTGTTCCGTGCGTGAATCGAAATCGCAACCACTGGCGTCTGAGGCAGATAGGTTTACCCCATCGCCAAAGTGGTCGCCATTAACACGCTTGCAAGTCCGTTGTTGTGTTCCGGAAAAGCAAGCATGGCGGACGTGTCATGAGCATTGAAGTTGTGTCCGCTATTGCTCTTTAGTTTGAGATATTTTTATTTCCATGCTACACTGGGAGCAAAGGAAGAACATAGAGTTTGCCAGCTGCGTCTCTTCCCGGGTGTACTGTAAAAGTCAGCTAAGGGATAGAGGTTTTATTGGAGGTTAGGCTGACCCCCTGTCACTGCAATAGTCTCTCTTCACCAAACACGACTCCAAATATGTCAAACGTGATATCAAATGGTTTTATAGCTTCTGGTGTTCTGCCTTCACCATGAGGGATACAGGCGTGAAGTTATGTATGTATGTATCAAAAACAAAGAAAACGAAAAGTTTGCTAGAGAAGATAATGGATGTTATATTTTTTTCGGTTTTTCACCTTCAAATATAAATAGTTATCAAGGCATATGCTCCAATACGTCGCAAGCCCTTGCCGCAAGCTCCTTTGATATCTCTTCAAAAACCGACAATAGCCCGGATCACACGCAAGCCAAGCCAAATCACCAAGTGTAAGCGGCCACGCTTGTGCCTGTGAAAGCTTGCCGAGGTTTGTCAAGTGTGTAAATGGGGTTTCAGAACTCATTCAGCGCTTTTTGAATCGATCAGTAGTTGATCGAGCTGACGTTTTCGTTTATAGTTTCCGCCAGAAAAAGTTTTGGAAAGGACTTGTAATGTAGGGCAAAGTTTTAAATGATTCTTTTTTAACGTTCCAAGTTAATTAATCGTGGGCGAAGTTGGTTTCTATTAAGCCAGAAAAGAAATGGTTTGAAATTTTCTATTTAAAAGTTGTTCGAATCCCGTCGGGGGGGTATATTTGTGTGATGAACACAGATGTTAGCCGACAAGTCAAGGATGTTTACTTGGTTATTCCTATTATATATTTCTTAAGTTGATTTATCTGATATTTGTTATTTATGGTGTTTGAATAGATATTGGTGAGTCGCCAAGGTTTGGAATGAACTGCCTGCGTCTGTTTTCCCTGACCAGTATAGTCCTGGTACTTTTAAGCGTCGAGTGAATAGGTTTCTCGTGGATGGACGTGTACCACCTTAGTCTTCATGTTCACTTAACATCAGGTGTCATGGAATACTAATGTCCCATCCATACTTAATGAAAAAAAAATATATTGTATTAAAAGGAAAAATAATAATCTAATGAAAATTTCAGAGATTGTTATCTTCAGATTTAGTAAATTAGTAGAATTGAATGGAAAATTCAGGTTATGAAAAAATCGCAAAACATCTGCATTAGGAAACAAAAAATATTTTTAACCAAATAGTTTCAAACTGATCAAGCGGGAACTACCAAAACAGAGAGCCGCGAGTGATCAATCAGACGCCTCTGGCATTGACAATGATTGACAAGCGATAGCGAGGGTTTAACTAGAAAGCTATGCAAACGACACAAAGGCTGCAAGAAATTTCAATGACGAATGAATTGTCAATGTGGTGATGAAGATGATCGAAACGTTATGTGTCAAAAGTGACATTTTCAAACTGGATCTGCTGGTAATTAGTAAATAAATAAATATTTCTGACACTCACACAACATTATCTAGACCAAATTAAGTTTCTTAAAGAACTTGTGCTATGAATACTAGATAACTGATATACTTAAGAAATATATAAACATACATATTGAATAAATACATATATTTTATTAGAATAAACTTAAAGAAACATATAAACATCCATGACTTGACGGCGAAGATCGGTGTTCATCACACCAATATCCGCCGCCGCCGGGATTCGAACCCAGGACCTCTGGCATAGAAGGCAATGTATGTTACCACTTCACTAGCCGGTCGTCTAACTTTGTTACCTAATCTAAAACATGTAATTTTATTCATATTTTTATATCATCGATATTCAAATACAATACACTATGTAAAAGCACATTTAAGATTAAGAAACTAGAAAGCTATGCAAACGACATGAGAGTTGCAAGAAATTTGGATGACGAATGAATTGTCAATGTGGTGATCGAAACGTTAAGTGTCAAAAGTGTCATTTTTAAACTGGATCTGCTGGTAATAAAACATGTAATTTTATTCATATTTTTTATCGTTGATATTCAAATACACCTTAATTCTTAACGACTTCAAAATAGATGCTATGTTGCCATTTTTTATGTTTCCGCACGCAAAGAGTGAAACTGGACGCTACTACTTAAATTCTTTTGTCCGTCGGTCGGTCTATCTGCGCAGCCTCTAGCTACCGATTGGCTGTCACTCCGATTATGATCAATGGCCTTTGTTGCTGATCAATAAAGGGGATGTTTAGTGGGTATACTCAGGCGTTCTGAGGAGTCTCGTGGCCGCTCTTGCGGTCCCCACACTGTCTGGGTACTCTATATCTGTTAGCCACTGGGGTTAGCAGCTCTTTAGAATTCCCTTTCGTCCGTAACAGGATTCATCCTCCTCCTGCTAGAGCTTGCTTTAGTGTGTGCCAAAGACTTTCCTTGGCGGAAAAACAAAAAAACCGTCGGTCTGTTGTGTCGTACCAATATTATAAATGTGAAACTTTGAATGAATGGATGTAAAGATGTATGGGTGTTTGTTCCTCAATCACAGGAGAAAGGCTTAACGGATTTGGATGAAATTTGGCATGTCTGGAATACGAAATTGCGTGGGTAAAAACGCGCGATACAGCTAGTGTTAGCATAATATTATTCATGTCCTCACCAACGATTCCACAATTACATTTTAAATTTTATTTTTATACAAAGGGATTGACGTAAGCTACAAAAGACAGATGACGTTCAACTATATCGAGATTCTCAACATCTGTTCGTTGATAACATATTTTTTTTATTTATTTAAGCTGTAATGAATATATTGTGTTATTAATGTGTAGGCACTCATACCTCCCTTTACTGGTTGGTATTAATAATAAAAAATTAAGTTTTAAAACTAAAGCCCGACTTCTAAGACCATGCTCTAAAAACAGTTTCAAAGTCGTTATTCACTATATTGTGCCTAAATAATGACATATATTGATTAACTTCTATGTATAGTTGTAATAATAATACATAAAAGTTAGTCAATATTAGTAGGTAGTTACTTAGACAAAATATGGTGAAAAACGACGTTAAAAAATTTCAATGTGTTAATCAACTTTTGTAAAGTACATAAATATTTCAGCGGAGACTATCTTCTTGTTTTGTACTGTTTAGAGCGTGTTTTTAGTTTGACTCGGGTTTGAGTTTTTAACCTTTATTTTTAACCGTAATAAGCATATAATGCGGTTAAATAACCGATAATAACGAAATATGCATATTTAACCGCTTGGTTAAAATCTTTAATAACCTGCTTCACATCTATAGTCACGTGACATGACAGATCAATAAACTTATATAGGCAGAGCTTGCAATCTCGTTCAATTACAAAATATGAAATTCTAAGAACACAAGGAAGTAGTATATTATTATGTAAATCCAAAAAAGAACGGTCAGATTGTTCGTTTCTAACAAAAACTGTCCCGAAAACACAACGCAACCCAAATGTCTCGCAACCCTAACAACTCTCTTAAAGATATTCCCTAAAAATACGTTTTGTAACGGGATGACAAAAGATCACAATGAGCTGGGCATTACTCAAGATTACACAGATCGCTCTAAGCGACGTCGGATTATTAGAAAGGCAAAGAAAAATCTTTTTACGACAAAAAAGAGCAGATATTCTTGAAATTATTGCTTAAACGTGTTGGTATGCTATTTTTGTTGTATAAGCAAATGAGTGTTTGAGCAAGCAACTCCAGATGCTACATGGCAGCAGCAAATTAACGATGTTTGAAATTAACAGAACTATCTCAATTTCTATAGCCTATAATATTTATTATAAGGTCCGCCTATAAGAGTCAATTATACTTTAATAGCAGATTAAGAATGAATGAAAATATTTTTTTTAAATATATTTTTCATAAATTAAAGTTTCAAAAATCTTCTCAGTGAGTAAATCTAAATTTAATCTTGATTTTATGACTACATACAATAAGATACAATAAGAAGAAGTTTTGATTACTAGCTGTGTAGGCATACGCTACAGATTAAACTTAAATTTTGATAACTGAGAAGAATTTAGAAATTTTAATTTATGAAAAATGGTTAAAAAAATCATCCATCATTCTTAATCTGCTACCAAAATATTATTGACTATTATGTATATAAATAAAGTTGGAGTGACTGTTTGTAATATTGAAATAATTGGTTTTTAATACATTCATATTAATATACAGGGTGTCCCGCCAACCCTATATAATACCTTCACGAAGGTATTCTAGTACCCATAAAGATTACAGAAAAAATATTAAAAAGATGCTGCCAAAGATGATGCAAAAGAATGCTGGACTGGAAGCGAAAGAAAAACATAGAATGTGCCAGCTGCTTCTCTTTCCGGGCATACTGTAAAAGTCAGTTAAGGGACGGAGGTTTTATTGGCATTTTTTCGCGCGATAGGCTGACACCCTGTCACTGCAATAGTCTCACTCCATCTTAATAATTTGTCAAAAGTGACATCAGATGCTTTTATAGCCTCTGGTGTTCTATCTACCCCATTAGGGATACATGCGTGAAGTTATGTATATTTGTATGTATAAAAAAAGAAAAATTCGAAATTAATATTTAATTAATTAATAAATATATTAATAATGACGACGACTAGACGACCGGCTGGTGTAGTGGTAACATACATTGCCTTCTATGCCAGAGGTCCTGGGTTCGAATCCCGGCGGCGGCGGATATTTGTGTGTTTTTTTTTATGATTTATGGATGGGACGTTTGTCTTCCATGCCACCTGATGTTAAGTGGACATGAAGACTAAGGTGGTACACGTCCATCCACGAGAAACCTATTCACTCGACGCTTAAAAGTACTGGGACTATACTGGTCAGGAAAAATAGACGCAGGCAGTTCATTCCAAACCTTGGCGACCCGTATCAAAAAGGAACTGTCAAAGCGCTTAGTTCGACTTTTCGGAATATCTACCACATACGGATGGAAGTTCTGTCTGCGTCTAGTAGTCCGATGGTAAAAGGGTGAGGGTTCAATTTGTTCAACAGAGCACTGGTGCACTCACCAAAATGTATCCTGTAGTACACGGTTAAACACGCAACCTTACGACGATGCTCTAAGGTCTGCAGTTTTATGGTTGTGAGATCGACGTCGTTAATTAGTTTACGGGCTCTTCGTTCAACAGAGTCCAGCGCTTCTAGTTGATATTTGGCAGAACCATCCCAAAGATGACTGCAGTACTCCATGCATGATCGCACTTGAGCTGTGTATAAGTTAAGAATCTGTGCAGGGCCGAAGAACCGCCATACCTTCGAGATGATTCCCAACTTTTTCGAAGCTACTTTCAGCCATGGACACAATTTGTTGACCGAAGTTTAAACTAGATGTTACAGTTACGCCTAAAAGCCCTAGATGGTCAGTGATGGGGACAGATACATTTTGGAAAGTGGGCGTAAATGTGAAGGTGCTCTTTTTTGCGGAGAATAGACATGCCTGAGTTTTGGACGCGTTGATATGTTTATATATTTCTTAAGTATATCAGTTATCTAGTAGTATCCATAGCACAAGTTCTTTAAGAAACTTAATTTATTTGGGCTAGATAATGTTGTGTGAGTGTCAGAAATATTTATTTATAATATTTATTATATAATGTTGTGTATATATACGGTACAAACACCAAAATAACATTTTTTACAATTCTTATCTGTCTGTCTGGTTGTTCCGGCTAAACTCCATTTCTTTAAGCAAATATAGTGCGTCTTGCCAAACATGTCAACCGGCGCGGTTATCTCAATAAATTATTAGGGTTTTGAGAGAAAAGTCTAGCTTTAGTTAAGAAGAGTAAGTACTCTTAATATTGAAATTCACTGTAATTCAACCGCCATCTTGTGGCTTGGCACAACCCATACTATTTTGATCGGTAAACTTAAATCGTTATGGAGTTCAATTGCACCAAGTTGAAGCTAGTCCATTCTAAAACTTACTTTAAGTAACTTTTAATTTCAGATATGTTGGACTGGTGGTCTGGGACCGAAAGAAAAACATAGAATGTACCAGCTGCTTCTCTTCCCGGGCATACTGTAAAAGTTAGTTAAGGGACAGAGGTTTTATGGGCTTATTTTGCTAGCGATAGGCTGACCTCCTGTCACTTCAATAGTCTCTCCCCATCATTATAACACCTCCAAAGTGAAATGTAACATCAGATGGTCTTGTAACCTCTGGTGTTCTTCCTACCCTGTAAGGGATACAGGCGTGACGTTGTGTATGTATGTACATGTTCATTTTGACGTTCATCCAGGTATTCTTCTAAATCTCCGTTCTCTCCAATCTCCGCGGTGCAGTGGCTTAGATGCTACTTCGTCAATCGTGAGGTCGCGGGTTCGATTCCCGCATGGAACAAAAAAAAGTATTCTGGGTCTGTTCGTTTATTGACAGGGTGACAGGTGGGTCACTTTCGAAATTCGAGGACGTGATAGTTTGAGATCATGCACGAAGAGAAAAAATAAAATTAATAATAAATATTAGCTAGAGTTAACTTAACCAAAACTTTAAGCATTCATTACGCAACGCACGGTTATACTAGTAACTACTTACCACGGTGGTACGCATGGGGCTATCAACACAGAATAGTTAGGTCAGTATAGACGACTTTACGAACGCCCGCCGAGCACCTACAGAGAAAAATGAAGTTCCTACTTTTATTACATAATTTTAATCAGAATCGAGTACAAAGTGCTCTCCTTCAATATCTAATGGCGGGTTTCAATATTCAACTGACTGCTATGCGTAACCGGTACAGGTACAAAATTGGTAGGAAAAAAGTAGCGTTTCACAATATCTACTAGCTACGGGCTGTAAGATCTCAAATTTGGCATGGGCCCTCCTTGCGTGACGTTCTTCCAAGAAAATAGGTGATATGTGATTTATAGAATATCACGCATTCGCAAATTATTTGTATGATATTTGAACTAAAGAAATATATAAACTTATTCAATTTATGTTTGCTATGTTTTAGTATTTGATAAATATATTATAGTATGTTTTTAGAGCTTTTTATTAATAATTGCGTTTAACTGCTTACGTAAAACGAAACGCCAAACCTTCGACAAATTTTGCCATTGGTTGAATCACATTTTTATGACGTCAAAGTAAATATTTAAAAGAAAAATTATGTCATTCAATAATATTCGTCCCTTTTTTCAAAAACAGTTATAGATAAGTTAGAAAGAGAAAACTGGATTATTGATATGTTGACAGATATTTGATAGGATATTTCGTTAAATGAATAAATTGTTACGTCGTTGGCTGGATAAAATGACCTATTCTTTAATTGGTCATACGTAATGAAAAAATAACTCTTATTGGCCGCAGCAGACTGCCATGCTACCTTTACCTCATTGGTTTAAATTAATAACTTGTTACGTCGTCGTTGGCTAGATATAATGACTTATTTTGTAAATGGTCAAATGTAACCTAGCAACCCATTACAGTCAAACAGTTCGTAAGCAGTGGTTTAGATGTTAAGATTTTGAATATAGAAAGGCATTTTGGTAGTGATTTCTATTGTTCGTAGGCAAAACGAACAGTTTTCATAATATTGAAACCCGCCATAGAAGAACATTGGCAGTACGCAGAGAATTGCTAGTACCATCTTTTTTTGGAGTTCTGATAACATTTAGCGTAATGAAACTATTACCTATTTGTTTGTCTTAAATAAAGCAATAAAAAACTCTAATATATTATATGTCTACAACTGTTCAGTAAAAAGTTACATGCATTTTAAAACGTAAGAAATGAACGTTAAAAAAAAACATCATTAAAGTCATTATTGGCACATTTTTGACTGGACAGATGATTGGCTTGACTGATCCACGATATTTTTTGAAACAAACTATGTCAAGTTGACGTGTGTGTTAGTTGTGTGATGTAAATCTAACGACGTCGTCTAAAGTCAATTTCTGTGAATAAAGAAAATAAAACTTCCATTTTTCTTCATTCACAGAAGTTTTAGAAAAATAATAATTTATGGAAAATAAGTAGTACAGTATAGAGTACAAAATACCAAAAGTTCAACTTCCTACATCTCCTATTTAGCAAACGTAGAAGGGTAGGTACCCAGTCTGCCTATGTTCTTTGTCACCAGTCACCCTGTATAGGTATTTATATTTTAGGCTCCCCCCTAGTTCGCTACATGGTATTTCATCGTGTTTTGCTTATTTTTCAGAAGCCATATATTATTTTAGGAAGATAGTTATTAGTATTATACACGGTGACTGCTGACAAGTTTTAGATGTTGAAAGAGAGCACTCTGTACTCGAATCTGATCATAATTATATACAGATACTAAGTACATGATTATGTACAGCATACCGGTATTAATACGGCGCTGGCCCTTTGTGGCTTATAACAATAGAAAGCCAATTGTGTCTCTTTAGCGGTGATTAAGAGGGTATATGATATCTTTGCTCGCGGCATCGCTCGCGTTCTGTAAGTTTTTTGTTGTAGATTATTACTACTTTGGTACCTGTTCAGAAGGATAACTGATAGCGAACCTATACAGTGCATGAACAGGAAAGAGTGCTCTCTTTCAACATCTAAAATTTGTCACCAGTCACCCTGTAAAACATTTAAAATACAATCTTCATACTATCATTTTACAGACGACATTATCACCTACAATCTTTTAAAAAAGCATTTAAAACCGCGCTAAGAAATTAATGTAGAAGGGTAAATAATTTTAAAACCTTCCCCGCATATTAATTAAATAGGGTTTTTCGCAGATAAGGCATGGATTAAATAAGATAGGGCTTTACTACCTTTTAAAGAAAACCGTGAGGTTAACTAAATATTTAAAATAAAGGACGTTTGTTATCTGATTACTATATTTTTATTTTATTTTATTTTATAAGTTTGACGACCACTTTGGCGTTGGGGTAAACCTATATGCCTCAAACGCTAGTGGTTGCGGGTTCGATCCCCGCACGGAACAAGAAAAAAAAAATGTTCCGTGTCTGGGTGTTTATCTATTTATGTATTTATATTCTAGGTTCCCCCCTAGTTCGCTACATGGTATGCCATAACACAAGCTATGCTTACTTTGAGGCCATTTAGTTGGTGTGATTGTCTGGGGATTTTATTATTATTTTATTATAAGACTATTATTATAAAAGGCAATGTAAAAAATAGCAAATACAATTAATGTGTAAGAGGACTGATTACATATTAAACCCTCGCTAATATTCAATAACTAGCCACCGCGCGCGGTTTTACCCGCGTTCCTTTTGATCACGAGGGAATTTCAGGATAAAATATAGCCCCTTCCTCAAGACACCTTCCTCAAGAGTTGAGCTATCAAATGCAAAAAGAATTTTTCAAATCCCACTTGTAGTTTCTGAGATAAGCGCATTCAAACAAACAAAACAACAAACGCTTCTGCTTTATATATTAGTAAAGATTTAGAAGTGATCAATACATACATACATAACTTCACGCCTGTATCCCTTATGGGGTAGGCAGAACACCAGAGGCCATAAGACCATCTGATGTCACGTTTGACTTTGGAGGTAGGTATTGTAATGCTGTATAAAGCCTATTGCAGTGACAGGGGGTCAGCCTATCGCCCACAAAAGCGCCAATAAAATCTCTATCCCTTAACTGACTTTTACAGTATACCCAAGAAGAGAATCAGCTGGTACATTCTATGTTTATTTATGAAGCCGTATATTAATATTATTACCTTTTAAACTGTTCAAAGAATAAGTTAACGTAATTTTATTTTTAAGAAAATATTACTTCATGCTCGCCTAGCTGATATTAAAAGTACGCAACGTTGTTATTTAATTTCATTATTAATTTATTTTAGAAATTCTATGAATTACAGGCAAAATACTTTTAAGTATTTTGTCTCTAATTTGTAGAATTTCTTGTTAAAAAGCAATTAATATAAATTACATTGGTTTATTTTCATTGTACGTATTAACTCGATTGGGATCGCTTTTATTGATAAACATGTCCAGTGAAATACTAAAAGGTACAGAAGGCAGCAGGTCAGGCGTTCCAAACCTGTCAATAAATTGTAATTGAATCTGAAATTTATGCCCTTGACATTAAGTTAAAAATTGGTTGGGGGAGTTTGTAACGGTTGAACTACTGCCTTCTGTACATGGTCCTATAGCGCATTCGGCCTTGCGTTTGCTTGTAGTCTTGTTGATTCGAGTCCAAAATGGGAATCACACATTTGATTCGGTATTTTGGAATTCCAATATAAAATATCCATAACATACACTTATTACGGCTCAATCTTAAGAGTAAAAAGCTCAAGAGATTGCCATTTATTTTAGAAATTTTTACCCTAATTTCTATTACATATATTGAAAAGCTATACCTGGCCACTCAGAAAGTTTGCGAAAAAAAGTTTAACAAGTTGACAGTGCCTTATTTTGAAAACTTTGATTTTTTAATTTTTTTGAGAGCGAATTCAAATATTCTTGTCTCTTTAAAAAATGAATCTGCTTCGTCATCATTTTCGTGCTATGATTTTGTACGATTTCAAATATGGCTTGAAACCTAATGTTTCGCTTGAAGACGCGCTTGCAGCGTTTGCAAAGGCCATGGACGAGGTGTCCGTGGAGGACTGGAAAAAAATGTTTTGAATATTGGTTCAGACTTCAGACGCATCACTTTGTACAGAGGCTGGTGGAGAGCTCTTTAAAAAGATTTAATAAAAATATTCTTTTCAGATTAAAAGAAAACTTAAAAAGTGTCCCACGTATCATCATCATCATCCACAGCCTGTAGACGTCCACTGCTGGACCTAGGCCTCCCCAAAAGTCTTCCACGTCGCTCAGTCCCGAGCCGCCTTCATCCAGCGTTTACCGACGACTTTGACCAGGTCGTCGGTCCATCGTGGGGGGGCCTGCCTACGCTGCGTCTCCCAGTACGTGGCCGCCACTCGAGAACTTTTCTGCTCCACCGGCCATCTGTTCTACGAGCTATGTGCCCTGCCCATTGCCACTTCAGCTTTGCAATCCTTCTTGCTATGTCGTTGACTTTAGTTCGCCTGTGAATCTCCTCATTCCTGATTCGATCTTACAGGGAAACTCCGAGCATAGCCCTTTCCATTGCCCGCTGAGCGACTCTAAGCTTGTTTTTGTCCCACGTATTTTATCTAAAATTCTTACGAGTTTAAAACTGACTGGGGTTCAACGAGAAGCTGTTAGTAAATTGTCAATTTGGATATTTGTAGATAATTTTTTCATATCTAGTATTGTACATATGGTTTTTTTTTATAAAAAGCAGATTAAAAATCAAGTATCCGAGGTCAAATATTAGTAAGATCGGACTTTAAGCAGTTGTCGTAATGAACCTGTATATGAAGACTTAAATAAGATTACATTGTAGACTTTGTCCATAAACTACTGATCTTAGTTGACATTTAACAGAACGAAACAAATTTTTCTTCCGTATAACCTTGTAAGTACTTGTCAGACTTAATATAATGACATCTACACTTATATAAATTAAATTTAAAAGGTTTTAAAGTGCTTAACTTCCATGCTGGAACCGAAAGAAAAACAAAGAATGTACCAGTTGCTTCTCTTCCCAGGCATACTGTAAAAGTCAGTTAAGGGACAGAGGTTTTAAAACCGTTTTTGTGGACGATAGGCTGACCCCCTGTCACTACAAAAGTCTGTCTCCATCTTTATAATACCTCCAAATTTGTCAAACGTGGCATCAGATGGTCTTATAACCTCTGGTGTTCTGCCTACCCCATAAGGGATACAGGCGTGAAGTTATGTATGTATGTATGTAAACTAATTTAACTTCTGTGCACCTTGTAAGTACTTGTCAGATCTTAATATAATGACATCTACACTTATATAAATTAAATTTAAAAGTTTTTGTTCGATAACGCTTATCTCTAAAACTACTAGCTCGATTTAAAAATCCACATATTTTTATAAAACCATAAGCTCTGCAATATAAAACTAATTTTGAACCAAAAGTGCCACAAGGCATTTAAATGAAACCTCTTTTTGTTCAAAATGCATCCCTTTTGTAAATAGAAATAAAAACGTTTTTCTTAAAATTTCAAATAACAATCACAATAAATTTAAAATATGATAATACCACGCAGTCAACAGTCAAAATATAACCGAGAGTCACTGAATAAAACTGTGTAAAAGCACATTTAAGAATTGCCAAACTCAACTGGACACGTGCCAGTGAATTCCAAATAGTCTAGACAGTTATTCCACAGACAATTTTAATAACAAACATTTTTTTATTGTTATGACGGATGGTGTTAATGGCCGCTTTGGAAAAGAGGTCGTTAGAAAAATACTTTAAGATCTGAAGCGGAATGCTTTGAATGTAAATGAATGGATAAAGGTTTCAATATATGTTTACTCGCATAGATAAAACGATTCCTGGACTGTGAGCACTCCCATGCTGGACTGGGAGCAAAAGAAAAACATCGAATGTACCAGCTGCTTCTCTTTTCGGGCATACTGTAAAAGTCAGTTAAGGGTTTAATTGGCGTTTTGTGGGCTAACCCCGTATCACTGCAATAGTTTCTCTCTATCATTGTGATACCTCTAAATTTGTCAAATGTGACTTCAGATAGAAAAATCGACGCGTTGGAGATGTGGTACTGGAGGCGTATGCTGAGGATCCCTTGGACTGATTTCCGTACGAACAACTCTACCCTTAAGGAACTCAAGATCAAGGAACGTCTTTCGTTGACTGTTTATTTGCGAATATTAAAATTCTTTGACCACATATCGAGGAAAGAGCACTCTATCGAAAGACTGGTGGTGCAGGGTCATGTAGAGGGAAAAAGATCTAGAGGCCGGTCACCCACTCAATGGATAGACCTTATCAAATCGTCCACTCAGATTACCATGATGGAATGCTCTCGTAATACAGCAAATCAAAAAAAATGGAGAGACATTGCTAGTAAAACTTTTCAAGCCTAAATAATTGACTAAACATGTACGCGTACCGTCAACCTTATACGCCATCAGAGCAAACACGACCACTCTGTCTAGAGTGTACGACTTAGAAGAAGAAGAAGTTCTGCCTACACCGTAAGGGATACAGGCGTGAAGTTATTTATGTATATAGAATACGATTGCTTTTATTTTGAATAACAAACTGTTTTGTCTTTTGCGTATGTAACCATTAAAATAAGTATATCAAATCCTTTTTATGTATTAAGTTTAATGACAATTTTCGATATCGCACTACCCATCCTTTCGAAACGAAAATTCCAGCGTCAACAACTTCAATGCAAGTTAACCTGTAACTTTGAAACCGTAAAAGTGTACTTTTTGTATTATTATACTTACAGCCTTTAACGCCTTGTCGGCGGTGTCTAGCTAGAGCCTTATGGTTTATTTGGATTGACTTCGGATGCCAGCACCTTCTTGGTACTTGACAGAGTCTACGTCACGAGTTTGTCAGCAGCAGAGAGAATAATAACAATATAGAAGACGGAAACGAAAATAAAGATGATGAAGAAGATTTCTAAGAAAAGTAGCAACGAGGAATTGTCACGCTACTAATATCGAAGAAGTAGAACCTGTCATGCACCGAAGATCAATCAGTTTAGCACCACAAGCATTGTCGACAGTAGAAAAATCGACTCGCCCTAAAGACGCCCACACAAAAGACTGTATTAGAGCATCATGATTGAAATCCCCAATAATACCTGATGTTGGATAAAAGAGAGGAATCACCCCGATTCCGACACATACATATGTATACAGAGTAGAAGCAATAATTTTGCTTAAATTCCTATCAGTACAATGAAAGGGAAAAAAAAAGAATTATGTCAATCAATCGCAGCAACTCATATTGCACGTTGGTTGCTTCAGTGAATCCGCTACTAATATTATAGATTACATCATAGCTAAAGCCGTCCAGGAATGTAATCAGATATGCACTTGACTAAACACTTGCTCTATCTATGTAAATACATATCTATGGGATATATTTCTATGATATATATCGTTATGTTTTATTATAAGCGTTACTACTTGCGTCAACTATGTAATAAATCGTGCTTAATTTACAGCCCACAAAACAAAGAACAAGTAAAATGCTCCATTATCAAAATTGCCGTAACAAAGAACCTCTTTTGTGATTGACTTAATTAATTAATCAATTTTATAAATACCTGTATTATCAAAACTAGTATGTGATAATTAAAAACTTAATTGTTTTGTAAATAGACGCGATCCGTTTAACGTGAAAACCTGTTTTACATTTTATTTTTCTTTGGTTGCGTCGTTCACTGTCCGTATTTTCCAATAGTGCGGTATTCGTTTTGTTATTTATCGTCAAAGGTATTAGTAAAATCAACTACATTAAATAATTAATTAACCAATGCTTGATCTGTAATAATGATCTGCATTCGCGTATTATGACAAAACCTTTCGGTGTTTTGCAGGTTATTAAATATTTTTTTGCTTTTATAGGGTCGTGTTATTACTCCCATCGTAAAAACTAATTTACGTTCAAAATGCTTTAAAAGAAGCCATTCATAGTGAACCTCAATTGTTTCTTGGAACAAACATTTTAATGAATTTATAACATAATTGTTTACATATTAATGAAACTTTCATGGATAGTTAAAAATGATATTGGAGGTGTGGAGTTATTTCTGATTTTGTTTCGATTATATTAATATGGAATAAATGTTTACTTAATTTTGACACAAATGAATGGTGAGATATTTTAGAACAGATTGTCGTACAGTTTTTTTCTGGATTTGTATAAGTTTAGATATTTTCGAAAATATGACAACGTGTATATATTATTTCTCATGACTGTACAGTACATATTGATCATCTCATGAAAAAAAAAACAAACACAAGAGCCAATGTCATGCCACAACCAAATTACTTACATAGTAGGTACATTGAGCTATGGATGCACAAGACAAACATGACAAACTGGGATCGGAGTATTTAAACAAGAATGAAATAAAATAGTCATAGTATCATCAGCATATTTACTCAATATTTCAATCGGGGAAACATAACTTTTTACCTACTTACTTAACCAACTTTGAACGCCTGAAAACAAATATGCCCAAAAGTTCTATTGTGAACTTGTCAAGTTGTCATTGTCAGTCTGACTCAAGTGGCGCCGCCAATCGTAGATTTTAGCTGTCAATGTATAGTTCTAGCTGTCAATGCCATGTCTGTGATCACGGCCATCTTGCATAAATCAAAGTTTTGATGAATAGAACTACTGTATTCAATGTTATATTGTCTAGTTTTTATTATGTTAAGGCCTGATTTTTCAATGGTCGGCAGGGCTAGCATACTAACATCGTCAAATATAAAGACTGCAATCGACAAGATAAATATTACCGAGTTATTTAATCCTGTCATGTTAGCTTATTATCACGGGTCGCCAAAGTTTGGAATGTACTGCCTGCGTCTATCTTCCCTGACCAGTATAGTCCTAGTACTTTTAAGCTTCGAGTGAATAGGTTTCTCGTGGATGGACGTGTACCACCTTAGTCTTCATGTTCACTTAACATCAGGTGTCATGGAATACAAACGTCCCATCCATATTTTATAAATAAAAAAAAAGCTAATAGAAAAAATATATAAAAGAGATAAAATTACTCGCTTTGATACCATGATTAAGCCCACAGAGCCAAAATTTCCATATTCTAAAAAAAATCTTACTCTAAGTGCCATATTCTAAGAAAATATCGATGTAGAAGCCCGATTTATCGTTGCCGATGGTCGAATGACTAAATGACACTTTGGCGATGGGGTAAACATATCTGCCTCAGACGCCAGTGGTTGCGGGTTCGATTCCCGCACGGAACAAGAAAAAAAAATCCGTGTCTGGGTGTTTATCTATTTATGTATTTATATTCTAGGTTCCCCCCTAGTTCGCTACATGGTATCCCATAACACAACCTATGCTTACTTTGGGGCCATGTAGTCGTTGTGATTGCCTGGGGATTGTATTTATAGAATGCTAGTCCCGCAGATTACATCTAAAGAAACATATCTATTGAATAAAGAATTACTCGTTCACTTCAAGCTTTTCTCAAGTTTATTGTCATTTTCAACCGACTTCCAAAAAAGGCGGAGGTTCTAAGTTCATCTGTATGTTTTTTTTGTGTCCTTGAATAGATTTTGAAAATTCTTCGTGAGAATTTGATATGATAGGGGATATTTCATAGTTGGTCCCATATAAATTTTATTGAAATCGGTTGAGTAATTCATTCAAAATTTCAAATTTTTGAAACAATATGAATGATTTCGGAGAATGTTTACGTGGATGACACTCTAAGTCCGCCAAAGTTTTGACGTGAAGTCGCTTTTTTTAATGCTCTGCATTCGTTGATTATATTTCACTTCCATACAATTATAAAGAAACGTAAACATTATTCCGCCGACTAAACATTATTCATTACATAACTTTTATCCGACGATCGAAAATCAGGCCTTAATTAAATGGGATACTTAGGTATTTAATTTAAGTCATTAAATTCTAATCAATTGACGACCACTTTGGCGATGGGGTAAACCAGTCTGCCTCAAACGCCAGTGGTTGCGGGTTCGATTCCCGCACAGAACAAGAAAAAAAAATGTTCCGTGTCTGGGTGTTTATCTATTTATGTATTTATATTCTAGATTCCCCCTAGTTCGCTACATGGTATCCCATAACACAAGCTATGCTTACTTGTGGCCATGAAGTTGGTGTGATTGTCTTTTTAAATATAAAAAAAAATATATAAAAAATATATAAAAAATATAAATTCGACGAAAATGAAGATAATTTCTACAGCAGAATTAAAAGTACTCAAATCACTGCTAAACATTATAATAATGCTCAACGCTTACCCTCTAGCATCTCTGCGAATTATCTCCCTAATAAGATTTTTATCTCCTCAGCATAATTTCCTGGCTGTACCCAACCTTTTACAACGCAAATTTAAAGGTCAACATTACTGAGATAATATTTGACAAAGGATTTTTCATTAACATCATATTTAACTTCTATATAGGGTTTTTTTTTATGAAGATCAAAATATTTTATTTATTTATTTATTTAAAGGTCACCAACACAATAATGTTAACATTAACACTTCTTAAAAATAGGTTATTACTATAACTAAACACTATTACATTTATAGGTGACGACAACTTGCTTGGGTAAAACATTTAAAAAAAATACATAGGCAATAATAAATTATGAAAATTAAGTACAAATTAATAACAAATTAATAATTATAAAATTATGTTTTTCTGATACATAAAAATTTAAATAATAAAAATAAAAAAATACATCTAATGAAAAATACATGATCAAAGTGTCAATTTTTAGAAAAAGGTGGATTCAATTTAGGAAAACAAAATTTTTTTTGTTTGTTAAATTGATATTTTATAATTCTCATAAGTTAAGTTAACAACATTACCTATAGTTTAATCTGTTATTTACGACTAAATAGCAAGAAAGAAAAGCGTTTTTCCAACTATTTCTATTAAGAAATACGTTAAGCTTCGATTTTTCAATATCCAGAAATTTTGATCTCTTAAAATAATTGTAAAATTTCAATTTAAAAAAATCATCATCATCACAACTCTTTGTAATGAGCCCACTGCAGGGCATGAGTCTCTCCCCTAGGTGAAGAGGAGGTATAGGCCATAATCCACCAAGCTGGCCCAGTGCTGGGTGGTGGATGCCAGAATTTTTAGGGCGCCTAGATGGCTTCTGACAAACCCTCACGACTACTGTATACAAGTATACAGCACCCGGGACCGACTGCTTAACGTGCCCTCCGAAGCACGGAAGTCGTCATGCGATATGAATGGTCGGCGGTTACCCATCCAAGTACTGACCGCGCCGAACGTTGCTTAACCTGTGATATCATACACACAGTAACCACGGCGCCACGACGACTTCTTAAAAAAATATATTCATTTTTTTTTGACATAAATTGAATCCACACATCATTCTGAAGCTTCTCCTAAAATATTTTGATCTTCAAAAAAATCACCCTGTATTTAGGAAATTTAGGCTATGATAGGTCTTCATCCCAGCGGACTATTATAATGCGTAAGTTATAGTGTCGTAAAGCTAAAGAGCTTATTATGCAAATGAACACTTAGTTCAACTTGACTGCGTGAACGAGGGAAGCCATTTTAAAAATTCAAAATAACATTTTCTTTCTTTTCGTTTATTCATTCGTTTTAAGGTGATTTCATAAAAAAGGATCAAGAGATTCCTCCACGAGATCAATTCGACACGTATGTATGTAATATTTTCAGAACTGCCCAGTTTTCTGATAAACAAGGTGACTGGTGGGTCACTTTCAAAATTCCAGGACGTGATAGTTAAAGATAATACATGAAGAGAAAAATTTTGATTATTCACTGAGTAAACTACTCCGAAAGTTAAAGAATTTAATACGCAACCATGCTTACATTAGCGTAATACCATAAATACACATCGTGTGGCGGGAACACTGCTGTGTGCGTGTTGACTGAGGCAGCGCGTCGGGAAAAGTGTAGTAAGGTCTCTTTATTTATTCATAGGGATTTCTAGTGAAAAATTAAGTACCAACTTTTATTACATAATTATGATCAGAATCGAGTAAGAGTGCTCTCCTTCAGTATTGCAAATTTATAAACAGTCACCTTGTATAATGTTAGTCTATATCAGCGTCTGAATAAATGTGTCGAATTTCTAATGTGTATGTATGTTTTCATGTTTGTGTTCGCACATCTCCGGAACAACAAGTCCGATTTAAGGAATTCTTTAGGCACCGACTTCAAAAAATACTTAGCTGTTATATCAAAGTGAGTTTATTTAAGACAGAAGTTATTGTTTTTTTTATTTTTTACTATTTGTTCTATGTACAGAAGGCATCAAATCAAGCATTACATTACCTGTCAAATTTCCCCAAGCAATTTTAACTTAATATCTAAGGCATAGAGATGAGATTCAAGTAATTTTTTTTTGAAAGATTTGTAACGCTTGATGTGCTGCCTTCTGTACAATTTTGAAGTCGGTTTGATTTATTAAAAATATTTCTTTCATTTCCATGCTGGACTGGGAGTGAAAGAAAAACATAGAATGTGCCAGCTGCTTCTCTTCTCGGGCATAGTACAAAAGTCAGTTAAGGGACAGAGGTTTTATTGACGTTTTTGCAGGCGATAGGCTCACCCCATGTCACTGCAATAGTCTCTCTCCATCATTATAATTCCTCCAAATTTGTCGAATGTGACATCAGATGGTTTTATAGCCTCTGGTATTCTGCCTACCCCATAAGGATTACAGGCGTGAAGTTATGTATGTATGCTGTATTATTTTTTCTCCAACTTGCTGTCGCTCATTTCTTTGGTCGATTTCGGTAGAAAGACAAAAGATCATATAGTGGTAGGTTATGAAAAAAAAACATTCTTAGCTGGCGTGTGTAGCGGAAAAACTAATGTTTGATTTATCAGCGGTCCTGGGTTCGAATCCTGGTTTTTATGACGAATACAGATATGAGCCGTCAAGTTATAGATGTTTGTATGTTTAATGCAATAAATTTTCTCGTTATGCAGTATTTTATACACAAGATCTTTAGGTAAATTTATTTACGCTAGACAAGGATTAAAAATCACGCACATCGCGAACTTTCTAGGTCCTAAACTAGGTCGTAGAGTGAAAGCTGACATAACCAAATCCATTGGAAATTTTATGTACTTATAAAATTCATCCCCTACACCCTTAGCACACCCCCCACCCGCGAGGATTTTGAAGTATGTTAATCTAGGCTCCACATGTTATAAGTGTGACAATTTACAAAATAACACGAATCATTCCCCCCGTTTGCTTTATTCGGCGTAAGTTGGTTGGGTTGCTAAGCAGTCTTATGTTAAACGGTATCCCAATTACAATATTAACGTATAATTTACGAATCAACTTATGGGTATATTTCATTTTTCAATTGTTATTTACTCATAGCAAAAACACTAAAACATCGACTTTTAAATAAATATAAATATTTTAAATATTTCTGACACTCAAACATCATTATCTAGCCCAAATTAAGTTTCTTTAAGAACTTGTGTTATGGATATTAGATAACTGATATACTTAAGAAATATATAAACATACATATTGAATAAATACATATTTTTTATTAGAATAAACTTAAATAAACATATAAACATCCATGACTTGACGGCTAATATCTGTGTTCATCACACAAATATCCGCCGCCGCCGGGATTCGAACCCAGGACCTCTGGCATAGAAGGCAATGTATGTTACCGCTACACCAGCCGGTCGTCAACTTATAGAATTTACAAAAAAAATATAGGTTAAAACTTTCGAAAACCACTAAATAAGTCTCCACAAGATATTTGAGTTCTGTAAGTGTTTGCCGTACTCGAGCCCGTGTTCAGTGGGGCACGGTTCCCAACAGGGTCGTGTGAAGTGCCCATTAAGGCCTCGAAACGTGTAATATGTATGCTGGAGTAGCGACATTTTCTACTGTATTATTGTGCCTTTTAGCTTATGAGGCCGTTTTTTCATTTAATTTTATTGAGGTTAAAATAGGTTTGTTTTTAATGGAATTGTGTTATTAAATTGCAACTACTTAATTATGTGCGTTTAGCTGATACAGAGACTATAATATTTACAATGAATTTGCGTTCCAATTTTGTATTTTAATATACGGTTTGGTTACTTTGTAAGTGTGAAAACTCCGACTAGTGATCTAGATGATCTCAGGCATATTTTGTATTTAATTAAATTTTAAATTTTGGTATTTTCATCTGCATATTATATCTATATCACTATTTCTTTAGGAAATAACAAAATAAATAGCAAATAGCAATAAAAGATACTATAAATAAATCCTATAAATATTATTTTACAAAGGTGAGCATTGATTTAATTACTTTTTATTAAAAAAAAACAATAATGCAAAAGTCGCAGGCATCAGTTTTAAAATGCTGTACTTACCAAGACAAAAACTAAATCAATTAACAATCGCGAAAGACTATTTCTATTTAATAAAATGAAGCGAGAAAACTGTTGAAAATATATTGTAGTCTACAAAAAAATATTGTTTGTCCTGTCATGGAACCATATATTACAACTATTTTTATAAACAAACACACTACATACTGGGCCCTAGCCAACTTCCTCCAGTGGCAGCCATTTTGAATTTTCCTTGAATTTCCTTGAGATGTTTTTTACTCAAGCACCATAAGTTAGGGACGAAAAGAGTAAAGAGATCTAAAGTAAATAAGAATAAAAGTTGGAACTTTGATAAAAATTAAAGTTATTAATTAATTAAAATAGAAATCAAAGATACTAGCTTTCCACTCAATTTCTTGTGTTATTATATAAATTTATTCGTAGTGTACAGAGTTGTTTTTAGTCAAAAGCTAAATTAAAATATTATTTTCTTCGATACGATATGAACATGCCTGCAGATATGTATATTTTAGTATCGCTCAATACAAAAAAAAAGATATGGTACCACAAACTTTTTAACAAATAGTCGCTGTTGCTGAACATAGCTGCTACGAAGTGGCATTTCATTACGTAGTACCTACTACGAGATGTTGTGTAGTAGCCCGTAGTCGTCTTTATTTTAATCGTGCAATTCATATTTACTGTCACCATGCTTTGCTTAATGTGTAAGCGAAAATATAATACCTTTTAAAAATAGATACCTTTTTTGCAAAAATTGTTTCTATGAATTATACTTATCTAATCTAATATATAAAATTCTCGTGTCACAGTTTTCGTTGCCATACTCCTCCGAAACGGCTTGACCGATTTTGATGAAATTTTTTGTGCTTATCCGGTATCTATGAAAATCGGCCGACATCTATTTTTTTTTATTAATTTATATGGCAAAACAACGTTTGCCGGGTCAGCTAGTTGTATATAAAAAAATGGCTGGTGTCTAGAAAACAGTACTGTATGCTTTGACCAAGCGAACCAAAAATTTTATTTTTTACAAAGTATATAAAATGGTTTTGAACTAAGAACTACAGACCATTTAATTTACAATTATTGACATCTTTTCAGTTCTTCTATATTATCTTACATTACCGCGTAAAAAGGCTCAGAATAAATGTATCGCCCCAGGATAAGCGTCGACTAATCCGAACGACAAGTGTGAGAAATCTGAGCGACAATCGCTTGGTGGCTCAGGCCTCCTCAGAGTTCACCTGACTAACGAACGCCCTTCATATAAAATCTGCCGCCAAATATGTAAGTTTGGTACTTATGTACATACATACATAACTTCACGCCTGAATACCTAATGGGATAGGCAGAACACCAGAGGCTATAAAACTGTGATGTGATGTATGTGACATGGGTGTATGACGTCACTATCCTTAGCAAGAAGGGAGTACGAGGACCGAGAAGACAAGTTAAATGCCCAGATATTAAAGGCCAACTGTTTATTATTTCATTAAAACATAATATAAAATACGCACGTGCACTCACACATATGTAGTACGCACACCTATGCAATACCCCACAAAACCATCTGATGTCACGTTTGACTTTGGAGGTATTATTATGTTAGAGAGAGACTATTGCAGTGCCCTCTGTCAGCCTATCTCCCTCGAAAACGCCAATAAAACCTCCATCCCATAACTGATTTACAGTATGCCCGGGAAGAGAAGCAGCTGGCACATTCTATGTTTTTTCTTTCTCTCCCAGTCCAGCATGGAAGATGTGTGTACAATATTTTGTGAAGAGCCTGTACATAAAACCCGTATGCTGTATTGTTTAACTTCATCCTCACTAACGATCAGTAAAAGGTCAGATGTGGGTTGAATCACCCTTATAAAAATGTCCACTAAATATTTCAGACATACTCGTTTTTAAGCTAAGAATATGTCGTATATTCACTGGTTAGGCACTGACGCATCTATTCGTGTACTTTCATCGTTAGGTTCATACTTATTTAATTCAACTGAACACTGCAAGTATGTACACGCGTAGAAGTGTGAGTAAGTAATTGCGACGGCAGTCTGTGAATCGCCCTAAATAATAAAATTCTCTCTGACTTTAACCTACTTAACGATAGCCTACAAAACTTTGTAGATTATCAGTTTTGTAAACCGTACGAGTTGACACTGTTCCCATTGTCTTGACAGTCTGTGCTCAATAACAAAAGTCGTGTGGACTCATGTGGACTCATATCGTATCCACTGACATACGATAGTTTGACGGTTGTCTGGTACAGTGGTCAAAACTTTGCCTTTCACGCTAGAGGTCCTCGGGTTAAACATGTCGAGGTGCATATGTGTGAGATGAACTCAGATATTAGCAGTAAAGTCCTGGTTGAGTAACTTAATTTCTTCTATACCTATACATACGCACATAACTTCACGCCTGTATCCCTTATGGTAGGCAGAACACCAGAGGCTATGAGACCATCTGATGTCACGTTTGACTTTGGGGGTATTATAATGATGAAGAGAGACTTTTGAAGTGATAGGGAGTCAGCCTATCGCCCACAAAAACGCCAATGAAACCTCTATCCCTTAACTGACTTTTACAGTATGCCTGGGAAGAGAAGCAGCTGGTTCATTCTATTTTTTTTAATGAATGGGCTTACACAGTCTGTTCTAAAAATTGAGGATAATCTTAATGGTGTTGATAGGTTAATTTTTAGTCCTAATATTAAAGTTGTGACATTTATTAAATAATAATAATTTTGCTTATCCCCGACTGAATTCTCGTCATCAACCTACTTTTGTCTCGTCTCTTTCCCATACCAATTATGCCGCTAACTCTTGCATTAAGGTTGCAAACCGAGCAGCAGCGACAGCGAGAGCGACAGCGGCGCGGGCAGCGACACTGGGAATCTGGGCCGTTCTCGACGCCAGCGGGCGCTCGAGCGATTTGTCGCAGTTTGATATAAACTCAATACATTCTATCGTGTCGGGGAAATCGCTGGAAGCGCCGCTGTCGCTCTCGCTGTCACTGCCGTCCAGTTTGCAGCCTAACAGATCGTATACCCAATTTAATAAGATGTATATTTATATCTTTCATTTCTCTCTCCCAAAATTAAAAAGAACTCTATTTGCATCTACTATACAGTTATTTAATTTTATTTTAATATTGTACCTACTAATGTATTATGTGACCATGTTTTTCGCTTAATTTTATAATTTTTGGTATGGAAATTTCACTAGTCTCTGTACAGGGTGACTGGTGGGTCATTTTTGAACCACCAGTCACCCTGTGACAACGTGATAGTTTGAGATCGTACATGAAGAGAAAAAATGAAATAAACAGTAAATATTAATCTTATAAATTAAAACTTAACCGAAACTTAGCGGGTGGAGGTGTGCGTGTGGCGGGAACACTGCTGTGTGCGTGTTGACTGAGGCAGCGCGTCGGGAAAAGTGTATTAAGGTCTCTTATTTATTCATAAGGAATTCTGGTGAAACATTAAATACCTACTTTTATTACATAATTATGATCAGAATTGAGTTTAGAGTGCTCTTCTTCAGTATCTAAAATTTGTCACCAGTCACCCTGTATACAGAAGCCGGAAACTAGTTATAGATATTTAATAGACTCCAGAAAGTCATTAACTCGTTCATGGGTCAATGTGTACGCTTTTATAATAAAATTCCAAAAATATTTCTGATAACTCTTCGATAGATTTAAGGATAACTGTTGTTTGAAAAGGTCTACTATAAGATATCCGGATGCAAGAAGATGGGATTCCCTGGCTGTAAATTGTTATTGTGTATTTAATTTTTAAAAGATGATTGGCGTTGACTTTCTTGCCTCAACAGATCGAATTTCCGAAGTGGTGGTAGATTCAGTTTAATTCGTAAATAGTTTGACTATTTCAAATGTATTTGTATGAAATACCTATGAAATAAAGATATTTTTGACTTTTGAGTTTGCATAAAACAATCCCGCAAACTTTCCACCATCTGTTCACACAATGAATTAACAATATCAGGTTGAGCTTAGATACATACTAACCTCACACGTTCCACTCTCGTGTACAAATACGAACCTGATCCAAAGAAGTTAGAAGAACCATCTCGAAAAAAGTTCCATTCCTCTGGAGAAAAAAAAGTTAAAAAATGTTCCATTCGAGGATTCCATTGAAGTGTTTTGTTACTCGCCGTAAGAAGTGAACTTGTAGAATTTATTTTATTTACTTACAATTTCTTATACGCGATGATACAGTAAAAAAACTTTAAAAGTACAACCAGTCTTATTGCTGTTTTTGAGACCCTGTTTTTGAAAGAAAAGCAGTTTTGTAACAACAAACATAAAAACTAAATAAAATAATAAAATTTGAATAAATAACAACCGTTTAGTAGAAATTTATAAAAACATTAGATAAAAAAAGTTTATTTTTTTATTATAAATAGCAGAGCGAATATTTTCGCCAATTCCGACAAGACCACCGAGAGTACTTTTCCCAGTATTTTTTTCAAGTAATTAAAAACCGAGCAACTAATATATCACAATATATCATATACCTTCAGGGAATATAAATAAAGATTATGTTTATTACAAATCAGTTTGCCGGACGAGTGCTCTTCCACTGAGCTACCGGGGGGCGTATTTACAAAAGCTATACCATTAGAGTGAAAGTGCAAACTGAACTGGCTTAGCTTTTGTATGACAAAAACTTGCCCAAACCCTAATCCATTCTAGTACAGAAATTGACCGAAGTCGTGTAGACTTTGTGAGATAACTTCAATTGAACATTGCAGCAACAAAAGCTATCCCATTTGGTATCGATATTTACCGATCGTTGGCTTCAATTTGATACTTAAATGGCAATGGTTCTGATTTTCAAAGATAGAAATAAAATGTGCATGCATTATGACCATCGTTATTTTGATGACTTAACGTTTGACTTTTGACCATGTCGGGATTGTCCAGGGTTGACTATAATAGCTGACCAGGTTTATGGCGCTTCGCCGGCCGCTGCCGCGGCACCGCTAGCTTCGCTCGCTCGGCTCGCGCACGTGTATAACTATATGCAACCTAACATGCTCCTCCTCGCTGCGCTCGTCGTCGCACCTAACCGTACTGTCGTAGCTTATCTCTTTCATCCCAATGTATATCAAACAAAGATATACCTACTTTTCATCTTGACAAAAGCTTATCTATTTGAGTGAATATGTATTATACAGTACTAGGTTTTGTCATTGCATTTCTTTGAAAATTACAAGAGCAAAAGCTAATCCATTTCAGTAAATTTTTTTACTGAGTTCGATTAGGTTTTGTCAAGTAATATGCATAAACAAAAGCTCCTCTATTAGAGTCTGACTCGTGACTCAAATAGTATAGCCTTTGTATATTCGCTACCGGGGGGGAGGCTCAGTGGAAGAGCACTCGTCCGGCAAACGAGAGGTACCAGGTTCGAATCCTGGTCGGGTAATTTTTATTTATCACATTTTTCATTTATTTAAGAATAATTGAGCATTTTAAATGCAAAAAACTTAAAAACATTATCAGTATTTAATGTTTTAAGCCTGTAGTCATAAAACTAAAACTAGAATATCAATAGTTATAAGAGTGAAGTGGTAGAGATTAAAATTGTTTTTATTTTTCGTGTCTGCTTAGAATAGACCTACTGCTACCAGATAAGCTTGTCGTAAAAAGCGACTAATTCTAGTGTAAATATTAGTGTACTAGTAAATATTTTATGAAGAGTCAGATCTTTTCTAAGCCCGTACGTTATCATCTTTAACGTCATCTTCATTTACGATAAGATGAGTCACATTTGAGATTTTTTTTCAATCGACTTCCAAAAAAGGAGGAGGTTCTCAATTTGTCTGTATGTGTTTTTTTATGTCTTTGTTACACGATATTTCGAACAATTTTGAATTGATTTTAAAAACTGTTGTTTTATATGATAGAGAATACTTAATAATTGCTCCTATATAAATTTCATCGAAAGCTGTTGAGTACTTCATGGGAAATTACAAACTTTTGAAAAAATATGCATGATTTCGGAGAATGTTTACGTTGATGACATTCTCAACTCAGCTAAAGTTTTGACGTCAAGTCGGTTTTGTAATGCTCTGCATTCGTTGATTATTAGTAATAAAAAGAGATTAACATCAGACATGTTTATAGCAGTAATGGCAGCTTTAAAATTGTGCCAAGAAAGTATTTCATAATCATTATACTAATATTAAATAATAATTTATATTTTTTATCTTTGTTTTCAGATTTGCCGAGAAACTAAGTGAAGTGTTTAACTTTATTGAGAATCAAAAAGGGCCTTTCAGTGAAGTGTGTTAAGTGTTTTCTAAGTACCTATTAAAAATAATTGCATTAAATAGAATAGTGATATACATTGGACAGACTTTTTTCTGACGCATCAGTAACATTGTGATAGTTTTGCGTCTATGGTGCGTCGGCAATTGTTTCGTAGCTTCATTGGTGCGTCCGCCATCTTGCCGCGTCTACCACCGCAGTTCTACCAGATTGAAGCGTTGGTGCTGTTGAGTTGATGGTGGTGTTTTGATGGTGGTACCACTTACTCGAATGTGGGCTCAGGGCCCTGAACCCCGCAGAGTCAATGAGAGTGGCACTGTGCGTGCTGTTTTTAGCACTTGGTGAGTAAGATTTCTGTCTATTTTTCTTCAATTTAAGAGAGTTTAAAGTATGTCGCATATGGCAAAGAAAAGCCTCACCGTTGTTAGACATTTTATTTATTTATTTATTAATAATACAAAGATTGTCGGAGAACAAACAAAACGAAAAGAAGCGTTACTCACAAAACACGATAGAATTAATCACTGGACAGTTACTTAGTACCGAGTCTGTGGGCTTGGGTATAAACCCTGGCTTAATCACAACAAAATCTTAATTCGCGAGTCCGTTCCGTCAGTAACTTTACAGTTACAATACCAACTCAATTAATACCGAGCTACTATCGACCGTCAGTCCGAGATACGTCCGCGCACCTAGCCATCCTAACCGTATCTCTGTCACTTGCCATCATCCTACTTCAAGCTACAACCTATGGCGCTGCAATCGAATGTCAGTCATTCATTGCATTTAGCGCCCTTTTTAACAGTACTACCAACATACTTCCGCTACCATGAAGTCATACAAACATCTTAATATCGCAAACTCATCGTTATCGCCAACACGGCCATCCTGCGATGACACACGTCCTCGTGTGTTAATCTGAAACAATCATACCAAAGTGGCGGCTTGGCCACTCCTGACAATGAAGTCAAGCTAATTCTCAAAAGAAAAAAAAACACAAGTTTGAATTCTTTACATTATAAATATTTTAGAATACTCAACAACAAAAATACCGTTTTAGTTAACCAAGTTTCAAGCACCATTGAGTAACAATTATCTCCAAATCAAACATTGAAATCCATTAATTTCATTATTATCAACAAGGTATATCGTTCGTAGTTAACAGCAATTACATCATTTCCCCACGGAAAACCTGAGTCAACCAATGACTCCTTCAACACACTACCCAGAATCATTCTGGCGTAGTCACAAAACCAACGAACGAGAACCTGTATCCACAACACATTAAATCTCTTCCAAACACCAAAAATAACATCTTTCTTTACAACTGCAATGGATACTTGTACTTTTGGCAACTTCAAAACTTTAACCGCTACAGATTTTTTTAATTTTACTTCAATTTAATATTTCCATCAAAATTCTAAATCCACGTTTAACAATTTACGTAAAGCTACCACTGGTTCGGAAGATCCATCTACTGAGAAGAACCAGCAAGAAACTCAGTAGGAATCGGCTAACGTCAACGCATTGTACGAACCACAATACTTTCGATAAGAAAACCGCACATTAAACAATGATTATTACTTTGAATGTAACATCAAACAATTTGACAGCGGTCGAACAATAAACAAAGCAAGCATAAACTGCTAGAATAACCCAATTAATTAGCAAACAATGCAAAGCTCTTCTGCAGTGACGTCCATCCCGTCACAAAACGTAACATAACCTCTATTCGGTTATATCAACTCACACTCATAACCTCCATCCGGTTATAGCGTATATCAAACCAATAAGAGCATTGCATTGTACTTCATAATTCACAACAACAAAGTACTAAAATTGTTCGACAACTGCAAACAGTTCGACAGTAAAATCCAGCTCCTTTGTCAATCGCAACAAGTTCAACGCATTTTCAATTTTCAATATTTTCAATCTCGACGTTATTACCTATCTCCGTGATTCATTAAACACACACTATCGTAATATTACGTTTCAATTGCCAAAATAATAACAAGTTTTCTGTTACTAAAACATAAGAAAACGTGTCTCCTACGAATCGCAGCAAAAAAATCTAAGATTGGCAAGATACAAAGCGATTTTTACCGAGTCACGGATACACGATAATCAGAAAGAAAATCTACAACTTCAACGTTAAATTTACTTTCATCATCATTAAGTACTTAAAACGCAATATCAAAACTTTTGAATATTATCTTTCGCCTTAAATTGAACTTCATCTATATCAACTAAAGTTACGAAAAACCATTTGATACGTCTCGACAAACCGTACGTTATTTCAAAACAATTTTACCTTGTCACATCTGTGCAAGCTATACAAAACTAACAAAAATGATGAACTATCTTAGGCACGTGAATTTACTCTAATCACTGACTCTCTCACTCTAAAACTGTTTCCATAATTAATCACTTCTTTAGACTTAGACAGGGATTAATTATAGTTCTCTCCGTAATCACACAACCACAGATCTTTCCGTCAGATAGCTCCTTTAGACTTAGGCAGCATCCGATAAGTTTCAGTTATACACCTTTATTCTTAGGAAATATACTACCTTATTTCAACAGATCTATGATTGTATGTCAGAGGTTACCACAACTCACTCTAATCACTAACGAAAGTTAAGCTTGGGCAGATCCGAGAAGACTATTCGCAAAAATAATTCGACACACTAATTAATATTAGGATTTAGGCTTATCCCACTTCTGATGTCGGCAAACAAACAAAACGAAAAGAAGCGTTACTCACAAAACACGATAGAATTAATCACTGGACAGTTACTTAGTACCGAGTCTGTGGGCTTGGGTATAAACCCTGGCTTAATCACAACAAAATCTTAATTCGCGAGTCCGTTCCGTCAGTTACTTTACAGTTACAATACCAACTCAATTAATACCGAGCTACTATCGACCGTCAGTCCGAGATACGTCCGCGCACCTAGAGCCGTCCTAACCACGGCATTGACAATCAAAGCATTTTATTCAATTTCAAGAATTTGGCCATATCACCATTTTAACGTTTGGTGGCGCCACTTATTATTGGCAATAACAACTTAATGTGAGTGAATTGAGTGAGTAATAGACAATCATTCGCCATTTGATCACAAAACACTTCCGGCATGTGAAAGTCCTATGCATATCTGTTGTAAACTGGACATATCTGCTGTGTTTTCCTGCAAACTCAGAAGTAGCGTCAAGTGAACTTAAGTTTATCATTTATGTAACTGAATTGTTGTGATGCTTGATAGACTTCATGATTCACATATTTCGACGAATAACTTTATAACTTTCAAACATGCTAACAAGTGTTTGTTTTTGATTATTTTAGTAAGTGGTTCGCTTCATATGAAAAACAATATTTATCAACAATAATAATAAAAAAACACTATAGTGTATAGTCCCCCGAAAAACTTCAAGCACATAAGCGCCGCCAAGCGGCAAAAAAGCTTGCATTCCAAACTCCCTATAATATTGATGTGTCCTATCTGTACTTGTACATAATACTTTTTAGTCTGTGGTCCTAACCGTATCTCTGTCACTTGCCATCATCCTACTTCAAGCTACAACCTATGGCGCTGCAAGCGAATGTCAGTCATTTATTGCATTTAGCGCCCTTTTTAACAGTACTACCAACATACTTCCGCTACCATGAAGTCATACAAACATCTTAATATCGCAAACTCATCGTTATCGCCAACAAGATACAGTAAAATTTTTACAAAACAAGTGTAACAAAAACCTACTTAGGTTTGTACGTACACTTGCATTCATCATCGTGTGCAAATTTACAATAAAAAACTTAATTTAACAAGATACAAGTAAATATCAATACAAAATAAATTACAAATGAAAGCAAATACATATCTAAACGTTAAAACATTTAGGACTAGAATCACTTATTCGACTATCGCGGCTAGTACCTATGCGCTTCTCGGAAGGATTCCATAACCCTTTACGCGAATCATTGCGTTGACACACGGGGTTATTTTGAAGTTTGGAGATTGTTAATTAGTTTGTTTTTTTTTATTATCAATATATATAAAACTGATCCGTTACTGACTGAGTGACTGAGGTACTGAGTGACTGAGGTACTGAGTGACTGAGTGACTGAGTGACTGAGTGACTGACAGACAACGTACAGCCGTAACTACTGGACGTAGAGAGCTGAAATTTGGAACATACATTCTTTAGGGGATGTAGGGGTGCACTAAGGAAGGAATTCCCGAAATTTCCACGGGAACGGGAAATATAGGACTTTTTAGTTTGTATGAAAAATCTTATTCCTTGAGTTCACCGATGTGAAACTTGGTATAAAGGTTTTTAAATGTGTGTCTGGTTGTTTTATGAAAGGAATTCCCGAAATTCCCACGGGAACGGGAAATATATGATGTTTTAGTTTGTATGAAAAAATCCCATCCCTTGAGTGCACAGATGTGATACTTGATATAAAGGTTCCTCAATAAGTGTCTGTTTGTATTATGGAAGGAATTCCCGAAATTCCCACGGGAAGGGGTTGGACTTTTTAGTTTGTATGAAAAATCTTATTCCTTGAGTGTACGGATGTGATACTTGGCATGAAGGTTCTTCAAAAAGTGTCTGGTTGTGCTACGAAAAAAATTCCCAAAATTCCCACGGGCACGGGAAATATATGATTTTTAGTTTGTATGAAAAAAAACTTATTCCTTGAGTGCATGGGCGTGATACTTGGTATAAAGGTTCTTTCAGTGGGTGTCTGGTTGTATAGTTTCTGAAATTTCCACGAGAAGGGTAGTTAAGCGCATACGAAGTTGCGGGATAAAGCTAGTTATTAAATAAAGTAGTACGTAGGTCTTTTTTCAACGTTTTAAGGAGTGTTTGTGCTAAGAATAATTTGTATAATTATTTATCATTTGGTTTTAAAGTCTAGTTTAAAAATAAATAATAGTGCACACATGCGTGTGTAAAAGGCAACTTACTTGAGGGGCCCCGGCTTGGTAGCAGAAACCATTAAGGTTCTTCTGTCTAGCCATTATCTTAAATTGTAACATACTTTATCATGTGCCAGTGATGTGTTTTGGCAATGTTAAATTTGGGTGTTAGTAATAAGAACCCTGAAAAATCCTGCCACCAAAAATCACTCGGATTAGTCTCTTTTTATGGGTAACTTATCCATGGGCGTGGGTCCTAATCAGCTTACTCATGTTAAATTTTGTGATATAGGTATTTATTAACTTCAATACTTAAGCAACTATAAACCACTTTAATGTGCGGATATCGTTCAAAGCCAACTGCCAGTAACATTATTAATCACCAAACTTATATCAGTCTGTCATTGACAACAAACTTATCACTTGAAAGTAAGTAGTTTTGTGTCAAGAACAATCCAACAACTAAAACAACAATACAACATTGGACAGTGTTTAGGAAAGGCCGAAACAGCGGTTATCTAACTCTGGCAAATAATTCAATGACAGTTGAAAATGTCAAATAGAAAAATAATGATACCAGTTAAAAACTTCATAGTGTAAATTCTGAATGAGAATGAAGTTAGTTTCCCTTTGCTAACAGCACAATAAAAATACATTACAACACTATTATTTAATAATCAAAGAATGCAGAGCATTAAAAAAGTCGACTTCACGTCAATACTTTGGCCGACTAATAATGCCATACTTACACGAAAACATTCTCCGAAATCATACATATGGTTTAAAAATTAAAAATTTTCAATGAAGTACCTACCCAAGCGATTTCGTTGATTTATATAGGACCAACTATGAAGTATCCTCTATCATATGAATTAACAATTTTTAAAATCGATTCATAATTGTCTGAAATGTCGGGTAACGAAGACACAAAAACAACCATATAGACGAATTGCGAACCTCCTCCTTTTTTGAAAGACGGTCGAAAAATAATTACATTAATTCACTAAAAACGCATCACTATTTTTTTCTTCCCTAAAGTGGGCGCACTGGAACTATCATTTTACTGCATTGTATTATTTGCCAGGGTATCTAATGGGCCGTATTTGACATAACAATATCAATTTTTAAATCTCTCTAGTGTCAAACTTAGAAGAATCAAAATCTGTTTTTGTTAGCAACTTTTGAGTCTGAAGTCAAAATTAAAACCTAAAATTAGTGAACTTAATGTCAATTTGAGCCCATTTACATCATCAGCAGCCTGTAGGCGTCCACAGCTGGACATAGGCCTCTTCCACTTACTTAAGTAACAATAAATACATACATACATAACCTCAAGCCTGTCTCGCTCCGATCCAGGCATACCTCTTTCGCTTCCTCCACGTTCATGAATCTTTTCATACACGATCACCGGTTACAGGTTCTTTTAACTAGGCCCTTTTTAAGAACGTCGCCAGAAGCAACAAACCATATTAACACTTTATATCATTATTTAAGGGTATGAGTATAGCTTAAAACAATGAAAAGTGGCGTGAAACCTAGAAATTTTACGAAATCAGATTCTAATAAAATTATCAATAAAATATATTAGCACTTAAGTTAATTGCTTTCCATTTACCAAGCGATCTAGCAAGAAATTTAAAGAAAACCTAATTTGCTACCACTGGCGCTGCGCCAATGTGTAATGGTCACAAGAATCACAGAACGTTAGTTCAATTGCTTTTTTTGCAACAGCTTAGCTAAGCTAAGCTAATGTTGAACCTGTAAACCTAATTAAAATAGCTTGGGACGGCTAATACATTGCTATATATAAGAGTTTTCTTTTCCCAGAGAACTGTGCATTTTTCTTAGTCTTGTTCACTTTTGAATACCTTTTGAAAATTAATTTTGAAACCTCAACTATTTGAGTTGAAGTGTACGATAAAATGAAACTTATCAAGATTCCATTAAAAAGCCATTTTATTGAAATTTAAACTAACTTGACACATTAACTATGTTGACAAAGAAAAGATGAAATAAGCTCGTGTCATGAAGAAACAAAAAATTTGTTACGATGCAAACATACTAAAGTAAATTTATAAAATAAAAACTTTTTAATAAATAATCTTTATCGCGTGTTTTTACGTTTTAGTTCGACGTTTCGCTGCCTTTACAGACCTGTGGTAAATACGTAAATAATAAAAAATCCCCAGACAATCAATAAAAGTGTTTTATTTAATCACACCAACTACATGGCCCCAAACTAAGCATAGCTTGTGTTAAGGGATACCATGTAGCGAACTAGGTGGGAACCTAGAATATAAATACATAAATAGATAAACATCCAGACACGGAACATTTTTTTTGTTTCGTGCGGGAATCGTACCCGCAACCACTGGCGTCTAAAGCAGACAGGTTTACCCTATCGCGCCTATAATATTTGTATTTGAAAATGAATAAAAAGAAATTTGATAATTACATAATCAATGAAGGAAACAGCGATACCAGTGACTCTGAGGATTCATTCCATATAGAATCTCTGGATTTAGGTTTTGATTACAATGAATAAAAACACTTTTTGCATTTTATTGTTTTATATTTAAACCTAATTAAAATTAGTTGCCTATCATTTTTAATAATACACTTCTCATCAAAAAGTAGGACAGTACCAATATTGTTATTTTTACGACAATTTTATAAAAAAAATGACGTGTGACACTCGGAGACTGCCGCGGTAAAGCTATTGTGCCGGTCGGAGTGGGGGGTGTTAGGTTTTTTTCGTTACGGAAATTTCTGGATTCGGTCCCCACGCTCAGGGCCCGCGATAGAAGCTATGCAATAGCTTAAAAATTAATCAAGTATAAAGTTTGTTTAATCCATTTATTTCGTACTATTTTTGGGATAACTATGATGAATTTTTTTTAATGCGCCAGGTTTTTCAAGTACTTATCTACTTTCATTAGCAAGACCATAAATTGATTCGGGAAAACTTAATAAACGCTTTATAATTTCGTCAACCGGTACTTTAACCTCAAGATCTCTTTATATTGGAGACTAGCCACAGCCCGCGGTTTTACCCGCGTAACTTTTGATCCCGTGGGAATTTCGGGATAAAATATAGCCTATAACCTTCCTCAAGAGTTGGGCTATCAAATGCAAAAATAATTTTTCAAATCCCACTTTTAGTTTCTGAGATTAGCGCGTTCAAACAAACAAACAAACAAAAAAACAAACTCTTCAACTTAATATATTAGTATAGATCATCATTTATCATACCATTGAATCGTAAAAGGGGTTCAGAAAATTATCTTTATCGAAGGAAGATAGTGAAATAATCGTATACACTTGGACGATCGCGTATACGTGTGTTTTAAGATTTATTTATTTAAAATTTAAAAAAAAAGTTTAGCAAAAAAGTGAAAGTAAAAAATAAACGAGACAAAATTCGTAAATTACCTTAAATGTGACTTCAAAGAATATGCTTTTTCAATAGACTATAAATATAAATAAATAAATAAATAAATATTTCTGATACTCACACAACATTATCTAGCCCAAATTAAGTTTCTCTAAAGAACTTGTGTTATGGATACTAGATAACTGATATACTTAAGAAATGTATAAACATATATATTAAATAAATACATATTTTTTATTAGAATAAACTTAAATAAACATATAAACATCCATGACTTGACGACTAATATCTGTGTTCATCACACAAATATCCGCCGCCGCCGGGATTCGAACCCAGGACCTCTGGCATAGAAGGCAATGTATGTTACCGCTACACCAGCCGGTCGTCGACAGACTTTTAATTTAAGAACAAGGAGTGAAGCTTAAGCGTATCCTAGTAGACAGTCAGACCTAAGGCATTTCCGAAATTCCAGGACGTGATAGTTTGAGATCATCCATGAAGAGAAAAAATGAAATAAAAAAAATAAACCGTAAGTTGGAGAATTCATTACGCAACGTATTAGTGTAATGCAATAGATACTTAGCGGGTGGTGGTGTGCGTGTGGCGGAAACATTGCTGTGTGCGTGTTGACTAAGGCAGCGCGTCGGGAAAAGTGCAGGTCTCTTTTTTTATTCACTAGCCACCGCGCGCGGTTTTACTCGCGTAACTTTTGATTCCGTGGGAATTTCAGCGCTAAATATATCCTATAACCTTCCTCAAGAGTTGGGCTATCAAATGCAAAAAGAATTTTTCAAATCCCACTTTTAGTTTCTGAGATTAACGCGTTCAAACAAACAAACACACAAACAAACAAAAAACAAACTCTTCAGCTTTATATATTAGTATAGATAGGGATTTCTACTGAAAAATTAAATATCTACTTCTATTTCATAATTATGATCAGAATCGAGTTCAGAATGCTCTCCTTTGTATCTAAAGTTTGTCACCAGTCACCCTGTATAATCTTATCTTCCCTGGATAAGCGTGTCTTAAAAGAAGACACCCCAAGTGAACCCCGTTCAGATGTATGACTTAGCGAACACCCTTTGTTTAAAACGTACCGCCAAATTTTACTGTTCTGGCGATACGATAACCAGTTCTTTCCCAAACCCATGTCTCTTCTTCGACCTTATCTTCACTTACTTTCAGGTAAGATTGATTTCAAAAAGTATTCTGAAAATTCGTTGTCAAACTGACCCTTTCTTCCATGCTAGACTGGGAGCGAAAAAAAAACATAGAATGTGCCAGCTGCTTCTCTTCCCGGCGTACTGTAAAACTCAGTTAAGGGACAGAGGTTTTATTGGAGGTTTTTTGTGAGCGATAGGCTGACCTCGTATCACTGCCGTAGTCTCTCTACACCATTATTATGCCTCCTTTGTAAAACGTGACATCGGATGGTTTTATTATATAATCTGGTTATAACATCTGGTGTTCAGCCTAACCCATAAGGGATACAGGCGTGTCGTTATGTATGTATATTATGTAACTGACCTTTCTCTGAATCAAATCCAGGACTCCGAGGGATCGCACCACGGAGGTCATCAATAGAATAATGAACCATAAAAACTTTGGACATTACGATTTTACTGCGATTGGTTCGATTTTCAAATACTGTTCGGTTTAACAGTTATTGCCAACTTCACTCTCTTTAATTTGGCTTCAGTGCAGAATTAACTGAAAGTAATATTTAACGTAAAATTGAAGGAGTTTAATAAAATAACTACATTTCTTTATCAGTTTGATTCTCCGTTTCTTAGAAATTCATTGAGTTTTCGACACAGTTTTCGTTGCCATACTCCTCCGAAACGGCTTGACTGATTTTGATGAAATTTTTTGTGCTTATCCGGTATCTATGAGAATCGGCCAACATCAATTTTTTTTTTTTATTTATATGGCAAAACAACGTTTGCCGGGTCAGCTAGTGTTAACATATAATCCTCCTATAATAGTCAATTTTATTTTAATAGCAGATTAAGAATGATGAGTGGGTCTAAATTACAGGAGAGACACATTTTTCACAAATATTTTTCATTAATTAAAATTTCAAAAATTTTCGAAGTGATAAAAATTTACGTTTAATCTTTTGTTTATGACTACACAGCAAGTAATAAAACATTTTCATCTAATTGTATGTAGTTATAAAATGTAGATTAGATAGAACTTAAATTTTACTCAATAAGAAGAATTTTGAAATTTTCGTTTAAATATTGAAATAAATATTGAATTTCGTACCAACTAATCATTCTTAATCTGCCATTAAAATATAATTGACTATTATAAATGGACCCTGTATATGCCTCAAAGTTGCATGTCAAATTTTGACACTATTCTGCCAATCAATGTCACTAGGAGGACCATCTCTAAACAACATGCACGTCAACGGATATAATGTTAAAATTTACAGAATCAGGGCCCTGAAGAGTTTGTTAATTTGAATGAAAATATGAGACTGATTTATAAAAAATACATACATACATACATAACGTCACGCCTGTATCCCTTATGGGGTAGGCAGAACACCAGAGGTTATAAGACCATCTGATGTCACGTTTGACAAATTTGGAGGTATTATAAAGATGGAGACAGACTATTGCAGTGACCAGGGGTCAACCTATCGCCCACAAAAAACGCCTTTAAAACCTCTGTCCCTTAACTGACTTGTTTAACTCACTTGCTCGTAAAGTGAGCCTTATTCTATTGAATTTAGAACTTTAAACTGGTCACGTTTGTAATTAGCAACTTAGCTCACTTGTTACATAATATACTATTACAGTATGCCCGGGAAGAGAACCAGCTGGCACATTCCATGTTTTTCTTTCGCTCCCAGTCCAGCATGGAAGCATTAAATATTTTTACATTTGATAGCCTAATTCTTGAGAAAGTAACATATAATTCAATCCATATAACAAATTCCTTCAGGATCAAATATTAAACCGAAGTTGCAAGTCTACCATAAAACTGGGAAATCCACTTTACTTTTCCAAAAAAATATTGTAACTCCGCGAATTTTCTGTTGAAGTTAATGAATTGTATCATTCGCTTATTTTCTCGAGTTAATCTTAGTTCGCGTTTGATTGATGGGCTCTGTATCAACAAATCCACTTATTTCTTTTAAGGCTAACAGAGCGTTCAGTCAAAAGTAACAGATCTTTGTTAAGTAATTTATACTTTTGATGAATTGGATTTTTTCCAAAGCGGGTCGTTTATTTTTCTTTTTAATACTTTTTTTAAAAAGTATTATACATGGTTAAAAAGTGTTTTATTTAATACTTTTTTTCTTTAAATGTTTACGTGTTATTGCTTGGAGAGATTTTCTAGCGTTAATTATAAATAAAGAAATAAAAATTTCTGACACTCACACAACATTATCTAGTACAAATTAAGTTTCTTAAAGAACTTGTGTTATGGATACTAGATAGCTGATATACTTAAGAAATATATAAACATACATATTGAATAAATACATATTTTTTTATTAGAATAAACTTTAATAAACATAGAAACATCCATGACTTTACGACTAATATCTGTGTTCACCACACTTATATTCACCGCTGCCGGGAGTCGAACCCGTCCTGGCGTCTGGCATAGAAGGCAATGTATATTACCAGTACACCAGGCGGTCGTCTAACGATTATGACTCAACCATGAATTCGCTGTAAAAGAGATGTGCCAAAATGCAAGGAGCTTTGGCCAGATACTTGTACACTTTATCGAAAAATTAATAAAGACCCTTTTTTAATTTTTCGATAAAGTGTACAAGTTCCGACTCTGGAACCTCTTTGTGTACCTCTTTCCGACTTTGGAATAGTTTTTAAATCATTTTTTTTTTTCTTATAATATCCCCAGACAATCACTCCAACTACATGGCCCCAAAGTAAGCATAGCTTGTGTTATGGGATACCGAATTAGGGGGGGAGCTTAGAATATAAACACCCAGACATGGAACATTTTTCTGGATCCGTGCGGAAATCGTACCTGCAACCACTGGCGTCTAAGATAAAAACACAGACAAATAAGTACGGTACCACTATGAATGAAGTTGACTTGACAACTCCCGTCAATATAAAAGACACCATGTCAGTGTTACTCCTAAAAAAAAAGAAATATAGTGAAAATTATGTTAACTTAAGTATTTTCCTATGATAACTGTACATTCATATATTTTTCTTTATCGTGTAAAGGGACCTGGCCAGAACCAAAACAGCTCTTATTCAATAGAGACCAAAGAATCTTTATTTCAGTAGAGTGCAAATCTGTGTAAACTTTCATAATAAACTAGCTTCAGTCTGTAGCTTGTTGAAAATCGTTGTTTTTTAAAGTAGAGGATGAAATTTTTTAAACCAAATAATCATGTTCATTAAATTTCTTTAGAATATTTTGCTGATTCACGGACGTGCCGCCAGACACATTGCCCTAATTTTTATATTTTAAAGACCAGATTTTACTCAGAACAAGGTAAATTTAGTGCCATCCTTTTTCAATTTCTTAATAAAAGATATTCTTTGCTTGGCCTATCAATGCTTAAAGTTTTTTTTTCTTTATGCAAAAAAGGTTCTACCTCAGATTGATGCACTAGTTCAGCTACATTGGCTTTCACAATTAGCTGTCTTGTGTTTGTGTTTTTTCATGTCATGATCAATTTGTACTGTATGTACCTATTTGTATTAATTCGTATAATCCTGACTGAAAAAGGGTGCCAAGAGTTTTTTTCCGCCGGCTTTTTTTGTCTCTTGGTTTACTGTAATATCTTATTCAATAACTATCAACACCTTGTTAAAGCCGAAGTACAAAATTGTGACGTCATTAAGCGGCCATTCGATGGTCTTATGATGAATAAAAAAATATTCGAATAAAAAAATATTCATTTTTATTTTCATTTTTGCAACAGCATACTATCTCAACACTCTTGCTTCGGATCTAAGATATATTATAAGTCCAGGAAGTAGTGATAGGTAATATTGTAATATTAACGACCACTTTGGCGATGAGGTAACACTGTCTGCCTCAGACGCCAGTAGTCGCGGGTTCGATTCCCGCACAATGCAAATATTTGTGTGCATATAACATCTTTGTTTGCATTGGTTTGGGTGTAATATGTATGAGATGTATGTATTTACAAAAAACTAGTATTAGTATGTTTATCTGTTATCAACTTTAACACAAGCTATGTGATTATTTTATGGCTTAACTAACGCTTTGTGAATGAGGGTGATATAATAATGATTTAAACAAGATAACGAGTATTTTGAACAGACAAAAAAGGAGGAGCTTTTCAATTCGTGTGTATGTTTCTTGTGTTTTTGTAACATGATGTACCGGACAATTATTATGAATCGATTTTGGAAATTCTTGTTTTAAATGACAGAAGATACTTCAGGCTTATTCCCATATAAATTTCATCGATATATACTTCATGGAAAATTTAAAATTTTTGAAGAAATATTTATGAATTTGAAGAATGTTTACATTGACGACATTATAATTTAACCAAAGTTTTGACGTGAAGTCGTTTTTTTAATGCTCTGCATTCGTTGATTACATCTAAGTAGGGTATAATATGTAATAACACTTCTCAACATATTCAGTCTTTTATAAAATTATTTAAAATATCAAAGTCAATATCGAAGGAAAGAATTTCAAATTTCGGTAAAATTTTCAAGAAAAGGATGCGCGGTCTGATGTTTGCTGTCGGGAATTTTTCATTATATTGAGCTGCTAGAATAAATATTGATAGAATGATGTTGAAAATTCGTTTTGTTTGAGTAATTGAAATGCAAGCGTAGATAGATTTTAAACTTTTATAGAATAATTAAAAAAATATCAAAAGAAATAATCGCTTCCATTCTGGACTGGGAGCAAAGGAAAAACATAGAATGTACCAGTTTCTCTTCCCGGGCATACTGTAAAAATTAGTTAAGGGACAGAGGTGTGATTGGAGATTTTATTTGGACGATAGGCTCTGTCACTGCAATAGTCTCTCTCCACCAATAAAATACCTCCAAATTCGTCAAACGTGACATCAGATGATATTTTAACCTCTAGTTTTCTGCATACCCCATAAGGGATACAAACGTGAAGTTACGTATGTACTTAGTCAGAAATAATCGTTCATCATCGCCACTATTACAACCCCAGTGCAGGACCATAGATCTCTTCCCTGGGTAACGAGAAAATGGCTCTTGACATACTCATTGAACCACTAATACAGCACCCAAGACCGACTGCTTAACGTGACCTTCGAAGCACGGAAGTTATCGTGAGAAATGAACGGTCGGCGGTCACCTATCCTGATCCACCACGCCGAACGTTGCTGAACCTGCTATGAGAATCGGAATAGGAAATTGGCATAGAAAAGTTTTTACGTGAGAAATATTCGTGTAAAATGGCAATTTTCTTGTTAACCGTCACTTTTTTTAAAATCAAAGTGGGTCAAATTCAGTGTGTCAAATTCAAATTCCAATATTCTTTAGTTCGTAAGTATTTAAATACATTTGAAATAATTCAAACAATTTACAAATTGCACTGAATCTACCACCACTCCGGAAAGTCGATCTGTTGAGAAGAAGTGGCAAGAACTCAACAGCAATCATCTTTTAAAAATAAGAAAAAAAATACACAATAACAATTTACAGCCAGGGAATCCCATCTTCTTGCATCCGGATATCTTATAGTAAACCTTTTCACATAACACTTATCCTTTAATCTATCGAAGGGTTAATCTTAAATATTTTGGAATTTTATTATAAAATAAAGCGTACACATTGATCCATGAACGAGTTGGTGGATGGTACTGTAAGCAAGGTACTTCCCCTTACTGCCCTGTGAATGTTTCAGCCATTTTCTAAACATTTTAAACAATTACACACCTGTACCCAAGTGTAAGTAAAAAATAAATTACAAAACCTGTACGAAAGCTAATTTGTGCTCCTAACACAAACATCCGCCCCGACAAGAATTAGATAGAATAGAAGGCAATAAAAACTTAAAAATAAAAATAAAGGCTCCTTAAACTTTGCCTTTAAAACACGACCAAAGCCTGATAGCAAATCGTTTACTTCCAAAAATTCGTTTCAAATTCGGATAAACCCAGAGGATTATAAAACCTCGAAGTTTTAGATAAGGCAAAGATTGAATTAATATCAAATTCGTAAAGTACGGTCTTAACTTTGAAAAAAAATTAGGATTATAGAGATTTTTTGAGCCGCTTTTTAAATTAATTAAGAACTTTAAGTTTGTATACTTTGAAAGCGTATTTAAATATGTCTGAGTTTGTTCAAGCTCTGTTCCTTACGCAAATAAGCCCTTTTTAGATCTAAAAACACCCTTTAAAAAATTTATTTATTTATTTATTACAAAAATCATAGCACCACCTTTACAGATACTTCCAATGCGATGGTGCTGTCAACATTTACATATTTATTTATACTATTTTAGTCCTAGTCAAAAACACATTCCATTTAATACAAAATAAAATTATTTTCAAATAAAAATCAAATCCAAAAATAAAACAATAATGAAATGTCAAATAAACCTAAAATTATACCTACGTCAAATAAATTTTCAATTACATTTCACATATTATTTCCAAAAAACTAAAAATCATAATTTAACTCTAATCTAACCCATAAAATGATTCATGTTTATTTCGATCATCACTAAAAATATGCCAAAACGTCTCTGGCCCGCGGCTCGAACACTTTGAATACATTTCTAAGTTAACGCTTGCAAAAGATAGTACATACAGTTAGATAGTACAATAATTGGAAAACCTACGCCTAAGGCCTAGTATTATGGTTCTTATTAATATACACGAGCATCATCCTACCGCATTCAGTGCCCACGACACAAAACAGCGGCGATCCGGGGCAGTTTCAAATTCGCAGCAAGCCGCTGCTGGAATAACTTACCTCCACCAATACGATCTGCCAAAACCAAATTTAGTTTTGTCAATAAAATCAAGGCATTATATTTAGAAAATCAGAAGACGTAATAAATATTATTAAAGTCCTTGATAATGAACGTTATGCACCTAACTTATGTTTACATATATTTTGTTATGCGAACAATGCTTAGTTTTAGTTTTAGTAGTGTTAGTATTATAATTTTTTTTTTACCTTTTTCTTTGTTTTTTACTGTTGAAGTTTTTGTTGATCTTTTTTATACTTAATATTATTTTTGTTGTATAGTTATATAGGTATTCATTTAAAGTTTTTATTTTCTAAATTGTATTGCTTTTGAGTATACTTGTGTTAGTTTATTGAATTAGATGGTAAGTTTTTCTAATTTTTTGGCTCCCTCATAATATCAGCGGCAGGGCGTATGTTCTTTATAGCATACACTTTGCCAAATGCTGAGAGGGAGACCATTTTTTTAACATCTCGCCTTATTATTTTTATTTTTAAATGTATTACTTTTACTTTTCTTAAATGTTATGATGATGTTCAAAAATAAATTATTTTCTTTCTTCTTTCTTTCTTTCTTTATTGCGCTGATCAGGCTATTATTCAGGTTTCCAGGTCTTAAAAAACCGACCTCACGTCAAAACTTTGCCTGAAGTGGAAGGTCGTCAAGGTAAACGATCTCCGAATTCATACATATTTAAAAATACATGAAGTATTCAATCGATTTCGATAAAAGGCAATGGTAATATATGGGATCAAATGGAAAGTATCCCCTATCACTTGAAACAAGAATCATCAAAATTGGTTTACCCAGTCAAAAGTTATGAGGTAACAAACCTTAAAAAACACACACAGACGAATTGATTAACTCCTTCTTTTTTGAAGTCGGTTGAAAATTAACTTAACGCGGTAAAAACTGGGTCAAACTAGTCAAAAATGTACACAGCACCTATTATTCAAAAGAGCTTCCTCCATTGCATAAACCCATCCGTTTTCGTGTCGAACAATATCTATTAGCTCAGAAAATAATGCTCATGTTATTCTGTAAGTCCATATATTATTAAAATATTAGTAGCACACGTGCTTCTTGGCTCTCTTCCAAGGGTAGTAGGCGAGTCGTATTAAATTCACCCCAAAGATGGGGTACGTTCAAAAATTATATATTGCTAAGATATTCTGTATGCACAGGGAAATTGATATTTTGGTTTTCTAAGGAATATTTTACTTTGGAAATAAAGTAATGATTTAAAACTTGAATCTGTCATCTGAGATGATGGAAATATATTTTCTTGTATACTTTTTGGTTTGAAACGGTTACTAACAAGCTTGACCTCAGTTTTGCCGAATGGTAAATGACGAGCAACTAACCGCGATATTTTTACTCTTCCTATTCGATTAAATATTAAATAAATTAAGATGACAAATATAATTTGTGACGTCATTAAGCGGCCATTCGATGGTCTTATGATGAATGACAAATTTTTCATTTCATTTCAAATATAATTTTGAATTCGATTAATTTTATGCGAGGTATTTTATTAAGACGACCCCTTTGGCGATGGAGTAACACTGTCTGCCTCAGACACCAGTGCTCGCGGGTTCGATTCCCGCACGGAAGAAAAAAAAATGGTTTCGGTCTGGGCGTTTATCTATATAAGTATTTATATTCTAGGTTTCCCCCTAGTTCGCTACATGGTATCCCATATTAAAAGCTCTGCTTAGTTTGGGGCCATGTAGTTGGTGTGACTGTCTGAGGATTTTATTTTATTATTTATTATTGAATCGTGAAATCTAGAGACGATAAACGACATTCATATTAATAAGACTATACATATAGACAAAACTTTTTTTTTTATTTATTTATTATTTCACAAAAACTTTTTGACTTATGAACTACATTAACTAATTTACAAAATTTACAAATTGTACTGGTTGTTCTAGCATAGCAGCACTGGCATCTGAACTAGGCCGAGCCTGTATCTCAGACACCAGTACAGACAGAAGTAAGCAAACTATGCTTACTTTTTCTCGGGTCCACGAAGCAGTTGGTTGATACGTATATGTTCATACGTGTATATAGCGCAGAGCCAAGCGGAACCTGAAGGGGTCTTACCACCACTCGGATTAGGCTTCTTTCCCAGGACTCGTCTAACAAATCCGGTCCTATGTGCCTATAAACATTAAACATATACACAATAGAAACTTTAAAAAGTTTATATACAGGGTTGATTTTTAGTCACCAGCCAAATTTAAATGTTAGTTTCTTTGATACGATATAAACATACCTGCATATTTATTTTAGAGTCGCTCAGTACATAAAAGTAGAAATATGGAACCACAAACTTTTCAAAAAATAGTCGCTGTTGATGAACATAGCTACTACGACGCGGCATGACTTCGATAATACTACGACGTAGTACTACAAGATGTGTTATAGTAGCGCGTAGTCATCTTTATTTTAATGGTAATTTAGAGTGACTAAGCTTAATAAATTAAGATAAGAGAATAAGATAAATAAATTTCCTTATTAAAAAAATAAATAGTTTTTTTTTTTGCAAAAATCGTTTCTAAAAATGATACTTATTGTGTAAAAAATATTTGGCCGGTGACTACAAACGAATCCTGTAGATACGCCCATTTATACTCTATTACTGTTACACTTATAACTGTCAATATTGCCAAGATCCACATTGTTTGGCATTTCTTTTAAACAGTGATATCACTTATGGTATCACTTATATTTACCCCTTCGAATTGGAAATAAACTTTATTCAGTGGACATAAGGAGCTGTCAGGAACGCATTCTCGCAACGGCCGCACTCTAACATAAATAAATAACACACCAGGTTTAAAATATTTCGAGTTTAATATCCTGTGTTCATAAGTGTTATCAAATAACACGCTAATGAATTTGCGAGCGTTATTACATACGCATTTCAGTAAAGAATACCTATAATACCTACGGTATTATAATATTTCAAAATTGTAAATATATTAAAACTAGGATATATTGAGTAATAATAGGGCAATATTAGGAAAATATTTTCGTAGCTCAAGTATCGTAATACTTGTTGAGAATATCTCAAAATAAAACAAAATCAAAATTTCAGGGAAAACGCAATGTTTCGCCGATAAAAAAAGTGTTATTTATGAACGAAGCTTTTATGCTGTCAATGTGTCATATAAACTTAATTTGCTAGAAAACGTTTATATAATACAATGTGTCTCGATTTGACAGAATTCGTTTATATGTCAAGTAATTTTTGGTATGTTAAATTAAAAAACATTGTTTCGGGCAAAGCAGGAGGAACACTTAAACTTTTTTCATGTAGTAAATTGTTTATTTTATTTCGCTTCCATAATGCAAAAAAATCTTGAGTATTTTAAAATACTTTGTTTCAACTGAAGAATAAAAAAAGAAATTAGATAGGGTAGTTTAATAAATTCACGTGATTCATACCTAGCATTCAAACCCACTTATTTTTTTTGACACATGGATCCTCTGCGTTAATAAGCGGTACTGACAATGTATGGCCGTTCGCCTTTCTTCTTTAACCATGAACAATTTATTTTAAAGTACGTGAATGGTTTTGATAGTTTGAACACAAAAACAGGATATGATTATTTTACCATGCTTTTATTTTTTTATTATCTCAATATTGTAGAAATATTATCTCGACAGCGCTTAAAATTATTTGTTTACATACATACATAACGTCACGCCTTTATTCCTTATGGAGTAGGCAGAACATCAGAGGTTATAGGACCATCTGATGTTACGTTTGACAAATTTGGAGGTATTATAAAGATGGAGAAAGACTATTGTAGTGACAGGGGGTCAGCCTATCGCTCACAAAAACACCTTTAAAACCTCTGTCTCTTAACTGACTTTTACAGTATGCCCGGGAAGAGAAGCATCTGGCACATTCTACGTTTTTCTTTCGCTCCCAGTCCAGCAGATTATTTGTTTTGTTATTCTCATTGACGCTCTGATGAATCTATAATATACCACATTTACTAGGCTACTTTAAATGAGCTGAAAACGTACTGCACTGCGATCACAGAACTTTATCGAATCGTTTGTTAACGATTGTTCGTATAGCATGGAGACGGTTTTTAAGAAAAAAATTAAATCTATCCATTGCCACACGGCCCGTTTAAATATATGTGTGCCTTGTTAATTTTGAATGTTTGTAAACATGTTGTACTCATAAATATCTGTTAAATAAAAAAATACAATGTTACTCAAACCTTGCAACCGACTCCATTGTACGGTGGGTGTTAGAGGAGACAAGTTAAACAACCGAAATCTGGATCATAACTGAGTTTATTAGGATAAGTCAACGATTATATATTATAGATATGATTCACCTACTACATCTCCCATGCGGAAGAAAAAAAAATGATTAACATTACAATACATTTTTTTTTTTTTTACAACACTATACCTTTATATGATTCTTATTACTAGACAGTTACAGATCTAAAATATATTTATTTATTGATTAGGAGTATATAATTTTGTTCTATTTTTATGCACTAATTCTATTTTTCCATTTTTAAGTATTTCTATGTTAGGTGATACATCTTTTATCACTTTATATGGTCCACAAAATATAGGATCTAATTTATTACCTACTTCATTTTTAATTAAAACTAAGTCATCAATATTATACTTAATAGGATTAATACATTTGTCATACATAATTTTCCTTTTTTCCTTTGATTTAAGCAAATTGTCTCTCGCTTCTTTTTGCGCTAATTGTAAGCGATATCTTAACTCACAGGGATATGAGTCATAATTGTACAGTGGTTCTACTTGTTTTGTTAAATTACTTGGAAGTGAACATCTTTTCCCAAACACAAGTTCATACGGTGTGAAATGTGTTTCGGAATGAACAGTGGTATTATAAGAGAATGACCAATATGGTAGCCACTTACTCCATGTCTCTGGATGGTTATCCGTCTGAATCCGTAGAAAAGAATTTAAATTCTTATGTGAGACTTCCAAAGCTCCAATCGACTGATGGTGATAGGCTGTTGAAGATATTTGTTTTATTTCTAATAATTTACATACCTCTTGGAAGGTTGTTGCCATGAACTCCTTTCCTCGATCAGTAGCAATTACTTTCGGCATTCCATATCTAAGGATAAAATTATTAACTAAGCATTTTGCTACTTCTTCAGCCGTCTTGGATATCAATGGATAGGCTTCGACATATTTCGTTAGCTCGCATTGTAACGTTAACGCATATGAATAATTATTACTATCAGTTTCTATAGGACCAATAAGATCTAGAAATATTTTTTCAAATGCAGTATTGGCTGTAGTAGTTAAATTCATTGGTTCCTTAACAGGTAAAGAGTGCTTTTGGCGCTGACATTTATCGCAACGGCGCACATATTCTCTTACATCACTATCAATACCTGGCCAATAAAAATATTTTTTAATATTATTAGACATCCTTCTCATGCCAGCATGGCCACTACTAGGCAAGAGATGGAAGTCATTTAGAATAACTTTTTTATCATCTTTATTATCTATAACTTCAACATTATTTATAATACATAGACGTGGTCCGGATCTATTCATATTCTTTATTTGTTCCACTAACTTTTTAATAAATATCGCATTATCGCTTTTCTTTATTATACATACTTCACTAACATTTACAGACTTACAAAACGTATCTAGCTCACACACGAATTCGCATCGCGACATTTGTGACTCTGAGTCTAAATATTTAATGTAAATTACTCTATTTTTTAGAACATAACATAGTATTTTACTCTCTTTACTTATATCATTATTTTTCCTTAGTTTATTTAACTCTTCTCTACTCTTAAGAAATTTTAGCTCAACTGATTCTGTCGGTTTGATATATGAACTCACAACTTTCGGCTGATCAGACCTCAAGTTCGTTTGCTCAATATTTCCCGAAGAATCGTCATTATTTAATTTTCTTGTTTGCGCTCGAGTAAGTACTGTTATTGCATTTTCATGCAACTCTTTCAGTTCATTTGATGTTATACAGATTCGAGATAAGGCACCTGCAGCTGCATTATCTGAACCTTTTACGTATTCTATTTCAAAATTATACTCTTCTAATAAGAGTCTAAACTTTAAAAGTCTGCTCGAAGGATCTTTCATACCGAAAAGGTAAACTAATGGCTTGTGGTCAGTTTTAATTTTAAAATGTTGTCCATACAGATACGGTCGGAAATATTTAACTGCCCAAACTATTGCTAGCAATTCTTTTTGTATTACCGGATAGTTAGATTCAGCTTTATTAAGAGTTCTACTTGCGAAAGCTATTGGTTTATTATTTTTATTGGATAATATTGCACCTAATGCTTTATTTGATGCATCTGTCTGTAGTATGAAATAATTATTATCCGAAAAATCTGGATACTGTAAAATTGGAGGTGACATAATACACTCTTTTAAAGTTTCAAATGACTGTTGACACCTATTATCCCAAACAAAAGGTACATTTTTCTTGCAAAGATAATTTAAAGGTAAAGCTATTTTAGCAAAATTTGAAATGAATTTCCTGTAATAACCGATAAATGCAACGAATCTTTTGACCTCATCTGCATTTTCAGGTTGTGGGTAATTTTTAACCACTTTTAATTTATCTGGATCCGGTGAAATACCTTCACTAGAAATCAAGTGACCTAAATATAAAATTTCTTTCTTCAAAAAACAACATTTTGACGCATTTAATTTTAAATTAACTTTTCTAAGTCTTTCAAAAACATCTAATAAATTCCTATTGTGAGATTCTAAATTTCTACCAAATATTATTAAATCGTCTTGATATATTAGGCACTTTTCATGATTTAATCCAGACATTGCCAAGGTCATCATGCGTGAAAATGAACTAGGACTTGTTTTAAGGCCCATAGGCATCCTAGTCATTTGGTATTGACCCGAATAGAAAGCTGTGTATTTTCGAGACTGTTTTTCTAAATTCACATTATAATAACCTTGATAAAGATCTAAGTGCCTAAAATAAAGACTACCAGAAAGTGATTCCAATATTTCTGTGATGTCAGGGAGTGGAAATTTGTCATCTTCAATCACATTATTTAATTTACGGTAATCCACTACTAAACGCCATTTCTTTTCACCTGTAGCATCACTCGTTTTCGGCACTAATAATAATGGACTAGACCAGTTACTTTTGCTTGGTTCAATTACTCCATCCTGTAATAACTTATCGATTTGCTTCTTAATTTCATTTTTCTGACTATGAGGTATTCTATATTGTTTTGAAAAAATAGGGTTGGTATTATTTTTTACTGAAATCTGATGTGTGTAGATATCAGTTGTACACAACTTATCTCCTGGCAAATAAAAAATATCCGCGTATTTAGCGCATATCTTTTGAATACTTGAATGCTCTTCGCAATTTAAATTATTAAGTTGCAATAAAGAAAATAATTTCTTAACCCTTTTTGAATTCATATTAGATTGATCAAAAACGCAAAGTTCGTAATCGCTAAGCTTATGTATAATTGGAATTAATTCTGTATATTTCAGCCTGACGGGCTCCTCAGTAACGTTTAAAATTTTAATTGGAATTTTCCCTTTAATAGGTTTTGCCAAAGAATTCGCTAAAAACACACCATTTTGTATTTCAGTTGAACAAACTAAACAATCTTCACGAATATCAGTTTCAATAAAATGAATTGATTCACATCGCGGTGAAATCTCAAAAATATCAGTGCTTAAGTAACTTGACTTATTATTAAAGTTCTTCGACAATGGTAACAAAATATTGTTACTTAAACCTGAATTAAAAGTTAAAGTATTTAAATTAAAATCCAATTGACACTTAAATCGATTTAAAAAGTCTCGACCTAAAATCCCATTCACTTTAATTGGTAGCGAATTAAAAACAAATACTTTATGAGTAATGATATCATTTCCAATCAAAAAAGGTAAGTATATGAATCCACTAGTTTCAACTTTGCCCCCGATTCCATTTATGAAAATGTTTTCTTTATAAACATGTAATCTAAGCTCTCTGACGCACGAAAGTTTTAGGGCAGATAATGATGCCCCCGAATCTAATAAAAATGAATACGTTACCTTACTTGGAACTATCGGTAAATGAATAAAACAATCACTATCACTCGCTAAAATTGAATGATTCATATCGTTAGTCACGAAAAAATGTTTCAAACTTTGGTTCATTTTCTGTACGCATATGGTTTTCCGATTCGCTAATAGTATTAACATTATGCCTGCTTATCCTTTGATTTCCACGCTGCCTATTATAGTACGTACCTCTATTAGCACGTCTCTGGGTCGTTTGACCTCGCTGCAACGAACGATCCCCAAATCCTCGTTGCTGGTGACCAGAATAACCCCAATTTCGTCCACGATTAGGATTTGTACGTCCGGAAAAACCTATACGTGAACCTCTAAAATTTCCATGAAAATTACGTGAATTAGAAAAATATCTTTTACTCATACCCATTATTTCTCCACTGGTGGACGCTCCGGAAACCTCCTCGTCCTGGGCGGCTTGCACGGCGTCCTTCAAAGAGCTATAATTCCTAGCCGAAATAATGGTGCTTAAACGACGATTTCGCAACCCGTCGGAAAACTGTTTAATTGCTAACTTTTCATTTATAGGTTTTAATATATTATAAGACTGTGTGTTTCCGTCAGCTTGCGATATCGTTAAATCTACAAATAATTCAGTAATTTCCTTCCCAAAATCAGCTATAGATTTCTCATGCTGTTTTACTCGCTGCAATTTATTTTGTATTGCAGTTGCCCCCTTTTTAGGTAGCAATTCCCTAGTCATATCGGTAATTAACTCACTGATAGAATTATACTCGTCCCTTAATTTTAATTTAGAAGCTTGAGATAATCTGCTTTTTAATATAAACTTCAACAAATTCATTTTACACTCAGGTTTATTAAGAATTGAATCGTAATACTCAATATTATCAATTAACTGTTTAATACTACTTTCACTATCGGTCATTACCGGCAATAAAGTTAAAGCCGTTTTTAAATCAAAACAATCCATGTTTGATTGACTTACAATTTCTTCTTTGCACAATAATAAAATCTCAGAATGAAGTTTCTCAAAATCCTTACACAATTTCTTTATTAATAATAAATCGTCACTTTTTATCTTTCCCTTATCTAAATCTTTCTCTAATTCTAATAACCAGCTAGAATAACTATTAAATATAGCATTAGCTTCCGTAGATTTACTTTGCAAAATACGACCTTTTCGTCTTTCTGAACCGATTTTAATTAAATAAGTTCTTATTTCTTTTAATTCTAAAAATAACTTTTCTAAAACAATAGACATGACTTACCAACAAACTGTAGATTAGAATACATTTTCATAAAATACCTTATAACTCACCAACGTTCACTTTTTATTTATGATTACGTAGACACCTGTACTTTTACTATTTAACTAAAACATAAAATATATCGTATAAAAACTTAATCGTAGGTTCAAAAACGCGGTGTCACATTTTTAAAAATATAGTTAGGTATCTACATATAAAACTAATACGTAAGTACGAACGAGTAACCACTTATTGTTTCTATTTATGACACATAGTTATTAAGACGATTAGGTATATTGTACATAGATACGCGTTTAAAATACACTTCACAACACTTTACACTACATATTTTGCACTTTGTTGACCTTCAGCGGTATTCATTAAGCCAGCTGGTGGCTGTGGTTGTCGACGAAAAATAGACCTTCGTATGGCATTCCGGTGTATCTCCTCTGCTATCCACTTTTTGTGGCACTTTTTATACATTCGGTATGCAGCAAATGTAATTATCAAAAGAAAACTTGTCAAAATGGTTATTAGCAGAATATTAGTTACGCTCAAATGATAGCGAATTTCTTCAACCGAAGAATTATTTCCAGCAGCCGCATTCTGAATTATTAGGGTTTCCTCCTTACTTTGTTGTTTGCCCATTTTTCGCGTTAATAATTAGTTCTTTCACCAAATGTACTCACTCGTAAAAGTCTTAAAACCGAATACATTTTTATATTGAATTCAAAGTTATTACTCACTTAGTCTTAATCATTGTTTAAAATGTTCCACACTATATATGGGAGAGCGTATCGGATTCGCGACGCGCGCCTGCTCGAGCAGCGCGCGGTGGCAGGGTCGCCATGTACGGTGGGTGTTAGAGGAGACAAGTTAAACAACCGAAATCTGGATCATAACTGAGTTTATTAGGATAAGTCAACGATTATATATTATAGATATGATTCACCTACTACACCATACTATACGAGCATTCGTAAACATTCGTAAATATACGATTCGTTAACGTTCTGTGATCGCACTACTGCTAAACTAATTTGGACAGTCCAAGCCAGGGGCTTTATTCATAATGAGAATTGCCGTCTTATAACATGGCAAGATAAGATATCCTGTTTCCTAGCTCACGTCCTACGTTTGTGAGTCTTAGAGCAAAACTAGACCGTTGTTTGGGATTTCAACTGCAAGTTAAGTTAAAGACTTTCACACCAGATTTTGTCACTGCTAATTATATTCATTAATAATACATACGTATTCTGTGGTGGTGTTCGCTTTTGATTCAATAAGTATTATTGCATTGCACTGTACTTATGTTTGACAAATACCGTTTTTTGACGAAACAAGGGTTTGACAAACGTAGAATTTGAGAAAAGAAGAGTTTCACGGAATTGGTCGCTACCATTATATTCAACATTTAACTTTATTAATATTGTCTTAAGTTTTCACGATGCATAACCTACAATTAAACATTTTTTAAGCGGATTAGTCGCGTTTAATTTATATTTTACATTTTAACTCGTCGTTTCGGTGTCTTTTCAAAGGGGACTTATTTTATGACGACCACTTTGGCGATGGGGTAACACCACGGAGGAAATATTTTGTGGGTAACACTGTCTGCTTCAGACGCCAGTGGTCGCGGGTGGGATTCCCGCAAGGAACAAGAAAAAATTGTACCGTGTCTGGGCGTTTATCTATATAATATGAATTTACATTCTAGGTCCCCCCTTAGTTCGCTACCTACAAGGTATCTCATATCACAAGCTCTGCTTAGTTTGGGTCCATGTAGTTGGTTCGATTGCCTGGGGATTTTATTATTATTTAAATTTACGTTTTGGTGTCTTAACAGAACTTATTATCAAGAGTGTTTTCATTTTTATATTCTAATTATATAAGGTCGCCACATAATAGTCAATAATATTTTAATAACAGATTTAGAATGATGAGTGGGCCTGAATTTCGAAAAAAAAAATACTTTTGGCCATTTTTCATAAATTAAAACATCCAAATTCTTCTAAGTGATCAAAATTTAAGTTTAATCTGTAGCTTATGACTACACAGCAAGTAATAAAAACGTTTCCATCTTATTGTATGTACTCAACAAATGAAGATTAAACTTAATTTTTACTCACTGAAAAAAAAATTGAAATTTTAATTTATAAAAAAATAAAAAAAAAACGAAATTCACATCCACACATAATTCTTAATCTGCTATTAATATTTAATTGACTATTATAGGCGGACCCTGTATTTAAAATACGAATTAAAAAACTAAGCAAAACTGACAAAACAAAAACTTATACTTATTATCAACTAAGTATATACTATAACTTTACTGAGTTTAAGTTATTAAAACCACGCTGAGATATTCTTACCTGAACCCATATCAGATTTTTCCAAAACATTCTCGAATAAGCAATGAGATCACAGTTGGTCTTCCTACAATAATAATATTATAAAAATCCTGCGTCCACATCCAACTTGCAACTATTTTGTTATACGTATGTGCAATGTGCCTTGTTCATTATCTTATGAACAACGTTATCCTTCTTTCAAATCTAATCTTCGTTTGATTTTGGTAGTTAGCGAAACTTTTCATTTAGATAACTTTTTAATTAGATCCCACAGGAAGTCTCTGAGCTTACCCTTTTTTTCAATCCCTTTTTTCGAAGGGCCGAGTCCTTAATGAATGTCATAAGGTATTACTAGCAAGAAACACGAGTAAAACCCTTTGTCTTCAGACACCACGGTATTTGAGACTCAACCAGAAGACTTAACATACCTTCTTTTAGCCCTTATCGATGCTGATAGTAAGTGAAAAGGTACAAGTTGAACAAAGACATCTTCCATTCTGGCTAAATAACACAGTAATGAAAGATCATGCCACGAAATGCATAGACCACTGTAACATTTATATCTCATCCCTGTAATACTGAGAGGATATCCAATCAAGTATAGCGTCTCACATATCGTGAAGGATATCTTGAAATTGTCAGTTTCCATCGGTATTGGCGGCTAGATTTACTGCAAACAACGAGGCAGAATACAATATGTATTGTTATGGTCTCAATATGCGTAGCGAAAGCGCCAAAATCCTATCAAAACAAAGCCAATGGATGAATCGTGAATAGACATTTTAAACTATAAGAGGTTTTCTGACAGCTTATTGAAAAAACAAAACTGTACAAAATTGGTACAAAAGGCTTCGATAGATGGCGCTTTACAAAAGGCGAAGGCGAAGAATTCATTCCACACTGCGTTTTTAAAAGTAAACTAAATTAATTGACGTCTGTATCAGAAATTGAACGTATAAATAACCATAGATGGTAGATACCACTTACCTACATTATAGTTTACAGACTTAACGCCTTCGGCTTTTTAAAAGTGCCATCTATAGAGGTTTTTTGAACTAATTTTTATGAGCTGTCAGAGAACTCCCCATTAAAACCTATGTTTCCTCGTCACTTCTCTTTGAGCTTGAAACACAAACATCCTTTAGAGCCATAACTTAATACATGTGAAATAAGGTGAGATATTTTGACAACGCACCTTTAAAAACATTGCTTTACGCGAATGGAACACGGTTTGACAAGTGACGAATTGAAAACTTACAATGTGATGACGTTGGAAAATAGAAACGTCATGCGCCATTTTGTACCTAATCCACTTCACGTCTGCAGTGTTTTCTGAAAACTAAAAATAAACTATATGGTCGTTTTTTTAAATGTTAAAAATATACACTAATTTATAAATTCTAATGAACAATATAACCATTGTGGTATTTAAATAAAACATCGCTCATGACCACGAGGTCTGCAAAGACACCGAAACGTCGAGTTAAGATGTACAACATAAACATTTTTTTCCTTAAATAAATGAAAAATGTGATAAATAAAAATTACCCGACCAGGATTTGAACCTGGGACCTCTTATTTGCCGGACGAGTGCTCCCAGGTTCGAATCCTGGCCGGGTAATTTTTATTTATCACATTCTTCATTTATTTAAGAATAATTGAGCATTTTAAATGCAAAAACTTAAAAACATTATTTAAACATTGCTATGCTTCACTTTAACTGGGATTCACAATTTCTGTAAAGAAATTGGTCTCGGGTGGTCTTAGCTGCAAAGCTATATCATAAGATGGAGCTACGTTAGCAATATAACCGTACCGCCAGGCCCCGGTAGCTCAGTGGAAGAGCACTCGTCCGGCAAACGAGAGGTCCCAGGTTCGAATCCTGGTCGGGTAATTTTTAGTTATCACATTTTTCATTTATTTAAAAATAATTGAGCGTTTTAAATGCAAAACACTTAAAAACATTATTAATATACACTAATTTATAAATTTAAATGAACAACATAACCTTTGTGGTATTTAAATAAAACATCGCTCATGACCACGAGGTCTGCAAAGACACCGAAACGTCGAGTTAAAATGTAAAACATAAATTATTTTTTCTTTATTAAATCGTAGATAGACTATTATCACGTTTGATTTTGTTGTAATTTTTAATTAGTACAGTAATCAGTCACCTCATTATTACGTCAGAAAAAGTGTCCATAAAGCGCGGTAATGGTTAAAGAAAATATAATATTTTCAGATAATAGATTTTATACTCTAGTTCGTTGTGTAATATTTACAACAGAGTACTGTATGAAACAAAGAGTTGGTTATATTTGAAATATGTTATCTAGTAACGGTACACGTTTCAACGATCGTATCGTATGAAATTGGTTTAGTTTGACAGTTCCAATTATGTGGTCCACTGGTTGTTATTTCGTTCCTGTCTTAGTATTGGTTTCAGTAAAATAAAGCAAACTTCGAATTTTGTAACCGATATTTTCAAAATGTTGTGAACAAAAAGTATCTAACATGATATTCTTGGAGAAAAACTTGAAAGGAATCTGCGAAAGGTAATAAACATCTTAACATCACTTTGGCTATGGGGTAAACCTATCTGCCTCTGACGCCAGTAGTTGCGTGTTCGATACCCGCACGGCACAAGAAAAAAAAATCTTTTTACCTATACGTTGTTAAAGGTGTTTATCTATATGTCGGAAAACGAACAAAACGAAAAGAAGCGCTACTCACAAAACACGATAGAATTAATCACTGGACAGTTACTTAGTACAGAGTCTGTGGGCTTGGGTATAGCCCTGGCTTAATCACAACAAAATCTTAATTCGCGAGTCCGTTCCGTCAGTTACTTTACAGTTACAATGCCAACTCAATTAATACCGAGCTACTATAGATCGTCAGTCCGAGATACGTCCGCGCACCTAGCTGTCCTAACCGTATCTGTGTCACTTGCCATCATCCTACTTCAAGATATCCCCACTGGCGCCGCAATCGAATATCAAACAGTCATTCATTGCATTTAGCGCCCTCTTTAACAGTGCTACCAACATACTTCCGTTACCATGAAGTCATACTAACATCTTAATATCGCCAACTTATCATTAGCTCCGACACGGCCATCCTGCAATGACACACGTCCTCGTGTGATAATCTGAAACAATCATACCAAAGTGGCGGCTCGGCCACTCCTGACAATGAAGTCAGGCAAATTCTCAAAAGAAAACACACAAGTTTGAATTTTTAATAACTGAAAATACCGTTTCAGTTAACCAAGTTCCAAGCACCATTGAGTAACAATTATCTCCAAATCAAACATTGAAATCCATTAATTCCATTATTAACAACAAGGTATATCGTTCGTGGTTAACAACAATTACATCATTTCCCCACGGGAAACCTGAGTCAACCAATGACTCCTTCAACACACTACCCAGAATCATTCTGGCGTAGTCACAAAACCAACGAACGAGAACCTGTATCCACAATACATTAAATCTCTTCCAAACACCAAAAATAAAAAAAATAACATCTTTCTTTACAACTGCAATGGATACTTGTACTTTTGGCAACTTCAAAACTTTAACCGCTACAGATTTTTTTAAATTTTACTTCAATTTAATATTTCCATCAAAATTCTAAATCCACGATTTAACAATTTACGTAAAGCTACCACTGGTTCGGAAGATCCATCTACTGAGAAGAACCAGCAAGAAACTCAGTAGGAATCGGCTAACGTCAACGCATTGTACGAACCACAATACTTTCGATAAGAAAACCGCACATTAAACAATGAAATTTACTTTGAATGTAACATCAAACAAATTGACAGCGGTCGAACAATAAACAAAGCAAGCATAAGCTGCTAGAATAACCCAATTAATTAGCAAACAATGCAAAGCTCTTCTGCAGTGACGTCCATCCCGTCACAAAACGTAATGTAACCTCCACTAGGTTACATCACTTCACACTCATAACCTCTATCCGGTTATATCAACTCACACTCATAACCTCCATCCGGTTATGGCGTATATCAAACCAATAAGAGCATAGCATTGTACTTCATAATTCACAACAACAAAATATTAAAATTGTTCAACAACTGCAAACAGTTCGACAGTAAAATCCAGCTCTTTTGTCAATCGCAACAAGTTCAACGCATTTTCAATTTTCAATCTTTTCAATCTCGACGTTATTACCTATCTCCGTGATTCATTAAACACACACTATCGTAATATTACGTTTCAATTGCCAAAATAATAACAAGTTTACTGTTACTAAAACATAAGAAAACGTGTCTCCTAAGAATCGCAGCAAAATAATCTAAGATTGGCAAGATACAAAGCGATTTCTACCGAGTCACGGATACACGATAATCAGAAAGAAAATCTACAACTTCAATATTCAGACTACCCATTTAAAAAGGCATTATGAAGGCCGGTTAACCACAAAACTTCACCCGCTCAACCGTGATATCATTACTATCTACCAAGTAGGTACTAAAGGTTAAAAAAAACGCATTAAGCCACAATAAAGGTTTCAAGATCACGCAGTATACAATACTCTAGAACACAAACACGGGTAACCTCCATCCGGTAGACACCAAAAGGGGCATCTCCCTCCGGCAGGCACCATCACACATTACTTACATCCTCAAAGTGCTAAACGCACGCCACTCACAGTCGTGGCCGCACTGAGACGGGAAATGAATCCCGATTTTACACCTACGTCTACGAATGCACCGAGGATGTAACAATCTGAGCGACTTGTTTACTGCTGATCCACGCAAACCAATTACAGCAAAAAAAACTTTAGTTTTGTCAATCCTAATCAACGTAACGCAAAACGAGATTTTAATTCCTTTTTTTTGACCAAAATAATAAGAACGAATTCATTACTGATTCTCACACGTTAGCATTAAATCGATACCATGTTAAATTTCCACTTTACTTCAATTAATTTCAAATCAAATCCAGTCCAAGAAAACTTTTACTAAGCAACACCATATTGTTATTTCAAAACAGCTAAGCTTTACTTTAACATGAATTTTGACAAGATAAATCGAAACACAAATCAATTTTAAACCAGGGCCGATACGAAAAACCATTTGATACTTGACAAACCGTACGTTATTTCAAAACAATTTTACCTTGTCACATCTGTGCAAGCTATACAAAACTAACAAAATGATGAACTATCTAAGGCACGTGAATTTACTCTAATCACAAACGAAAGTTAAGCTTGGGCAGATCCGAGAAGACTATTCGTAAAAATAAATCGAAACACTAATTAATATTTAGGCTTATCCCACTTCTGATGTCGGAAAACGAACAAAACGAAAAGAAGCGCTACTCACAAAACACGATAGAATTAATCACTGGACAGTTACTTAGTACAGAGTCTGTGGGCTTGGGTATAGCCCTGGCTTAATCACAACAAAATCTTAATTCGCGAGTCCGTTCCGTCAAATACTTTACAGTTACAATGCCAACTCAATTAATACCGAGCTACTATCGATCGTCAGTCCGAGATACGTCCGCGCACCTAGCTGTCCTAACCGTATCTGTGTCACTTGCCATCATCCTACTTCAAGATATCCCCACTGGCGCCGCAATCGAATATCAAACAGTCATTCATTGCATTTAGCGCCCTCTTTAACAGTGCTACCAACATACTTCCGTTACCATGAAGTCATACTAACATCTTAATATCGCCAACTTATCATTAGCTCCGACATATATATGTATTTATATTCTAGGTTCCCCCTAGTTCGCTACATGGTATCTCATAACAAAAGCTTCGCTTACTTTGAGGCCATGTAGTTGGTGTGATAGTCTGGTGATGTTATTTATTTTTATTTATTTTTCCCAAAAACTTTTTTTTACTAAAATTCAAAGAACTTGTGTATTTATGGCATAATTTGTGTGTCAGTTACACAAAAAAGAATTGTTTTAATTTTGAACCGTGAAAAAAGTATATCTTTTGTAAAAGTTATGGTTTTCTCATGAATTTGGAGTTTTCGAAAGAAATATAAATACATAGTAAATATCCTGTTTTAAAAGTTAATTGAACATATTAAAACAAAACTCCCAAATTAGAATAAAATTTCACAAATTAAACGGTCAAAACTCCAGGCGTTTCCGCGGCCGCATACTAATAGAAACCTCACGTACCCAAAAACCGATTTCCATATTTGTCTTCCACATATTCGGGCGTTTAATCACGAATAGCTTGAGCACCCTTGAATGGGTATAAAACAAAGAGATCGCAGTAATTATGGCACCCTAATTATGCGTTCTACATTAATCCTCGGTTTTGGAGCAAGATAAACTTTGAGTTTTGGGAAGTATACGTATTAGATTGGTTTGTAATGAATTTGGTTTTGTGATTTCTGGTGATATAATTTGATTTGAATTCTATAGAAAGTTTTTCTACAAATGTGTTGTAACAAGCTTTTGTGTCTGTTTATGTTAGAGGATTTTGTACAAAACATTTATTAAACCCTGCTTCCATGCTGGACTGGGAGCGAAAGAAAAACATAGAATGTACCAGCTGCTTCTCTTCCCGGGCATACTGTAACACCATAGTCTTCATGCGCAATTTCCATCAGGTGGCATGGAAGACAAACGTCCTATCCTTACAATATAAAAAAAAAGGTTTTAAAGGCGTTTTTGTGGGCGATAGGCTGACCCCTATGTTGGGTATAGATGGTCTTGTAACCCCTGTTGTTCTGCCTACCCCATAAGGAATACGTGACGTTATGCATGTATGTATATATTTATTAAACCCAAATAACATGTTAATTATTTAATAAGAAATGGCTAGTACAATAAATGCGCATTACTTATTCAAACTTTCCTTTTAGTTTTTGCTTCAACAAAACAGGAATTAAGAGACTAGCGCAAATATTTATAGTATTGAAATGGATGTCCATGACCAAGCATCACTAGTTGATGCCAATGTATGTCAGGTTTATCCTGCTTGAATAGCAACAAAAGATGGAGGAGCGACACCTATAAAAATTACCAAAGGAAATGACAGTAAAGATACGCCTATAACTGGAGGTTCCCAAAGCAAATGACACTAAAGGTACCTACGCCTATATAGGAGCCGACATATTAATAAACCAGTTCGCTTAAAAGGGTGAAAACCTCAGAAATATTATACACGGTGACTGAAGCTTGTGTTATGAGATACCATGTAGCGAACTAGAGGGTACCAAGAATATAAATACATATGTAAACATCCAGAACCGGTACATTATTTTTTCTTCTTCTTGACTTGCGGAAATCGAACCCGCAACCACTGGCGTCTGAGGCAGATAAGCTTACCCCATCGCCAAAGTGGTCGTCGATTTTATGTTTACAATTCAGTGCTTTTAAAAGTTTCGTGTTTGGAGGACATTGCCCTTTGTATAATCAAAGTAAATACTCTTACTTGAAGTACCAGGAGCAAAGACCACAGACAATAAAACATAGTTTCTTTTGTTATTTACATTCCGCTCTGTAGCCAGAGGCAGTCAAAGGGCATCGATTACGTCACTAGTGATGTAGATGACTCGAAAATGCTATCGATATTTTTTTATCGGACTTGATCCGCGTTTGCTTTAAATTTCACGTGATAGTAACTGAAAGTGAAGTCTAAGATGACATTGTATGGGTTTAAGGAGAAATTTGCTCTTCGTTTAAAAAAGCCGGGCCAAAATACAAAGATTGACGAACTTTGAGGGGCTCAAAGGGTCACATGGATTAGTCGCCTTTTATAAATGCTTTTTAAGGGGTAGTAAAGATTCTGAATTTATTGTACGCTTTGCCACGCTTCTTATTGGTAATCTTTATCTATACGGTTGATGTGAAGTTTTTTTCCTGTGCTTGTATTGTAATATTTTGATTCTGTAGTTCATGTTCTGCCTATTAACTCTTACTTTGGAATAAAATGTGTGCCTTTCGGTTAACAAAAAGTAATTTACACCACCAACTACCACAACTGATGACTCCAACCTGTAATAACTCATAAATTTCCCTTTTTCTACCGATATCCCTGGAAATTTTGACGGGTTAACAGCGTAAAACAGATAGTTCTATTAAATAATAAATGAATAAATATTCGAAATAGTCCACAGCCACCAGTATTTACACTGAGGACCTCTTCACCGGTTGGTCGTCTTAAATTTCATTATCAGCATAATACCGTTAGCAAACCTCTTCTGCTTGAAAGTTGTATTTTGTTTTGCTTGCTGTCACTCTAGTATTTGTATTTCGCAATTCTTCTTTCATATTCTTTTAATGTCTGCTTTAAACAAATAATTTTCAGTTACTATTTTTTTCGGCTCCAAAAGTCTAAAGAGGTACAAAATATCGACAAGCCCTAGCACAGCCCTCGAGTCTAGGACATTTCCCATGGGACGCGTCCGGGTCGCTTATTTATTCATGACCTACAGGGCATAGGGTCTGGAGAGAACTCATTCATGCCCACGTTTAGGCTGAAAAAGTTGAGAAAAAAAAACAAAATAAAAATTAGAGCGGGAAAATCAAACAGTGCTGTGTCAAATATATATTTGTTGCACGTTTTGGTAGACATAGAACGGAAAATAGTTTTTATTCGAGTTGCATTCATAAATTAACACAATTAATATAAGTTTTAAGTAGTTTGTCAAAATATGAGATTGTTGTCAGTCTTAACAAGAAGATTAATCTCATGTCCTAAAGATAGTAGATAATTATAGATTTGAATTAATTTAAGAAACGAGATATTTACCATGTCTTTCATTTATTTTGAGTTTTCGATATTTCGGCACTGTAGAAAGCGCCATGATCACGTACCGCCATGGTCATGGCCCTTGGTAATTGAAAAATGAAAATAAATAAAAAACACAATAAATATCCCGTCTCGAAAGTGAATTTAAATGTTAATGACCATGTCACTTTAAAAACTTATATAATTCCGATAGAGATCAGTAGACTGAAGTTTTGTTCTGATTATTGAAAAATAAAATCCCCAGAAAATCTCACCAACAACATGGTCCCAAAGTAAGCATAGCTTGTATTAAGGGATTCTATGTAGCGAACGAGAAGAGAACTTTTTCAGCCTAAAATATAAATACATAAATAGGTAAACATCCAGACACGGAACTTTTTTTTTTCTTGTTCCGTGCGGGAATCGAACACGCAACCATTGGTGTTTGAGGCGGACAGGTTTACCGCATCGCCAAAGTGGTCGTCGTTATTGTATGTGCTATTTAAAATTATTATCAATAAAGTTTATTTATTTGCTTCGAGAGTAAGTGCAATCTTAAAATACTGGTATGGAACTAATAAAATCTGATAAGAAATATATTTCACCAAGGACAATGATGGGAAAACATTAAAAATACAATTATTTTAAAGTTAACTTATGTATCTGTACTTATACAACAGAAAAGTTTTTGTAACTTTTATTGTTTAAGTAACAGTCCGTTCACACATGGTCCGTTTTACTGGATACGTTTTATTTTCATCGATGGCGCATGGGGTTGTATGAGCGACTTCACATATGGCACAGTATTCCGTAAATGAACTTTGTCTCTTCGGCAATCAACAGAAAACTATTATGTTAAAGATTTATTTAGATATTTTACAAACTGAGGTGAGTTTTGCTGAGTTAAAAATAAAAACGGCTGCAGATTGGCAATTTTTTCGAATAGACCTGACATATGGGGTATTTTCGTCAATGAAATAGAGTGTAGTAACTAGACCCTACAAATTTATTGGAAATAGAAACATAATAGCTATCAAATGCAATATTATTTTCGTAAATCTATACTTATAATAAACCTGTAGAAGTAAAAATTCTGTACATTTAAAATATCAGAAAAATAAAAGGTGTTACCAGACCGTAAGCGAACCCAAAAATGTGATTAAAAAATTGTTTGTCTGTCTGTCTGTCTGTTTGTTCAGGCATCACGCAAAAACTGCCGCTTAGATTACAATGAAAACGATGATAAAAATATTTTCCCCGTGTATCATAGCGTGTATCATATATTTATTTATCATATTTATTTATTTATCATATAAGACACACCAATAACATAAATATTAAAACACTTACTAAATAACATTATTAAAAATTAAATATTCTGATAAATATGTCCAATGAGGTATGTACAGCATTCGAACTTGTAACGTCTCTATAATTAACAATTAAAATTAAAATAGAAAAAAAAACACATTAACATTAAGTAAGCAAATGGTAATAAAAAATGTCAAAGTTAACAAATGTCAAAAGGAAAAATCAGAATCACAGGAATACAACATACAAGAAAAAAAAAAAACAATAATAGAAATAAAAATTAGATTGGAGGCATTGTCGATAATATATATATATATATATATATATATATATATATATATATATATATATAACAGAATTACATAATAACAAAATTCGCAAAATGTAACCATCCAAAAACACATAAAAAGTATTGTGATTTTTTTGTAATTTACACAACAAATGAAAAATAAAATATGCTTGAAAAAATCTTCCTGTCAATGTAATCGGAATATTTTATTCCGAAAAGTTCATAAAATTATCGAGAAAATGAACATTTTATATAAAAGCTGTCGTTACTGACGGTTTTGGCGGATAAATGTAACATGAACGGAATTTTAAAGCGGAAAAAATGAGGAACATTTTTCTTTTTATTATCATTCCGAGAATCTTGCATAATGAACTTCTTGTTTACTTGCAATACGGAAATACTGGTGGTAATGGGTGTGTACTGTCACTTTGAAACATTTTTATACTGTCATGAATACATTTTTATACATACACTAGCCACCGCGCGCGGTTTTACCCGCGTAACTTTTGATCCCGTGGGAATTTCGGGATAAAATATAGCCTATAACCTTCCTCAAGAGTTGGGCTATCAAATGCAAAAAGAATTTTACAAATCCCACTTGTAGTTTCTGAGATTAGCGCGTTCAAACAAACAAACAAACTCTTCAGCTTTATATATTAGTATAGATGACTTCACGCCTGTATCACTTATGGGATAGACGGAACACAAAGGCTGTAAAACCATCTGATATCACGTTTGACAATATTGGTGGTATTATAATGTTGGAGAGAGACTATTGCAGTGACAGTGGGTCAGCCTATCACCAACGAAAACGCCAATAAAACCTTTATCCCTTAATTGACTTTCACAGTATGCCCGGGGCGCGAATATACAAAGGATATACTATTTGAGTCACGAGTCAGACTCTAATAGAGGAGCTTTTGTTTATGCATATTACTTGACAATACCTAATCGAACTCAGTAAAAAAATTGACTGAAATGGATTAGCTCTTGTAATTTTCAAAGAAATGCAATGACAAAACCTAGTACTGTATAATACATATTCACTCAAATAGATAAGCTTTTGTCAAGATTTTTTTTTTTTTTATAAGTGACTAAACCCGCGTTTGACCTCAATCTCACCTGATGGTAAGTGACGATGAGGTCGAAGAAGTCTTTGAAAATCAGAACAATTGCCATTTAGGTATCAAATTGAAGCCAAAGATCGGTAAATATCGATATCAAATGGGATAGCTTTTGTTGCTGCAATGTTCAATTGAAGTTATCTCACAAAGTCTACACGACTTCGGTCAATTTCTGTACTAGAATAGATTAGGGTTTCGGCAAGTTTTTGTCATACAAAAGCTAAGTCAGTTCAGTTTGCACTTTCACTCTAATGGTATAGCCTTTGTAAATACGCGCCCGGGGCATTCGGTTTTTCTTTCGCTCCCAGTCCAGCATGGAAGAACATACATTTTCATTGATTTTCATTAAACCTTATTAAAAACGAATAAGTTGCGAAGTGTATACAGTTCGTTAGACGTGAATTGTACTTGACTCGAAAATAACTATACAGGGTGACGAAATTTGAGGATGTGATAGTTTGAGATCATAAATGAAATGAAAAAGTAAAATAAAAAATAATTATTATTTATTTACTGAGTAAATATAACTGAAAGTTAAAGAATTATTACACAACGCAACGCTTGGCTACATAAGCGTAATACAATAGATACTTAGCGGGTGGTGGTGTGCATGTGGCGGGAACACTGCTGTGTGCGCGTTGACTGAGGCGACGCGTCGGGAACAGTGTAGTAATATCTCATTATTTATTTATAGGGAATTCTAGCAAAAGATTAAATATCTACTTTTATTAAATAATTATGATCGGAATCGAGTTCAGAGTGCTCTCTTTCAATGTCTAAAAGTCAACAGTCCCCTGTATTAGGATAGCAGGTTATTTTGTAACTTAAGAGAGACATTTTGAGATGAACACAATATACACTTACAATTTTAAGTCAAATTATCATCCATCATCATCATCCACAGCCTGTAGACGTCCACTGCTGGACATAGGCCTCCCCCAAGATCTTCCACGTCGCTCGGTCCCGTGCCGCCCTCATCCAGCGTTTACCGGCGACTTTGACCAGATCGTCGGTCCATCGTGCGGGGGGCCTGCCTACGCTGCGTCTCCCAGTACGTGGCCGCCACTCGAGAACTTTTCTGCCCCACCGGCCATCTGTTCTGCGAGCTATGTGCCCTGCCCATTGCCACTTCAGCTCTGCAATCCTTCTGGTTATGTCGGTGACATTGGATCGCCTGCGAGTCTCCTCATTCCTGATTCGATCCCGCAGGGAAACTCCGAGCATGGCCGTTTCCCTTGCCCGCTGAGCGACTCTAAGCTTATTTATAAGGCCCATAGTTAGCGACCACGTCTCAGTGCCGTATGTCATCACTGGCAAGACACACTGGTCAAAAACCTTTGTCTTCAGACACTGCGGTATTTGCAACGAGAAGATTTTACAGAGCTTCCCGAACGCTGCCCAGCCGAGTTGGATCCGACGATTGACCTCTTTCTCAAAGTTGGACCTACCTAACTGGATTTTATGTCCTAGGTATAGATAGTCAAATTAAGAGACAGAAAAATAGATATTTTCTAGTAAAATCTGATTTAAAGCCCCTACCTTTTTTAAAAGTGCATCTGCCTGTTTCTCTTTCACACTTAAAGTACTGATCCGATTTAAATAAAATTTGGTTTATAAATAGACTAGACCCTGAGGGTGGACATTTGCTAAGTTTACCTACGAAAAAACGGGTTGAGGGATAGAAGTAGGGTGTGAAGTTTATTTTGAAAATCTTCACAATCAATTTCAATGAACTTTCGGTACAGATATAGACTTAATCTTGAAGAAGTGTCCACACTACATTTTAATGCAAAAAAGGGTTGAGGGGGTACAAACTAGAATACCGTTTTGTTAATTTTTTGTGAACTAACTCTTCATTCGGTAAATCATGCTTAGTCACAAAGAACGAAGGCGGATCCTTAGTTACGTGAAATAATGAGGGCTTAGAAATCTAATCATCACTTATATTAATAACTTATTCTTCTACGAATTTTCAACGCATTGGTTTAAAGTGTGTCGCGTTTGTAAAATAAATAAAATTCGTCCAAAAATTGAATTGTAAGTGCAAAAGACATACAAAACATAATATTCAAAATGCGATATCTTTTCGTGTAACGTTCGTCTACGAGTGTTTTTTGCACTGAGTTACTCAGGAATAAATTCCGAATAGTCTAATATATTTTTGTTTGTTAAACGCCACAAAGTAACATCAATTACTAAAATCGTGTATGGCCCGCTGCCACCGTTCTTTCCGCCCGTGAAACAGCGGATAAAAGCTAGTGTGAAATAAAATTAAACTTGATAAAAAGCATTTCTCGTAAATGGACGTCTACCACCAGAGCTTTGTTTACTATTCATCATAATCAGATGATATGGAAGACAAACATTTCCTCTTTTGTATCTTGGAACAAAAAATATTTGTCAAAAGCTGATCTCATTACAAAGTTGGTAGTGTTCAGAAATGTCCATTATTGTCTGCGTTACAAAAGGCGCTTGCATTCACGTTTCGTTTGCTCACAAGTGCGCTGTTGATTTATTTCTGCAGTCATGGAATTAATGGATCATGTCGTACCTTGCATCGGATTTATTATTACAGATAGTAAATATTTATATTTCGTTGCTCCATTCTTCAGACATAATTAACTAGGTAGTCCCTCTTTCCTTCTAGCATCAACGCACGACTTATATGAAATAATTATATTTAAATGAGTTCTGAATGTACGTCTTTAAAATCTCAATTTCTCCATGAGATCCACAATAAGTATGGGACATTATTTCGTTTTTTTTTTTTGAAGTTTTAAAGTTTTGCATTTTAACATTAAACATTGAGTTATTAGTACATAATGACTCAATGCGATGAAATAATATATTTTTTTGTATTTGACACCAAATAGTTTCTTCCAGCTGTGCCAGCTGTTTTCATTCCTAGGCATACTGTTAAAGTTTGTTAGGGGGCAGAGGTTTTATTGGAGGTTTTTTTTGTGGGCGATACACAGACCCCCTGTCACTGCAATAGTCTCTCTACACCATTATAATGCCTCCAAATTTGTCAAACGTAACATCAGATGTTTTTATAACCTCCGGTGTTCTTTTTACCCCATAACGAATATAGGCGTGAAGTCATGTGTAGTTAAGCTACGACGCTCCAAAAGTTCATAAAAAATATAACATGTTTAGTATTTTGTAATATAACAATTTTCAAGCTAAAATTAAATTGATTTCTGAAATTTCCTCCCTGAACAACTTGATTACGTGGTGATTGAATCTCAAATTGATGTCTGCTACGTATTGTACCGTACTTGGCCCGAGAACGTGTCAACAGCCGTCTACGTTAAGCTTAACAAGTTCGAACGTAACAGTTACATTAGTTTCATCCATTCATCCTGTAGATACATACAGCCTGTAGAAGTCCACTGCTGGACATAGGCCTCCCCCAAGGTCTTCCACGTTGCTCGGTCCCGCGCCGCCCTCATCCAGCGTTTACCGGCGACTTTGACCAAGTCGTCGGTCCATCGTGCGGGGGGCCTACGCTGCGTTTCCCAGTACGTGGCCGCCACTCGAGAACTTTTCTGCCCCACCGGCCATGTGTTCTGCGAGCTATGTGGCCTGCCCATTGCCACTTCAGTTCTGCAATCCTAGTTTTAAGTTTAAATCCTAGTTTATGGGTTAGTTTTCAAATAAAACCGTCGAACCAACTGAATCATGACCCACATTGCTGAAAATTCGTTTGAAACTGTCAAACTTGTAAGGTCTATCGCGTATAATGCACTTAAGACTTTTTAGATACTGTACGAATTCCGTACTCATAAATGCCAGTGTCGAATGAAATTATAACAAGTTCGTCACCAAGGAATTCTATCTTCAAGGAAATTTCGACCTACTAGCATTTAGACGATTTTCCGAAATGAGTTTGTTGTGGGTCATGATTCAGTTGGTTCGACAGTACTATCCTGCTAATTCCGCTAACCCGGGCGCCAGACTTAGCTTCAAAGATTTGCCGACTTTTTGCCGAGAATCTTTGACGACTTTGCAAAGGATAACACATATTGACGTGACCTGCCAGACTTGCTTCGCAAACACTTTTCTCCACAGTATGCTAGTAGACAACAAACAAGATGGAAAATGGTTTTGTAGACTCAGTTGGCCTGTATTATTTGTGTGCATGTAATTATATTTTTTTTATTTGTTATTTTTCGGGTTCCATGTGGATTGTTGCCCCTGTAACAACTCTACAAATTCCAGAACCCACTCGCTGCCCCAGTCCATTATATGGCCGCATGCAGTGTAACATGCACACAACCGTCCCGCTCAACAACGCTCGAGCAACTGGATACTGAACAAGTGTGGCAAACCACGCAAACATTTAAACACATTCAACTTTGAATGCTTTGATGTTTCGAAAAAGACCGACTCCGGATGGCAAAGTGCAAACGTTGAATACATATCCAAAGTCCAGCGCCACACATAGCATTCAAACATTTGTTCAAAAATTTGAAGCTAAGTCTGGCGCCGGCCTAAGACAAACTCGTCTTTGGACTCAGCAAAACAAATCTTGATTCCCGCACAAATTGTTGTTAGATGAGACGTTCGATTTTGATAAGTTAAAACGATATTATGATTAATGTTTAGTATAATTATAGTTAGGAGATGGGCAATATTCTGTCAAAAAATCGTTAATGATCATTTCATTATTTCATATTTTTAGGCATTATAATTCCAAGCTAAACTTAAATAAATCTCTGCAATTTTGTCTCTGAACAACGTGATAACGATCTCAAATTAATGCCTGCTACGTATTGCGTCGTACATTGGTTCGAGACCGTGTCAACAGCCGTCCACGTTGAGCGAACAAGTCCGAACTGTTGTAACGCTATCGATTTCGTGTAATGTTCTAAATCTGGACCTCCTGTACTGGATTGTTTCTGTCACCATAGAATAAAATAGTATACAGTTGATTTGTAAAATAAAATACAAAATATGTCGATTACTTGTGATTTTAAATACGCTGAGAATAACATCAATATTAATGTATTTACCAAAGTGTAAATGTATCTGTGTGGTCGCAAATATTTTGAAAATTTTACTTGAAATAATGAAATGTAACCAACCGCAAAACCCCAAAGGAATCACACCTTCGTTACCTCATTTTGATCTGAAAACATGAAAGAAATGCTTATTTTATGGTAATTTCATTTAAGTAAGCTTTCCGAGGCTATATCTTTAAAACGAGTAGGTATAAAAATAAATCGCATAATTCGATTATTGCATGAATAATCTTATTTAGGACCAAATTGCTGTTGCTGTTATTCACAATAATGAGATGGTAATTTTGTTATATGAAATTACATGATTCGTATTTGTACTGTATGAAGCTAATTGAATTTTTTACTAAAATCTTTATGCTTTATGCCGAAACTTATATGCTGGACTGGGTGCGAAGGAAAAACATAGAATGTGCCATCAGCTTCTCTTCCCGGGCATACTGTAAATGTCAGTTAAGGGACTGAGATTTTACTGGCGTTTTATCTGGCGATAGACTAATATAGTCACTCCCCATCATTATAATACCTACATCTAAATGTCTCAAACGTGACGTCATGTGGTTTTATAGCCTCTGGTGTTTTACCTACCCGATGACGGAAACAGGCGTAAAGTTATATACCTATGTATTTGTAGTATAAAATCTTTATTGAACGATATGCGATAACACGTCCATCTCCCGGATAGACAGACTTCGACAACCTGTACCTTCACGTTTGTTGAATGTTGGCTTTCCAGCAAAAAGAATGGAGATCTAAATGCGTGCCAAGTTCTATGCAAAATCAAACTATGTATTTATAGGAACAAATTAACATTATGAACAAGTATTAAACTCTATTTCTTGGCTTTATTGAATATTTAAAACAATTGCATCTTATTTGAAAATGTGATTTCTTAAAGTAGATTAGATTTGATTTGGCCAGTTTTTATAAGAATCAAAATGTTGAAGAACTTTATAAAATAACTGATGTAATAAAAACTGGCCAAGTAATGTGTTTAAGTTACAGAGGTTTTGGGTTATAGAAGGGTCAAAAGTGGCACCAAATGGTTCGTGCTGGCAAGCAAGTTTCTTTGCTTGAACTTGGCTTTACACGCCACCGCGTGTCTAGATAATACTTGATGAGACACAATAATTCACAATAATGAGATGATAATTTTGTACTATGAAATTATTTAATACTAGTTATTTTGAATCCAGCAGGAACATAGAGATAAAAATAAGCCTACGTGCTATTCCGGAACGCACTCTATCACTATGCCAAATAGCATCCAAATACGTTGAGCCGTTCTGCCGTGATTTGTGGAACAAACATCCATACATCCAAACTTTCACATTTATAATATTAGTAAGACTTTTATTTGTATTGTACTGAACCTTTATTGAACTTTTGCTTTAAGTTTGTTTTACCTATATTTTTTTAAACGTTTGTGTAAGTGTCTCTCCGTTTAAGGTTAGATTAGATTTATCCTATCGTCCCGAATAAGCGTGTCACAAAATAAAAAAAAATCAAAAAGTTATATTCACCATAAGACCATCGAATGGCCGCTTTACGACGTCACAATTTTGTACTTCGGCTTTAACAAGGTGTTGATTGATAGTTGTTTAATAAGATATAACAGTAGACCAAGAGACAAAAAAGCCGGCGGAAAAAAACTCTTGGCACCCTTCTTCAGTTAGAAATTATACGAATTAATACAAATTGGTACAGTACAAATTGACCATAAAAGTGAAAAAAAAAATGGTTCGTCTAGCTAGCAACCATCCTCTGTATAAAATTGTGGTGGTGTGTTCTGGCAACTTTTAAATGAAGTCCCAGGTCCCAGCTACTTTTTAAATCTTCTAAAAGTTCCTAACAAATGGATACCCCAGTTGATAGTAAGACAACTTCAGGATTTATACATACATACATAACTACACGCCTGTATCCCTTATGGGGTAGTCGAAATGCCAGAGGCTATAAAACCATCTATCAACTATCGCAATTTCCACAATTAAAACATATCTTATATATATATAGCCTAGTTCTTATTATACATAGAAAATAAAAACGATAGTTAAAAAAAGGAAGCAGACTCAGCTTAATGTCGATTGATCATCGACATCGACATCGTGTTCGGGGAGAGGAAAATTGTACTGGGATAGTCCCACCCTAAAACACTAAAATTTATACAAAACACAAAAAAAATGAAAAAGCAATATTTATTTCATAATCTAGCAAACAAAAAGATTGTGGAATGTTATTTTAAAATAAAATAAACGTGAAACTACTTTCATTATGCAAATTTCTTACGGCCTTCATTCGGCTTTCAGGCCACGTAATATTAAACAGCGCGGAAGTATGACACTTGTGAACTATGGAAAAAGTTACGTAAGAATTTCTGCAATTTTTTGTTGAACTTTCGATCCCGCTGCACTATCTTGTATAAGTTTTAAAATGCTTTGTCGCCCAATATGTCTAGAACAGATACTTACTTTTTGAGTACTTTAAAAGTTTCAAAGTAAAATGCCGACATTTTTGTCACCGGGGCAACGTTTCTTAAAGTAAGGATAAAGCTGAAAAAGGATTTGGAGAAATTGGATCTTTATAAAATTTTGTCAAAATATTTGGCAGCGAAGGTCAAAATGTTTATTTGATTTTCAGACAATGTTGATGGTGACGATGACAGCTATATGAAAATTTGGTTCACTTAGAGTAATTAACACATTTCATATCTGTAAGACTATGACTTGCTACTCTAGCATAACTCTTTTTTTAAGGGATATTGTATATCGGGTCATTATTCAAAATTGGATATATCTTTGAAATATGCAGTGACAAATCACGAAGCAGACCTGTCCCTAATTACCACTTTATAAACATTACCCTTTTCAAAGGGTACCCTATTAAATGCACGAATTCTGGACTATAGGGTCCGCATATCGATTATATTTTAATAGCAGATTAGGAATGATGAGTGGGCCTGAATTTAGAAAAAAAAAATTAAATTGAAGATTAATCTTCATTCTATGACTACATACAATTAGACGGAAATATTTTTATTACTTGCTGTTTAGTCATTAATCACAGATCAGACTTAAATTTTGATCACTTAGAAGAATTTTGAAATTTTTGTTTACGAAAAATATTTTTGAAGCAATATTATTTTTCGTAATTGTGACCCACTCATCAGTCTTAATCTGCTATAAAAATATTATTGACTAATATGAGGCGACCCTATATAAATGGCTTAACTAAACTAAACATACAAAAGATCCTAACGGAGCCTGCTATTGAGACTCATAAGCAGTTTACTAAGAATGACGTAGAATTTCATGGAGGACATAGTAATTCATGAATATGACAAAGGATATAACAGAAATCGTCGTGGCATAGTGGTTGCTGTGTAAAGCAATCGATATTGCAGGTTAAGCAACGCTCGGCTGTGTCGGTATAAGGATGGGTGACCGCCGACCATTCATTTCGACCATTCAGTTGACGGTCACTAGGCAATGGGGTTAACCTATCTTCCTCAGACGTCAGTGGTTGCGGGTTCGATTCCCGCACGGAACAAGAAAAAAAATGTTCCGGGTCTGGGCGTTTAACTATACAACGTGTAACAAAATGGAAAGATAAAACTTAAGGGTAAGCTTCTATACCATACGTAGAATATACAGTAAAATAATTAGCATGATTAGTGCTGGTATAGACTACCATACAAATTTATTTAATTATTTTACAACAAAATATTTAGACAACTCTAATTAACCTAATAAGCTAAAACAAGACTTGTGCCGCAGTCAGTGACCTTATGACCTTTCCCGCACCAGCTGAACTTTGTAGTATCTGTGTTAGTTACTCATCACTTTATTTTTACGCCATCTGTTATCGAATAGATTTAATCAAAAGCTAACAGCTGTTTTTAGGGTTGACACTTATATTTTGATGTAAACTTTGAAGTTGTTATTCGGCCGACCCGTAAGGATAACAAATTTATGTTACTGTTACTTATAAATCACATCACCAAACATACAATACCCTTAAGTATTATCTCTTCATTATGTTACACGTCGTATATTATGTATTTTCTATTCTAGGTTCCCCCCTAGTTCGCTACATGGTATCTCATAACACAGGCTTTGCTTACTTTGAGGCCATGTAGTTGGTGTGATTGTCTGGGGCTTTTATTTTATTTATTTCTTTGTGACAGCATCTTTCATACGTTAAGCAGTCGGTTTCTAGTGCTGTTTATATCATATGGAAATATCTATGTTTTTCTTTTGCTCCCAGTTCAGCATGGAAGCACTTTGAAGTACAGATTGAAGTAAAGTTTTGTACGTATGTAAAGTATATGGTTACTAACGTTTAATAATTATTAAGATAATACTTAACTACGTGATTGTATTTGGCTATGCTTATACATCTCTATGCATGCCAAGTAGTTCATATTAGTACATTGAAAAGTAATTTTGATACGAAATTACGTATAGTCCACAAAATAGACTACGGAAGCAAAATTGTTGCAATGATAAATTTAAAATCGGTTAAATAGGTTGCAGAATTATTTACCGTAATTGGATCATATCGAAATACATTTAAAATGATACTATTTCGTTACTAGTTAACTAGGGTTCTTTTTGATAACTGTTGCGTATCAGGTTACCCTTTTAACTAGGTATGTATCTATGTATAACCAGGTAATTTATCTATTAGTAGTGAAACCAAAACGTATTTACTTAGTATCTATTTCAGATCACGAATTAAATGAAAACAACATTTGATATCTGATGAACTAAGCAATTCTTTATTCAAATAATTTGTCGAACTTATGAGTAAATTTCATTGACATATCAATATTTGCCAGGAGACAAATAAATATTTCATTATAAAAAAGGTACATCGAAAAGCGAACCCGCTTGTTGTTTGATTCAGATTTCAGTTTTAAATTCTTTTAATTAAATATACGAGGCGAGCGCAAAATGAATAAAGACCGGACGCTTTTTTCAATAAATATCTGGATTGATAAATATTTTGTTCGTGTTGCTCATTATTGCTTAATATTACAATGAAATAATTATAATATCTTTAATTTTCTGTTCGTCTGTTAATCGGTTTTTATCTCGTATAATTAATTTTACTGTTACATTAAACTAGTCCTGGCTCACTCCGCGCGGTATATCCGTTATTTACCTACAGCGAATTGCTCCGCCGGCGCATTTCGAATGGGTCGTGTTTCACGCGCGCGCGTTGTAGATACCTACCTACCTAATAGCACTCACAGTAAATTTATGATCGAGGTCGCAAATAGTATTTAAAAATGGACATAAAAAGGAACAAATATTTAATTAGATTATGTTCAATTTAGTAATCAAAACATAGGTAGTATTACTAATTATTCGTCGTAACTTTTTTTTGCATTTTGTACTTTAGGTAAGTTGAAATAATATTTTTTACAAAGGTAGAATAACAGTAATACCTACATCGGTAGATACTTAATTACAAATAAGGAGATTAATTATTCTTCACTAAGCAGCAACCCTAACAGCGTAAGAAAAGATAAGAGGCATGCGATAGAAAGAGACAAAACTTCTAGGTATATAAATTTGCAGGTACGTAATGCTGTGCGAGCTGAATTCCACCGTATCGCGTCGTAGCAAGACTCGAATTTATTTAGAGCTTCTTGCGGAGTAATTCTTCTGTACCAACGGTACTCTTACTTATTCTGTGATTAAACTGAAATTTCATTTTATTTGCAGACCCCGCGGTTACTTGTTCATCATTATCAAAACTTTTTTTATGAACCCACTGCATAAAGGTGATGAGGATGTTTGAGCCATAAACAACAAAGCTGACAAAGTCCTGGTTAGGGATGACAACATTTTCAGGGTGCCGAAATGGCTTTTGATAAACCCTACCTGTATACAAGTATAGGTTCTTCTTATATATACATACATTACGTCACTCCTGTATCCCTTATGGGGTAGGCAGAACACCAGAGGTTACAAGACCATCTGATGTCACGTTTGACAAATTTTGAAGTATTATAAAGATGGAGAGAGACTATTGTAGTGATAGAGGGTCAGCCTATCGCCCACAAAAACACCTTTAAAACATCTGTCCCTTAACTGACTTTTATAGTATGCCCGGGAAGAGAAGCAGCTGGCACATTCTATGTTTTTCTTTCGCTCCCAGTCCAGCATGGAAGATTTACTGGTTACCTTTTGTGTATCGTAAGTACGTATACTGAATACTATGCCGTATGTGAAGTCGCTCATACAACTCCATGCGCCATCGATGAAAAAAAAACGTATCCGGTAAAACATGTTAAATAAAACGGACCATGTGTAAACGGGCTGTTAGTTGTGTAATCATCATCATAATCATCATCACAACTCTTTGTAATGAGCCCACTGCAGGGCATGAGTCTCTCCCCTGGGTGAAGAGGAGGTATAGGCCATAATCCACCAAGCTGGCCCAGTGCTGGGTGGTGGATGCCAGAATTTTTTAGGGCGCCTAGTTGGCTTCTGACAATCCCTAACGACTACTGTATACAAGTATACAGCACCCGGGACCGACTGCTTAACGTACCCTCCGAAGCACGGAAGTCGTCGTGAGATATGAATGGTCGGCGGTCACCCATCCGAGTACCGACCGCGCCGAACGTTGCTTAACCTGTGATATCGTATGATACACACAGTAACCAAGGCGCCACGACGACTTCAAGTTGTGTAAATAAATTATTAATTATTATTACTATTTAGCTATGTTTACAAATAGCTTTAAGCAAACAATACAAGTGTACAGGCCCCGGGACTTATTTGGCACGGTTGGAGGTAGATTTTTTGACGACAAATTAATTTTCGACGCAGATACTTGATATTTTTATTTAGAGGTCACTATATTGAACTGATTAGACGTAAGTACCGTAACATACTGCTTGAGCGCGCCTTATATTGAGAAATAAAGACGGCTATGGCGCGAACTAACAGTATGTCATTGTTTTAATTTCAAATTGAATATTTTCGTTCTGACAGACGCTTTGGTTTTGTTAGAATATTCTCGGCCCAACCTTCAGAAAGGGCTGATCAATGTTTATTTCGGAGAAAAAACCTCTGAATTTTATATTCCGCGAATCGTACCGCTCCACCATATTTAAATAATAAGTTTTGTTCCCAGTGATAACCTTTGTATTATTTGTGATAAAGTGCTTGTAATCTATAAATAGAATACATACATAAATAAAATAATAAAAGTCTTTAACTTCTCTCACGATCCCACGTTCTAGTACCTACGCCACATCGTCGCTTTCTTTATGTGATTGTATGTCTGAAAAAATATTTGGACACCTTAATTTGTTCCTGAGAAGAGTTTTAGTCTAACGCCTATTGAAAACTAAATAATATCGGAGTCAGAGCATCAGAACGTTAAAAGTGATAGACAAGATGCCTTAAGTATAAAACGTTGATTTTTTTTTTTTAATGTGAAAGTATTATATATTTATTTACCAATAAAATAAAAAATGTACAAAATACTTATATCTACTTAAAGGTAACATACCAAATTAAATTAAAAATCAAATAAAGAATAAACAAAATGAAAACTTTAAACTAAGTACATAAATGACCTTTCTTAGTGCCTAAATATATACAAAAATTAATCTAAGTATTATTCTAATTGAAGAGGCCTCCCCGGGTCATACCGGGCGCAAAGGTACCCATCACACTAGCCGCATTGCCTCTCTGTACGGCAATGGACAACCTCTGCGCCAAGTAAGACCCAGAGCGGGCATCTAAGCCTCTCTCCCTCAGTCGGCAACCAATCTGCTTTATGAAGGCTAATGCCTCCGACCCCCAACACCCTGAGGTCTCAAAAGCGAGGGGCACAAAGTAGTAATTAGGCTCTAACTTACGATACTTTTCCCGCTTTTTAATGGCGGCCGCTTCAGCGGCGGCTGCACCTGACCGCATTGTGCGCTGGAGGTGTGATGCAGCAAACGTGCTGACACAAGTGGCGTCCCACAGCAAACACTTTCCGCGCTCCCATGGCACTAAAGTAAGGCCTTTTTCCGTCCGAGCGACTAAGTCCCGGTGGCTCCAAGACACACGGAATACACGCCGAAATCAACGCTCTCCGGACGATGTCATTTAGAGCGTGGTGACGGGGGAATCTACCTGCACAACGACAGCAACTCAATGCGTGATGACCATTCGCCTCCACCCTGGACCCGCAGATGCATTGATGAGGTTCACAGACATCACAGCCCAGGCGAAGTGCTACTGCCACACGCATTGAGTCGCTGTCAAGCAGAGTTCCCATGTAGGGCGAAGGCAACGCCTGCAGCCACGCTCCAGATTCAGCTCTTGAAACTGCCCTGAGTCTGGCTAAATCAACGTTTGCAGCCGCATCCATAAGCCATGAGAGCATCATCCTTGTGCCGACGTCATCCCAAGCTCGCTGTATTGTGGGACTCGTGGGAACCGCAGCATTTGGAAAACGGGCCACCCACTCCTCCAGAGCTACACGAACGAATGGTAAGCTGACCCCGACTCCATCAGGTACACAAATTTCAGAGACGAGGTCAGTCACCCCGTGGGCTGATGCAAGAAAAGCCGGCAAACTCAAATCCCGGGCACGCCGCACGCCAAGACCCCCAAGTCGTATTGGAAGAGAGGCTTGATCCCACTGATTACTGGAAAGTGACACATTGAGAACCAGCTCGACCGTGTGTTTTAACGTTTCGTCAAAAGAAGCCAACTCAGACGGGTACAACCAAGTTGGAGCTGTCCTTAATAGGTGGGTAATCTTAGGAGCTGCAAGGCATGATCGCAGCAGCACCAGGGCAACGTGAGCAGAGATTTCTTTCAGACGCTCCTGTGCCAGGAGTAGGAGCCGTTTTTTAGTATCTATGGCGTCCGGAATGCCATCTGGGAAAATGGGTGAGCCTAAGAGGATAAATTTATCTTGGGACATTACTTTGAGTCCTGGAAGCAAGGTGAGGAAAGAGGAAAAAAAGGAATTGGTGGTGGGTGCACAAGAGAACAGCTCACACTTTGACGAATTCACTTCCAGTCCAATTTCTTTAAAACTAGAAAGAAGCTTGGTGATATCCTCTTTCACGATTTCTGGCTTACCTCCTATGGTCCCGTCATCCAAGTACCAAATATTGAGGGGGGATTTCAGTGAAGATATGATTTTGTGTATTGCAAGGCTGAAAACTAACGGCCCAAGTGGATCTCCTTGCTGGGCGCCCACCTGGGAAAGGATAAGGGAATCACCGTAGTAAAGGTTAGAGGGAGACTGATAAACTTGGAAAAGAAAAGGATATAAAGAGGGAACATGTTCGCTTACCTCACTTAGAATTACTTCCCTTTCCACTGTATTAAATGCGTTTTGGACATCTAATTTGATGACAACACAGTCTTCGTTCTCTCGTTCTGCTAAGAATTTGCGCACGGCATGAATAGCCGCTTCACATCCCCTTGGTATGCCAAATCCTAACTGATGTGGCTGAAGACGCCCAGCCATCGCGTTTCTGACCGCACGGCAACCTAACTTTGCCACTAAACGACGAAATGTACTCCCCACAGCAATAGGTCTAATACCACCCTCTTTCTTGTTCAAAGCAAACAGAGATGCTCCATATAAATATGGACAAATGCCTGGGTTTACCTGCCCACTTAATAAAAAATTACACAGGTTCACAAGGGACTCAAGCAAACGTTGACCATTGTCACCAGCTGCAATCGAAGTGAGCTCCTTTAGGTGAGCAGGTCTGATTCCATCCAAACCAGCTGATGATCCGTTATTAAATGTGCTCAGAGCGTAAACCACCTCTTCAACATTTACCAATAAAGCGGGAGTGGACCTACTTGGCGGGTCGGGTTCTGACAGTGAACGGGAGGGAGCTGGGTGCTTTGCTTGAAGAGAAGTGAGCGTTTCTGAACTTGGGACTGCCATAACGTCATCAGACATCAATAAGCGGACAGCACCGCTCAGATCACCCTCGAAGACCTTTGATTGTATGGTCTTAATAATTGAATGTAACGGGCGAGACGCTTTAATGGGGTCAATATTGTTAAAATCACAAGGCACGGCAAGTTGTATGTTAGATTTAACTTTAGTAGTCAGATTACCCGGGCTCTGTGGGTCTGGTGCCCTTAACGCCGTATAAGCAAATGTAAGCAGCCTACACCAGTCAATCAATTCGTTGGATTTAATGCACTTGCAAATAATTTCGCAAAGTTTCCCGGCGGCCAAACACCGAGCCCCCTTCGGGATGTGTTGTAACACCCTCACTGATCTCCTGAGAGTGGCGAGACCTTTGAGATCACTCTCTGCTGGCTGAGTCTGACCAGTAGTATGTTTTATATGTAAGTAAGTGATGTTAAATTATTTGTTTAATTTCAATTAATCTTTTTTTTGTGTGTTTGTGCGTCTCAATATTATTATGTAATGCTGTGTATATCTGTAATAGGTAGACATATAAGTACAAGACAAAGTGTCAAAATTGTTAATTTAATGTTTATGTATGTACTACTGTTGATATACCTAATAAATAAATAAATAAGTAGTAGAAGAGATATTTGCTGATTTAAATTAAATAGTCATAAGGTGTGATTGTTTATGCTACACACATACATACATAACTTCACGCCTCTATCCCTTATGGGGTAGTCTCAGAGGCTATCACCATATGACGTCACGTTTGACAAATTTTGAGATATTATAATAATGGAGAAATATTAGTGCAGTGACAAAGGGTCAGCGTATCGACCACAAAAACGCCAACAAAACCTCTGTCCCTTAACTGACTTTTATAGTATGCCGGGGAAGAGAAGCAGCTGGCACATTGTATGTTTTTCTTTCACTCCCAGTCCAGCGTGGAAAAAGTTCTTTACATACATACAGGGTTGATTTTTAGTCACCAGCTAAATTTAAATGCTAGTTTCTATGATACGATTAAAGCGTACCTGCATATTTATTTAAGCGTCACTCAGTACAAAAAAGTAGAAATATGGAACCACAAACTTTTTTGAAAATAGTCGCAGTTGATGAACATAGCTACTACGACGTGGTATTTCGTTGATAATACTACGACATAGTACTAAGAGATGTTTTGTAGTAGCGCGTTGTCATCTTTATTTTAATGGAAATTTAGAGTGACCATGCCTTGGTTAATATGTTAACGGATATATTAATTTCCTTGTAAAAATCGTTTCTATAAATGATACTTACTGTGTAAAAAAAATTTGGCTGGTGACTACCAATCAACCCTGTATAACACATACATATAGGTAATATTAGATAATAAATTTAATTAACCATAGCATCTTGGCTCACTTGTTAGAAACCTAGCTAAGAAACTATGGTAGTAAGACAAACGAGGTGCATGAAACTTTAACAATTAAGAAAGTCATAATGTGTTTCTATGGTGGAAGCTCCAGATTATTAGCAATCTCAATAAACTTTTGGTCGTAGATTGCTACTTGCTTATATGCAAAGCCTTCTCTTTTGTGTATTATGAAAATGTTATTTAACAAAAAACATGTTTTTATCATATATAATCATGTATGATTATATTTTACCTTCTAACTAAACGTTACGTTGTGACAAGCGACTGAAAATATTATTGATAAAACAGAAAACCTACTAACTTTATTTTTCCGGTCAATAATATCAGATCAAAATAATCTCTTTCGGCCAAAGAAGGATTCACGTCCCCTTTTGGTTTCTATATGATTAAAAGTAATTTTTAAATTATAATACAGAATACGCATTTTTGCTTACGTTTATTTGCTGAAAATTGATAGGGTAAAAAGAAGATACATACATTGCCTTCTATGCCAGAGGTCCTGGGTTCGAATCCCGGCGGTGGCGGATATTTGTGTAATGAACACAGATATTAGTCGTCAAGTCATGGCTGTTTATATGTTTAAGTTTATTCTAATAAAAAATATGTATTTATTCAATATATATGTGTATATATTTCTTAAGTATATCAGTTATCTAGTATCCATAACACAAGTTCTTTAAGAAACTTAATTTGGGCTAGATAATGTTGTGTGAGTGTCAGAAATATTATTTATTTAAGATGGTCTTTATTTATCATTTTCCAGATATTGAGGTCAATGTTACCTGATATTAAATGAAAATGAGGTCAAAGAAAATTCATAAGCACTTAATTAAGAAACAATCAGTTTTTCTAAACAGTTCTCAAAATATATCATTCTTATTTTATGGAAAGCTATAGCTTCTGTTCGGAATTAAATTAATATGCTTTTATTATTGTTTATTATTACCCGTTATTTGACCTTTGGAACACTGAAAAAAAAAACAGAACAGATCATAAGTTCTCTTACAATCGATGTTTGATGAAGTAAAACTGTTTTTTTTTAATAGGGGAAATTCAAATATTACAAAAATGGTTCCCTTTCCGACCACATGGCTTAATGTCAAATACGCTGCCTTAAAATATTCCGATCTAATTACCAGTAACCCTTTATAAATAGTAGAAATAAAGATAAAAACATCCATGTGGTTCATTACACATTATATCCACCCAATCGGAATTCGACTCCAAGAATTTTGGTATAAAATGCAAAGTTTTTGATGCCAACCAGCCGACCGTCAATACGTATATTTAAGTATATTTTTTTCTAAATGACCCATTTGTTAATTGCATTGTTTTCTTTGTTTCAGCCCAATCATTTGTCGGCATCACGTCAAGAGAACAAGCTGATTATGACAAAAAGATGAAAACTTCTATACTAACACATAAAGATCGATTTAATAAATACATGATGACGCACCAAAGGACCAATATAGTAAATCGATATTTAGATCAATATAAGGATATTAGACAATTAGTTAAAGATGGTGTTTATATACCAGACGACCATCTTATTAAAACAAATTTAGCATTGCATAGAGAAAATATTAAGAGAAAAGAAGTAGGAAGACTAAGACCATTTTATGATAAGCATAGCATAGTTAATAGATATGATGTGCCAAGAAAGAGAGTAAAGCGCCAAGAAGATTTAGAAGCGAAGTGTGAAGACTTTCAATTTAATCCAAAAAAGTATTTTATATCTAATCCAAAAAGTAAAGAAAAACGAGACACATATCCTAATAATACAAACTGTGTTACTATTATTACTGGTAAGTATATTTTATTTTTGTTTTTCTTCCAATTAATTAATTAATTCAATTTGAATTGATACCTACAGATAACTTTTTACCATTTTTTCTATTTAAGTATTAAGAACTAATTTAAATTTCCAAAGGGTTAAACAGATAAATCGATAGATGAAAACTTTAGTTGTAGAAATGAAACAAAATGTCTGCTTTTTAAAATACGTTTTCATTTGATTCACAGGTCCTGAAGGGCACTCGATAAGACTTACATTTGTTGATATGTTCCATATAGAAGCTCACCCCGAGTGCGCATACGATTATTTAGAAGTAAGTTCATTCTTTTTTACATAGTTTAAAAAGTTACTTGCCAACACGGTCCAATTGTCATCAACTTTGTGACCTTAGCCCTATCGCAGTATTGAGATAAAATATAATGTCTATCCACTGGCTTAACCTCTGTGTCAAAAAGAACATTGAAAGAATGGACAGCTATTTGAAATCTGCCGTAGATTGTTAACTGTACTTTAGATTTTAGAATTTTTCATTGATTGACTTACTATCTGTCTTTATCTGTAAATGCAAATGTTCTATGATTTTCTCGAAATCTCTTTTCAGTTACTTTAGATTACTTCAATACATATTGGCTATTGAAGTTGCTATATGCTTATCAAATGACTATTTCCAGATTCGTGACGGACCAAGAGGCTATGCAGACCTATTAGGCAAGGTCTGTGGGGAGTCCTTCCCATCGCAGATTACAACGTCAGGACCCAACGTGTGGCTGAAGTTCCACTCCGACGATACTATCGAATATGAAGGATTTAACATCAATTATGAATTCGTACTCAACTCCCAAAGTCGTGAGTATATTCTGACCCATACAAAAGTTACCTTAAATTTGACCCAAAGCAATTTCCATAAGGATAATTACGCCAGATAAGGTTCCCAAAGATTTAAGATTTTCTCCCTGTGAAGTTGTCGTGTAAAGAAGTTGTATCAAACAATGATTGCCATAGTGTTTTCGTTTTTTTTTTCTCGACAGATAAACTATAAAGAGTAGTGGTAGATTCTTTTTGATGTCTCAATATAACTATGAAATATTAATTTTATCACCATTCAAAAGACTTTAATCAGTAAGCAGGCCTATTATAATACCGATCAACAGTTTTGGCCATTCTTACGCCAAAAAAAGTCGCACCAATGGAATACTTAATTTCTTATTATTTGGGTCTAACGTCGATTACTATTACGTGCGGGTGGCGCGTGGTTGTACGCGACGTGGCAGTTTTATATGAACATGCGCGTGCTCACACGGGACACAACGTTGGTCCTTAATATTTTAAAGATTTAATTTATAAAAAAACAAACATTTCTGACATTACTTTTCCCTTTCAGGCTCAATCCCAGAAGCCTGTTATTACGAAAAGGGCGGAGTGAGAGGGGAAATCGACTCAGACAGTATTGAAGAGTGCAAAACTAGTTCAAATGGTCATGCCCTTGATGTTCTATGGAAGATTGAGACTGATGCAAATACAAAGGTACTTTTTAGTTGCGTAAACCTTATTTAAAAGATCAGAGATATCCAACTAATCAATATATATAAAACTGTTCCGTTACTGACTGAGTGACTGAGGTACTGAACGACTGAGTGACTGACAGACAACGTACAGCCGTAACTACTGGGCGTAGAGAGCTGAAATTTGGAACATATATTCTTAGGGGATGTAGGGGTGCATTAAGGAAGGAATTCCCGAAATTTCCACGGGAACGGGAAATATAGGACTTTTTAGTTTGTATGAAAAATCTTATTCCTTGAGTGCACCGACGTGAATCTTGGAGTAAAGATTTTTCAATGTGTGTCTGGTTGTGTTATGAAAGGAATTCCCGAAATTCCCACGGGAACGAGAAATATATGATGTTTTAGTTTGTATGAAAAAATCCCATCCCTTGAGTGCACGGATGTGATACTTGATATAAAGGTTCCTCAATAAGTGTCTGTTTGTATTATGGAAGGAATTCCCGAAATTCCCACGGAAAGGGGTTGGACTTTTTAGTTTGTATGAAAAATCTTATTCCTTGAGTGTACGGATGTGATACTTGGCATGAAGGTTCTTCAAAGAGTGACTGGTTGTGCTACGAAAAAAAATCCCAAAATTCCACGGGCACGGGAAATATATGATTTTTAGTTTGTATGAAAAAAACTTATTCCTTTAGTGCATGGGTGTGTTCTTTCAGTGGGTGTCTGGTTGTATAGTTTCTGAAATTTACATACGAAGTTGCGGGATAAAGCTAGTAATATTATAATAGCGAAAGTGAGGTTGATTGAAGTAAGTCTACATAGATGAGTCTTAGTCATTGATAACTCTTTTTGCGCGATTTAATCGATATACAGACATGAGAAGAAAGTAAACTAAAATTTTAGAACTAAATATCGTTTCTGACTTTTTTGAAAGTGCGTCCGCCTGTTTCGCTTTTCGCCTAAAGTACTTATCCGATTAAATAAAACACTTTTTAACCGGATTTATCGCGTATATTTACATTTTAAATTTTGACTCGACGTTTCGGTGTCTTTTCAGACCCCGTGGTCACGAGCGACTGACCACTGGGTCTGAAAAGACACCGAAACGTCGAGTCAAAATTTAAAATGTAAATATACGCGATAAATCCGGTTAAAAAGTGTTTTATTTAATAGTATGAATCGCGAAAACTTAAGACAATATTACTTATCCGATTTCAATAAAATTCGTTATATTGATAGACTAGACCCTAAGGATGGACACTTTTTAACTTTTACTACGAAAAACGGGTTGAGGGATAGAAATAGGGGGTGAAATTTATATTGAAAATCCTCAGAACCAATTTCAATGAAATGTGTTACAGATATAGACTTAATCTTGAAAAATCGTCCACACTACTTTTTATTGCAAAAACGGTTTGAGTGGGTAGAAATATGGAATGATTTTTTTTAATCCTCGCAACCGATTATTGCGCATGAAACCGACGTAAAGGAAAAACGACGTAAGAACCAAAGGACTATGAATAGTAGAACATGTTATCATCAATTCACAAAATTTTGTGTTTTTCATCGTTGACTAAATTCACGTTTGATCTCAGCCACTTCTGATGGTAAGTGCCATAGGGATGCTAGACTTTTTATGAAGAACAGACACTAGGCAGGTGGACGCTGAAAAGATCCTACCATGAGGCTGGGATCACTCAAAATAATTGCCATTCACAGCACGTTTTTCTGAGGCGGTTGAGATATTTAAACCGCCCCTTTAATTCGGTTAAGTGCACTGTTTATTTCGACTTTGCAGTTATGACCATGATTTTTTTATGTTTTTTTCGTTGTAATTTTAGATTCCTAAAATTTTCTTTCCTTAATTCCCCTTCTATGCTGGACTGGGAGCGAAAGAAACACATAGAATGTACCAGCTGCTTCTCTTCCCGGGCATACTGTAAAAGTCAGTTAGAGGACAGAGGTTTTAATGGCATTTTTGTGGGTGGGTAGGCTGAGTCTCTGTCACTGCAATAGCCTCTCTCCATCATTATAATACCTCATTTATCAAACGTGACATCAGATGGTCTTATAACCACTGGTGTTCTGCCTATGTATGTATGTAATTTTAGATATACTGGAAATCGAGAAGAACTTAACTGATTTAGTATATTTCTGTTGCAGATATTTCTGAACTTCACACAATACACGCTAGCTCGGCCGAATGAGTGTGAAGATAACATCATACAAGTTTTTGGTTCCATTTTAGAATTTGATTCTAGGTGAGTCTATGTTGTTGGCTATTAAATAAATAATTGATCTGCATTGTGGTAGGATCCCATCAGGGCACAACTGGCTAGCGACCACCCTTCATATAAAATCTGCCGCCAAATATGACCACTCCGGCGGTGATGTGCTCCGGCAATATTTTACGAAGAGCCAGTTGTTTCCTAGCCCCATCTTATTTATCTTCGAACCATTTCAATCGCGAGATTAGTCTTTAAAAAACGTATGAAAATCGTCGGGTTTGCTTAGAAATGTTCAAATAACATCGTCATTGCATTTACGCAATACCTTCACGAATAACTTAATACTACAGTGCACAAACTGATATCATAATTACGTAGCAGAAATTATGTTTGTAGAGTCCCACAATGAATATACGTGGTATCTTAGCATATATCCTCGCCAGTAATAGGGTGATTGATACAGTTATTGGCCACTTAAGGAATTTGTCTTTTTCAAAACTCTATACCAGTGAAGTAGATAAAGATATGTTAACTTTTTATACACCAAAGTAAAAAGACTTGATCGGAGTAAAGGAAATAAAATTAAGGAAACAAACATATTTATTTAGAAAAAAGGGTAAATGAGATCTTCACCAAAATTCAGTTATTGGCCGTTAAAACGCAGTAATTACTATCCAGTAATTCACCATAAAAATAGGTAAACAGTAAAAGTATTTTAAAATAACAAACTAAATAGTAAATAAACTTTTCCTAATACTCCATAAATCTGTCACCAATCTCTTTTTGACCTTCCCTGAAACTATCAAAAAATCCTAATTTTGTTGATCATTTTCTTAAGAAATGATCAAAAAGCAAAAATGTCTCAAAAAATCGTCAATTTCTTCCTTTGGTATGTGAGTAGTATGTCCTTTGGGAATAGGAGACCTGCGAAATGCATTTGTGCTATCAGAGCTTCCTAATTTTAAAATGTTTAGCCCACCTTTGCACACACCACTCGTAGAAAAAAGTATAGCTTAACTTCTTCTTCTTTTCTAGCTTTTTGATTTTTAATCCCTTCAACTTTCTCATTCTTTCTTTTTTTCTTTGCTCCCTCACAATTTTCCTTTATTGTTTATCTTCTTCTTGTTTTTTTCTTGCGCTTTATTTTCTTACATATTTTGGTACTCTAGTCTAGCTAAATGATACGGTTTTCCTTTCCTGGCTGGATATTTAGGTATTGGAAAGAATACTCTAAAACTAGTTTTTAAACTTTGAAATATAATTTGCATTAAAAATTTATCTTGTCTGCATGTAGTAAGTAGTATCTGTTGGTTGTAATTCTTTTCCATATTTAAATTTTTATTGATTTTTATTAATTGACCTAGATAAAATTAAAAAATAAAATTCCTAATATAAAATTATCCTAATCGAAAAAAAGTGAAAAACGATTCACTATCGCACATCCTGTAAAATATTTTAAATATTTTGAAATTTATTAATCATCTCTGAACCAACGATTCCTTCAAATTTAAAAAACGACAATACTTTGTCATTCGAAATAGGTGGATCAGTAGTTTCTGTTGTCAAAGATAATTTGGATAAACATTTGGATTAATCCACAGCATTTGGATCAAATAGAAAGAAACCGCTTACTATAAGGCCATTGGCCATTGGTATATAGACAGGTCCTACAGTTATCGTGGGGCAACGTTTTAAGAAACTTTTGAAGCATCCTTTTCCAGATCTGTTATTGACAAATAGACCCTAATATTTTTAATATGAAAGTTTTGTAGTGAATCTTAAACATCTGATTTAAATGAACCATTTCTGAAATAGTTTTTCTTCATTTAAATTAAGATAAGGGACTAGAGCAAATCACTTTTGGTGTCCAAAATTCAAAAATTCAAAAAATTCGAAATTCAAAATTCAAAAAGTTTTATTCATCTTAGGAATTTCATAAAACACTTGATGAAGTTAGTCATCACATACTCCGGGTGTTTTAATTTAAATTGTAATATTCTTCTTGGCACTTCATACTTTTTTGCTGCTGCTTTAACAGAAGTACCTTACGTCTTCTTGTGCTTTTTCCAGCTGTTCTTTTACAAATTAAAGGCATATTTAATTACTATGAAGAAAATATGAAGAAATTTTGCTATTGTCCACCTCATTTTCTAACAATTGGCCGCCCGGTCAATAACTATTCACCTAGAAAGCTGAAATTTAAAAAAAACTTATGGCTAACTAATATAAAGTCAAGAATGCAATAAAATTACACATTGAAGAAATTCAGTTATTGGCAGGGGCTGGCCAAATATTGTTTTTTTATCTATTCATCTCATAGTTATTAGCTACTGAAAAAAATAGGCTATATTCTGTGTAAAAAATCGTGTATTATATTGAATTTAACAGACTTCATCATATAAAAAGGTGCACAAAGTAATTACAAGCTCAGACAAATAATTTATTTAACAAATCTTTTTCTGAAAAGCGCATCCAAATCGGTTCAGCCAAACGTGAGAAAATCGCAGACAAACATAGATACATACTTACAGGTCAAACTGAGAACCTCCTTCTTTTTGAATTCGGTTAAAAAACATAGCTTTTTAATTTTTTTCGAACTGACCTCTTAAATGCACACTAACACTATCTATGCAAAATATTGGGTACTTATTCAGTAGTAAGATCATCAAAGAACCGTTTACTAACTCTTTTCCTCCTGTGCGTTATCCGATTACCTTATTTCATTAGATTTTGGCGGAAGTGGCCAATAACTATAGGGTGGCCAATTACTGTATCGATCACTCTACTTATATTTTGCTACTTTGCGGGTTGTTTCTTGTCAGATTTGCAGGTACTGCCATTACGATTTAAGGATAAAAATAAAATTTTGCTAGTGTCTTTAATATTTAATACAGTAAAAACTCTCAAATCATAATGGTAACTAAATAAACACACATGTATTTTTTCAGCTTAGACCACTTCTGTGGGTCCGTACCAAACACGATATCCACTAAAGAAGAAGATGGAAATATTATGTATATTCGCCTGTTCGCATCGAAAGCTGCAAAGACTGCAACTAAATTCACTGCAAAATATACAGCCTTCCGGACACTCAATGCGCCTAAAGATGGGAAATCAGGTATGTTTTATAGGTGGACAGACTACGAGAAAGTACGAACTATAAGACAGGTCACATACAAAATCAAAGATAAATACTGAAAACGTGAATACATCCTACCGTTAGCGGGTAAGCTTTGTCGGATAATATGACTATTTTATATTTTGCTAATGATACTATGACTACTTTATTCCATTCTTTTTCAAATACTCTGGCCCCAGTTTGTCATGTGCGTATTGTGCATCCATAGCTCATTGCACCTACTATGTAAGCAATTTGGTTGTGGCATGACATTGGCTCTCACAATTAGCTGTCTTGTGTTTGTTTTCTTTTTCATGTCATGTTCAATTTGTACTTTAGCTATTTGTATTAATTTGATAATTCTGACTGAGAAACAGTGCCAAGAGTTTTTTTCCGCCCGCTTTTTTTGTCTCCTGGTCTACTGTAATATCTTATTTAACAACTATCAATAACTAGTTAAAGCCGAAGTATGTGATGACTGACTTCATTAAGTGTTTTGTGAAATTCCTAAGATGAATAAAACTTTTTGAATTTTGGATAACGCATCTTATCCGACCGACTTCCACATGGTTTGCCTGTTTAGCACCTATCGTACAAATCAATTTGTCCGACCGACCTCCACTTAATTAGCATGTTTAGCAATTATCGTACAAAGTAACTTATCTGACTGACTTTCACTTGGTTCCCCTGTTTAGTAACGATCGTACATAGCAACTTATCTGACCGACTTCAACTTAATCTTTTTGAACACTGAAACGAATAAATATGGTCATATAGTTTTTTTAGTACATTTAGAAACAAAGTCTTCTTTTTTTAAAGCTCTAAAATCTAGATAAGTTTTACGTATATTCTCCATGGAAAAAAAATATCAAAATCTTAAATTTTAGACAAGGTATCTCTGATCTATCATACAATGACTCCCTCAAAGTCCACGGACTGCTTTCTCTGCAAGATCGTAGAACTCAATTCGATATTACATTCCTCTACACAATGATGTTAATTCAAATTGTTAAATACAAAAGTGATGCAATCTTTTGTTTTGTTTTTGTCTATTGTATTGTTATTCTTTATGACTGTTTGTGCCAAAAAAAAAAAAGAAAAAAAAAATTATGAACAATCACGCGCTTTCGATTTAGTGCTCTCATCGCCAATGCGCTTTCGGATTTCAAAGTGACACCACGCGTGTTTGATGCACCATCAAAGTTACGTATAATGAATTTGTGTGCTCTGTAAGTTATTATTAATAATATTTTTTGTAACTAATTAATATCAGTAAGTAGAAAGTACCGATACAATGAAATCTGAAAGAAAACAAAGATGCCAAACCAAGTTGCCACCAAACATCAATTTCGCGCGAAATTGATGTCGCTCGCGTATGGCCTAGCTCCTCAAGCCCGTATGCTATATCTTCTACCTCTTCGTTATATACGATCAGCTGAGGTTTGTTGAGCTGGGTCCCGATTTTGTAACTTTTTATATTATGATAGAATACTGACAAAATATCACATGCACCATAATGTGCCTAAAAGGTGCAAATTGTTAACATGCAATATCTCCAGATATATTCACATATAAAAAAACATATCAAGAAAGACGACGACCGGCTGGTGTAGCGGTAACATATATTGCCTTCTATGCCAGAGGTTCTGGGTTCGAATCCCGGCAGCGGCGGATATTTGTGTGATGAACACACATATTAGTCCTCAAGTCATGGATGTTTATATGTTTATTTAAGTTTATTCTAATAAAAAATATGTATTTATTCAATATGTACGTTTATATTTCTTAAGTATATCAGTTATCTAGTATCCATAACACAGGTTCTTTAAGAAACTTAATTTGGGCTAGCTAATGTTAGTGAGTGTCAGAAATATTTATTTATTTATAAAGACTAATGCCCGTTTGCTGATACGTTGTGAGTTCGAATCTGACTTTCATCAACCAATGTTTTTTATTTATTTTCTTTCCCTTGATACAGTTTCCATTATTTTTTCCCAGAACGGTGTGATGCCTCAGAGTTCGACTGTGAAGACAACACTTGTATAAATAGCGTGTTACGGTGTGATGGATACGCAGATTGCAGGCTGAAAACAGACGAAGAAGATTGCGTCAATGGTGTAAGTATTTTACTATGCCAACCTTTTGGGCATAAAAATCGTACCTTGTAAATACTGTTTTAAACTGTTGTAATACTGATATGGAAAATAATGTTTTTAAGTTTTTGCATTTATAATGCTCAATTATTCTTAAATAACCGAAAAATGTGATAAATAAATCCTGGCCGGGTAATTTTTAACTTAAAAACATTATAAAACGTTGCAATGCTTCACTTTAACTGGGATTCACAATTTCTGAAAAGACATTGGTCTTGGGTGGTCTTAGCTGCAAAGAGCAGCTATATTATTAGATGGAGCTAAGTTAGCAATATAACGTAAAAATTAAAATGTGGTAAGTAATTTCGAGGCGTACCGCCAGGCCCCGGTAGCTCAGTGGAAGAGCACTGGTCCGGCAAACGAGGGGTTCCAGGTTCGTGTCCTGGTCGGTTAATTTTTATTTATTATATTTTTTCGGCTATTTAGGCATGGAAAAGTTAGTGTGCGTCTATACTGCGAGCCTAGCACAGTAGTGTCAATACTGTAGGCGGAAGGCTGAAGGCGGAAGGCGGAAGCCTAGCGCGACCGGACTGAGCGAGTCAGCGTGTGTAGTTTTCAAACGTTCTTGTCCGCGCTTTCTGGCCAAACTACGGGCCTAAGCAACAAGCGACCCAATGCGCGGGTGGCGGGGATAGCAAACCAGTTCAGTAATAACTAAAAAATGTGCGAAATAAAAATAAATTTTATAAGCTTAATAAAAAAATTCAGTTATTAAAGAATAGTTGAACATTATTAAAAGCAAAAACTGAAAAAATATTATTAAACCAGTTCGGTCTTGTCGCTCGGCATGTGCGCTTCTGTATAATATTGTTTGTTATAAAATTTGTTTTATTTTTACCTCAGAGTTATTAAAAATTTCTCCTCAAGACTAGGATAGGTACATAACGATATTATTATTATTTTTTTATAATATAGTAATGAATGGATAAAACATACTTTGGCTCACAAGACATTTCTTTTTTTATGATGCTGTTAGCAAAGGGTAATTATTCTTGAATATTCATTTTTAACGACAAAAGCAGTTTAAAAATTAAGAAGTTATCTAGTTGATTTTACTTCCACTGTTACCTTTGTCAAGCACTAGGTATGTTTGTTAATTAATTATTTTCATTGTAAATACTTTGAAGATGATGTACACACCTCAAATTCAATTATGTATAAATTACAATTATGTATAATTACTATAAAAAGTTATTTTGCGACCACCACCGAACTCTTGCGAATCGTTGCGCCCTGAGGATGCTTCTGGTTGAAGCGAAACACGTGTCGGTGATAGCTTGTGGTGTGGGTTTCCAGGTGTGTGTTCATTGCATGTCTTGCTTCTTGCTTGAGGGAGGGAGGGCGGTGAACTTACGCATGAAAATCCTGCATCACTAGGGCAAGTACAAGTCGCGGAATTAGCAAAATAACTTTTTATAGTAGTCGTCATGGATTTCCGCAAAGTAACGCCTGATTCAATCAATTATATGTATAAATTGCCTTAATATTTTATGCAAAATGAATGACAAAGACTCGTTCATTTTCAATGATTCTCATTCAGTGCTTACACTACGAAGTTTTTAACTGGTATTATCAAGGTATTATTATTTTTCTATTTGACATTTCGAACTGCCCGTTAACTGCATTGAATTATTTACCAGGGTATAAATCTAGTAGTCTGATGGTAAAAGGGCGAGATATCAATTTTTTAAACTGTAAAATTACTTTTTTTTTTAAGAATAACACATTTTCATCATCATCATCATCACAACTCTTTGTAATGAGCCCACTGCAGGGTATGAGTCTCTACCCTGGGTGATGAGGAGGTTTAGGCCATAATCCACCAAGCTGGCCCAGTGCTGGGTGGTGGATGCCAGAATTTTCAGGGCACCTAGATGGCGTCTGACAAACCCTAAAGACTATTGTATACAAGTATACAGCACCCGGGACCGACTGCTTAACGTTCCCTCCGAAGCACGTCGTGAGAAATGAATGGTCGGCGGTCACCCATCCAAGTACCGACCGCGCCGAACGTTGCTTAATCTGCGATATCGTATGATACACACAGTAACCACGGTGCCACGACGACTTCTAGACGACTTCACGACGACTAACACAATTTAGTTTGAACTAAACCAATCAATTAATCTAAAAGCTACAATCGTTTTTCACACAATCATTATTACATTCAGCGTCCTCTGTAACATCGTAATTTTCGTTAGGTAACGTTATGTTATAAGAACTTCTTGACGTCGCTAATTTATCGTTAGGTCCGAAATATACGTGATCCTTTTACCAATTATTCCAGTACAGTCGAGACTCAGAATAGTTCTAACGAAAATCAATAGATGGCGCTAACAACCTCCCTCATCAAATAGATAATTTTAAGGTATAATATTAGTTAATCGATAGATTTAAAAAAGATAATTTATTGGTAAATTAATTTTAGTAAGTTAAAAAAGCTTATAATGGTTTTTAATTGAGTGAAAAAAAGTCATCAACATCTTTTGTATAGCGATTTTGTGACTTTACAAAAATATGTAGATATAAATGTAAGTAAGTACTGTAAAAAAAATTACAAAGTATTAATGATGTTAATACTGCAGAAACAAATAAACTAAAATATCCTTTTGATTAACAATCTAGTTCTCAAGTCATAGTAATTTATTGAGAGCAAAGCGTGTATCTACTCTATAGGTAATCCATGTGCAGCTTTTATTGGTATTTAAGTCGAGTTCTGATCAAAATTGTAAATACAGTTTAACTCAATGGTATTAAGGATTATAATCCACCGATTGTAACTTGGCAGCTTAATTGGCCCTCCATACACGACGTCCTTTAATATGAAAATGCAATTAAGTTTTGTAAAACGGATTTTTGGGGATTTTAAAGGAACTTTATTGCGGATCATTACTTTTTTATTTATTTTGCAGGAAACTTATTGTTGCAATTTTTCTTAATTTAAATTCAAGTTTTTTTTTATTCTAAGGATAGGACGTTTGTCTTCCATGCCACCTGATGGAAAGTGCGCATGAAGACTATGGTGTTACACGTCCATCCACGAGAAACCTAGTCACTCGACACTTAAGATTATAAAACGAGACTTATATATAAGATTCAGATTCTATACATAAACTTATAGAATATGTCGCAATTTTTAAGGCGAGAATGCAGCGTTTTTAAATTTTTTAGATCGGTAATATACCTACACAGTAGTAGGTACATGTTATGTCTAAAAAAAATATAACCAAATAACCAACTGCTGTGTAATGATAAAAACATGATTAAGGAAATTACCTCGATAATTTACAATTTCAAAACGGACATGTTTTTTTCCTTTTTTTCTGTACTTTAATTCTCTTTTACGAATTTTTCGTTTGTTTTGATATTTTTTATTTTTTAGGGATTACTTAGAGTGTTATTGAATGTACAAATAAATAAAAAATTAAAATAAATAAAGCCCCCAGACAATCACACCAACTACATGGCCCCAAAGTAAGCATAGCTTGTGTGTTATGGGATACCACGTAGCGAACTAAAATATAAATACATAATTAGACAAAAACCCAGACACGGAACATTTTTTTTTCTTGTTCCGTGCGAGATTCGAACCCGCAACCACCGGCGTCTGAGGCAGATAGGTTTACCCCATCGCCAAAGTGGTCCTTAGATTCAATTCAATAATAATTGAATTGTATTTATTTACTTTGAGGTTTTCAAACCAGCGCCATTTCCTTTATGCAACTGCACACGCTGGGCATTGTCCTATTGCCCAGACAATGAATTAAGTAGTTTAAAGTAATTAAATAGTATAAGGTTATCTTTTTTTAATGTAAATATATTTTTTTTAATGTTTATGATTTGGATTTTTTTATTTTCTTTATTGTTTGGCAATAAACATTTTTTTCTTTCTATATTGCAACGACATGCCGCAATGGATTCATGTAAAAGTTACATACGACATAAAATGGACTTCTCTTAACCATTTAAAAAAACTAAACCAGATAAAAAAATATTTTAATTAGTTTTGTGTTTATTCAGTAAAAAATAAACAAAAACTCAAATCTTATCTCTTCATGACGACCGGCAGGTGCAGTGGTAACATACATTGCCATCTAAGCCAGAGGTCCTGGGTTCGAATCCCGGCGGCGGCGGATATCGGTGTGATGAACACAGATATGAGCCGTCAAGTCATGGATGGGTTGTTTATATTATACACATAAATATGTTTATTTTAAGTTTATTCTAATAAAAATATGTATTTATTCAATATGTATGTTTATATATTTCTTAAGTATATCAGTTATCTAGTATCCATAGCACAAGTTCTTTAAGAAACTTAATTTGGGCTAGATAATGTTGTGTGAGTGTCAGAAATATTTATTTATTTATATATTTATATTACTTGATAAATTAAAAAACAAAATTTATAATAACATAAGGTTTTATGCCGTTGAAGTTTCTTCATAAAATAGATTTCTCAAAAGCGAGAGTTCGTATTAAAAAAAAAAGTTTTAAAAACCTTTACCTTTACTTCTCAGCTTTCATAAATTAGTTCCGATAAAAAGATAAAAAATGCAATTTCTTTCAGAACATCGAAGAGTCTGGCCTTGATCAAACACACATTAAGGTGGTTTTGGTCATCTTCTCACTCATCCTGTTTGGGATGAGTTTTGTCTTCCTTTTCAAATGTATTAGGAAGCTGTACCAAGACCACAAGATTATCAAGGTCAGTAAAAACCGGTATTTTACATGTTATGTTTTGCTACAAATTAAAGTTAGCCTCAGCCAGTTAAAGATATAAAAATAAAATAAAATCCCCAGACAATCACGTCATCTACATGGCCCCAAAGGAAGCATATCTTGTGATATGGGAACCAGGTTCCCTACAATAATGAATACATATACAACGTGTATCAAAATGGAGAGATAAAACTTAAGGGTTAGCTTCTATACCATACGTAGAATATACAGTAAAAGAATTAGCATGATCAGTGCTGGTATAGACTTTCATACAAATTTATTTAATTATTTAACAACAAAATATTTTGACAACCCTAGTCAACCTAACAAGCTATAACAAGACTTGTGCCGCTGTCAGTGACCTTATAACCTTTACCGCACCGGTTGAACTTTGTAGTATCTGTCTTAGTTACCCATCACCTTATTTTTACGCCATCTGTTATCGAATAGATTTCATCAAAAGCTAATAGCTGTTTTTAGGGTTGACACTTAGATATTTTGATCTAAACTTTGAACTGTTTTGTTTTTGCCGAACCGTAAGAATAAAAAAAAAATGTTACTGTTACTTATAAACTAGATCACCAAACATACAATGCCCTTACGTATTATCTCTTCATTATGTTACACGTTTTATAATATAGATAAACACCCAGACACGGAAAATATTTTTTTTTCCGTGCGGGAATCGAACTACTGCACCACACAGACTAAAACTGAAGAACGGTAATACTATCTATAGTAACTTAACTTCATACAAACGGACGAAACGCGAGCTATACCTGGGCGGCTCGATCTCGGCATGCGTTCGTCATGCGGCCAGTCGCGACAGTCTGCATGCCGAAACTATTTTTGATTGAGCTTTATATTAAAATCGAATTTTTGTCGAACACTTCCTATTCAATTCACAAAGTATTTTATTTGTTTATACAAGGTCTTTTTGATATCCCATAACTTTGAGGTTTTGTTCTTTACTAAAAAATTAAACTTTTTGCCAAAGAATATGTGGTGCAAAAGTGCATACTTTCCAAGATATCATCAATCTCAATCTTAGTTCATGAATTATCACCCTTGAAAAATCTCTTTCATACAAACGGACGAACGCAATAGACGCGTGTCACTGAAGCTATACAATAAACAACAATAAAATTTTAAACGTTGAGGAATGTTGCATACAATGTACAACGCAAAACGATGCGAACTTTACCTATGCATGGCGATAAAAAAGGGATAGAAAATGCCACGTTATCATACTTCGTTTAAAGGTATTTTACATGTTTTGACTTAATTTTGCATGAAAAAAAAAATAAAATTGAAAAATTATTCACATGGTATTTAATTCTATTACATGGTCCCATTAATAACCTCGAGTTATGGGAATTCAAGCGGAACACCTTGTATAGAAAAAGTATGTTTACAATCACAAAACTTAGTGGAAGTAAACACAAAAAAGGTAAATGTAATTTAAATGAAGGCGGGCAGCCCTATCGCATGTGAACGGAACGCGGCGTTTTGGCATTTATTTCAAAGTTGCGGCCGAGTTGAATTACTCATAGATAACATTACCGTGGCTGAAGTCTTGGTTTAGCAACCCATTATAAGCCTATCGTGTAAGATAAATAAATTTGATAAGTAAGCTCAAATCTTACTTAGGATATTACCACACCAATCGCCCAGTCAAAAGTTATGCAAACATAAAAAAACATACAGTCGAATTGAGAATCTCCTTTTTTTGAGGTCGGTTGAAAGCTACTTAGTCTGGTCAAGTCAAATAAGTCAGAACGAATTCTGAACCATTGCCATTTTGTTAATTGTACTTATTTATTCCAGGAACATATAAGGCAATCTACTGAAGATAGACTTGATAACTTAGTAAGCAGTCGTCTCACTCTTGACGCCAAAAAACTACAGCGCGATAGTGAGCCGAGGGCAAGTTTAGAAAGAGACAACCATACGAATGAGATGTACAAGAAGCAGAGGACTTTGTCTCAAATGAAGGTAGGTTCAGGTTTTGATATAACAGCTGACGGGGACTCAAATGTATAGTGCATGGCAGGTTCTCTTTTATAAGGAATATTCTTCAGTTGTCAACAACGCAAGTAGGTGGCAATAAACAAAAATAAAATAACTCGGATGCGCAATCAAAGAGCTAAGATCACAAAGTAAATTGCAATTTTGTTTTTTCCCAAACCTGGAAACCTGAATTTTGTTGAAACATGAAAATTCTAGCGTCATTAATGCATATATATAATATCTGAAGTATTAAAAGAATATTTTATTCGTTTTGAATCACCAAAAATTTGCACTCTGTGGACTAGTTACAACTAAAATCAAGTTCATTTAAATGACGAAATACTTTTACTTACTTTCACAATAGATACACATCTCAGATTACCTGAAAATTTGACATTAGACCTCAAACTTATTAATTTCTGTAGCTGTGTAGGTTCCATACCTCAAACTGTTCTATTTTTACAGCCGTCTAGCATAGACTCAGACTTCATTCAAGAAACCCAACTGGATCTAGAAGAGGAACCATGGAGAAGAGACGTCGAATGTGTTCCCAAAATCATAGAAACTGAAGATATCCGCATTGAAACAAATGGAAGAAGTAGAAGAAGTGATATGAGCAAAAAAGAAGAATCTATCAGAAGTAAATCAAGAGAAAGTGATGACAATAGAGAGAAGAGAGAGATAAGAGATGTTTCTGTTGGTGCTCCTGATACTAAGGAATCAGCTTGTCAGACAAGAGAAAGTCTCTTCCAAACTGACAGTGTTACAGCTCCTAGCTCCGATGGTAAGAGTATTTGTTTTTTTTATTACCCACGCTTGACTCATTTAAGTTTACAGATCGACGTTCTAACCTGGACTTTACGAGGGCGGGTCAATAAGTCCGTGACTTTCGGAATAAAACACATATTTTTTGATAAATAAATCATTTTATTTTTCAACGTAGTCTCCCTTGAGCTCTATACACTTTGTCCAACGCTTCTCCAATTTTTTATCCCTTCCAAAAATATGAATTGTCGAGGTCCTCAAAATAGGCCTTTGTTTGCAAGATGATTTCATCATTGGAGTCAAATCTTTTTCCACCAAGCCATTTCTTCAGGTTTGGGAACAAGAAGTAGTCACTTGGAGCCAAATCTGGAGAATAGGGCGGATGAGGGAGCAATTCATGTCATTGTCTTGGTGGAAAAGAACTTTTTTCTTGGCCAAATGAGGTCGTTTTTTTTTCAAATCGTCACAAAATCGGTCCAATAATTTGGCATAATATTCCCCATTCATTGTTCTTCCCTTTTGAAGGTAGTTAATTGGTCTCCGACATTGCTTGAGACATCGCCTGTAATATGAGAGGTTTTAGTATTTTTATGGTAGACCACCTGATGGTAAGTGAAAATAAGCTCGAGGACAGCACACAGGCTTTGAAGGACCTGAATCTACACAAAGTAATGCTGGAACTCATCACTGCAGGAGCGGTGTTTTTTTTCCGCCAAGGAAAAATACTTTGGCACCCACTAAAGCAAGCTTAGAAGGAGGAGGATGAATCCTGTTACGGACGAAAGGGAATTCTAAAGAGCTGCTAACCCAGTGGCTAGCAGATATAGAGTACCCAGACAGTGTGGGGACCGCAAGAGCGGCCACGAGATTCCTCAGAACACCTGAGTATACCCACTAAACATCCCCCTTTGAGGAGCGGTGTTATTTGGTGGCAGATTTTATAGGAAGGGTGGTAGCAAGCCAGTCGGATCCTGAAAAGGTTCTACCGCTAAATAGGTTGTTTTAGATGTTTTTAGAACTCGGATAAGTCGCCATTTACGAAACGCTTCTCCAGGGTGTTAGGGCCGACCGTACACAGGCTTAGGGATTACCTAAATATATATTTTTGCACCAATATTGTTATAGCATAATATTTATGAGAACGGATGCTCACAAAAAGGTTTCTAAAAGTAGACAAAGCCCTAATTCTTTCTTTTCCTAGAAACCGATATTTTCTACCTTCAATGTTCAAAAATCCGTAATATTATTCTAAAACAAATTCTCTTTATAACAGAGATAAGCTTGTACTCTCAATGTAATTTTCTGTAAAACGTTATTACACGTTGTCACGGTAGTCTCATGAAAGAAGGCAAAAAATCTCATTTTCGCAAAAACTCGTTAAAATTCCAAGAGATTTCATACAATCTATCAATTTTATTCACGCAGAAAATGTTTTAGAACTTGTTCTTCAGTTTAAATTGAAGTTATGAGGAAACCTAACCTCGCTGAGGGAAACTTAGGAGCTGCAGTCAATAAAAACTAGTCATAGACCAATTTGCCAAGTTTGGAGTAGTTCGGGAGAGATTCAGAGTTCGTAATACTTTTAAATTTAAAAACGGAATGAAAAAGTTTTGTATGGCTTTCTAAATGTGTAGTTTATAGAAGTTTTGTGTTTTTATTTTAAAGTAACTGTCGTCTTAGCAACTGAAGTAATTGTTTGACACTTTTTTCTTTCACTTAGAGAAGATATGAAATGAAATGAAAATGTTTATTTCAGACAAAAATTATCCATACACTTACACTTGATATTAGTAAAAAACACAACTTAAACAACTATGTTAGTAAAATTTAAATGTTCATTGGACTGCACATGTACTGACCTCCAATGTTCAGTTAAAGGACTGTCCGTCCTTGCCGATATTACCTTCAAGAGAGTGTTGGTGCTGCCTCGCACCCGCGCCCATAGCGAAGCAGCTCTCTTTCGAATAATGGCTTCAAAGCCATCTGTTTGCCACACAGCAAACATACCCGAGGCGCTGCAGCGCCAAGGCAGCCCCAACAACCTCCTAAAGACATTATTATATTGGACCCGCAGAGCACTTAGGGCTTTCTTGGTGTAGTTGCTCCATAGGTTGCACGTGTACACAGTTTGAAAAAACGATTTAAAAAGTGTAATTTTGTCAAAATAATCTGGGTGCTTTCAAAATGATGTATGTCCTACATGCCATAAAAAATGTACAAGAAGACAGAACTATCCTAAAAAACCTTTCACACACCGTCTTAAAACATATCACACGTCTAGACTTTATTATGTTTTTGTCTATGAAGCCTAGCGTACTTGGCGTTACGTAAGAGAACTAATCTCAGTACACTTACCTAATACTAGGAGCTTTCAAATCAAATCATATTTGTTGCTACAATGTATGGTACAAAAAGGTGGTTATAATATGATACGTTCCTTATACAAAACTGTCTAACAGCACGCAATCTTTTTAGTCTGGTATACAAAATAATTAATTTGAAGAATGTGTCACGCATATAGGTTAAACATCATTGACATATAGTCTACATAATATTTCTAGGATTAAATTAATCGTTTATATAATTGTTACTATGAAGAATAAACTTAACATAAATTAAGAACTATCACTATATCATTAACATGGGTTATTTATAACAATTACAGTATCGATTAATATTTTTTATGTTCAAAATATTATTTTAGGCTATAAAAATACTTATCGTTTAACCTTTCAGATTTACCTGTACTTTGCAGCAATATCTAGACATAATTATTAGATTAAGTGATATGGAATGGTCAGTAGACCACTAACCCCGTATTACAGAGTGACTGGTGGGTCACTTTTGAAATTCAAGGACGTGATAGTTTGAGATCATACATGAAGAGAAAAATATAATGGAAAATAAATATTTATTATTTACTGAGTATACTTAACCGAAAGTTAAAGAATTGATTATGCAACGCATGGTTACGCTAGCGTTGGCAGCAATCCGCGTGCTAGGTCCCGTGGCGCGATTGACTCAGTTGTATGTAAAGTCAATAGTAACATAGTATTATTTATTTATAGGGAATTCTAATGAAAAATTAAGTACCTACTTTTATTACATAACTATGATCGAAATTGAGTACAAAGTGCTCTCCTTCAGTATCTAAAATTTGTCACCAGTCACCCTGTATATGCGACACAAAGCTGAAGTGCGAGCACTTACTTACTGGTTGATTTTTACAAAATAAAGTAGCCTTTGTCCTTTGTTAAGATCACTCCTACACTTAAATCATACAGAACTTCGGCCTGCATCCTTTATGGGGTAGACAGAGCACCAGATTCTATGAAACCATCTGATGTCACGTTTCACAAAATTAAGTGGTATTAAAATGATGTATACTGACTATTGCAGTGACAGGGGGTCAGCCTATCGCCCACGAAAACGTCCATAAAACCTCTGTCCCTTAACTGACTCTTACAGCATTGTGAAGAGAAGCAGCTGGTACATTCTATGTTTGTCTTTCGCTCCCAGTCCAGCATGAAAGTACCAAAAATCATAAAAATCGATTGATCATTTTAGGCTTGAAAACGTACTAGACAGGGACATATACAGATCTATACATTAGTATGAGTTACCATCAAAGAAAAAAACAGATAACAGGCAAGCAAATAAAATTGCTTCCAGGAAATATGTAATATCTTGTTACCTACAATGATAATCAACGAATGCAGAGCATTAAAAAAACTGAGAAACCTATTCACTCGATGCTTAAAAGTACTAGAACTATACTGGCCAGGGAAAATAGACGCAGGCAGTTCATTCCAAACCTTGGCGACCCTTAACAAAGGAACTGTCAAAGCGCTTAGTTCGAGTTTTCAGAATATCTATCACATACGGATGGAAGTTCTGTCTGCGTCTAGTAGTACGATGGTAAAAGGGTGAGGGTTCAATTTGTTCAAACAGAGCACTCGCGCACTCCCTAAAACGTATTTTTTTTATAGGATGTTTTTAATTTATTGCTAATCTTGAAAAAAAAAACAAATCGAATACAATTGACTACTCTCCAGCTATTTGTGTTCCATGAAACCAGATGATATTGATTATGAAGACTTATGTGGTGGACGTCTAACAACGAGAAACCTATCCACTCGACGACGCTTAAATTACGGACTATATTGGTCATTAAAATCAGACGGAGGCAGTTCATTCCACTCCTTGACGACCCGTAACAAAAAGGAACTTGCAAAGCTTAGCTCGACTTTTTAGAATATCCACCACATGAAGATTAAATTTCTGTCTGAAATTTAACTTCTTAACCTTTTTTTAGGTTCAGGGTCCAATAGCAGAGGCTTCTCAACCTTCGGCTACTCCGGAGCCACCATAGTGCGGCCTTCGCCTCCAGTGCCCAGCACCAACACTTCACAAATTACCTTCGAACTGCTTAAAGAGATGCCGATGCAGGAGTCAAAATCCCGTGAGTTCTTGAATAAATCTACCTTACCTTAATGTTCTTACAGTTGCATTTGCAATCTGCTGTATGTATGGCAACTAATAGCTTGAAAGTGTTTTTCATATCAAATAAATTGCAGTAATAAATATGCATTGTGTGAAGTTTCTGCGAGTTATGAACACCGCTCATGCATTGTTCTATGTGACGTTTTTTTTTTTTTTATAAGTGACTAAACCCGCGTTTGACCTCAATCTCACCTGATGGTAAGTGACGATGAGGTCGAAGATGAAGGCACACGGGTTTAGGAAGGAACTGGCTCTTTATACAATATTGCCGGAACACATTACCGCCGGAGCGGTAACATTTGGCGGCAGACTTTATATAAAGGGTGGTCGCTAGCCAGGCGGACCCAGAAGGGATCCTACCACCAAGCTAATTTGGCTCCCTGTGCTTAGAGGAAAATATAATTCACCATAACAAACAGACTCTCATTGAAGGAAGTTATCATCACAAACCGTTTTAATGAGCTTATTCTAGACACTAAGGTGTCTATCTAAGGTTATTCTAGACACCAGGCTCGAGTCCTGGTCGGGTGATGATTTTATTTAGCATATTTTTCAGTTATTTAAGTATCTCCCCGAGTTACGAGATTGGCAGATCAGTGCAACACTTGGTAGATATCATGTTTCTTAAATACTTAGCAAATAAGTAACGTCCTAAATAAGTAACAACAAACCATAACGATCTTTGTATACAAAATCTAGAACAGACATTTACGTCTTTTGAGTAATGATGCAATCGGAGCAAATATTATCAAGTCATAACTTAAGAAACGAAAAAAAAAACAGACAATCACACCAACTACATGACCTCAAAGTAAGCGAAGCTTGTGTTATGAGATATCAAGTACACGACAAGGGAGAGAACCTAGAATATAAATACATCTATAGATAAACGCCCAGACCCGAATCATTTTTTTTTCTTGTTCCGTGCGGGAATTGGACTCTCAACCTCACGATTGACGTAGTAGCTTCTAGACCACTGCACCATGGAGACGGTCGAACTTAAGGAACCTAGAATACATACACGACATATTATTATACATATATATTATTATGTTACTACACTATTATTATACAAGGTTGATTTTTCGTCACCAGCAAAATTTAAATGTTAGTTTCTTTGATACGATATAAACGTACCTGCATATTTATTTTAGCGTCCCTCAGTACTCAAAAGTAGAAATATGGAACCACAAACTTTTTAAATAATAGTCGCTGTTGATGAACATACCTACTACATACGCGGCATTTTCTTGATAATACTACCAAATGTGTCTACGACATAGTACATAGTACGACATAGTATAATGTGTGTAGTAGCGCGTAGTCATCTTTATTTTAATGGTAATTTAAAGTGACCATGCCTTGGTTTATATGTCAGCGGATAAATTAATTTCCCTGTAAAAAAAATAATTACTTTTTTTTTTGCAAAAATCGTTTCTATAAATGATACTTATTATGTAAAAAAAATTTGGCCGATGACTACAAATCAACCCTATTCTGCCACGCCACGATGACTTCAATGATTTGCAAAATTAATTAAATTCTTCACATGAATTCACTACAATCGAAATTATTTACAATTAAACATACAATTCAGACAATCACCTTTATTCGAAAAGTACTATTGATAAAAGGATTAATGCAAAAAGTTTTAATGCAACAACTTTTTTTTAAATAACATTACTCGTAAAACAATGGATATGTTATTTCCAAATGATAGTAATTTCTGTAGAAATCACTGTACAATTTTTTGTTTGTATTTTGTATTGTTTGCATAATATGTTAAATAAATATTATAGCTCTAAATACAAAGCCATTGCACAAAATTTGCATAGTAGGTAAGACTGCTTCGAAAATAACATTGAAAAATTTAATATGCCTTAAGCCTGATTTTTAAAACATGTCAACAATATACATACAAAAAAATAAATAGACACTTTGAAAAGTTCTTAAATCTAATATAAAGGTTTGATTTGTAGTCACCAGCCAAATTTAAATGTTAGTTTCATTGATGCGATATAAACGTACCTGAATATTTATTTTAGTAACTCTCAGTAGAAAAAAATAAAAATATGGCACCACGAACTTTTATGCAAATAGTCGCTGTTGATGAACATAGCTACTACGACGCGGCGTTTCTTTGATGATACTACGACGTAGTACTACAAGATGTTTTGTAGTAGCTGTTAGTTTTCTTTATTTTATAGGAAATTTAGAGTGATCATGGTTTGCTTAATATGTCAGTGGATATATTTATTTCTTTGTAAAAAAAAAAACTTTTTTTTGTAAAAATCATTTCTATAAATGATGCTTATTGTGTAAAAAAAATTTGGCCGGTGACTACAAATCATCCCTGTACACATCAATTACAGGCAGATACAACATTTACAAACTAATTACTCACACATAAAATATTTTCGGAAGTCGTCGTGGCGCCATGGTTAATGTGTGTATCATACGATATCACATGTTAAGCAACGTTCGGCGCGGTCGGTACTTGGATGGGTGACCGCCGACCATTCATTTCTCTCGACGACTTCCGTGCTTCGGAGGGCACGTTAAGCAGTCGGTCCCGGGTGCTGTATACTTGTATACAGTAGTCGTTAGGGTTTGTCAGAAGCCATTTCGGCGCCCTGAAAATTCTGGCATTCACCACCCAGCACTGGGCCAGCTTGGTGGATTATGGCCTATATACTCATGCCCTGCAGTAGGCTCATTACAAAGAGTTGTGATGATAAAATATTTTTTTAAATAAATATGCAGGGATGTAATGAACAACGTATTACTCGACAACTTCAAGCTTGTCTCAATTTTATTATCATTCTATGTTAATGTCCCACAATTAAACAAATTGTAACAACTATATTCCACCAAATAATACATTATTGGTCACATAAAGGTCTTATAAAAATAATCATTTTGTTATAATGTTTCTAAGTTTTTGCATTTAAAATGCTCAATTATTCACAAACAAATGAAAATGTGATAAATGTGATGCCAGGCCCCGGTAGTGGAAGAACACTCGTCCGGCAAACGAGAGGTCTCAGATTCGTATCCTGGTCGGGTACTTAAAATTTTTTATTTATCACATTTTTCATTTGTTTAATAATAATTTTGTAGCCTATCATAGCATCTTTTATACAAACACCTTTTATAATGAATGATACCTTTTTTTCACAGAAAAGAAAATGTCAGATCGTCGACCAATGAGTTCAGAAACTACTCGCTCGGCTCCCGATGTAATTATAGTCTCCAAGCCGATTCGCTGAGGGTGACCTTTGGGGCCCCCACCGTGGGCTCCAACTCCTCCTGATTACTGGGCCTATGGCCCCCCTCGGGAGCCACGAATGAGACCCGAAGGGTCTTACCAACACCACACTTGCCATTTGGACAATTTCTCTAAAAGCATCTCCTTTGATGACTCTGACGGTTACTACAATCGTAATTTAAATGAGAAACCAAGATTTTTCTACGATTATTACTTAAAAACTGATTTTGAAGATAAAGCTAAGACACTGCCTAGGAATTTAGGTTCGTCAGTTGATTTTAAAACAAAAGTGTTTCCGCAAAAGAGTGTTTGTTTTGACGGTGTTGAAGACGAAACTGCTTGTAGGAAGCATGGTAATAGTTTCGTTGTGACTGCTGATATCGAAATGCCCAGATAACATAGGGTGTGTGATGTTGACATTTTAAAGTTTTAAAACTGTTCATAGAGTTAATAGTAGTTAACTAATAGTGTTATATATTTTTTAAGGATTTGATCCCCGCTTGCAGCGATGCTTGAATTTTGAATCAATAATTTGCCTAGTTTATAAGGAGTTGAATAATTTTGACAAAACTTTCGATGATATGGTGCCTACATTTTATATATTTAATATTTTTTGAAGCTCTTTTACATTTGGATTTCTTTTTGTTTTATGAGATAGCTCTCATTCGTTGTTTTACTCTAAAACTCTTATAAATAAATGCATTTCATTTTAGATATTACTTCTAATATTTATATTTTTTTCTCCTTGAAAGCTTCGCCCTGCAGATCATTTACAGCGTGTAATGGAAATTAAACTTAAATGAAAAATATATCAAATAACCCCTGTTATGAATTGTAAAATATTGTTTTTTTACATCTACCAGAGCACTTTCGTAGTTTATTTACAGCTTTTTAGTCAACTTTCCACTACTTACAGTTGTACAGACATATACCTATTATAAATCAAACTAACGTGTAATTTTGTAAACTATTTTTATTTTACTATTTACAATTTCCATTTCACTCTATTGTATTATTTGCAATATTTACCTCAAATGAGTTGAGCAAATAAAATTTCTATCAATGTGGTAAAACGCCAGATATTAAGCTGTTCAACCTAATTTATAGCAAACTTTTAAAGCTGTCGGTTTTTTGGCCAATAACTACGTGGTTCGATATTTTGCGGCTTTAATAAAAAAGAGTTTAGTAATTTGAATATTTTATTATTTTTCAATTCCATTCACCATCATGAATTAAATCGCACTTCAAATGAAAGTCATTCATTTTGTTTTTTAAGTTCTAAAAATGATTGTTGGGTTTTAATGGTTGACCTTATTTTTAAATCTTGCCAATCAGTTGTGAAGTCGCTACTAACCAAATAATATTTCGTATCGAGATTATTTTTATTTTAATACAGGGTTGATCTTTCCTCACCAGCCAAATTTAAATGTTAGTTTCTTTGATACGATATAAACGTACCTGCATATTTATTTTAGAGTCGCTCAGTACAAAAAAATTGAAATATGGAACCACAAACTTTTAAAAAAATAGTCGCTGTTGATGAACGTAGCTACTACGATGCGGCATTACTTTGATAATACTACGACGTAGTACTACAAAATGTGTGTAGTAGCGCGTAGTAATTATTATTTTAATGGTAATTTAGAGTGACCATGCCTTGGTTAATATGTTAGCGGATAAATTAATTTCCTTGGAAAAAAATAATGACTTTGTTTTTTGCAAAAATCGTTTCTATAAATGATACTTATTGCGTAAAAAAACTTTGGCCGGTGACTACAAATCAACCCTGTATTTCATTTATTTTCAATATGTGTTTGTAAAACTGTTTGCTGTCCAAATACTTCTTGATATATTAGCAATTTAATTACTTGTAATGTGCAATACAACTTTTGGCTTCATGTTTTACATAGTAAACTGTATCTGAGTAATTTTAAATTATTCAGTCATTATTTATAACCCTCGCAACTCGGTAAGGTGTGTTATAACTGTGACTTCAGAATGATGTCGCTTCGAATTTTCAGTACCTTTGACCAATCATAAGTATGTAAACTGTGCTGACTGACGTCACACGAACTTTATTGTGACAAGGTTCCAACGCAATACCAACTTGCGAGGCTTGCTGTAATTTCATTATACTCATTTAGTCGATAACCTTTTATGCTTTTGTATTATATTATTAAGTAAAACACCCAAATATATTTTGTTAATTTTATTATTGTAGTTGTATAGTCTTTGTAATTTGTTATGAGAAATGATCACTGCCTTGAATAAATTTCTTTATTTTAAGAAATTAAATGTTAAATTCTTTACGGATTCCAATTAAAAAGATGATCTTAGATATTTTATTAGAAGAAAATTGTTTTGTTTGATATAATAAAAATGTTTTGATTTATAGTTTATTACTATTATACGTAGAAAAGATAAAATTATTGTTCTTATTTTCATATTTTAGATACATGAAAATTTTAGATGACATCATGTTTTATGTATAGTTTATGACAATATGCTTTATAGTAATACTAATGTAAAAAAGCTAATTTAATATCATAAATTATAAGTAAGTTAAGTGTTATTTTTTTTTGGAATCTAATGAATTAGAAGCTAACAACTATGTCGTCATCATAAGCAATGAAATGTTTGTAATATAAATAGGTTTTACACTCAATACTGTGTTTTAATTATCTCCATTGCATTCCTGGCTGCAACCTGTACCAAATTTGAGGATCATCGAAATTACTCACAAATCAAACAAAAATACCACAACCTTAATTGAATCAGTAATTTAGGTGTACAAATGAAAAAACAATATGACGTTATTGTCCTAAATCTCCACAGTTATACAAAATGGCCGTAAGTACTTACTCTATGTAGGCCGGTACTCAATCTATGAATAAAAGGTTTTCCAAACCTTGAACAAAACATTGACGACCGGTTGGTGTAGCGGTAACATAATTTGCCTTCTATGCCAGAGGTCCTGGGTTCGAATCCCGGCGGCGGATATTTGTGTGATGAACACAGATATTAGTCGTCAAGTCATGGATGTTGATATGTTTATTTAAGTTTATTCTAATAAAAAAATATGTTTTTATTCAATTTGTATGTTTATATATTTCTTAAGTATATCAGTTATCTAGTATCCATCACACAAGTTCTGTAAGAAACTTAATTTGGGCTAGATAATGTTGTGTGAGTGTCAGAAAAAAAACCTATATAGAGATTTGTCTTTTGTTTTTAGAATGTATAAAAAATAACAAAAACTTAGAAAATATCTTATTAAACGGTTCATGAGGATGAGCCCGAAAGGTCAACATAATGTACTGAAGTGTCATTTCACCCATCTATAAAAAAAATATACAATATTTTATGAATTTAGTTTGTTGTTCTAGTTTTTTTACAGAAATAAAAAATATAAAAATAATAAAAATAAAATAAATAAAATCCCCAGACAATCACACCAACTACATGGCCTCAAAATAAGCGAAGCTTGTGTTATGAGATAGCATGTAGCGAACTAGGGGGGAACCTAGAATATAAATACATATATAGATAAACAGCCAGACACGGAATTTTTTTTTTCTTGTTCCGGGCGGGAATCGAACTCGCAACCACTGGCGTATGAGGCAGATAGATTTACCCCATCGCCAAAGTGGTCGTAGAATAATATAGGAATGTCAGTGAAAATATGATTTCAATATGGCGAATTCAGTCGCCTGTGGTCATTGCCGATTCACACGAAAAGTTTAAACAATTTAATCAACACTTAGTTTGAGTGTTTTCATAATAATCCACATTTATTTTATTTGGCACAGGAGCTGGCCAGTCGTCCATAATAAAATGAAAAGGTAAAATGTTATTTACCTCGCTGTTTTCTGAAATGGTATGGTAATGGTATCTGATGCTCTCAAAGGTGATTATTTTTTAACTAAACGTTTTAAACTCCCAACTTTGTTCAATTGTGTTCTGCAAGTAAGTTTTAACTAGGTCGCGAGCTATCATTGGAGTTATGAAACAGGTTCAAACAAGCGAACAACTTGGTTATTTACACGAAATGTTCCATGGAAGTGGGTTTGTGATGGAGCATCTGAACGTTTGAATTGTTATTTTGCAACTACAGCTCACATGTATTAGCATGTTTTGTGACCTGATCCTTTATTTTTTGTAGAACTAGTTAGATAAATAAATGAACAATGTGATAATTAAATTTTTTTAATTATCACATTGATAATTAAAAAAAATATTTATCACGTTTTTCATTTATTTAAGAATAATTGAGCATTTTAAATGCAAAAACTTAAAAACTTTGCAATGCTTCACTTTAACTGGGAATTTCTGTAAAGAAATTGGTCTCGCGTCGTCTTAGCTGCAAAGCTATACTATAAGATGGAGCTACGTTAGCAATAAAACGTAAAAAAAAAAAAAAAATGTGGTAAGTAATTTTGAGGCGTGCTGCCAGGCCCCGGTAGCTCAGTGAAAGAGCACTCGTCTGGCAAACGAGAGGTTCCAGGTTCGAACCTGGTCAGGTGATCTTTATTTATCACATTTTTAATTTATTTAAGAATTATTGAGAATTTTAAATGCAAAAAATTAAAAACATTATTAGTTAGATAAATGTTGCATTTACAATTTATCGAAGAATGCTTTTGATTTTTGAAAGGCAAATGAAATATTTGGAACGTTCTTTCTCAATTTTTTATGCACAGTTTGTATTTATGTCACCTGGTGGATATTGATCGAGAAGACCAAAATGGCAAGATGATTAAAGTTAATTAACAAGAAACTATACTCAAATATAATATTCACTTGGCAATATTTTATTATACAGAAAACAAATACGGAAGCAATCGGTTACCGTTTTGAAACTGATAATTTCCAATGATTTGCGCTATCATAAGAAAACACATTTTCTTTACATGTTATTAAATTTCTTTTCTAAGTAATTTTAATAGATTTGACTGTTTTTATATCTTTGTTCAGAAAGGTGTTTTAGTAAGCAATAATGCAGTTACGATCCTTGAAAAGAAGCTTCTGTCATCATAAGGTGCTGTTCAATTTCATAGTACAACTTCAACTAAACTAAAATAATTCTGATAAAAACTCATCTACAAGCTTTTTTTGTGTGTTTTCCTGAATGTTGACTAGATTCTAGCAAATAAAATCTTAAATAATCTTAGAATCATTTTTGATAACGGTGACAAATCCTACGTTTGAGTATAATCTCACTTGATAGTAAATGAAGACTAGGTAAGAAATAAAGTGATCTACCTATATATTATCATCATCATCATCATCACAAGTCTTTGTAATGAACCCACTTTAGGGCATGAGTCTCTCCCCTGGGTGAAGAGGAGGTATAGGCCATAATCCACCAAGCTGGTCCAGTGCTGGGTGGTCGATGCCAGAATTTTTAGGGCGCCTAGATGGCTTCTGACAAACCCTAACGACTACTGTATACAATTATACAGCATCCGGGACCGACTGCTTAACGTGCCCTCCGAAGCACGGAAGTCGTCGTGAGAAATGAATGGTCGGCGGTCACCCATCCAAGTACCAACCGCGCCGAACGTTGCTTAACCTGCGATATCGTATGATACACACAGTAACCACGGCGCCACGACGACTTCATGACTTCACGACGATATTTTACGATGGTTTTGTTCTATGAAGGTTGTGATCTATGAAGGTTGTGTTCTATGAAGGTTTTGTTCTATGAAGGTTGTGTTCTATGAAGGTTGTGTTCTATGAAGGTTGTGTTCTATGAAGGTTGTGTTCTATGAAGGTTGTGTTCTATGAAGGTTGTGTTCTATGAAGGTTGTGTTCTATGAAGGTTGTGTTCTATGAAGGTTGTGTTCTATGAAGGTTGTGTTCTATGAAGGTTGTGTTCTATGAAGGTTGTGTTCTATGAAGGTTGTGTTCTATGAAGGTTTTGTTCTATGAAGGTTGTGTTCTATGAAGGTTGTGTTCTATGAAGGTTGTGTTCTATGAAGGTTGTGTTCTATGAAGGTTGTGTTCTATGAAGGTTGTGTTCTATGAAGGTTGTGTTCTATGAAGGTTGTGTTCTATGAAGGTTGTGTTCTATGAAGGTTGTGTTCTATGAAGGTTGTGTTCTATGAAGGTTGTGTTCTATGAAGGTTGTGTTCTATGAAGGTTGTGTTCTATGAAGGTTGTGTTCTATGAAGGTTGTGTTCTATGAAGGTTGTGTTCTATGAAGGTTGTGTTCTATGAAGGTTGTGTTCTATGAAGGTTTGTAATATAACTATTTTTGTACTTACTGTTTTGTATATTCCATTGGTTTTGTTAATAGTTGTCCTTTTATTTTTGTTACATTTCTAATATTGTTTTAAAGTATTCCTGTTATTTTTATTTTATAGCTGCAAATGTATCTATTGTAAACTATTATGAAATGTAAATATTATTGTTTACCTTTCAACTCTAAATTTGTCATGTAGCTTATGTCACTTTTCGGCACAGATAATTTATAAACTGTTATTAGGTTTTATATTCATTTCCTTTTCAATTAATTTTTATATTATTACTTTAATATAAATTATTCTGAGATTTGCACATTTCTAATCAAGGGAATTATCAGCTCCACTTTTACCATACTACAACCGCTGCTCCAGAGACTAAAACCTCCTTGTTAATAGAAGTGACAGCCGCTGGCCGATGAAAGAATGGATGCCTCTCAAAAATAAATAAATTTACGAGCTGTCGAACGAAATGGAGCCTATATAAGGAGTGGCGAGCTGAACTCGTGGTCGTCTTTTGAAAATAAAACACCGATCAGAATACTTTGGAGAGTATTGAAGAAAACTATAAAAGTATCATAACTACATAACCTCTTGGAGCCGCTATATAACTTTATATAAACCCTTGGAGCTTTATATCCTGGAAACTTAAGAATATCTAAGCATTTTGGAGAATTTCTGTGTATATATAGCAAATTTATGGACTGTAAGTGTAAAAAGTGTTTTTATATCTACTTGTGACCTTTTTTTGTAAATATATAAACTTTAACTTTATTTTTTTATTTTCTCTTAACATCTTCCTTTTAATAGTAGGTTACTTAGGCTTTTACTTTAGGTAACACTACAGTTTGGCGCCCAACGTAAATTCCCTTAGTCGTGCTCTCCCCTAAATTCCAAAATACCACTTTAGATAGGTACCTTTTTTTTCGGCTTCATTTGGCTATAAACTTTTTTTTGTCATTCTACTTGTTTTCTACTTTTATTTATCTAGTCCACTTTACTGTAAACTCTTCTCCGTTAGGTAATCTTACAGTACTCTTTACATATTCACCACTCATCCCATATAATCAGACAATAGACACTTACGGTATTCCCACGTGAATATCTCACAAAATCAGTGACCATTCCGCGTGTTGAAAACTCTTCTCGAGTCACACGGTTGGTTGCTGATTACTGACTTACGGAGGGTATCGAAGGAGAGTATCCGACGACGTACCTCAACACGTAAGCAACCCCACGTTACACCTCTCATATTACACTTCCCTTATTTATTTTTTGTTGCTTTACTCGTTTTCTCTTGTACCGACCTATTCCTCTTTACTTTAAACACTACTCCGTTAGGTACTCTTACAGTACTCTTAACATATTCGCTACTCATCACATATTAACAGACATTAGACACTTACGGTATTCCCTCGTGAATATCTCACAAAATCAGTGACCATTCCGCGTGTTGAAAACTCTTCTGAGTCACACGGTTGGTTGCTGATTACTGACTTACGGAGGGTATCGAAGGAGAGTATCCGACGACGTACCTCATGCAGATAGCTCATTTTAAATAACCTCATTTTTTCTCACCACTTACCCAACTATACTCCACCTTTTCTTTTTTACTTACTGTTTATTTATAAAATTTTATTTTCTCTAAATTTTTAATTAATATGGCGAGGCTTATTTAATTTGCACCTAATACTTTAACAGAGTTGTAAGTAAATAGTCACCACTTGTATATATTCTTGAGGATGATGATGGCATCCAAGGTAAATGGCATATTAAAGATATTAAAATTTAGTAATGCTATTACCTTTTCTATTTATATTAAACTTTTGTCTCCTGTAAATAAATGTCATTTCTTTTCCAACTGTAAATAAAACTATTACTTTCTGTAAATACTATTTAATTTTTATTTTTCTTTGTTACAATTTTATAATGAGTACACCCATCATTTTTTCTTTCGGTCTTATGTTGATTACACTTTATTTAGGGCTCTTAAGCCAACCTTTTTAATCTTCTCTGATAGCAACTTCTTTTGAGATTTCCTTTCGAGATCTGGAATAATAAGACTAGGTATTATTCTTTTATCTAGTAATGGCGGGCTACACTAAGAGCCTAATGCCATAACTTGGGGACCTAAAACCCAATTCTTTAATGGTGCGGCTAGCTACACTAAAAATAAGCCTTAGGCCATATACTATACTCGTATATACTATACTTGGGGATCTAAAACCCACTTCTTTAATGGTGCGGCTGGCTACACTAAAAACAAGCCTTAGGCCATACCTTAGGTAACTTATACCTAGGTATTTTACTTGTAGATATTTTTCTTCTTTAATATGGGATTTAAGATAGAGCGGACGACAACTCTTTAAATAAGCCTCTGTCATGTAGGGTTTCCCTATCGCGGTTTACTTTGGGAGTATACGCCATTGACTGTGAGCCTTACCCTCTACCCTGAATGTTGAAGAAAGTTAGTTAAGTTTGATTGTTTAAGATGTATGTCCGAGATGTATGTATGTAGAAAGTAACTGCCTAAGTAACACCTCAAAATTTTTCGTAAGCTAAAAATTTTCTGGGGTTTTTGGGGAAAATGTAATATAACTATTTTTGTACTTACTGTTTTGTATATTCCATTGGTTTTGTTAATAGTTGTCCTTTTATTTTTGTTACATTTCTAATATTGTTTAAAAGTATTCCTGTTATTTTTATTTTATAGCTGCAAATGTATCTATTGTAAACTATTATGAAATGTAAATATTATTGTTTACCTTTCAACTCTAAATTTGTCATGTAGCTTATGTCACTTTTCGGCACAGATAATTTATAAACTGTTATTAGGTTTTATATTCATTTCCTTTTCAATTAATTTTTATATTATTACTTTAATATAAATTATTCTGAGATTTGCACATTTCTAATCAAGGGAATTATCAGCTCCACTTTTACCATACTACAACCGCTGCTCCAGAGACTAAAACCTCCTTGTTAATAGAAGTGACAGCCGCTGGCCGATGAAAGAATGGATGCCTCTCAAAAATAAATAAATTTACGAGCTGTCGAACGAAATGGAGCCTATATAAGGAGTGGCGAGCTGAACTCGTGGTCGTCTTTTGAAAATAAAACACCGATCAGAATACTTTGGAGAGTATTGAAGAAAACTATAAAAGTATCATAACTACATAACCTCTTGGAGCCGCTATATAACTTTATATAAACCCTTGGAGCTTTATATCCTGGAAACTTAAGAATATCTAAGCATTTTGGAGAATTTCTGTGTATATATAGCAAATTTATGGACTGTAAGTGTAAAAAGTGTTTTTATATCTACTTGTGACCTTTTTTTGTAAATATATAAACTTTAACTTTATTTTTTTATTTTCTCTTAACATCTTCCTTTTAATAGTAGGTTACTTAGGCTTTTACTTTAGGTAACACTACAGGTTGTGTTCTATGAAGGTTGTGTTCTATGAAGGTTGTGTTCTATGAAGGTTGTGTTCTATGAAGGTTGTGTTCTATGAAGGTTGTGTTCTATGAAGGTTGTGTTCTATGAAGGTTGTGTTCTATGAAGGTTGTGTTCTATGAAGGTTGTGTTCTATGAAGGTTGTGTTCTATGAAGGTTGTGTTCTATGAAGGTTGTGTTCTATGAAGGTTGTGTTCTATGAAGGTTGTGTTCTATGAAGGTTGTGTTCTATGAAGGTTGTGTTCTATGAAGGTTGTGTTCTATGAAGGTTGTGTTCTATGAAGGTTGTGTTCTATGAAGGTTGTGTTCTATGAAGGTTGTGTTCTATGAAGGTTGTGTTCTATGAAGGTTGTGTTCTATGAAGGTTGTGTTCTATGAAGGTTGTGTTCTATGAAGGTTGTGTTCTATGAAGGTTGTGTTCTATGAAGGTTGTGTTCTATGAAGGTTGTGTTCTATGAAGGTTGTGTTCTATGAAGGTTGTGTTCTATGAAGGTTTTGTTCTATGAAGGTTGTGTTCTATGAAGGTTGTGTTCTATGAAGGTTGTGTTCTATGAAGGTTGTGTTCTATGAAGGTTGTGTTCTATGAAGGTTGTGTTCTATGAAGGTTGTGTTCTATGAAGGTTGTGTTCTATGAAGGTTGTGTTCTATGAAGGTTGTGTTCTATGAAGGTTGTGTTCTATGAAGGTTGTGTTCTATGAAGGTTGTGTTCTATGAAGGTTGTGTTCTATGAAGGTTGTGTTCTATGAAGGTTGTGTTCTATGAAGGTTGTGTTCTATGAAGGTTGTGTTCTATGAAGGTTGTGTTCTATGAAGGTTGTGTTCTATGAAGGTTGTGTTCTATGAAGGTTGTGTTCTATGAAGGTTGTGTTCTATGAAGGTTGTGTTCTATGAAGGTTGTGTTCTATGAAGGTTGTGTTCTATGAAGGTTGTGTTCTATGAAGGTTGTGTTCTATGAAGGTTGTGTTCTATGAAGGTTGTGTTCTATGAAGGTTGTGTTCTATGAAGGTTGTGTTCTATGAAGGTTGTGTTCTATGAAGGTTGTGTTCTATGAAGGTTGTGTTCTATGAAGGTTGTGTTCTATGAAGGTTGTTTTCTATGAAGGTCGGTCACTAGCCAGATGAACCTTGCAGGGTTTACATAGATTTGATCAGTCGCCTTTTACGACGCGCTGGCGCAGGAACGGTTGGACTTTTCTAAGCTAATCCTATGAGACTAAAAGATGATTTAAAGAGTGTCGTTTTGAAGTATGAACACCTCTGCTGATATCCAAGAAAGCAAGCAGTTTCAATAAAAGAAATAAATATTTCTGATACTCACACAATATTATTTATTATATATTACACAATATAATAAAAAACGGCGGCCATTTTAATGTTTGCTTTACTGAGTTCGGATGAGTTTAATAATTTAGCAATATCTACCGATGTAAAGGCAAGTAATAAAAACGTTTCCATCTAATTGTATGTTGTCACAAAATGTAGATTAATCTTAAACTTTACTCACAGAGAAGAATTTTGAAATTTAAGTTATGAAAATTAAAAAAAATATTTTTTCGAAATTTAGACCCACTCATAATTCCTAATTTGCAATTAAAATATAATTCACTGTTATACGCGGACTCTGTATATTTAAACAATTAAGAATATTCAACTTTTTACTAATAACTTTATAACTTTCCGGTTAATATTTTATATTAAGTTTGGTATTTTAATTAAATTTATTAGGAACGGACTCCCAGATCAGATGGTCTTGTAACCTCTGGTGTTCTGCCTACCCCATAAGGGATACAGGCATGACGTTATGTATGTATGTAGAACTGTAGTACTCAATACCCTCAATCAGTTGTTTCATAGTATCGTCACTATAATTCATTATTGGTGTTAAATTCAAAGCTGTCTTTAAATCAAACGAACCCATGGTTATTTCAGAATAGCAAACTGCACTAGTTTCACTACACAACGAGATTATTTCAGAAAAATATTATCAAGCTGTTCGCAAATCTGCTGAATCAGACAAATTTCTTTATAATTCAATTTCGTATATTTTTTTTTAAATAGTTCTATAAATATCTAAATACCTGTTATATTTTAATAAAACACTATTTGCTTCTTCTTTCTTTGCGTCCAAAATCTTACCATGTCTACGCTTAGGACCGATTTTTATCAAATAACTTCAAATGTTCTTTGACTCATTAAGTAAAAAAATTAATTCATCAGCCATAAATTTGTAACAACTAAATAACTACTAGATACGTATTAAAAAGAAAAGAAAATCGAAATTCAAAAATATGCACATAATTAATAAAATGTAATTACTTAGGCAATAAAACTTATTTCATTCTAAAATAAAATAAAACGTATAAAACCATACCTATTTAAGTTTTGTTTAAATAACCTTTAAAAATAAGAAGTATCTAGTACCTACGTAAAAAGACATATAAAAAGTAAAAATAGCATATTGTTGCCTTAGCAATACCTATTTATACAATTTTAAATACAATAAATATCATCACTATTGATATGTATTATATAGGTATTAAAATGTTAAAATTAGTTATTCTATATAAGAAATACATGAAAAGAAACACGGCTTGCCTGGAAGTACATTTACGGGTTGCATTTACCATTTAACTTGTTACCCACACTGCGTAATTCATTTTAACACTCCCTTAGTGGCCCTGAAAACGATGTCTGCTAAACGATTGTGTCTGCATCTCCACCGCTCTTAATCGCACCTTGGCTAGTCTGCTGCCTCCGCAGGATACTAGAGTATCTTTTCAAAGTCAATTCATTGATTTGCCGATGTAACTGTTTTTTATGGCATCGCTTATACAGCTAATACACAAATAACACAAATAAGCTGATTGCTAAAATTGTGCAAATTATAATTAAAATCGTATTTGCACTCTCTTGTAATTGTTCTGCTTTGGCCGTGTTAGAGCCTGCCCCGGCAGTTCGGGCGATGATGACCTCTTCTCTTAGTAATGATTTACCAGTCATCTTGACTGAAACCTCTGCTTCTATTAGTAATGATTTACCAGTCATCTTGACTGAAACCTCTGCTTCTATTGAGCAGCCACTTATATTTATTAAACCGGTGGAATATAACATTCCAAGTAATAGTATTAGGACTACTCTAGTTAATTTAAACTAGAGGCAACGACAATAGATAATAAGACTTCTAGCTATAATCAAAATGTTATTAGCACATATGCCCCAGCTGCAAAATTAAAATGTAGTAAAAATGTATTAAATGTAGCCCACCAAAATATTGAAGGCATGCTGGGTAAGGATTTACAAATTGAACTTTTTATGAATCAAGAAAATTTAGATATTTTGTGTGTAACGGAGCACTGGCTAAAAGACCATCAAATGATATTTTCGTTCAATAATCATCAAATAGCCAGTTCATACAGCAGAATCCAGGCTAATTGTGGCGGCTCCTTGATTATTACACACAAAGGATTGAAATTTAAAGAACGAAAGGATATTATTAGTCTTTCTGTTGAGCAAACCATTGAAATGGCATGTATAGAACTAGGGAAAGTTATTATAATAAGCGTATACAGGCGGCCAGCTTCATCCTTTGATTTGTTTGAAAAAATCATGGAGGAAGCTTTACTTAAACTTAGTGATACTAAAAAAAATATAATTGTCTGTGGTGATTTTAATATTGATTTATTAATCCAATCATCCCTTAGCCAAAGGTTAACTAATTTGTTTCTTTGTTATGGACTTAAAAATCTCTTTTTGGAGCCTACGCGTATTACAGCCACTTCAGCAACATGTATTGATAACATTTTCACTGATGCATCACCCAAAAGTCAATACATATTTAATAAGTTAAAATCGGATCACAGTGGACAATTAGCATCTTTTAACATTAACACAAACAAGGCATTAAGAAGAGAGATTAAGTTTGTACCCATGAACGAGGGTCGTCTGGAGAGATTCAGAAGTAATGTCCTGGATAAGTTGTGGGAACTTAAATGTTATGATGATCCTGTTAAGGAGTATAATTGTATTTTTAATTTAATTAAATGTGAGTATGATACAGTATTTAAATCAAAAACAATTAAAATAGATGATAACTCATTTAAGTTTAGTGACTGGGCAACAGTAGGAATATTCAAAAGCAGAGACAGATTATATAAATTATATGATGAAAACTCATATAATCATAGCGAAACCTTTAAGGAATATGTTAAAAAATACTCCAAAATGTTCAAAAATGTGTGTAGTATTGCGAAATCAAATTTTATTAATAATAAAATTCAAAATAGTGTAAATATACCTAAAACTACTTGGCAAATTATAAACAGCGAAACTGGAAAGTCAAACATTAGAAACGCGGAACATAAACTGAAAATTGGCGATCGACTGTTGACATCAGATACAGAAGTTGCTGAAGCGTTTGAAAAATTCTTTGCAGACATTCCAGTTTCGACTACGAAGACATTAAATTCATCAGTTAAAGCTGCACAGTCTTTTCTTGAAAATAATGTAAATAAGTGTAAAACTAACTTTACTTCCAGGCATGTTACTGAAAGTGAGGTATTGAAAGCTTTTAAAAGTATAACACTTAAGAACACTGCTGATCTGGATGGTATTTCTGTTAAAATCATCCAATCTATCATTGACGGTATTGCACCTTATTTAGCCAGTATATTTAATAATTGTGTTGATAATGGTGTGTTTCCGGACTTAATGAAACTTAGTAAATTATTCCCGTATTTAAAGCAGGAAGCATAACCGACCCCAGTAACTTTAGACCAATCTCTATATTACCAACACTTAGTAAAATTTTTGAAAAGCTTATTTTAAACCAACTAGTGGTACACTTCTTTAGCAATAATTTAATGAATTCAAATCAATTTGGTTTCACACGGGGTCGCTCAACAACTGATGCCAGTGTTGAGCTTATCAAACATATATTTGATGCCTGGGAGGAGTCACGTGATGCCTTCGGTGTCTTTTGTGATCTGTCCGAGGCTTTTGACTGTGTTCACTACGATACACTCCTCATGAAGCTACACCACTATGGAATCAATGATAGGGCACTTGATTTTATGAAATCCTATTTATGCAATAGAATTCAAAGAGTTGATATTAATGGAAAGAGATCATCGGGATCAGCAGTTCATATGGGAGTGCCCCAGGGCTCGATTCTTGGGCCTTTCTTATTCTTAGTTTATATAAATGATTTGCCATTTTTAGTGAAAGACAAGTGTGAGGTCATATTATTTGCTGATGATACCTCTTTTCTATTTAAAGTGAGTAGGCAATTGAAGCATTGCTTTGAAATAAACTGTTGTATTGAAACTGTGGAGAAATGGTTTTCAGCCAATAACCTACTACTCAATGAAAATAAAACTAAATTTTTAAAATTCTCTTTGCCTAATGTCCGGCATGTAAATACTAACTTAATTGTAAAAGGACAAGAATTGAGCCCTGTAAATTCAACAGTGTTCCTTGGCATAACCCTAGATGCACAACTACAATGGGGACCACATATAGAAAGGTTGGCGAAGAGACTTAGTTCTGCAGCATATGCCGTCAAAAAGATGCGAAATATCTCTAATGAAGCTACTGCGCGGTTGGTTTATTTTGGTTATTTTCATAGCTTAATGACATACGGCATTCTCCTGTGGGGAAATGCTGCCGATATTAAAACCATCTTTGTGCTGCAGAAACGGGCTATTTGCACAATCTACAAACTTAATTCCAGGGAGACACTTAGAAATAAGTTTAAAGAAATTAATATTCTTACCTTTGCCTCACAATATATCTTTGAAAATCTTATGTTCGTAAAAAAGAACTTAAACATGTTCCATAGAAAATGTGACTTGCATAATGTTAATACTAGAAATAAGTACAAGCTAGCCGGCTATGATAGTAGACTTCATAAAATCACTAACTCATTTATGGGTCAATGCATACGTTTTTATAATAAGGTTCCCACAAATATTCAAGACTTACCACTTGATAAATTTAAAGAAACTATTAAACAAAAATTGTGTAGTAAAGGCTTTTATACAATTTCTGAATATATGGACGATAAAAGTCCTTGGTTGTAAATTGTTTTTCAAATATTCTCAATCTCCAACTCCATCTCCAACACCATCTCCATTTCCTTCTCGTCCAACGCCATCTCCATCTCCTTCTTATCCATACAACAGCAAGAACATCATGCTCCCTCAGGCGGCATGGCTAGCGGTAGCGTCGAGTGTCGGGTCACCCTCTTCCCTAAAATATGGTTGAGGAGAGTGATGGCTGGTGCTTGCGTTATACTCGTGAACGGGTGCTGCTAGCGGTACCAGGTCGTTTTGCTGAAGACTTTATGACTATGTTACTTTTTTGAATTTGACTCTGACTTCCCCATCTCCATACCATTCCCCCATGTTCACGTCCGTGTTAGTGTCCAGTCTCTGTCCACGACTATCCTCATCTCCATCCACATTATCTGTAATATCTCTCACCTCTATCGCTACATCTATCTACTTCTATCTTTACCTCTATATCTATGTCTACGTTTCTGTCTAGTACTTGATTGCCTAATGTATAAATATAATAGTAGACTCCAGAAGATCACCAACTCGTTCATGGGTCAATGTGTACGCTTTTATAATAAAACTCCAAAATATTTAAGATTAACCCTTCGATAGATTTAAGGATAAGCATAAAGTTTTATTATAAGATATCCGGATGCAAGAAGATTGTAAATTGTTGTTGTTGTTATTGTGTATTTTTAAAAGATGATTGCTGTTGAGTTTCTTGCCACTTCTTCTCAACAGATCGACTTTCCGAAGTGGTGGTAGATTCAGTTCAATTTATAAATTGTGACTTATTTCAAATGTATTTAAATACTTACGAAATAAAGATTCTTTTGACTTTGACTTTGACTTCAGACTTGGAACTTCCCATTTTCACCGAAAAGGTACTTTTTGTAAAAGTTACGGCACGTGTAGTACTTTAAAGATCGAGAACTAATTTGCTCCATAGTTGGTCTGTAATTTTCCGTGCATCAAGATATTCAAAACTGCTAAACTGCAAGATATTTGAAACTTTAAGGTGTATAGTCGGTCCGACTTCGTGATAGGCTGGATTGCCATGTAAGGTCGGGTGTTTGGAGAGACAAGTGAAACCAACAAATTCTGAGAATACACTGAGTTTATTAACTAAGCGGTAGAATATTATAGGTAATACATACTACATCACAACACCCTAAGATGGGAATTTCAGAAACCTATTCCATAATTCAGACATACATACGTACATACATACGTACATACATACATACATAACGTCACGCCTGTATCCCTTATGGGGTAGGCAGAACACCAGAGGTTATAAGACCATCTGATGTCATGTTTGATAAGTTTGGAGGTATGATAAAGATGGAGAGAGACTATTGTAGTGACAGGGGGTCAGCCTATCGCCCACAAAAACGCCTTTAAAACCTCTGTCCCTTAACTGACTTTTACAGTATGTTCGGGAAGACAAGCAGCTGGCACATTTTACGTTTTTCTTTCGCTCCCAGTCCAGCAACACCCATTTAAAGAACCATTATACCAAGTTTTGTATCTTGAGTTTGAATTGCCTACCAAAAACAAGATTTGTTATTACGTAAAAATAAAATATCAACAAAAACATCAACAATCTGTTGAAAGTATTTCTTTTGAATATGCAAATGGATTCAGGTTTAAAGTATAATTATATGTTTGTTCTGGTATAGTTTAAATCGTAGCCTTGGTAATAAACAGTTTTGAATGTTTCATTTTTCTTATATTTCTATTAGAACCTAACTGTTACAATTAATAAATAAAAAAGCTCTTCAGAATTTATATAAGTATCATGATAAATATATTTGTGTACGAATCTGATATAACACTTTTACTTACAGGTCGCCTTAGCGCGCCCTAGGGAGTGCTAAACTCGACATTGAGTATTGTATATTCTTTACTGCCATGCCTTTAGTTTTGAAGTTCAATAAACAGACGTGTCCCTACAAAACAACCTTGTAAAAGCCACACATAACGCGTGTAACACTCCGAAAATAAAAATAGCAACTATAATGGAGAAATATCTGACGAGTTCGATGATTTTTGGGTTTGATTACTCGTCTCTGGGACTATAGATTCCAGATTTAATTCCTGGCGGTAGTAATTTGAATACAGTTTTTTTTAAATTGAGCTCTGATTTGGCTATACAGGATGACAGGGTCACTTTCGAAATTCGAGGTCGTGATAGTTTGCGAACATACATGAAGAGAGACATTATAATAAAAAATAAATATTAATTATTTACTGAGCAAGCTTAACTGAAAGTTAAACAATTTATTACGCAACGCATCTTTACCATAAGCGTAATACAATAGATACTTAGCGGGTGGTAGTGTACGTGTGGCGGGAACACTACTGTGTGCGTGTTGACTGAGGCGGGACGTCGGGAAAAGTGTATTAATGTCTCTTTATTTATTGATTGGGAATTTTGGTATCTAAAATTTGTCACCGGTTACTCTATATACAAAGATACCCCAGTTTTGATGTTTGGTCTCCATAACACAAGCTTATTTAAGTTGACTTTGAAGCTTCATTGTTGAAGTGTCTGATGAGTCTTGAAGTGTCTTTTATCAATGACGAGCTTGTGTCTACGACTTAACGCACTCATAATTATTGATAGGATCATCATCATCACGACTCTTTGTAAAGAGGCTATGGTTATAATAATAATGGCATACGATTCAGTCCCACACACGTGGTTAGTTAAAATTTTAGAAATATATAAAATCCATCCAACAATAATTTCATTCTTGCAGACCGTGATGACCAAATGGGAAACTAACTTAGGCTAAACTAAACTTATACTCCAAACCAAACTATAGAAACCAGCCCAATAAAAATAAAACGTGGTATTTTCCAAGGCGATGCTCTCAGCCCGCTTTGGTTTTGCCTAGCACTCAATCCCCTTTCTAACTTACTAAATTCCACATCTCTAGGGTACCCTTTAAAATACAATGTAACAAACGAACAGACAGAAGTCCAACAAAATATACTCAGTCATTTGCTTTATATGGATGATATTAAATTATATGCAATAGATGAGCAACAACTTAATCAACTGAGTCAACCTAACGGAACAGTTTACTAATGATATAAAAATGCAATTCGGGATAGATAAATGTAAAATCAACTCATTGATATCAGGAAACATAATTCACCGACATAATTACGTATTAGAATCTGGAGAACAAATAGATGCATTAGAAGAACACCGAACTTATAAATGCCTAGGCTACAACCAATCACGTCGGATACAATATAAAGAATCCAAGCATCAACTAAAGCTACAATTTAAACACCGACTAAATAGCATATTAAGAACACAACTTAACTCTAAAAACACAATTAAAGCTATCAATACTTATGCTATCCCCGTACTAACTCACTCATTTGGTATAATAAATTGGTCGAAATCTGAAATTAAAGCACTACAAAGAATCGTTAATACCACGATGACTAAGTTCAGAAAACATCACCCCAGGTCATGCTTACAAAGACTTACATTACCCAGAAAAGAAGGAGGACGCGGAATCATCAAACCTGCACAATAGACAGATTTCAAACTTAAGACAGTATTTTTTCAATAAAATAGATTCTTCACCTTTACACAAAGCAATAGTTTACAATGATGCCAAATTAACTCCTTTAAATCTTCAAGATAGATACATACAAATCAATGAAGCTATTTCAGATGAAAATAATAAAAAACTAGAATGGGCCAGAAAGTCTCTACATGGAAGACATTACCATGACTTATGCCAACCTAATGTCGACAAAGAGGCGTCGAACGCATGGCTAAGCCGTGGAGAGCTCTTCCCAGAGACTGAGGGCTTCATTATGGCCATTCAAGATCAGGTCATAGAAACGAAAAACTACCTAAAACACATAGTGAGAAGCCTTCCGTCCGATATATGTAGAAAATGTAACAGCTCCCCAGAAACGATCCAACACATTACAGGCGCGTGTAAAACAATAGCCCAGACAGATTATAAACACAAATATGACCAAATAGCTAATATCATCCATCAAAAACTTGCCTACAAATACGGATTTATTAATTCTACCCAGCCATACTACAAATACAAACCCAATTCTGTTTTAGAAAATGCCACAACTAAATTGTATTACGACAGAGCAATTCTCACAGATCGCACGACTCATTACAATAGACCTGATATCACACTTATTAACAAGACCAGCAAAACAGGATTCCTCATTGATATTACCGTTCCAAACACACACAATCTCCAGTCCTCAATAGCAGAAAAATTGACCAAATATATAGAGCTGAAAGATGAAATAACCCGCCTTTGGCATCTTCTCTCTCTACTACAGGCGTAATACCGAAACAACTACATCACTTACCATCTTATGCAGAAAGCTGCTATCCTTAACACGTGCCGGATAGTGAGAAAGTTTTTACAGACCGAACAGGAAACAAACATGTCACTAACCCAACCTAACACTATCGCTCAGTCACACTCAAGCCCTCCGAACTCTACCCTATCTGACGTGCACTTAGCTTAGGCCCGTGTATGCCTTAAAAAAACCGGCGCAAGCCGAGATGAGAAATCATTAAAAAAAAAAAAAACGTTTATTTTCAGACCAATGATGTTATAATCGTTAGGCAGGGCTACGAGTCTCTTAGGCCATAATCCACCAAGCTGGCCCAGTGCTGGGTGGTAGATGTCAGAATTTTCAGGGCGCCGAAAATGGCTTCTGACAAACCCTAACGACTACTGTATACAAGTATACAGCACCCGGGACCGACCGCTTAACGTGCCCTCCAAAGCACGGAAGTCGTCGTGAGAAATGAATGGTCGGCAGTCACCCATCCAAGTACCGACCGTGCCGAATGTTGCTTGACCTGTGATATCGCTTGATACACACAGTAACCACGGCACCACGACGACAGGATAACAATTTTCTTTATAAGCGATTGTTAAAATCGATATAAATACTGCTGATGTGGGAATTTCAGAATTCCTCCCAACCAGCATTGGCAACCAGAAACCCATTGAAGAACTAAGTTTCACATCGGTGCACTCAAGGATTAAGACATTACTGTTACCATCAGGACTTTGGTTATTATGTACAGAAGGCAGCACATCAAGCGTTATACACCTGTCAAAAAAAATTACTTGAATCTGAACTCTATGCCCTAGAAATTAAGTCAAAATTGGTTGGGAAAATTTAATGCTTGATCTGCTGGCTTCTGTACTAAGTTCATTCTTAAATGTCCTAAGGAACGTATGTTTCAAATTTCAGCTCTCTACGCCTGGTACAGAAGGCAGCACATCAAGCGTTACAAATCTGTCAAAAAAAATTACTTTATTCTGAACTCAATATACTCGTATACTGGTTGATTTTTAGTATCGCCCATGATTCTTAACAAAGCGGATAACATCCTGGTTGAGGTAGGAACTGGAAATATAAAAATTAAATAATGAAATTCTTCAAAAAGCATATTTTATGAATCCAGTACCTAATAATGTTTTTAAGTTTATTTTTTGCATTTAAAATGCTCAATTATTCTTAAATAAATGAAAAATGTGATAAATAAAAATTACCCGACCAGGATTCGAACCTGGGACCTCTCGTTTGCCGGACGAGTGCTCTTCCAACTGAGCTACCGGGGCCTGGCGCTACGCCTCGAAATTACTTACCACATTTTTGTTTTTACGTCATATTGCTAACGTAGGTCCATCTAATGGTATAAGCTTCGCAGCTAAGACCACCCGAGATCAATTTCTTTACAGAAATTGTGAATCCCAGTTAAAGTGAAGCATTACAATGTTTTAATAATGTTTTTAAGTTTTTTTTTGCATGTAAAATGCTCAATTATTCTTAAATAAATGAAAAATGTGATAAATAAAACATATTTTTTTTATTTTTATTTATCACATTTTTCATTTATTTAGTCCAGTACCTTCCAAAATCCGTGTCCAACCTCATATTGACCTACTATCAGCTTAGTTTATAATAAAAAGACACAAAAGGATCATTGTATTTATTTCACATTCTACGAGCGTAGCACTCAGAAAACCTACTTATATTTTCATAAAATGAGCCTATATTACACTCGTATGAAAGTAAATGAAATTATCTTACGTGAGTTTGTAACAGGCATACAGGTGAGTTGTGCAGGTGTCTTCAGAATATTCCGCGGAACACAGAAAAGTTCAAAGACAAGACAATTATAAATTAATAACAAGAGTTAACGAAGAAGTAAACCGTGTAGAAGGAACATTATATAAATATGTAATTCAGTATGTGGAAATGCTAATTTATACAGGGTTGATTTGTAGTCACCTTCCAAATTTAAATGTTAGTTTCTTTGATACGATATAAACGTACCTGCATATTTATTTTAGCATCGCTCAGTACAAAAAAGTAGAAATATGGAACCACAAACATTTAAAAAAATAGTCACTGTTGATGAACATAGCTACCACGACGCGGCATTTTCTTGATAATACTACGACGTAGTACTACAAAATGTGTGTAGTAGCGCGTAGTCATCTTTATTTTAATGGAATTTAGAGTGACCATACCCTGGGTAATATGTTAACGGATAAATTAATTTCCTTGTAAAAAAAAAATACTATTTTTTGCAAAAATCGTTTCTATAAATGATACTTATTGTTTCAAAAAATTTTGGCCGTTGACTACAAATCAACCCTGTATATTTGGATGGTTATATTATAATTATAGTCGTTTATTACTTTCTTACAAATTTTATAAACGTTACATTTAGAGAGGATGGCTGTAGATTAGTAGCTCTTAATTATCGGCAATTTTGTGTCCAAATTCAATCAATTCAATCAAATACAATCAATGATAAAAATTAACTAAACACGCATTAAAATCGGCCTATCTGTTTCTCAGTTTTCGACCTTAGCGTTCAGACTTAAAGCTTAATTATGAATCGTTAAAATTTAAAACAATATTATAAAATAAGTCAGTATTTCTATGCCAAATTTCATGAAGATCTATCAGTCATTCTGAACGATTCGTGATTGAGGAACAAACATTCATATTTATAATATTCGCAAGAAGTGAGTCAAGTAGCTACCATGCTGGACTGTGAGAAAAGGAAAAACATAGAATGTAACAGCTGCGCATCTTCCTGGTCATTAAAGGGAGAGACTTCAGTTTTGGAGTTTGTCTGGGCTGGACTCCTGTCACTGCAATAGTCTCTATCAATCATTACAATATCTCCAAAGTCAAACGTGATATCAGATGGTCCTATAACCTCTGGTGTTCTGCCTACCCCATAAGAGATACAGGCGTGAAGTTATGTGAGTTTAGTATGAAAGGATGATGAATATTACAATGTTAAGACATAAAGAGGCTGTAATAAAAAACATAAACTTATATTGTTTGACAGTAGACTAGCTCAATCTTCAAAGAGGATAAAATGAACCTTAATTATAAAGGCACAGAGGTCTAAATGAATTATATTAATTTTCTTAACTTTGAAGTTAACTTCTCAAATGCCTTTGATAAAGTAATTTAGAAATTAGAGTAACGCGAAGGACCTTGAAGTTTTACTAAACAGAATTGTTTTCGTTTTTTGTCTCTTTAATAATCACGAAATTTAACGAGTCAGTTTTAAGGACATACTCGAATGACGAGGCCCGAAAGAGCTGCATACACTGACAGCTACATACTGTGACAAATGGTTGAACCTTATTTTTTTTCTCTATCAACGAAAGTGCGAGAGGTAAGTCCTAGAGATGTAAGACTACATGTGTAATATAATAATTAAATTACTTATCTGAAGGAAGAAGCAAGAAGTATAGTGACATAATCAACGAATGCAGAGAATTTAAAAACCGACTTTACGTCAAAACTTTGGCTGAGTTATAATGTCATCAAAGTAAACATTCTCATAAATCATACATATTTTGACAATTGGTTTACATATCATACATATTGGTTGAAAATAAAGTTCTCAACCGATTTCGATGAAATTTATATGTAACTAATTATGAAGTATTCTCTATCATATGAAATAAGATTTTTTTTAAATAGATTCATAATTGTCCGAAATATCGTGTAACAAAGACACAAAAAAAAAACATACAGACGAATTGAGAACCCCCTCCTTTTTTGGAAATCGGTTGAAAATATTTTACATCAAAAAGTTGTTTTCTTATTGGATGAGAAATGATGATGGAAAAAATATTAAAACACTTTAGCATATGGCAAAATGTTCAGTAGGAGTGCGTTTGAGTGGAATGTCAAAAGGTACGAATTCTGTACATTACGCATAACGCACTTAAAAACTTCGTTTGTTTTTTAGTCAACGGCCAAATTCTTTTTACCCAATAATCACTATTTAAAGAAACGATTTTTGCAAAAATGAACATATGAATGGTACATGTGATTTTTTTTCAAGGAAATTGTTATATTCGCTATCATCTGAAGCAAAGCATGGTCACTTTAAATTATGAACGTCGTAGTATTATCAATAAAATACCGCATCGTAGTATTTTTAAAGAAGTTTGTGGTGCCATATTTTTATTTTTTTGTACCGCGCGATACTTAAATTAATATGCAGGTAGGTTTATATTGTATCAAAGAAAATAACATTTAAATTTGGCTACTAACTAAAAAACAACACTCTATATTACGTTTTATAAAAGAAGCTTAGCCCGTGTAGTTCGCAGTAAAACATTTATTCCCCCTTCAACATTTTCGTACTTTTTTCGCCATGACCTCGTTAATGCATACCTGTTTTCTAAATAATGGCAGGAGAAAGTCAATGTAATTAAAACAGCTACAGACTTTTTCAAAAAAAAACCTAAGTGTGCGTCCATAGTGCTAGCCTAAGGCGGTGGCGATGACGGGCGCGAAATATCAAACATATGAAACCATACTGTAGTGTCCATACTGCAGAGACTAAGGCGGAAGCCTAGCGCGACCAGTCTGAGCGAGTCAGCTTGCGTAAGTTTCAAACGTTCGTATCCGCGCTTTCTGGCCTTTAGCTTAGATTATTCATATATATGTAGGTGTAATATAAAATTTTATCAGGATTTTGTTTAATAAGCTATAACGGATATAAAAAAATGCAGTTGCTAAAAGAGCTCGCACGTCACTGTGGCCAGCGCCCGCCCGCGTTACACTTAGGCCCTAGTCACCGCGCATCCAGTGTGGCCGCACACTAAGAAGGTAGCATCTATGACTTTTCAATTGTCGCCATGACGTATAGCACTGCCAGCCCATCCAGGATTTATAACAGCTTTCCCATCTAATAACGTTATTGCGTCCTGTATACTCCACTAGAATGCTAAGAAAATTTCAACGATGTTTTAGGCGTTTGATGCTTTAGTGTGCTATATTGGCCATAAAAACCATTTTTGAGCGAACGAATGCCATACCTTCCTGGTAGCTAGGTACTCACCATGCCTAAAACAGGTCGGAAAGATCCATCAATAAATGAATCAAATCAATCATTGCGTTGCGTTGCATCGTATTGTCGCGTATGTCATTCACCTAGCTAGGACAACGGGTCAGATAATGGCTAGATATCGAAAGCTTGGTAGTGATGGAGACAATTTATAAACTATGGCATTGAATATTCAGGGTGACTGGTGACAAATTTTAGAAACTGAAGGAAAACACTCTGTACTCGTATAAAAGTAATAAAAAGGAAACTTAATTTTTCACTAGAATTCCCTATGAATAAATAAAGTTGTGTTACTATTTACTTTACTCAATTACCTGAGTCAATCGTGGCACGTGACCTGGCACGTGGGCCGTTGCCAATGCTAGTGTAACCACGCGTTGCGTAATCAATATTAATTTTTATTATAGTTTTTCTCTTCACGCGTGATCCCAAACTATCACGTCCTCGAATTTCAAAAGTGACCCCCCAGTCAACCTGTATTCACTGTACAGGGTTCATTTTAATTAGCTCATCACATCTTGAAGGCAGCCTCTCCACAACAACATTGCTCTACAACTTTTAAAAATTAATAGTTTTTAAAATTTTAAGTGTTCCCATACAACAAAATATGTATAATATTGTCTTTTGAAAGAATGAAAGAAAAGAAAGAAAGAAAATAATTTTATTATCACAAAAAAACTTAAAAATAAAAAAGAATACAAATCAATACAATTTAAAGAGAGACGGTTGTATGTGATTTTGAACTTAGGTTCATAATCACGGTAAATATGGTATTACACATTATATAGGTATACATTTTGTGATAATAGGCTTGACCTCAGCATTATGCTGCTTAAATATTATATTTTAGCAGCGCTGGTTTTCAGGCCCAGCCTTGTATATAAACTTAGCAAATGAATATAGGGGTAGTCGAAGGTTCAATTTACAGCATTCGTTTTAACATTCAAGTAAAATATTTATGTTATAATTTATGGCTATAGTAGGTAATGGTAAAAAAATACAACAATAAATATGACAAACATTTAAATAATTAAAATAGTTAAATACAGTTTACAAAGCAAACATATTACAAAAAAAAAAGATCAAAAATCACTCATAAAAATATCAAGGTTATACGTAATAATAACAATATAACAAGTAGAAATATTAATTTAATAAAAGTAAAGCTCGATATTTAATCTTAAAAGTTTGTTTCCCTACAATTTTTCTCAATGGAGGAGGCAGATCGTTCCAAATTTTCGAAGCCGAAAATTTGAAACTGCCTCTGAGATTCGCAGTGTGGTGTTTAGGTACAGAAAGTTTATTTTGATGTTTAGACCTGGTATTTACTTGGTGTGAATCTTTTTTCCAAAGCAATTTATTGTATAAATAAGAAGGACTTTTTAGTTTAACTAGTTTAGACACGAAACTTCCTAAATGTAACTTTCTCCTGTGTTCCATGTTCAGAATTTTATAATTAATCAAATGTGGTGTGATATGTTCGCGTTTAGAAATATTATAGCAAAACCGCATACATGCATTTTGTACTCTTTGAATGGCATTCGCTGTTTTCTTGAAAATTCTAGGACCATAAACGATGTCTTAAGCTTTCGCGATTCATACTATTAAATAAAACACTTTTTAACACGGATTTATCGCGTATATTTACATTTTAAATTTTGACTCGACGTTATCAATCAGGGTCCGATTGGCTAGCAACCACCCTTCATATAAATTCTGCTGCAAATTTTGGCAATATTTTGTGTAGAGCCAGTACTTTTTTAAGCCCGTGTGTTATTATGTACGACCTCATCTGCACTTACCATCAGGTGAGATTGAGAAAAACGTGAGATTACTCTGAAATAAAACAAATTGCACTTCAAACCACCGACACGTGCTTAGCGTCAACCAGAAGCATCTTCAGGTTGCAAAGCCCACTTCAAAACTTTTGAAGGTATACTTGTTTGTTACCGTGAGCGTAAAAGGAATGAGCTAACTTGAGGAATATCCTTTGCAGATATGTCTGGTGTAAGAAAAGTGAGCTAAAATATCACAAATCTTGCCTTTTTAGTCGTTTAAGTACCCTTTATGTATGTTCTGATACCGTAAAAGTCAAAGGAATTACTTATTACCTTAATTCATATATCTAAAGAAGTAAACAACGAAATATAATAAAAAATTATATTAAGACAACATGGTGAATCGCATTAGTAGTGACATGTGGCTTAAAATTTATAACAATCATGAAAATTTAAGAGTAGTGTGCAATCAGAAGTTTAAAAATTGTCTTTAAAAAGATTTTTTTTCTATTTTTCTCAAAAGATGGCGTTGATAAAAACTGTGATGTAAAAATCCTATGCGAAAAGAAAAAAAAACATTGAAGAGCTTTGGAAGAAAAGCATGTTACGCCATCTAAAATGAAATTAACTACTTTAATTAATCTCACACTCTAAGTATAAGAGACAATCCAACACTTTTCATACAAAAAGTGAATTTAAGCAGTATTTAAACAAAACGGGTCGAAACCCCCATACATTACCTAGTCTTGACATAAGTAATTTAGCAGAACTTTTTCCAAAGTAATGTTTCTTAATGTAAGAAATCAATCATGCAGTATAATTCCTAAATACACCGAGAAGTCTAATTTTAGGTTATAGTTCGGGAGTTCTTGGAGTTCTCGGATTGGTTCTTTTGATTCTAATTCTGGAAATTGGAACTGGAATGAATCTTCGAAAAGCTTTAAGGAGCAATTCTGAAGAATTCGAGAAATTTTAAGAACTAATTTACTAAAAAAGTCGAACATAAGAGTGTTAATAAAACTATAGTAAATTTAATTTCCAACACTTTTCCGTTTATACCCAAAATTTTTTGAGTTGCATTAAAAAAAAAATGGGAACCGATTTAAAACTTTTGATAGAACTGACGTTTATTTGAACTATGATGATATAAAAAAAATAAAAACTAAGCTAACCATGTGCTGAGTGGTGGATGAGTAGAATTGTTGTTGCTTCAAAATGAATACTGACAATTTCCAAACACTGTGACCGACAATTCATTGTAAACAAAATCCCCAGACAATCACACCAACTAGATGGACTCAAAGTAAGCGAAGCTTGTGTTATGAGATATCATGCAGCGGACTAGGGGGAACCTAGAATATAAATACAAATATAGATAAACATAAAACACATGAAAACATGGAACATTATTTTTTCTTGTTCCGTGAGGAAATCGAATCCGCAACCACTAGCGTCTGAGGCAGACAGGTTTACCCCAGTGGCAAAGTGGTGGTCAAAATTGTTTCGAAAGTTGTCATGATTTTTATTAAAGGTGAAGTTTTAAACAAATTTAAAGTCTTTTGACTTGTTCATTTGTCACTCTCATCATTGCTTTATATTCTCGGGGATCTTCATGGTAAAGCTTGTTGAGAATTATACGTGTTGGCCCTAGAGATCTTCTAACCATCCATTCTCTAATCCAAATCATTATATTTTGCTCATTTATTTTTATATAGGCTATGGTTGTAGATATTTTCCAAATTCTGAAATAAAATTGTTGCCATAGAGCGTATCATCGTTTTTTTTTTATTAAAACAAGTTCACTCGACATTGCGACACGACTCAGACTGGGTAGTAGCTAGGTGTCGCGTAGACAGCAACGGCGAGCCGAGCTACTGGCGTACGAGTAGACAAACCGAGTAGCTGTCTACTGGCCAGGCAGCAGCTCGCACTGTGTAAACCAGCCTTAAGCCTACATTTGACCTCAGACTCAACTGATGGTAAGTGAAGATGAGGTCAAAGATGCACACGGGCTTAGTAAAGCCCTGGTTCTTCATAAAATATTGCCGGAACTCATTACTAAAGCGGTGATATATGGCGGCAGATTTCATACGAAAGATAGTCGCTTGGCAGGCGGACCCTTAAAGGGCACCACTAAGTAGGGTCACTCGAATTAGTCGCCTTTTACGTGACGCTTATCCAGGGGTAGTAGGACTATTCAACCCTACAATATAATTAAAAATATTGATGTTTCCACAGTTCTTATCGTCCCATTTTGTAGCGTCTTCTTCGCCATTCTAAAGCGTGTTCAAATAAAACTCCTGACCGTATATTTAAGTACTTTAAGTACCTGCTCCAAAAAAGGAGGTTATAAATTCGACCCTTGTGTATGTAATATTTATAGAACTGCCCAGTTTATTATTATAGTATCGTAAATGTATGATCGTAGTGCCCGTACAAATTTGTTGCTATACTCCTACAAAACCTACGGCCTTAGAATGCTACCTGATGCGGCCACTGAACCATTTCCGACGTTGGATGGCGCCAATGGCGGTACCATGAGCTCCACTTATGGCGGATGAGGTACACCTGTAGGTTTTAGGTGGGTCGGTCCGGCCCTTTGGCGGGTCATCCCCACACACCCCGCCGTTCCCCCTTGGGGGGTCGAGAATGTGATTACACCTTTTGCTCCAGTCAAAAAAGGGCCTTGGAATGCTTTCTAAAACTTTAAACTTTGTTACTAAGTATACAGGGTTATTAAAAAAGAACTTAGGAGAAAAATATCCCAGATAGGGCTTGTTGGGGAACCATTCGACTACAAGAACCATTTTTTATTTGAACTTATATTTTTTCCTCATTGGAAATCTAAAAATTTAATAAATAAATAAATTAAATAAATAAAAATCTTTATTTGCACGAAAATTGGTACATTGGAGGTCTTATTGTATACATAGAAGTGTCACAATATTTTACCGACAAGTGTCAGTGCGTAAATATTTAATTTAAGATATGTCGAGATATAAGATTACATAAGTCAATTACTAAAGTCTAATGTGAAAAAATAATTATTTATGTCACAATATAATTATCTTTTAAAAATTCATTATTAGAGTAATATAATTTTAACTGCCATACACACAATGTTTTTTTGAAATAATGTTAACCTTTGGACAGGTACATATAGTTTTTCTGCATGTCTCTTGCGACCAGAAATCATATCACGATTTTTTGGAAACAACTATAAAGGAAACCGGTTTGTGTATTTTTTTTATGTTGAATGGGGAAGACTAACCCAAAGTACTTTTTAGAATACTTACCCTGTATAGGCAGGTATGGAGGAATGACAATTCGTCGAATATTTGTTCCAAATATGTTTTGCTAGTGGTCGCAACTAAATTGCGTACATAACATATCGAACAAACATTTCAAATGGGATAACTTTAACGCCTCTCATCTGGATTTCACATCACGTATCACGCTGGAACACACATTTCAACAAATTTGCATGGTAACAGGAAAACAACGATTCTGTGTAAAATATTAGTCGTAAAGAGTTTTTTTTCTATTGCAGTATTTTAAGACCATAGGCATTAACTATACAAGCAATAATTAAGGAATGCAGAGCATTAAAAAGTCCGACTTCAAGTACAATACTTTGACTTTATCAACCGAACCGAAAAGGAGGAGGTTCTCAATTTGTGAGTATGTTTTTTTGTGTCTTTGTTACGCGATTTTACGGAGAGTTAATAATCGATTTTGAATATTCTTGTTTTATATGATAGAAGGTACTTCAGAGGTGGTCCTTTTGTCATAATTTCAGTCCTGGCTTTTAAGCCCAAACAATAAAAATAATCAAAATATTGCCTAAGTTTTGTTGTGTAATCGATAAATCCAAATACATAAAATATTTTATTGATTATGTGGTTATCTACTGCGACTAAAGAAGAGTAAAATAAATAAGTTGCGTTCGGAACCATCGTCGTCACGTTGATATAAAATTAATAACAAAAAAAACGTTGTGAACAAGTAAAAATAGTGCAAATATTAAACCATAAGTATGAAAAAAATTGGTAAATCCAAATATTTTTAAGGGGATGTATATTTTTCTATCATTTTTTAACATGACGTTCTTCCCATAATCAACGACACAAGTCAATTCCAACTGTCAAACTGACAAGTCAACTGATTAATAGCAGCGGCCGGCTGAAAGATTTTTATTCCTTTGTTACTGATTTGTGATTAGGTACATGGTGCTCTGTTGTTACATGGTGGATAATTCCAACTTGTTTTTCTTAACATGAAATCAATAGTGACATTACTTTTTCAGCTATCTAATATCATACTAATATTATACAATATTATACTATCTAAAAATAATAATAAAAAAAACAACGTGATATGGTGGGCATAAAAGCCAGGCAATGTATGGACACCGGGATGAACCCTTTCATCGAAATCAATTTAGTACTCTTTGAAAAATTTGAAACTTTCAAATTCAAAGTGTACGTTAATGATCTAATACTTCAACCAAAGATTTGACTAGGATTTAAAAATGTCAGTTTTTTAATTAATGCTCTGCATTCGTAGATTATGCTTCATAAGTTCGTCAATGTCTAAATATTCTTCGTACTCATGAATATTGTTTCAAAAATTTTAAATGTTTCATGAAGTACTAAGTCGATTTCAATGAAATTTATATGGGACCACCTCTAAATTATCCTCTATCATATAAAACAAGAATATTTAAGATCGATTCATAATTTTAAAAAAAATCGTGTAACAAACACACAAAAAAAACATACACACGAATTGAAAACCTCTTTTTGGAAGTGGTTGAAAATTAAACTTTAGTGACAATATTTTAAATGGCAGAAACACCTTTTAGTCACCCTAAGGTCGAATAATTAATCTTAGTAACAAGTTGGTCTATGAAATTTCAACGAAGCTATTGGGGTGACCTTAAAAACTTAGTAAAAAACATTTAATTTAAACAACGATATATAAAACAATAAAAAATAAAATCCCCCGACAATCACAACAATTAAATGCCCCCAAAACAAGTATAGCTTGTGTTATGGGATACCATGGAGCGAACTAGGGGGGAACCTAGAATATAAATACATAAATAGATAAACCCAGTCGCGGAGCATTTTTTTTTCTTGCTCTTTGCGGGAATCGAACCCGCAACCACTGCCATCGTCAAAGTGGTCCTAAAAACAAAGATTTTCATATTTTGCCTGGTGTCATACCCATGAGTTTAAACTGAAGTTACATTGCGTAGGGAACATTATAAATACGTATAATTTGGTGGCACACTACTTCATATTGATACACAGATTTATCGTTTATTGATATTCATATAATCATTAATTTTTTCACCGAAAGTAATGAAGGATTCAGTTCTATTCCTGTTAACTCTTATTCTTTATCAACCATCCATGCTTTATCAATAACATGGTGTCATAACTGTTACTGGGTAACAGTCAAGTAACAGTGAGAGTTTCTGATCTAGTTCGTAAAATGTACTATATTCATTCTAATATATTATAACATAATGAATATCGCGCGCTTTGATGTGCATATGATACCTAAAACTATTGCTTTTTTTACAATTTTTATTTAATCCATATTTATTGCTTCCTGTCGTACTATGCAATGTTTACTAATATTAAACACGAAGTGACTAAGAATCGCCAAGCGCTGCGCGTCGCAAGGATCTCGGAATGATTGGTAAGTATGGCAACGTCGCATTTTGCCAAAACGCGAGACGCGCGGGCTCGGCCTGATATGAACTGATATGAATATATGAGTCAAACGTCTACATGGCAGCCGACGTGAGATATAAATGATCGGCGTTTTCTCGTCCTTATACCGTTGCTCAAACTGCGTGGCTTTTAAGTAACTAGCTGTGTCTTGCGGTTTTACCCGTACAATTTCAAATCCCGTGGGAGTATTGGGATAAAAAGTAGCTTTTGTACTATTCCACATTGTACACTATTACTATGCCAAATTTCATCTTAATTCGTTTAGCCGCTCTGCCGTAACAAAATTACATCATCCAAACATTCACATTTATAATATTAGTAAAATGATGACACGATGATGATGATGAATAAGAAAAAGATTTGATATTTCTTTGTTGCTCTTTAATGAAATCGAAAATGCTTATGATAATTTAAAAAGAACACCAATAGATAGCTACATTATTCAGGAATAACAGAGTTTTTGATTTAATACCATTATCATAAAACACACATAGAAAAAAACTTTAGTAAAAAGTAAAAATACCGTAGTGTAAAACGTTAAACTTCTTAGAACCATATATTTTAATAAATCAAGTCCAAACACCATATCAGAAATAAATATTTAAAGAACTCTACTGAAAAAGGTCGAAATATTTTTTCTATGCATTCTCACAGCTCATTTTATTTTCAATAGTATATTCGTGGCAAATCAATGTGTTTCAAATAGATATCCATATAACGGATCAGACATCATCAGTACAGTCGAACTTTAGAGTTCCAAATGCGAAAACTATGTCGCACCTTCGTTGTTGCTGCTGAGGTGTATGGCCCAAGTATTAAGCTGATCTTCCACGGCCAACTAAACTAAGTTAGCTTAACTTAGCTTGCATAGTTGAGCCAGTTTTTCATAAATGTGCGTCCACCGTAAACCATGCTTATTTTTTGGTGGATCGACTACTTTAGTTTTGTTTAGAAATAAAAAAAAAATTGTCTAGACTTGTATTTTAACTTAATGTCACCTGGAGTGAAGATGACTTTGAAAATGGAAAGAAAGTTTATTCCGTGACAAAGAATAAAATAAAAACATATAAATTTACGTTGTCCCATACAAAAATGTTTATAGCCTCTGTTTAGAGGCGTAACTCTATTTACTCTGACCTAAGGTTTGCCAAGCCCCTTGTGCAGTAAAATATCGTTTCATAATAATGGTACTTCTCAGGCTGCAAACTGGACGCCAGCGGGCGCTCGAGCGATTTCTCGCGGTTTCATACAAACTCAATACTTTCTATCGTGTTGCAAAAATCGCCGCCCGCTGCCGTCCAGTTTGCAGCCTTAGCCCGGGAAGAGAAGCAGCTGGCACATTCTGTTTTTCTGTTGCTCTCAGTCAAGCATGTAATAGTTTTCCGTAAAATAACACCCCATTAAATTTTGAACTATTACATAAGTTCATCCCTCGGACCCCAACATAGACTAGAATATACTAGGCCAAACAACAAAAAGACTTACAATACCCAATTTTAAACTCTTGTAAAGTTAGACCTTATAACTCATTAAATCCTCTTACATTTTACACCGTATTGGCTCAAAAATAAGCTCCTGAATGCCCTGGCAAAAGTCATATGCGGTAGTTGTGTCAAATAAAGGTTTTATATAGGACACTAAAAGATACTAATAGTAAAGAAGTGAAGAGACTCTGTCTGTATATTGGAGCTCGTTTATTGGATTTCTAAGTAAGTGGCTTTTTCGATAGTTCTGCTGAGATTTGTTTTCGTAAGTACTTTTGTCCCAAATTGGATTTTTATGCTTATGTTGAGTCTCGTGGAGTTAGCAAATTGATGCCAAAATAAAGACTTAGTAGGTGCATGTCGTTTGCTTGCACTGCTTTTTGACAAGTCTTTTAAATTGTCTGCTTGTATATTATTAAGAGTTAGCAACCTTTATTACTTAAAATAAGTAAAATGCAAAATTCAAAAAAAAAACAAAATTTTAAAAAGTTTATTCATCTTAGGAATTTCACAAAACACTTGATGAAGTCAGTCATCACATACTTTGGCTTTAACTAGTTGTTGAATAAGATATTACAGTAGACCATGAGACAAAAAAAGCCGGCGGCAAAAAACGTTTGGCACTCTTTTTCAGTCAGAATTATACGAATTAATACAAACAGATGCAGTAAAAATTGACCATAGCATGTTATAAAACAAACACAAGACAGCTAATTTGGGAGAGTCAATGTCATGCCACAACAAAATTGCTTACATAGTAGGTGCATTGAGCTATGGATGCACAACACGAACACATGACAAACTGGGCACAGAGTATTTAAACAAGAATGGAATAAAATAGTCATAGTATCATCCACAAAACGACCTGGCACCGCTAGCAGCACCCGTTCACGAGTATAACGCAAGCACCAGCCATCACCCTCCTCAACCATATTTTAGGGAACAGGGTGACCCGATACCCGACGCTACCACTAGCCATGCCGCCTGATGGGAGCATGACGTTCGTGCTGTTGTCTTGACGTCATACTGCAAAGCCAAGCCGTCGTTAAATCCTTAGATCCAATTTCAATGAAATTTGGTAAAGACTTAATCTTGAAATATGGAATGCTTTTATTAAATCCTCGCAAGATTATACTAATTGAATGTTGTCGTAGGATAGCGTTTTGTTATTTTTTTGTGAACTAACTCCTCATTCGATAAATCGTGCTTAATCACAAAGTTTCCGCGCGTGAAACCGCGGGCAAGAGCTAGTCTTTAATAAAAAACGACTCTCATCCAGTTCAAAAGTCAAAAATCACATCTTTAGTTTTAACCCTGTGAGAGTAGCGCACAAACGGAAACCCAACAGAAATGATTAATTGCTGTCAACCGAATTATTCCTGGTCAGTATTCAAAATTTAACCCAAATTCGGAGTTATAAAACAATGTTTATAACTATAGCAAAGTAATAGAAGGAATATCGTCATTTTTGTGTGGTTGCTTTTTGTAATGGATAATCACAAATACTTCTAAACAGATATCAATAAATTCTTCCTCCATCTTAAAGTTGCATTATTCAAGATACATACATACATAACTTCACGCCTGTATCCCTTATGGGGTAGGCAGAACACCAGAGGTTATAAGACTAACTGATGTCATGTTTGACTTTGGCGGTATTATAATGATGGATAGAGGCTATTGCAGTGACAGGGCGTCAGCCTATCGCCCACAAAAATGCCAATAAAACCTCTGTCCCTTAACTGACTTTTACAGTATGAAATGAAAATGAAAAATTAGTTTATTATCACAAATTAAATGTTAAGTACATAATTAAAAGACAATTACGACAATAAAAAAAAGTAGTAACAAAAAACCATAACATTTTGTGATAAAAGGCTAAGACTCAGCATAATGCTACTATAGAAGTAACTTCTTCAGCAGCGCTGGTTTTCAGCCTAAGCCTTGTTTACGTTCCATACAATTGTATAATGAGTAGTCCAGAAAGATATCATAATAAACTGGTTCATAATTTCAACATTACAAAATAACATAATTTACACATAAAACTATTGGTGACAATTATAATAACAAGACAACACAGTGAAATAAACACATACCTATTACACATACATAAATAATATTATTATATAAAATAGTATATAGCCATATAATCAATATGGGTCTCGGGACGGGATATTTAGGTATACCGACAAATATGTCGTGAAAAAGTTTTGTAACTAAAAATATATAAGTAATAGAATAATTTATAAAGATATAGTAAATGATAATTAAAAATAAAAATATTAATAAGTCATAATAATACCATACTCACTAATAAATACAATTTTAAGTAGGTAGCAAAAACACCACTCAGCAATTATTCCTATACATGCGATCGGAAACGGACGTGTATCGCTGACGCTCGGCACGATTTAATTTTATTAAATTGAAATTCGCGTATTGCGCGGCTAATGCCGCTGCCCGCTAACACTTAAGATGGCTAAACAAGTCATTGTAAGCGAACTGTTGGCGTTCATCCAGAATGCCATCGATACCATGGACGAGGTCAGCATAGTGCAGATCTGTAAGTCCAACTTCAAGGAGGACGAAGTGTGTCGAGGCAAGGCGCTCCTGTTCCAGGTGCTCGACAGAACCTCCCAGATGCCTTCCCGACGTAGGGATGGGGGTGAGAAGAGTCTCCAGGACATCATCACCCTGTTCAAGGAGACCGATCCCGACGACGTCCCGGATTTCGTCGCCAAGGAGCTGCATAAGCTCCCGCCGGTGGGATTCGACCACGTCGACGTCACCAGGCTGCTTAAGGATATCAATTTCCTTAAAGCGACCTTGGCCGAGGTGGTGTTAAAATTGGAAGCTTCGGATAATACAATCAGCGAGCTGCGTAGTGAAGTATCATCATTGCGTAGCCTTAGTACGCTAAGTAGGTCACCCGTGGCTTCCAATATTAATATTCGTCGTGGCGCGCAGATCGCGTCGGTTGGCAGTTTTGATTCGGCGGAATTTGCTGACACGATCGCGTCACCGGCCGCTGACGTCGGCGCTGCAGCGAGTGCGTCACCGCGCCCTGCACCGCCCTCCCCGCGCCCAGCTCCCCTTGCATCGCCCGTCCCACGCCCCGCGGCCCCCGCGGCTGCGCCCCGCCGCCGTGCCACTGCTGCAGCTCCCAACGCAGAGAAGCCGCCCCGCGTCACGGGTCCTTCTTCTCCACGAGGATACGCTGAAGTAGCGGCAGTGCAGCCTGCAAAGCCCAGCCACACAGCACCGAAGACCAAATCTGTGAAGGTCCTGGAAGACAGAGAGGGTTTCATCAAGGTGGAGCGGAAGAAGAAGAAGCCCTCCTGTCAGAACAAGTGCGGCACCGCACCGAATAAAGAGAACCTTCTGCTGCGCGCCGAGGTGCCAACGACGCAGCTGTACGTGTCTCGCGTGCACCACGCCTTCACGGCGAAGGATGTAGTGGAGTATCTGCACGCGAAGACAGGACTCAACATGAGGGTCGAGCGGTTGGAGTCCCGCCACAGAGTGAGCTTCAACTCCTTTGTGGTGAGAATGCCGACCGAACATCTGTCGACCTACATGAAGGAAGAGTTCTGGCCGCAGGGTGTCGTATTCCGTCGTTTCCGAGGACGGTTATTTGACACAAAGATGTCGCGTCCCCCGTCGCAGCCCATACGTGGGAATTAGTAAAGTGTAGTTTTAAGTATATTGTATGTATATTAGGTTAAGGTATATATTTTCTATGGGCCTTAGATTTAGTATTTAACATCCTGTACTATTCTTAAGTTGCCTGAAATAAATGATTTTATTATTATTATTATTATTATATAATATGAAACCTATATTAAATTATTTTTTTTATTTTTCTCTTGCTCCAAAAGATATAATTTAAGTTTTCGTTTAAATGCAACTTTTCCTGTGGTATTTCTTATAGGTGGTGGTAAGTCATTCCATAGTTTGGAGGCTGCATATTTAAAACTACCTCTGAAACCAGACGTTTGGTGTTTCGGTATCGCGAGTTTATTTTGAAACTTGGAACGAGTATTTCTTTGATGCATGTCCTTTTTGAATTCCAGTTTGTTGTACAGATAAGAAGGTTTTCGTGAACTCATGATTTTTATCATAGCACATCCCAGATGCAGTTTCCTACGATTTCTCATATTAAGGATATTATTACTTAACAAATATGGCGTAATGTGAGCTCGCCTTGGTATGTTGTAACAAAAACGCATGCAAGCATTTTGTACCTTTTGTATAGCTCGCTCCGTTTTGCCAAATATCCTAGGCCCGTATACATTATCACAGTAATTAAAATTTGATAATACAAGAGACTCTGTTAGGGTTGTGCGTACATCCACAGATAAATATTTCCTAATTTCATACAAAATTTTGAGTCTAAAAAAAGCATTTTTAATTTTTGCATTTACGTGGGCTTCGTAACGCAATTCTTCATCTAATAAAAGCCCTAGGTTTCTTGCCTGTTGTACTCTTTCGATTAGTACATGGTTAATTTTTAACTGTGGAGAGCTATTCTTAACAGTGTCACATTGATGTTTAGTTCCTAAAACTATATACTGTGATTTAGCGGGGTTCAAAACTAGGCTATTTTCACACGACCACTTATGTACAGCTTTCAAATCTTGGTTAATCATTTTAACTGAAACTTCTATTGAAGGAGTAGGGAATGAAAAATAGAGTTGCGTATCATCAGCGTACAAGTGACTTTTGCAATGTGTTATTTTTTGATTGAGGTCAGCTGTAAACATTATAAACAGTATGGGGCTGAGTATAGAGCCCTGCGGGGTGCCTCTATAACATTGTCTAATGCTTGAATTAGAGACATGGTTATCTGTTTCTATTGTCACAAATTGGCGGCGGTCTGACAAAAAAGATCTAAACCATTTGCACGTACAATCAGTGAAACCATAGTATTTCATTTTACTTAGAAGCAGCTCTATATTTAAACATTCAAATGCTCTACTAAAATCGAGGAGAACTAAGATTGTAGCCATTCCCTTATCAGAAGCTTCAATGACGTCACCAGTAACATGTGATAAAGCAGTAGCAGTACTGTGGTTTGCACGGAATCCGGATTGACTTTCAGGTATAATTTTTTCTGTTTCAAGATAATGGGTCACTTGTTTGCAAACTACTCTTTCTACGATTTTTGACAATGCTGGTAAAACACTTATGGGACGGATGTCTTTTAAGGTCTCTATTTTATTCGACTTTGGAAGAGGTTTTATTTTAGCTAACTTCCACGCTTCAGGAAATGTAGAAGCTTGGATGGATTGATTAATTATAAAAGTAATAGCGGGTAAAGTGATATGGACTGTTAGTTTAATCATTTCTATGCTTATTTGATCATAACCAGTTGCATTGGAGTGTATACTTTTTACAGCTTTTAGTACTTCCTCTTCGGAGCATTGTCTTAGTTCGAACTTGGATTGGTTGAATTTGGATGACTCGTATTCTTGTATAATAGTCTTACTACAAGAGGGATTTCCAGGAATATTTAGGAAGTTGTCGTTAATAATGTCAGGGTCTCTAAGATGCTGTGGTAAGTCGTACAATTGACCAGACGCTATCAAAGAGGTTGATTTTAGATTCGCCCACATTTTTTTAGGTTGCCTGACATTATTATTAACGTAATAAGTGTAATACGCAGTTTTTTCTCTTAAGATAGCGGCGTTAACTGTATTTCTTAAGCTTTTATAATATTCTACGTGCGATTCTTTCTTAGTGGCTCTCGCTCGTTTATGAGCTGCGTTTCGTAAAGATATCATTTTTTTTATAGTATCTGTTAGCCACGGTCTTGGTGCTTCTTTAATTCGATACTGCCGTATGGGTGCGTGTTTATTGAATAAATCCAGCAAAAATGTTGAAAAGATGTTCACCATATCATTTACATTTTTTGCCATATAAATCGAATCCCAATCGAATGATTTTAATTAATTATTAAAATCGGTTTCATTTATTTTATGTAACGGTCTACTAGTAATAAGTCGTGGAACCCTTTTTGGTTTTGCCAGATTTAATTCAACTAACACGAGCCCATGGTCGCTAATATGACGATTATGATGAACACTAACGGTTTTATACACGGTTGACGAATCTGTTATCGCTAAATCTAGAAGTGTGGAAGAGTTTTCTGTTACCCGAGTTGGCTCTTTTACTAGTTGAACTAGACTATGATGATTTAAAAACATGTTTAATTCTTTAATTGAATGGGATGTAGGCGATTGTAGCATGTCTACGTTAAAGTCAGTTAGGATAATAATGTTTCCACAGTACCTAAAACTTGCGATGGATTCATTTAGCGCATCTAGAGCGATTGAAACACTAACCCCTTCAGGCCTGTAGGCGGTCCCTACCGCCATCCGCGCGGCGCCGGGCAGCGTCACCTCCATCCACATCTGCTCGAGCGCGGACGGCGGGTGCGGCCGCGTGCGCGCTCGAATGCCGCGCCTCACGTAGAAACCTACACCTCCACCGCCCTTATCATGTGGACGCTCTACGTGTCTAAAACTATACCCCGCTACGACTGCTGCTAGATTATCTTGTCCGGTTTTCATCCACGTTTCATTTAAAGCTAGTATGTCTGGGTTAAACGTTTCCATGGCTGCAACAAACTCATCCTTGCCTGTGTTAACAGATCTTATATTTAATAAGCCCAACACGAAACTTTTATTTTTAAAATTTGCCATTGGAGTAAGTTTTAACTGATATATTTATATGTAAAGTATAAATAAATAATCCATCAAAGAGGAACATACCTACATATATGTTTTTGTAAAATAAGTATATAGCTGACTTAATTATAAATAAATCATAGGATATCATATATAGAAAAAATAAATGCATATGAAATAAATTTACATCTGTGTTACTTATGAACAAATTATTACATATCATACATAGAAAAATCAATTTAGAATTGAGATAAATAATGAAATTTATATTTAAAAAAACACCTTTAGTTTCATTTAAATCTGGCAAGAATCCTACACTTAAAATAAAGGCAATACCATAGTTAATAAATACAATGCGAAACATGAATAGAATTCGAACAAAACTATGTAAAAATGCAGTAATAACTACTAACTTATTCCTAGTGTCTATGATGCAACATTGGCATTTTGTCGCTGAGACCCAAAAACCGTCGTAATATCCTCCTCTTTAAGTATGCGGTGGACTTTACTCCCTTCATTCTGGCGGATCAGGATTCTGCCATCTTTCACCCAGACGTATTTCCAGCCGTGCTGTGATATTTCTTCCTTAGCTCTGCGGAGGATTTTCTTGTTCTCGATGGTTAGGCGCTCATTTATGTAGACGCGCGTACAGTCTCCCTGGAGCGACATATCCGCGGTGGTGAGGTTGCGGCGCGTGCGAGCTGCCTGCAGAAGACGGTCGCGCGGGACGCGGCGCGCGAGGCGCAGCACCAACGTGCGCGGGCGCAGGTGCGCTCCCCCCGCGTCAGTCGCCACGAGCCGCCGCGGCCCCGCGCCCAGCACGTCCACCACGTCCACCTCCTCCAGTGGGCTGCCCAGCTTAACTGCTAACGTGTGGACTAGGTGAAATGGGTTCTCCCCGGTTTGTTCGGGGACGCCGTTTATTTCCAGGTCATTCATGAATAGTTCTTGGTCTCTACTATTTATGTTTTGTTTCAAAACCTTAACCTCACTTTGAAGCTCCTGTATTTGTTTATCATAGTTATTTTCGTTTATAATAATACGTTCCTCTACTTTAACTATTCGCTCCACCACTAAGTCTGTGCTATTTTTGCAGGAGATAATGTCGGCGCGCAACTCTCTCAAGTCCGCACTAAATGTGGTTATAGTCTCCCTTAGCGCTTGCATTTCATTAAAAAACAATTTCATATGCTCGAGTACTTTAGTCAATGACACCTGCTCTTTTTGATCTAATAATTCTTTTATTTTGGTTTCATTATCATTTAAAACCAGTTCTATGTTTTTTGTAGTTTCCTGGGTATCCTCTACGTAGTTCGACTTAACAGGTGTGTTTGTATTATCGAACTTGGGGACTTTCGATAAACAAACCGGGCACATCCATTGTTTAGGTACTGCTTTCGTTGTATTGAGCGATACACACAACTTATGAAATATCGCTTTGCATTTCGAACAGGTAGCGTCACCTGTCGGCGATGCGAACTTAGCACAAGCACCACACTTGCTCATTGTAAAGATGAATGATTGATTATCCCAATAGTTTAAATGTAGTGGTATAGATGGCGCTGGCGTATTTTTGTAGTAGTTCAATTTAAATTAATAAAAGTTATTGTAAGGAATATTATATCCAATCTATAGAGCACTTTCTCGAGATAGATAGAATCCGGTCCCTATATTTAAATAAAATAATGTACATACAGTTTTAGGAATCCTTGTTTTTGTGCACAAATTTTCAGATCACAAAACAATCACTTATGGCACATAAAAACTTTCACAAACAATGGCTCACTGTTATTACCACTCTAGTATGTTATTTATGTTGAAATTAGAACAAATAACTAATAACCACTTGAAATATCAATTAAAAACTAGGAGCTATATGTGTATCGTTTGGACTACCCTCAATCTCCTTTCAATGCAACTTGCCCGGGAAGAGAAGCAGCTGGTACATTCTATGTTTTTCTTTTGCTCCCAGTCCAGCATGATACAATTACACAAAAATAATATTTCGAGAACACAAGATACGCGTTTGTAAAAGCAATACAAGTAATCACCGACGACCGGCTGGTGTAGGGGTAAAGTACATTGCCTTCTATGCCAGAGGTGCTGGGTTCGAATCCCGGCGGTGGCGTATATTTGTGTGATGAACACAGATATTAGTCGTCAAGTCATGGATGTTTATATGTTTATTTAAGTTTATCCTAATAAAAATATGTATTTGTTCAATATGTATGTGTATATATTTCTTAAGTATATCAGTTATCTAGTATCCATAACACAAGTTCTTTAAGAAACTTAATTTGGGCTAGATAATGTTGTGTGAGTGTCAGAAATATTTAAATATTTATTTATTATTTATTTATTAATCAAAAATTGCCACAATTTATACATGCATTTTTACCGGAGATTTGATAACTTATATGATTCTGATCGCGATTATAATTAATCACAATAACCTACGCTAACACGATCCCTTAAATATTTCTTATGAAAATAAATAAAATCCCCAGACAATCACACCAACTACATGGCCTCAAAGTAAGCAAAGCTTGTGTTATGAGATACCATGTAGGGAACTAGGGGGAACCGAGTATATAAATACATATATAGATAAACATTGAACACATGAAAACATAGAACATTTTTTTTTTCTTGTTTTGTGCGGGAATCGAAACCGCAACCACTTTCGTCTGAGGCAGATAGGTTTACCCCTTTCGCCTTAAAAATAACGATTACAAAAATTTGATAAAAGTGTAATATATCAATTACAGGCAACCCCAGGAGCAAAACTAGCTAAGCTACTAAAAGAGGTGATTCAAAAACTTCAGGCCGTATACTCGTGTGGAGAATTCACATTGAAAATAATTTACTTTACCGTCGCCGGGCCAAGTACGGCTGTAAACTTCTACAGGATAAGCTGGTTACGGCCTTAGAGGTTTTAATTTTAAATATTTTTCTACTTAGACGCTTTTGTTTTTTAGTTGTTGACTGTTCTCGAGGACCTTTGCTGAAATTTTGTTCTGGGTTTTAATTGCTCGTAGTTTTGCACTTTTGTTTTCGTATACCTTTGGTGCATAACTTTCTGTTTTATAATTAATCGACTGATTTTGTAGGTTAAAATTTGTAACGTGATGGTTTTAAATAGAGAATTAGGATGTCGATAAAGGCCCTTCTACATATGCAGTGTTGTAAATTTAAGCCTTGAGCTTCGAGCCTTAACCTTGAAGCTTTCAAGGCTTAAAAATGGCTTCGAGCCTTAAAGGCTTGTAGGCTTAATTGCAGCTTCAAAGGCTCGGAGCGTTTGAAGCTCTCATTTTTATGCAATTGAAGCCCTATATTCACATTTTCTGGTGTTGTACTTGGTGCTAAGTGGCTGTAAAACATGGTTTAAAAAAGTGTTAATTTTCTAGTACTAAATAATTAATTTTGTTAACCCAATTGCCTTCTATTTGAGAGTAGAGAGCTTAAGCCTACAAAGCTTTACAGCCTTTAAGGCTAAAACCCGAAGCCTTAAAGCTAAAGCCTTAAAGGCTAAAGCCTCGAAGCTTTCAAGCCTGCAAAGCTAAAGCCCTGAAGTCTTAAAAGCCTTTAAAGCTTAGCCTTATACAACACTACTTCTATGTCGTAATAGCACCTCTTTATGTTCTCCTGGCTGAAAACTATCTTCACAATCTATTCGATATGACTTATTATTTGCTTTATACTACTGTGATTATTTGGCATTATAATTAAATATTTATAATACAGTGAAAATGAAATGAGGATTATCTGATATAACCAGTAACCACCGCCCATAGCCTCCTGCCAACTTCAGGAACAGTGCGTTGTCGACTTTTGGACAATGGATGATATTACAGCTTTTTAGTATAATTAAATACTTAGGAACAAAATTGCCAAAATGGTCAAATCTCAGCGTTATTTCAAACAGCCTAGATTTCAATGCTAAACGAATCCCATTCTTAAAAATATAAAATTCAAAAAGTTTTATTCATTTAATGATGAACCACATCAGTTTTATTCATCAATGGCCACTTAATGAATAATTTTGTACTTCGGCTTAAACAATTTGTTGATAATTGTTGAATAAGATATAACAGTAGATCAAGAGACAAAGAAAGCCCGCACTATTTTTCAGTCAGAAATTACATGAATTAATACAAATTGGTACAGTACAAATTGACCATGACAAACACAAGATAGCTAATTGTGGGAGCAATTTGGTTGTCATGTCACAAAGTCATGTTGTAAGTGCATCGATATGGATGCACTACACAAACATACAAACTAGGACCAGTGCATTTAAACAAACATGGATAAAAACAGTCACAGTATCATCAGCAAAACACCGCTAGCAGCACCCGTTCACGAGTATAACGCAAGCACCAGCCATCACCCTCCTCAACCATATGTCATAAGAAGAGAGTGACCCAACACCAGACACTAACATTTACCGTCCAAAAAGCTGCAAGACTCAAATGTTAAGACACTGTCAGCACCTTAAGTGTGAAACATAAACATCCTGAACGCTACGCTCTTAGATTTCACTGCGTCTTACTTTACACTTCTTAATACTGTTATAATAAATAACAGTTCTGTTTGGGGAAACTATTTTCCCCTGTTGTTATTTGTTTAACAAAAAAACAACGATGTTTGTGAAGGGTTAACAAACTAGCTTTTTATTGGTTTGTTTACAAAATACTGCTGATTTTGTGTCACTGGACAGTTAATGTTTTAAGGGTTAAATATAGCCCATATTATTTCCATACTTTATATCCATACTTTATTTATAGCAATGTAATAAAGCTGAAGAGTTTGTTTGTTTGGTTGAACGTGCTACTCTCTGGAACTATCGTATGTGATAGAGTATTTTTTGAGGAAGGTTATAAGGCTTTATTTTATCCAGAAAGTTCCAATGAATAAGAAGTTACACGAATATAACCACGCGAAGCAGCTAGCGTTAGGTAAATTATTACAAAGATGTGTTGGCAGTGTTGAGAAATAAGTCTATAGAATAATAGACAACATACAGGGTTGCTTTCTAGTCACCGGGCAAATTTTTTTGAACACAATAAGTATCATTTATAGAAACGATTTTTGCAAAAAAAAAATATTTTTTTTAAAGGGATTTTAATTTATCCGCTGAAATATAAACCAAGGCATAGTCACTCTAAATCACCATTAAAATAAAGATGACGCGCTACTACACACATTTTGTAGTACTACGTCGTAGTATAATCAAGGAAATGCCGCGTCGTAGTAGGTATGTTCATCAACAGCGACTATTTTTTTTTAAAGTTTGTGGTTCCATATTTCTACTTTTTTGTACTGAGCGATGCTAAAATAAATATGCAGGTACGTTTATCAAAGACACTAATATTTAAATTTGGCTGGTGACGAAAATCAACCTTGTATATTCAAAGTAGTGTCCATGTGAAAAGAAACGCATTGGGGGGCATTACAGTCCTTCTTATTTTACCCATATAGGCATATGCGTGTGACAGCGTAGTTGCGTTCAGGTTAAAAGGGAGAATCAGCCAGTCAGATTACAGGAACAAAATGCTTTAACAGCTGAAGCCTTGGGTCGGCAATGCATTATCAATCTTTGCCATCTTTAATTAATGATTTCCATGAGCCTGTATACTACTTACCATCAAGCGGACCCAGTGTTTATTTTCCGGCTTTCATTAAGCATAAAAAAATCTGTCTTATTCCACCTACTCCAACTTTTTTATCTGTGGCTAATCCCGTTGACCTCCATCTCACCTTTTGATAAGTAAAAGTGAGGCTGAGGATGAAAACACACGTTCTTAGGAAGGAAGGGAACGAGATGGCTCTCAGTCAGGATCGATTCCCGCACGGAACAAGAAAAAAATTCTGGTCTGGGCGTTTATCTATACATGCATTTTATATTGTAGGTTCCCCGCTAGGTCGCTACATGGTATCTCATAACACAAGCTTTGCTTTCTTTGAGGCAATGTAGTTGGTGTTATTGTTTGGGGAGCTATTTCTGGAGTACATCACCAATGGAGTGGTAATATATATTTGGTGGCAGACTTCATATCAAGAGTAAGTATTAGCTAGACGCAACCAGAAGGATACGATATCCTTCTGGGCTCGCTTTGCGGGCTCACTTTGCTTAGCCGCTTTTAACGACACGCTAATCCTGAATCCTTAGTACATTGGTACAAAATAATGTAAATATCATACATACATAACTTCACGCCTGTATCCCTTATGAGGTAGGCAGGACACCAGAGGCTACAAAACTATCAAATGTCACGTTTGAAAAATTTGGAGGTAATATAATAATGGAGAGAGACTATTGCAGTGACGACCAAGCCTGTCGACCCACAAAAACGCTCGTAAAACCTCTGTTTCTTAACTGAAGTTAACGCTATGCCCGGGAAGAGAATGTTTTTCTTTCGCTCCCAGTCCAGCATGGAAGATATGTAAATATCATCGCATACTTATTGATATACCACAATACCTACATTATGTTTAAGGGGTTCACGAATGAAATTGGTTATCTACTTTATTCAGGCGAAACATTGATTCTAAATAAAGATTAATCTAAAAAAACTCATACGATTTTGTTTATTTTCTTTGGCTTACACGAATATTTCCTTTGAAGACATCAAAAGCAACGTTTATTTAACCAAATATGAAATTTGATTGGATTTTTAAAGGTCACAATCCCTCAAATATAAATATAGGATAATAACCTTTCTTAATTTAGAAACATTCAATGGACTCAATTTGATATTACAATTTTCTAGTTTTAGGTTTCTCTTATATAATAAAAATAGGGACTTTAATTTAACTCAATAGTAGGTAACAAACACTGATTTTGATAACATGATTAAGCTCACAGAACCAGAGATGCCATAACCATAAAAAAAATACGCCATATCCTAAGAAAATATCGATTAAAAGCCCGATTTATTGTTGTCAATGGCCGCATGCTAGCCCCGCATGACTGCAGTAGTCAATAATAATAATAATAATAATAATAAATTCTTTATTTGCTGGTATATGGTAATTACAAGTAGGTCTTAAATTATTTTATATGTCCAATCACATACTGCCGTAGTTTCAGCGTGCAAATATACATGTCAAATTTTTTGATTAAGCTAGGTCAGGTCTACAATTCAAATTACAATGTATGTCTAATAAAACGCCAATTCAACTAAAATTAAATTAAAATTGTACCAAATGTCAACTTCAATTAAGATTAAATTTAAAATTTTGTATGTATGTCCTACTAAATTAAAATTATACCTAATGTCAACTTTGATTAAAATTAAATTAAAATAAAAAATTAAATACAGCTAAGTCATACAAAGAAATGTCAAATACATTAAAAAAAATATATCTATAAACTAGTTCAGGATACAAACAGAAAGATAAATAGAAAATTCAGTTATTAAATGTCATAGATCTTTATCATTCAAATATGTACGGATGTCATAATACATTTTGTTTAAAAGTAAATTGAATAGAGTATTTTTAAATTTAATCACAGGCAATTCTCTAATTTGACAGGGTAATTTATTAAATACTCGTATGGCCATACAATATGCGTTATTGCTGTAAAGGAAAACAGACTCAGGAAAATCGTTCCACACCTGGGTCAAACCAAAAAGGAACTATCGAAGCGTTTTGTTCGTCTTCTTGGAAAATCCACTATATAGGGATGGAAGTTCTGTCTGCGTCTGGTAGTCCGTTGGTAAAAAGGAGTGGGTTCAATCTGGTCTAAAAGAGAACTCGCACACTCACCAATATGTAGCCGATAAAATACTGTCAAACAATATATTAAAACTGTCAAATAATAAAATGTGACTACAGTACTCCATGCACGACCTCTCTTGGGATGTGTATAGGTTGAACAGCCGTTCAGGACTGAAGTACGAGATGATACTACATTTTTTAGAAGCCATTTGAGCCATAGATTTTTTGAACAATTTTTTGTCCAAAATTTAAAGTAGCGGGTACATTGTTTTTATTCCCGGGCAATTAATATCTGCCACTTCGAAAAATTAGTTTCCTTTAGCATTTTCATCATTACCTTATTTTAAAATCCCGTTAATACAGTTCATTCAAATATGAAAATAATCATAATAATTTTACAGTTATATCAGGTAAGTACATTCCACTTTGCTCATCAATTTGTAGCACTTGCCTTGAGTAATTCAGTTTACTTTCGAAAGATGTCGCCACTGATCTATTTAAGTAGATTCTGCTAGCCGTCCTACTTTGATCGGAGTTGAGTTCGACTTGAATTTAATATTAAATCATTGGGCTCGTCGTTTGTTGGGTAATATTACTTTTCAACCGACGTCAAAAAATAATTAGGTACTCAATTCGTCTGTAAGTTTTTTTATGTTTGTTACCTCATAACTTTTGACTGGGTGAACCGACTTTTACCGAGTTTCATATGATAGAGGATACTTCCCATTTGGTCTCATATGAATTTAATTTGACTTGACACGTATTATTGACCGCTTTTTTGTGGGCGATAAGTTGTCACTGTCACTGCAAGAGACTTTCTCGATCATTATAATGCCTCCAAATTAGTCAAACGTGACATCAGATGGTTTTATAACCTCCGTTGATCTACCTACCCCATAAGGGATACAGGCGTCAAGTTATATATGTATGTATGCCTTGATAGGTTGTGAGTCAGGTTAAATAATTTATACGTGATTAAAGATATTGGTATGACTTGATGGTAACTGAAATTGCAATGCTACAGAGGACGTTGAATACAGTAAGTGATTGAGTGATATTCTTTAGCAGCATTCTTGCAATTCGTTTGTAGTATTCTGCCCGTAGACATAGACTTGGTATCATAGTTAGGAAGACTCGCAAACGTACTCACGCAAACTTAGGTTTTATAATAGCTTGGTTAAGGTTTTAAATTGCTTAGAATTGTAACTGTAGTAGGTAGGTAGGTTAGATAAGTAATTGATCAAACACACAGCACGGGTTGAACCAAATACCACAGAGTCAGTACTAAGTGAGAGCCCAGCGATGATTCAAGTGTTATATTTTTTTAAACTCACCGTTATTTTGCTTTTCAGAGTTGTGTACTGTTAGACTAATAGCTATTATGCTGGACATCATTACATACATACATAACTTCACGCCCTTATAGGGTAGGTAGAACACTAAAGACTATAAATGATCTGATGTCACGTTTGACGTTTTGACAAAATTGCATTGACAGGCCTATCGCCCAATAAAACCTCGAATAACTGACTTTTACAGTAGGTATGCCAGGGAAGAGAAGCAGCTTGCACATACTATGTTTTTCCTTCGCTCTCAGTCCAGCATGAAAGAAAGCATTCATTAAGCACTCTTATCATATTATTATGAGTTTTTAGACTTATCTACTTCCAAACAGGTCTGTGACTATTACCGTTATGTTCCGCTCTCGGCTGTCGTCGGTGGCGGCGTCTCTTTACATTACCGGTGTTTGAGCCTTCTGTATTTTGTGACTCCCGTTATTAGCGTTGCATTCAAAGTTTTGTTTAAAAATTGAGAATACCTGCTTTTTATTTTTAGTGATTCTAATCTGTACTGATATAATGAAGCTGATTGCTTATGTTTGATTGAACTTATCAAAGTTTTTTACTTGATCGTTCAGTTTTTTGGAAGGCTAAGAGCTTTCAAACGAGTCGCGGGAGGACCACGTGCGACCTCAAAAAAAGAAGAAATTATAGAAATGTACGATATTGCCTTCCCTCGTTGCGAACCTTTTCCTTCACCCACCCCTTTCTTCGCGAACCCGCCTGTCGCTTCATTTACCTAGTCTGATGCTATTACTCAAAAATAGCGTGCAAAAACGCTTCTCGTCTAACACTTCAAACTTTGCCGTATGTTTGTGTATCTGGTAGCCCGCTTCGCGAACCGCGACGTTTGACGGCCTGCGTCTTCTTAAACGAGCCCTGTTGGAGCTATTTTAATGCATTTTTTTAAATAAGAAAAACGCACCGTAAGCATTTAAGGTTGTGAAAACGAGGGGCCGCTGTTCAAAATAAGCCAAATTATATCATAGAAGACGTTTAGCTAATACAAATGCTAAAATACAGTGAGGCATTCAAATCATTGCGCCTCTAACTACTTTTTTCAAGAAAACATGCAAAACATCGAACAGCAACCAAGCATCCAATTCATAGATCATACCGGGAAGATTCCCGAAATGAATTTATCTCATCGTTGATTGCAGTCAAGGCGCAGGTAGTCTTTTTATAAAAAAAAACCTTTATTGATGTTTTAGAAAGCTTCTTTTAAGCCGAGGAAAACTTACGCTTAAGAGCTTTATCTTTGGAGAAATTTGAGAGTTTTGTGTTCAAGATTTTTAGCTTTAATGAGGCAATATAATATTTGGCAATTTAGGGAAATGATGATAATGTCAGGTTGGGAATTGTAGTAAAATAATGATATGTCAGGTTTAAAATGGTTTTGAAAATTTCAGCAGGAAGTTTAAGGTTGTGAAATAAAGGAATTTCAGGTTTTCACGATTCATTTTATTCGAGTGTAACTACATACATATAACGCGCACAGCCCTAAAGCAGCACACCGCACTTCCTTACAACCTCGAAATTAATTACAAAAGAAGGAAAGATATAGATTACCGGACTAATATAGATATCAAACATGCTTTATGTACCAGATTTTTCTTATTTCTTGGCCCTCTTCTTTACAATAGGGTTAATGCAAAACTAAATTTGTACTCTCTGTGTAATGAAACGAAACAAATTGTTCAAGAGGCGTTACAAAACATGTCTCATGAAGACACAGAAAAATTGTTAGCAGTAATAAGTTAGTTTAAAATTCATAAATTGCATTATTCAATTAGAAAATATTTTCGCCTAACGTTAGTTTTATAACCACTGATTAAGGATTCCTTTTTTGCTTTTCTTTTTTACTCATCCTTATTATTCAAAAGATATAGTATAAATAAGTAATTATTTTAAGTTTTATTTTTATTTTGTATACACTCAGACCCCCTTTCGCCTGAAAAACAGGGTAAACCTAGTTCAGGCATTTAGACAATTGTATTCCTTAATATTATATTTTTAGGTTAAGATTGTAAAAATGTGCAGATTATGAAAATAAATAAAATGTTTAGTTTAATGTTAAAAAAAAGTACATAACCTCACGCCATTCTTGCTCTTTACTCTATACACATGTTTCATAAATAACTATTATTAATTATATTTTAAATTTTGACTCAACGACAGCGATAGTAGCAGTCAGGTTTAAACTTGTAAAGGTTTGCACTGTTTTTCAATTTAAAAACATAGCGTTTAGTAAAACGAGCTGATAGTGTTAAGTTCGTAGTGATAGTGTTAAGATAGTGTGCCGTGTAGCGTCGGCCTGGAATAACCCCACCACCCTGTATACGCGTGTCATCAAAGGCGAGTAATCCGATTGGCTCTGGCTTGATGGTAGCAACTGTACAGGTAAGGGTCCGTAAAGTGACTACATTTCCATAGGTGTTCCACATTTGACAAACTTGTAAGTTTCGTAAAGTGCACGTTGCCTTGAACTGAAATTAAAATAAAAAATCTAAGCATATTAATCGGAACATATTTATTAATATATAAAGGCTAACATCCCCAAAACATTGTTTTCACCTATTAAAAGTCAATTTTGTTCAATTCGAAAACCGAAACTCTTAATAGAATCATTTTTAAATTACAATCAATAGACCATTTCCAAAAGTAGACCATCGACGTTATTACAGTTACAGGTGTGGCTGTATGCTTGTTCTAGGAAACAATTAATTTCATATTAACTGTTTAGTGTAAAATTAACGATCATAGTCAAGCACTTTACGTTGTGATTTATGGCTAAGAAACGAGGTGCTTTCAAAGATTGCAGCTGTACTTTAAATTATAATTTTATTACAGGGCAAAGCTCAATGGCGGATCTTAAAGGCTTTTATTACGTGTTTGGTTTTAAAAGAGAGTGATAACGATGGAGATTACCTTGATAATAATAATAAGATTCGTTATAAATTTACATACAAAACTTCACACCTGTGGAGGTAGGCAGAACACCAGAGGGTGTAAAACCATTAGATGTCACATTCGACAAATTTGGAGGCGTTATAATGGTGGAAAGAGACTATTAAAGTGACAGGGGGTCAGCCTATAAAAGAAGCCTTAATATATAAACAAACATATTGAATAAATACATATTTTTATTTGAATAAACTTAAATAATAAACATCCATGACTTGACGACTAATATCTGTGTTCATCACACAAATATCCGCCGCCGCCGGGATTCGAACCCAGGACCTCTGGCTTAGAAGGCAATGTATGTTACCACTACACCAGCCAGTCGTCTAATTAAGAACGATATGTATATTGTAATATCGATTTTCTATATCGCGACTGAATCTAGCGGTGACCAATCTTGACGTTGGTCGGAGTTGGGACACGCGAATTAGATATATTTGCGTGGTTTGCACCCAATGTCGGGCCAAAAATTTCCCGGATGGCCCGGCTGGACACGGTAGGCTTGAACCCGGGGCCTTGAACCGGGAACCTGTGCCACGAAGGCCGACGATTGATCACATCATCGGTTGTGTTATGGCACGTTTAAGCGTTTTTACTGCATCGCCGCCTTTTACTATGGAACTATCCGCTGGTGTAGCGTAAAGGTAAGGCCTACGATGTAACAAAACCCCGTGAAGCACCGCGCGACGCCCCGCGCTACGCTCCGCGCTACGCCCCGCCTATGCTTAAACGTGTCCTTACAAGTACGAGACAACGGATATGCATCTTCTGTTTTTAATGTTAATGCGTAGTTATTTATTATTTTTATTTCCTTGCAATTGTGTAAAAGCTTGCGACGAGGGATTTTTGTCCGCGGACTTTTTTATCAGCTAAAATAGATCGCATACAACTTTATCAAGTAACGCAAACGAGGGATTAAAAGTACCGTAGTAAAAGTGCGAAGTTTTTATTCGCGGAGCGAACTTTTTACTCCGCCGCGGAGAAAAGTCCGCCGTCTGCGCAGGCCATTAGTGATGATTAGATCAGGGGTTATGAAGAAAACTTAATCTATACTAATATATAAAGCTGAAGAGTTTGTTTTTTTTTTTTGTTTGTTTGTTTGTTTGAACGCGCTAATCTCAGAAACTACAAGTGGGATTTGAAAAATTCTTTTTGCATTTGATAGCCCAACTCTTGAGGAAGGTTATAGCCTATATTTTATCCCGAAATTTCCACGAGATCAAAAGTTATGCGGGTAAAACCGCGCGCGGTGGCTAGTACCTAATATGTGTGTAATAGAATTTTTACAAACATCAACCAAATGTGACATCCGACCCATTGTAATAATTTGTAACGACCGCGATGTGCGACGTTAGACAAAAATTTATGGTCTCTAATTTAATGGACTGCATTTTATAGGACTGACGGGTTGCTTCAGCCTACATTGATGAACATATATCAATGTGTGGTTTACAAGCAACATTAAATTACAGGAGCGAGACCACAGATCAAGGTCAGAATTTTCATTTTTCAAGTAATGTATTATATCAAGATACTTTCGGCTACTAATAAGGATATTCAGAAGAAAACCAGGCTGATCTATGGAATAAAATAACGTAACTCCACGATAATAATGTAATGAATGTGAACTATAAAAATGGGCCCGGTCGGTACGATCAAAACCTTGAATTCTACTCGCTATCAAGATGTTTAAATGATGTTCTTCAAAAATAGAACATGTAATACCTCCTGGTTATAAAATGTTAACCATACAGTTCGCGTTTTGTAAGTCGTAAAATATTCTTGAATGCTCGAAAAATAACGAATCCAAGTTAATGAAACCTTGATTTACGATTGTACGGGAACTTGCTTTTACTGTCTGAAATACGGCTGTTTTCATATTTTATTAACTGCAAGCACGATTCGGGAGTTAATGAAAAAATTTGATACCGCTCGCGGGGGCGATGGACTATTGAGAGGTTTAGGAGAAGAGAGGAAATTGAAACCGAGTCATATCGTACCTTTCGTGGAACAAAGCAAAAATGTCACGCTGGATTTCGAACAAAAGAATTACAGAATGTGCCAGCTGCTTCTCTTCCTGGGCATACTGTAAAAGTCAGTTAAGGGATAGAGGTTTTGTTTGCGTGTTTGTGGGTGACAGGCTATCACTACAATAGTCTCTCTCAATCATTATAATACCTCAAAAGTCATACGTGACATTACCTAGGTAGTTCTACAAGCCTCTTCTGTTCTGCTTTTCCCATACGGGATATAGGCGTGAAGTTATGTCGGTATTTTAGTAAAATTGTATCCCGTTTTTTTAAATACATAATTGATTAAAAGTATTTAAAAACATCGAAACAGACACACCAACGTTTCTGAAACATATGACTGATTTTTGGAAAGACGCCGGTATATAATAACTTTATCAACCCTGGATAAGGGAGTCTTTAAAGGCAACTGATTGGAATGCCCTCCGCTTGGTGATAAGATCCAGTCAGGGTGCTTATTTATTTACACTTCAGTTTATATAATACAGGTACAGTAAAAACTTGTGGTCTTATCACTGAGGAGTGATTTCTACCAGACAACCATGTTTGTGGAAGCGACAAAAAAAACTTAAACTGCAAATCGCACAAATATAAGAACTTAACGAAAAAACAAAAACAAAACAAAAAAAATAACAATTTTGTTAATTATTTAATTATAAAGAGACGTAATACATGCATACAATTATAATACATACATACCTACTAATATTGTAAATAGAATTCATAAATACTATTATAATAAACATAATATACAGGGTTACTGGTTAAGTCGACCTAGATCCGTTAAGGGCGTGTAGTACCGGTTTTTTCTAACTTATTTGACTATTAAACGCCCCACCAAACCTTACCGTTTTCGAGATAATCTACTTTCAACTTTTTTAATAAAAAAAATCCCGATTTCTCGCCCTTAAATGTCGTACTTTCAAATTGGTGCACTTTTTTATTATTATTATTTGTTTCTCAAATGCCGATTAAGATGCTATATGATCATAGTAACCAAATTTCTCCGTAAGATCACTGAATACATAGTTCTGAGCGATTGAAATGTGAAAAAGTCAAAGACTTTTATTACAATTCACTTTTCTTTTAAGAATATCTAAAAAAGTTAGTATGGAAGATGTTCGGCCGAAGTGCTTGAAAACACCTACGTTTTGCCAGCTACCCCAACAATTAAGGCTTTTATTTAAAGTCGTAGAAAAAATCTCAGTTTCATAGGTGATAAAAATGTAAAAATAATTTCGCTTATTAACCCTAATCCATTCTTAACCCAAGCCCAGGAAAGTAAAATAAACGAAGGACACAACGAAGATTTAGTGTAAACGTGTGGATGGACATCATTTCCAATCATTTGATTAGACCCTATTGTCTGCCCGATAATTTGAATGGGATGCACTATGAAAACTTCCTGAGAGAAGAAAAGAAGTTATGCCACTAACTCTTACTATGGATATATGGTTCCAAAATGATGGCTGCCCTGCACATTTTCGAAGGAGTGTGAGGGAACGAGATAGGACGAGAAGGATCTTCACCGTGGCCAGCCAGAAGTCCGGACCTAGCCCCCATGTATTTTTTGTGTGGAGGCACATGAAGAGACTTAAATACGGCGAGCCCTATCCAATTGCGTCTGTTGATGGATATAAACTCAGGATAATCAACGCGGCAAACGAAATGCGAAGAAATTTGACCACTGATGCAGTAAAAACTGGGCTTCACTGAATAACGCGAAAATGTATCCAAGACTAAGGCGGACATGTTGAGCATGAATTGTATTGTGCAACAGTAGTAGATTTTAATTTGTACAAACTTACTTTTTGTTAAATATTTTTTTCCCGGGCTATAAAATAAATTAAGCTGAGTCAGCCTAATTTTTTTTACGTCCTATGTCCTATGAAACTGATATTTTTTTCTACGAATTAAAATGAAATCCAATATTGTTAAACCTTGTTGGGGTAGCTGATAAAACGTTAATGTTTTTAAGCAGGTCTGCCGAACATCATTATCTGAACTTTCAATCGCTCAGAACTACGTATTTAGTAATCTTACGTAAAATTTTGGTTACTAAGATCATAAAACATTTTAATTTGCATGTAAGAAATAAATAATAATAATAAAAAAGCGCACCGATTTCAAAATATGACATTTAATAGCAAAAAATCGGCACTTTTTATAAAAATACTAGCTGACCCGGCAAACGTTGTTTTGCCACATAAATAAAAAAAATATTGATGTTGGCCGATTCTCATAGATACCGGATAAGCACAAAAAATTTCATCAAAATCGGTCAAGCCGTTTCGGAGGAGTATGGCAACCAAAACTGTGACACGAGAATTTTATATATTAGATTTAAAAGTCTTAATTTAAAATCTCGAAAACGGTTAGGTTTGGGTAAGGGCGTCTCATAGTGAAATAAGTTCTTAAATCCACAACCCAGCACTGGGCCAGCTTAGTGTATTATGGCCTATACCTCCTCGTCACCCTGAGGAGAGATTCATGCCCTGCAGTGGGCTCATTTCACGGATTTGTGAGGATATCTTAGCATAGAATATTTCTAAGTATCTTGTGTCAATAAGTGGGTTTTGTATAAGTGTTTCATTTTACGTACGAAAACATTTCACATGATTGACATCGAAGATTTTCCAGTGATTGATAAACCTTTCAATTGAAATTTATATAAATTTTCATACGCTACAAATATTTCTTTTTTATATTCAAACATGGAATACCAACAAATATCAACAGATTATCCAATTTGTGCGCCTTGTCCAAGCGGTCAACGTTTTTTCAATTTATTAAATTTATTAATTAAATTCGTTGTTTGTCGCAGCGACCGCCAACCTTGTGGATTAAGGACAAAAGTGTTATACAGAATATTCGAGAGGGTTCTGTCGTCGTTGTGTAAATATTAATTAAGGTGAATCATAAACGTGGATACGATTTATTGTTCATTAGTTTACAAAATTTTCATTAAATTCATTGTATTAAAATTCAGTGTATGTTGAACAAAAGAGATGGGTCCAGTTACAAGCATATCAATATTCTTTGTAAATAATTTAACAAGCGCAATTTATAAGTAGCATAAACCTGGTTTGTCGAAAAATCTGTTTTTAAATTTTTGACGGGAAATTTTAAACAATTTCGAAGTTTTTTGGTCATTTATGAAAATTAGTTACTTTAATATACAGGGTTCGTTTGTAGTCACCGGCCATTTTTTTTTACACAATAAGTATAATTTATAGAATCGATTTTTGCAAAAAAAAGTATTTTTTTTACAAAGAAATAAATATATTCACTAACATATTAAGCAATCCATGGTCACTACGCGCTACTACAAAACATCTTGTAAAACTACGTCAATGAAATGCCGCTTCGTAGTAGGTATGTTCACCAACAGCGACTATTTTTTTAATGCCCGCCTTCCACTGCGAGCGGAGCGGAACCAATAATGACTCCGTTTAACTCGTTACGACAAAGTCAATACAAGTGCTTCAACTAAGTAAGAGTGGCCCGAGCGGAGCGAGCGAGTTGAAAGAGTTTCAAACGAGGTCGCAGAGTTGAGCGGGTTCCTAGCGGACTCCTTACGTAGTCCGCTCGACTAGCAACACTATATTCCATACAAGTACTTCCATTGAAAAAGAGTAAAGCGGAGCGGTGTGAGCGGTGTAAACGGAGCCCGCTGCGTATGGTCTTCAAAACTAGTTTTGAACGGACTCCGCTGCCACCCCGTCCCCTTCCGGCCGACCCTTCCCCTCGTTCGCCATGTACCGCTCAACTACCTATCAAATCATCGTCGCAGTTTTCGCTGCGACGCTGATTTGATAGGTAGTTATATGGAGCTCTTCAAAGAAGCAGTGCGTCAGTATCCATGTTTGTGGAATACAAACGACAAAGAATATCGTCATGGAGAGAAAAAAGAAATAGCTTGGAATAATATTGTACGTTTAAATATACCGGAAATAAATTTTTACGTTGAAATAAATGCTTCTTCGCCTGAAATGCTTCTTTTTCTTGTGATATAGTAGCAAACATTTAATTATTGTATTAAAGTAATCATCGTCGCTAGAATCGTCTGAAATTCCGAACACACTACACATCCACAAAGGTCTGACGAACACTGCGCCCGATATCGTCCGTGAAGCCTCGCTCATCTGCCTCCGCTCATTTCCCGACTAGTTTCCGCTCGCAATTCCTCGCTGCCAATGGAAGGCATACACCTCTTTCTGGAAAAACTATTTTTTAGTGGAAGGCAAAAACTATTTTGACTCTACCTGCCTCCGTTCCGCCTACCTATTTCCCGCTCATTTTCCTTTTTTAGTGGAAGGCGTGCATAAAAGTTTGTGGTTCCATATTTCTACTTTTTTGTACTGAGCGACGATAAAATAAATATGCAGGTACGTTTATATCGTCTCAAAGAAACGAACAATTTAATTTGGCTGGTGACTACAAATCAACCCTGTATAGATGATGACCGAAGTGACTGGGCTAACAGTGTCTGCCTCAATACTCTAGTGGTAGCAAATATTTGCAATCCCCGCACCAATATTTGTGTGTGAAAACACGTTTGTTTGCGTTGGTATTGGCACGGTAATATTATCAATAAAGTATTTCAACTCTGCCGTATCTTTGGAATAAATGCCTACAGCACCAAGTACGTTCACATGTCCGTCGTCAGCATTTTAATTATATTTGCCTACTGTGTGTTTACTTCCATATAGTTTTCTGATTGTAAATCACACGTTCCAGGCACACGTTTCCTCGCCACCTATGAGGTAGTGTACTCACGATGTTTTAACTTTGTTTCTCCAGTAGGCCTATTCAACGGGTCAGTTGTGATCCTGTTTAATTTGAAAGTACTGCAAAGAAATGGATATTAACAGAAGTTTAAAAAAGTAGTGAAATTCCCAGTCGTACCTTTCAAATTCTTTTTCTGGTTCTTCTTCTTGATCGTCTTGTTCGTGTTCGTCTAGTTTTTCTTCTTCTTGTAGGTACTTCTTCATATTTATCCTGAGTATATCTTTACTGCTTTAATAGCAATGTATGTAATAGGGAATTTATGTAGCTTTTCTCTAATGTGTGGTCTAACTTGACCGGGCTATTAAGTTATTTCTAGGCAAATGGATTTCATAACTACGTAGTAATTTAAGAAAAAGTATTTTTAAGCTATTGCATAGCTTCTATCGCGGGCCCTGAGCGTGGGGACCGAATCCAGAAATTCCGTAACGTAAAAAACCTAACACCCCCCACTCCGACCGGCACAGCGGTGATACTTTGATTTCATAACTTTACATGCGGGCTTTAATAAACAATCAGCGCCATCTACTAGGAACTTGTGGAACTTCATATTAGATCAAACATTACTGCATTTACAAAATAAATAAATAATTATAATTGCATAAGTTGATAAAAAATGCTATGCAATAGCTTTACCGCGGCAGTCTCCGAGTGCCACACGTCTTTTTAATACGTATTTTAGAAAAAAAAAACTGAAGTCAAAATCATTAAATCATGTTTTTGAGCAACCAAAGTATATATAAAGATATGAATTTACACATATAATAATTTCAGATCTGCTCGTCTTGTTATTATAGTAGGTATCATACTTTGCGATGAAAGTTCATGCATTTTTTCAATAAATCGCCTTAACCCGCCATGTCGGATGATATATTATCCACAGGAGCCACAACGATATTTATTTCCTTAGTTTATTATACGTTAACTAATAAGTAACTTAATTTATGCTAGATAATGTTGTAAGGTTACAAATATTTATTTACTTATATAGGATTATTTTCGACCTCGTCATCACTTATAATCAGATCATTTTCACAGCACAATGTAACTATGTATATTTAATGTAATGTATCGTAAAAACGTCTAAAAAATCTAATATAAAGATTTTTTCACCGATAAAAAATAAATATCAATTTTATCCAAAGTTGTATTTTGTAACTTTGAAAGAAAACATAACAAAAGAACCAATAGTGTTGACAATATTAAACCTACAATGTTATCGATAAAATCCAGTTTTCATTCCACACCACAATAGACAACTTTTACATCCCGCCACAAAGGCTATAAAATTCTGTATAAAACTTCAAATAAAAAATAAATGACTCGTCTAACAGCGAAATTGCTAAATGGTCCGACGCATTTTACTACAGAACCCTAATGTTACATATATGGTAATAATAAATGAGAGCTTTTGCGCAACCACAACGCTTTGACTGTGGTTTTGCTTGTAAACCTACGTATTTTCTGGAACCTTTTGAGGAAATTCTGTTTTTAATTTCAAAGAGAATTCAGATTTATTTGCATAGTTCAGGAGCTTACATCATGTCATTGAAATAAGTACGTTGGCTTCGTATCATTAGAATAATATCGTGTTTACTCAAAGATACTATTTGCTAGGTCAGATGTTAAAAAAGAGAAATAATAAGTCCAGCCAAAGAATGTTTTTTTGACCACGTGATCAAGCTTCTATTTTCATGCTAAGTTACGAGACAATAATTTTTGCGAAAAATGTGTCTTGAAGCAATTTATACTATAAATTTACCGTTATAATTTATACTAAGTAATATATTCATTAACATTGTGATGAAAAATATTATGCGACAAGAAGGGTTTCCGTTCCGGAAGACGTAGTCGGTTCGGTTAGGTGCGACGACGAGCGCAGCGAAGAGTAGCAGTTAGGTTGCATACAGTATTTATTGCCTTCTATGCCAGAGGTCCTGGGTTCGAATCCCGGCGGCGGTGGATATCGGTGTGATGAACACAGATATTAGCCGTCAAGTCATGGATGTTTATATGTTTATTTAAGTTTATTTTAATAAAAACTATGTATTTATTCAATATGTATGTTTATATATTTCTTAAGTATATCAGTTATCTAGTATCCATAACGCAAGTTCTTTAAGAAACTTAATTTGGGCTTAATAATGTTGTGTGAGTGTCAGAAATATTTATTTATTTATTTATTAGTATATTATGTGCGCGAGCCGAGCGAGCGTAGCGAGCGGTGCTGAGGCAGCGGCTGGCGAAACGCCCTAAGCCCTAGAGCTTTTTTAAATAACCCCGAGGTGGTTTGTGGCACGGACTGTAGCTGACAAAGTAATTTAGAAGGCAACTTAGATTTTTAAAAGGGAATAATGCTATTTAAAAGAAGTCTGTTTAATAAGCATCCTTAAAAAAATAGTATAGTATTAGAATACTTTTTCAATATAGTCGCTGAGTAGATACGCTTGAGTATTCGGTGGAGGTTGGTCTTAGCAATTTCCACTCATCACAACCCTTTGTACTGAATACTCTGCAGGGCCATGAGAGAGAGCCCTTGGATAACGAGGCGGTTGAGGCTGTTAACAACCAAACAAACCAAGTGCTGGGGGTGGATGTCAGAACTTTCAAGGCGTGGAAATGGCATCTGCAGAACCCTATCGACTACTGCATACTAGTCTACAGCGACCGGGACCGACTGCTTAACCAACCGAAGTCATCGTGAAAAATTAATGCTCAATGGTTATTCATCCTCGTATCGACCGCGCCAAACGTTATTTAATAAATAATAATAAATAAATATGTCTGACACTCACACAACATTATCTAGCCTAAATTAAGTTTCTTACAGAACTTGTGTTATGGATACTAGATAACTAATATACTTAAGAAATATATAAACATACAAATTGAATAAATACATATTTTTTATTAGAATAAACTTAAATAAACATATAAACATCCATGACTTGACGACTAATATATCCATCACACAAATATCCGCCGCCGCCGGGATTCGAACCCAGGACCTCTGGCATAGAAGGCAATGTATGTTAACACGACACCAGCCGGTCGTCTGGTTTTTGTTTAAACCAAGGACTGCTTATCGGTGTATTTTTTAAATAGTACCAGTAAAATTTCAGTACCCTTATTAGTGTATTGCCTCATCAAACACAATACCTAAACAAGTAATTAAAATCTAACTTAATTATATTAGTACCCAAATATATGTATACCGGATTAATTTCTGTAGATGTTTTTAGTACAGAAATATTTTAACCTATTTAATTTCTGTACCGAAACGTATAGGTCAGCATATGTCCCTACGTTTCATATGCTTCAACTAAATTATCGAACATTCTATAGTATCCGCTACATTATTTAAAAATAAATTAACATTTATACCGGAAAATTTCAGTCAACTGAAAAAAATCAGTTATGCCACAATAATAAAAAAGGTACAGGAATTATTTCAGTATGAATTCCTGTACTGTCATTTTTAAATACACCTTATTTAACGGTATGACGTCATACCGAAAAAAATGTACAGAAATTCATACCGGTATGCAGTCCCTGATTTAAACTGCTATATTCTATGAAATGACCAATTTGGTGATGTAGTAAACCTATCTGCCTCAGACGCCAGTGATTGCGGGTATGATTCCCGCGCGGAACAAGAAAAAAAATGTGCTGGGTCTGAGCTTTAATCTATAAGCATATTGTTATTTTTTGACTTTGACTTTTGTCACTTTATACTTTTTTTTTGTCATATTATGTAATAATATGTATTTTCTATTTCAGGTTCCACCCTAGTAGCGAACATAGTTTCTCATAACAAAAACTTTGCTTGAATAAATAAAAAATGTGATAAATAAAAATAACCCGACCAGGTCCGAACCTGGGACCTCTCGTTTGCCGGATGAGTGCTCTTCCAACTGAGCTACCGGGGCCAGGCGCTACGCCTCGAAATTATTTACCACATATTTTTTTGTTTTAACGTTATATTGCTAACCTAGCTCCATCTTATGGTATAAGCTTTGCAGCTAAGACCACTTTTTATTTTCATTTTTTATTTTATTAATTTTTCATTTTTATTTATCACATTTTTCATTTATTTAAGAATAATTGAGCATTTTAAATGCAAAAAACTTAAAAACTTTGCTTACTTTGAGGCCACGTAGTTGGTGTGATTGTCTGTGGATTTTATTATTATTTATTCATATGCACAGGAGTCTGGCGTCGCGACAACTTCACAAAAGACTTTACAAATCTACACGTTCTTATTTTAAATTCAAAAATATATTACTGTATATTACTCCTTTTGGAATTTGGTTGAAAAATACCGAAGGCTCGTATAACATAAATGAAAACCAGAGGAAATAAATTGCTTCCATGCTGGACTGGGAGAGAAAGAAAAACATAGAAAGTGCCAGCTGCTTCTCTTCCCGGGCATACTGTAAAAGTCAGTTCAGGGACCGAGGTGTTATGGGAGGCTTTTTTTGTGGGCGATAAGCTGACCCCCTGTCATTGCATTAGTCTCTCTATTAATATATATTATAATAGTCCACTATTGTAATATATATTATAATACCTCAAAATTTGTCAAACGTGACATCAGATGGTTTTATTACCTCTGGTGTTTTGCCTACCCCATACGGGATACAGGCTTGAAGTTATGTATGTATGTAATGTATACTAAGTAATATATTCATTAATATTGCGATGAAAAATATTATGCGACAAGAAGGTTCCCATTCCGGAAGACGTAGTCGGAACGGTTAGGTTGCATATAGTATATTATGTGCGCGAGCCGAGCGAGCGAAGCGAGCGGTTCCTTGGTTTGGTAGCGGCCGGCGAAGCTCCATAAGCCCTAGCTTTTTTAAATAACCCCGAGGTGGTTTGTGGCACGGGTTGTAGCTGACATAGTATTTGAGAAGGCAACTTAGATTTTTAGAGGGGAATAATGCCATTTAAAAGAAGTCTGTTTAAGTAACTATACTATTATTTTAAGGATGCTTAATCCTTAAAAAAATAGTATAGTATTAGAATACTTTTTCAGAATACTTAGTCGCTGAGTAAATACGCGTATTCGGTGGAGGTGGGTCTTAGCAATTTCCACTCATCACAACCCTTTGTACTGAACACTCTGCAGGGCCATGAGTCTCTCCCTTGGATAACGAGGCGGTTGAGGCTGTTTACAACCAAACAAAACCAGTGCTGGGGGGTGGATGTCACAACTTTCCAGGCGTGGAGATGGCTTCTGCAGAACCCTGTCGACTACTGCATACTAGTCTACAGCAACCGGGACCGACTGCTTAACCAACCGAAGTCATCGTGAAAAATTAATGATCAATGGTTATCCATCCTCGTATCGACCGCGCCAAACGTTATTTAATAAATAAATATTTCTGACACTCACACAACACTATCTAGCCTAAATTAAGTTTCTAACAGAACTTGTGTTATGGATACTAGATAACTGATATACTTAAGAAATATATAAACATACAAATTGAATAAATACATATTTTTATGAGAATAAACTCAAATAAACATATAAACATCCATGACTTGACGACTAATATCTGTGTTCATGACGGGTACGTATCATAATATATAATTTCATAATACATATGGGTGGAATGTATAAAGTTAAAATACCGAAAATCAAAATGCATAATGCATCAAAATATATAAAATTATTTGACATAAGTTCAAAATTTCTAAGTTTGAATGCCATAATGGTCGAAATATATAACAAACACAATTCATAATGGTTCCTAGGGCTACGTTTTATAATATATATTTTCAAAATACGTACGGTTGGAATATATGAAGTTAGTTGTCATATTAAGTTGTCATAAAAGACAATTATCATAATTTTTATTTAAATAAAGGCAATACTCAAGGCAATACATCAGTCTTTGCGGTAGCTATTTAGATGTGGAACGTCTCCGGCGCTACGGGAAGTGCAGCCCCAACGCCCTCGCGTAACAAAGAGCAAACACGCATGCTCACCTCCACAGCCTCGGCTTTTTGGTCGCCTCCGGCGACCAGCCTCGGCCGCTCCGGCTCGCACGCTGTGTGCGCTTTGTCACGGCGGGCGAGGGCGGCTCTCCCTCCGCGCCTCCGGCTTTACAAAAACACTCTAGGGTCGATCCAATAAGACTACGTGGTTAAGGGGTCGACAAATAAGGTTTTGAACAAATTTGAAACTAAGTATGAGTTGTATGATAAAAATAGTTTAGTTACATATATCTACAGGTACACGCGTAATTTTTATAATTATGAATAAAAATAAATCTAAATAAAAAAATGTATGAATTTTAATAATAGTGATAAAGACGATTGATTATGTTTAGAAAATATACAAAACAAATAGATGTTTATCACTTCCAGTATTATGAATTTGAGTGATTCGGAACGATGAACATTAGGAACTTAGTATTTAGGAATAAAGATAGTTAGAATGAAAAGTGTTATGATTTTCAATAATATGCATATTGATGATTATTTCTTCTGACTATTATAATTTTTGATTTTATATATTTTGAACTTATACATTGTAAACTTATAGATTTTAAACTTATGCATTATGATATTTATATATAACGTAAGTTATGCATATTGATGATTATTTCTTCTGACTATTATATTTTTTTATTTTATATATTTTGAACTTACACATTGTAAACTTATAGATTTTAAACTTATGCATTATGATACGTACCGGTTCATGACACAAATATCCGCCGCTGGCATAGAAGGCAATGTATGTTACCACTACACCAGCCGATCGTCTGGTTTTTATTTAAACCAAGGACTGCTTATCGGTATAGTTTTTTTAAATAGTACCAGTAAAATTTCGGTACCCTTATTAGGGTATTGCCTCATTAAACACAATACCTGCACAAGTAATTAAAATCTAACTTAATAATATTAATACCCAAATAATGTATACCGGATTAATTTCTGTAGATGTTTTTAATACAGAATTATTTTAACTTATTTAATTTCAGTACCGAAATGTATAGGTCGGCATATGTCCCTACGCTTCATAGGCTTCAACTAAACTATCGAACATTCTACAGTGTCCGCTGCATTATTTAAAAATATTTTTTTAATATCGATATTAATATTTATACCGGAAAATTTCAGTTAACTGAAAAAAAAAATCAGTTATGCCACAATAATAAAAAAGGTACACGAATTATTTCAGTATGAATTCCTGTACTGCTATTTTTAAATACACCTAATTTAACGGAATGACGTCATACAGAAAAAAATTTACAGAAATTCATACCGGTATGCAGTCCCTGATTTAAACTGCTATATTGTATGAAATGACCACTTTGGCGCCTGAGGCATAGTAATCTGCCTCAGACACCAGTGGTTGCGAGTTCGATTCCCGAACGGAACAAGAAAAAAAATGTGCTGCGTCTAAGCTTTAATCTATAAGCATATTGTTATTTTTTGACTTTTGTCACTTTATGTATTAATATGTATTTTCTATTTCAGGTTCCACCCCAGTAGCGAACATAGTTTCTCATAAAAAAAACTTTGCTTAAATAAATGAAAAATGTGATAAATAAAAATTACCCGACCAGGATCCGAACCTGGGACCTCTCGTTTGCCGGACGAGTGCTCTTCCAACTGAGCTACCGGGGCCTGGCGCTACGCCTCGAAATTACTTACCACATTTTTTTTTGTTTTTACGTTATATTGCTAACCTAGCTCCATCTTATGGTATAAGCTTTGCAACTAAGACCACTTTTTATTTTCATTTTTTATTTTATTAATTTTTAATTTTTATTTATCACATTTTTCATTTATTTAAGAATAATTGAGCATTTTAAATGCAAAAAAACTTAAAAACTTTGCTTACTTTGAGGCCACGTAGTTGGTGTGATTGTCTGTGGATTTAATTATTGTTTATTCATATGCACAGGAGTCTGGTGTCGCGACAACTTCACAAAAGACTTTACAAATCTACGCGTTCTTATTTTAAATTCAAAAATATATTACTGTATATTACTCCTTTTGAAATTTGGTTGAAAAATACCGAAGGCTCGTATAACATAAATGAAAACCAGAGGAAATAAATTGCTTCGATTCTGGACTGGGAGCGAAAGAAAAACATAGAATGTACCAGCTGCTTCTATTCCCGGGCAAACTGTAAAAGTCAGTTAAGGGACCGAGGTGTTATGGGAGGTTTTTTTGTGGGCGATAGGCTGACCCCCTGTCACTGCAATAGTCTCTCTCCACTATTATAATGCCTCCAAATTTGTCAAACGTGACATCAGATGGTTTTATTACCTATTATGGTGTTCTGCCTACCCCATACGGGATACAGGCGTGAAGTTATGTATGTATGTAGGAAATAAATAATGATGCTCGTTAATAACTTAACTGCTTGCAAACCTAATCATAAAGTACAGATTTGTTAATTCATAGTAAAGTATGTTCATTCAAGTGACTTTCTTCCTTGGTCAGTGGTGAAAAGTTCTCCTCGAATTTTGAAAATTTATTATTTATTAGGGCATGGATAATATTTTAAATAAGAATAAGCTTTTTTTAGGCCCAGCTGTGTTAATAGTCTCAAAGTTTTTTAATTATTACAGCTATTTTATGATATCAAAAGCATCCGTTTAAAAAGACGTATATAAATTACTGAACGGTCCATAATAGTAACATTGTCTCGACGGCCGGCTGGTGTAGCGGTAAAAGCGTCTGCCTCCTATGCCAGCGGTCCTGCGTTCGAGTCCCGGCTTGGTGGATATTTGTGTGATGAACACAGATATAAGCCAACAATTCATGGGTGGATTTAAGTTTATTTCTAATATTAATATTAATTAATTATTTTATTTAATAATTATGTGTATCAATTATATTTATTCGTTTTCTAGTATCCATAGTACAAGTTCTTAAATGAAACTTAATTTGGGGTAAATGTATTATCAGTGAAATGCCGCGTCGTAGTAGCTATGTTCATCAACAGCGACTATTTTAAAAAAAGTTTATTGTTCCATATTTCTACTATTTTGTACTGAGCGACGTAAAATAAATATGCAGGTACGTTTATATAGTATCAAAGAAAGTTACATTTAAATTTGGCTGCTGACTAAAAATCAACCCTGTTTATTTTATCTCAATATTCAATAGGAGATTCAACGCTTATATTAAAGTGATTCACTCAAGCAAGAACAAGGGTTAAGGTTACAAATGAGGATTGAGCTTTTCCGCTGAATATAGTAATTAAAAAAATGTGATACAAGGCACAAACAGAAAAATGTAAGAAAATAATTTCATAGACTCAGAATATTTATTGAATAAAATATATTTTAACTGTCCTAAAACAAATAGTAGACGCAAATTATTGTTTCATGTCCCATTGAGTAAAACTAACTATGCTAAAAATGTTTTCTTGAAGAGATCCTGTGATTATTATAATAAAAATTTGTTAGAATTAGATTACACCCTTGATTTGTCAAAGTTTAAAAAAGAATTATATAAAATACTTGTGAGAAAATGATACTTGTTAATAACATAGTTTTAGTTTTGAATTAAGTTCATATAAGAACGCTATTTCTATTTTTCCAATATTTTGATTTTTATTTAGAATATTTTGTCTTTACATTATTTACAGACTTTGTTTTTTTTTTTATATACCGCTCAAAATGTATAATCAAACTGTGGAAACTTCACTGGTTTACGTATTATCGTATAAATGTAAATGGAAATAAGTATTATGTATAACTGTTTGTTTCCCGAATAAAATAAAATAAAATAATAATATCTGAAAATAAAATCATCTACCTATTATAAAATGTTTAATATTTGATAGTCTTAGGGCCTGGATCCATCTCTACAGCGCCGCACCGTGCCACGACGAGGGCGCCGTACCTTTCCAGGGCGTCGTGGACGGCGCGGCGCCGCACCGTTCCACGACGCACCGCTCAGCGCTTCATATTTGCACTTTAAATTATCTCCATTATGGTTCATTATAGAAAAGTATAGATTTGCACCGTACGGCACGGCGGCCGTGAGACGGCGCGGCGCAGTACACGGCGTTTGCTTGTAGTAAACTCGTATCTGTAAACGTGCTGAACTGTGCGTGAGATCAGTAGATATTTATTGATTTGTTAAGACACAATAAATTTAAAATATATTAACTTCCAAAATATCAAGGTTAGGGTAAGTATAATTTGCCCGTTGTGCAATACATAACTTAGATAATTTGACGCCTTTACACCTCATGGGATAGGCAGAACACCAGAGATTATAAAACCATCTGATGTCACGTTTGACAAAATTATAATGGCGGAGAGAGACTATTGCAGTGACAGGGGGTCAGCCTATCGCCCTCAAAAAACCTCCAATAAAACCTCTTTACCGCAACTGACTTACAGTATGCTCGGGAAGAGAAGCAGCTGGCACATTCTATGCTTTTCCTTTGCTCCAGGACTAAAATTAAACAGTAAGAATGAACAGTAAAAAAACGGTGTGATATTTATGTTTTATCCTGCATAATATTATGTATCTTGGATAACTGATGCTCTACAAAATAATGCAATATAAGTAGAAATCGTTTTAAATTTCAGGTTCCATACTTGGAGCTCTCTGGATAAATCTAATAAAATCTAGATGCTTCTACAATAACCATCGAGTGCAATACGACACGCTGCATTAACCGAAATGCACATGATTTCAGCGAAGTATTTGAAGATTTCAAATAATATCCAAAAAGTTACAAAAAGAGTTGGGTTTCAAGAGTAACATTAGTAGCAAAGAAAGGAGTTATATTTTTGTAATACAGAGCCGTAGAAATTCTTAAAGATTCGGTGGTTTTTAACCAAAACCTTATTTTATACACACTTAAATATTTAAAATAATCAACGAAATCAGAGCATTAAAAAACCGACTTCACGTCAAAACTTTGGCTGAGTTGTCGTGTCATCAACGTTAACATTCTACGAAATCATACATATTTTTTAAAAATTTGAAATTTTTAATGAAGTACTCAACCGATTTCGATAAAATTTATATGGGATGAACTATCAAGTACCTTCTATCATATAAAACGAGAGTTTTCAAAATCGATTCATAATTATTGAGAACCCCCTCCTTTTTTGGAAGTCGGTTGAAAAATAAAATGACCAGTTACGCCAAGTCCTTCATATTTCAAATTTCAATATTTTTTTTTTTTCAAAGGAGTAGAATGCTAATAATTGTTTCATCAACCCTGGATAATAAATATTAATGAATAAAAATGCAGAGAGATTGAAACTTACGATCACAAAGGTTAGGAATTAACTTAAGACGCAAAATGGCCTCGCAAATATACCTTATATTAAGCAGTACGTATATTAGTATTTAAAACATTATAAGCACTGTTTGGTCAAGAACTTTCTTCCTTATTTTATTTAGAGGGTTCAAAGAACGTTTCTAGAAAATGTATCATAAATAACATCGTGGGTGTACGGTTACGAGGAAGTTGTATGAGCATAGAATCACCAAAATATGAGGAAATAATTATTTTATATTATATTTATGTTATATATTTTTTTTATATTTGTCTCACCATTATTTTTAATGTTAATATCTCTTTATATTTAATTTATTTTACATTCTGTACATGTTATATATACTTATTTTATATATAATTATTTATTATCTCTTTTATTATTATGTCTATTAAAAGCTTTTATTTTATTTTAATTAAAAAATTTAATAGATTAATTGTAAAGTGGAAAATAACTCTACACCAAAACCCTCATCCCCGACCAACCGTGGGATACCACTCACTTGGTGCCGACTGAAAACCAGCGTCGTGAACCCTTTAGGGTACCGACTATATGCTGAGTTGGTTACCATTTTTTATAATAGTCATCGTTGGCATTTGTTACAATTTTTTTTTTTTTCATGTTCTTTAGGTTAAGTTTTAGTTGTAAGTATTATTGTACAAATTTCAGTGGTGATTGTTTTAAGAATAAAATATTTTCTTTATTTTCTTTAATTAAATCTAATGAGTTGATAACTGTTAAACAAGGTGTCCCGAGAATATACTTTGTGGTAACAAAAGTTCTCCTTTATCAAAGGGTTATCTTCATCAAAATCATGTTCCGTAAATTGTATGAAAATAAGTTTTGTGTGTTTCGTTGAAAACTCAATTAAACGGATTTATCTTAAATAACGTAATTCAATTAATTTTACATTTTAACTTGAAGTTTCCGTATCTTTGCAAAACACCAACGACTGAGGTAAGATGTGTCAGAGTGAGAGTTATCATAAGTATAGGAGTTACTACTAGACCTAGACCAAATAAATGAATAAAAAACAGACAATCAAAATAGGTAAATAGATTATAGGTAATCCACATAAGAACCAATTTATTAATTAAAAAAAAAAACTTTATTTATGTACTTAGTTATGTTTAAGATTTTTTGTTTTTCCTTATTTTATTATTAATGTATTCCTCAATTTAAAAATGGGTCTGTATATATATATATTTTTTTGTAATAAATAGAAGCGAAGCGTAGCTATTCAACGCATAGGATTTGGCAGAATAAACAGCGTTGTTGCTGAACTTGTTCCAGCATCAACATCAAGCTGAGCCAAATCCTTTTTGCTCACACTATCATGAAATTTATTTTTTATTTTGTATTAGTTTTAAGTCCTTTTTTGTGAGCAAATAAATTGATTTATTATTATTATTATTATTATAGATCGGGAACATTTTTTTTCTAGTTCATTACAGGAAAAAAGCCGTGACCTCATGATTGGCGTGGTATCATCTAAACCAGTGCACCGCGGAGACCGTGGTGAAAAAATGCTTTTTAATATGATTTTGTAAAAATTCAAACATACATAACCTCACGCCTGGCTCCCTTTGGGGTAGGCAGAGACAAGGGAACACCAATTGCTACGATCCAGACATGCCTCTTTCGCTTCCTCCACGTTCAGTAATCTTTTCATACATGATCGCCGGTTACGGGTACTTTTAACTTGGCCCTTTTTAAGAACATCGCCAATTTGATCGGCATACGTTCAATCAATTCTTTATTGCTTTCCAAAGAACATTGGCAGCAAACAGTACAGAGCTAGTACCATCTTTTTTGGAGTTCTGATAACATGTAGCGTAATGAAACGATTACCCGTTTGTTTGTCTTGAATATAGAAATAAAAAACGTTACCATACTATATCTCTACAACTGTTCAGTAAAAAGTTACATGCATTTAAAAACGTAAAAAATGGACGTTAAAAACGACATTAAAGTCATTTTTGACCATTTTGACTTTTTTGAAACAAACTATGTCAAGTTGACATGTGTGTCAGTTGTGTGATGTACATCTAACGATGTCGCCGAGCAGATTTTATTACTAACGTGAATTTCTTTAAATAAAGAAAATAAAACTTCCATTTTTCTTCATTCACAGAAGTTGTAGAAAAATAATAATTAATGGAAAATAAGAAGTACAGTATAGAGTACATAATACCAAAAGTTCAACTTCCTACATCTCGTAATTAGTAAACGTTAGGGTACCCAGTCTGCCTATCTTCTTTCACAGGTGGTAGGTATACATTGTTGTGGTTTTTAAATAATACGTAAAATTATGGACCTAGAGTGCGGCCGTTGCGACAATGCGTTCCTGACAGCTCCTTATGTCCACTGAATAAAGTTTATTTCCGATTCGAAGGGGTAAAAAAGCTATGATTTTGACAGCTGTCAGGAACGCAAACTCCCACCGGTCGCACTATAGTATAGGTGCTGCAATGCAAGAGAGGATTCGTCAGTGAACATTTGATTTAAGTCTTTAATTATTTTTATATCAATTTTATTATAAATGTAATTATTATTGATTAATACATTCTTCGCCTAGGGCGGCCCCTTCCGACAGCACCATCCATTGATTTTGCAATGATTTTGTTTAGTAAAATTATTACATTCTGGCTGGAAGTTTCGGCCCAAGTTGTGACACCAACACCGTGATTACAAGTGACTGGAATTGCAAATTGATTGCCCGTCACATTTGCTGTTCTTAATAAATAGGCGTAAAAGTGCAACAGTCCCTTAACTAACTTTAACAGTATACCCGGGAAGAGAAGCAGCTGGCACTTTCTATGATTTTCCTTTGCTCCCAGTCCAGCATGGAAAATTGTTAATTGTACAATCTTTTAAATAGACTTTAAAACCTGCACATCTTGGCTTCTGACCTAAAGCTATGAGCATATACAATATTTTCTGACTCCATTAGAATAAAGCAAAAATACGCTGTTTTTCAGTCTTTCTATAAATATAATATACAATAATACACACACATTCACACACAAACACTCAACATAAACATTCACACACTGCTGCTCTCTTGATAAATATTCCACATATCATAATTGTTTGTTTTGTGTCCAATATGTAATCTTCTAAAATTGACATCTAGTTTGTTAAAATTAATATAAGCAAACTCTTATTACTGTAAAAGGGCTCTACCCTTTCTTAGGAAGAAATGGACGCAGTTACAGTAATAAGAGTTAACTTATTAAATAAAACACTTTTTAATCGGATTTATCGCGTATACATACATACATAACGTCACGCCTGTATCCCTTATGGGGTAGGCAGAACACCGGAGGTTACAAGATCATCTAGTGTCACGTTTGACAAATTTGGAGGTATTATAAAGATGGAGGGACTATTGTAGTGACAGGGGTCAGCCTATCGCACACAAAAACACCTTTAAAACCTCTGTCCCTTAACTGACTTTTTCAGTATGCCCGGGAAGAGACGCAGCTGGCACATTCTATGTTTTTCGTTCGCTCCCAGTTCAGAATGGACGTATATTTACATTTTAACGACGTTTCGGTGTCTTTGCTGACCCCGTGGTCTGACGACGAGCGACTGGTTAAAATTTTAAATGTAAATATACGCGATAAATCCGGTTAAAAAGTGTTTTATTTAATAGTATGAATCGCAAGAACTCAAGACAATATTGTAAGTGTTAACTTTTAAATTTTTTTTTATTCTTACTTAAAATAACACACTTTTTAACTCGTATGATTATTATTATCGTATTATTTATATTTTACATTTAAACTCGACGTTTCGGTGTCTTTGCAGACCCCGTGGTCACGAGGAAATATATTCATACCTTATATTTTCTGTACCTTATTTCTGAAATAAACAATTATTATATTATTATTAATGGCGGGAACAGTGTCCATGTGTTTATTTATTTGTTCTCATACTAATTTCTATCTCTACTGGTCATTCCCTCTGAGATGGAAGAACTATTTTTTAAATTTTATTTCTTACTAGCTTTATCCCGCAACTTCGTATGCGCTTAACTACCCTTCTCGTGGAAATTTCAGAAACTATGCAACCAGACACCCACTGAAAGAACCTTTATACCAAGTATCACACCCATGCACTCAAGGAATAAGTTTTTTTCATACGAACTAAAAATCATATATTTCCCGTGCCCGTGGGAATTTTGGGATTTTTTTTCGTAGCACAACCAGTCACTCTTCGAAGAACCTTCATGCCAAGTATCACATCCGTACACTCAAGAAATAAGATTTTTCATACAAACTAAAAAGTCCAACCCCTTCCCATGGGAATTTTGGGAATTCCTTCCATAATACAAACAGACACTTATTGAGGAACCTTTATATCAAGTATCACATCCGTGCACTCAAGGGATGGGATTTTTTCTTACAAACTAAAACATCATATATTTCCCGTTCCCGTGGAAATTTCGGGAATTCCTTTCACAACACAACCAGACACACATTAAAAAACGTTTACACCAAGTTTCACATCGGTGCACTCAAGGAATAAGATTTTTCATACAAACTGAAAAGTCCTATATTTCCCGTTCCCGTGGGAATTTCGGGAATTCCTTCCTTAGGGCACCCCTACATCCCCTAAAGAATGTATGTTCCAAATTTCAGCTCTCTACGCCCAGTACTTACGGCTGTACGGTGTCTGTCAGTCACTCAGTCACTCAGTACCTCAGTCACTCAGTCACTCAGTCAGTAACGGAACAGTTTTATATATATTGATTGATGATTGATATCTTTCTTTTTGTGAAGTCATTCAGAGGATCGCAAAATAGTTTTATTTCCTTTTATTTACTTACGTAAAGTATTATCTCCAATAAAATAAACCCTGAATTCTTATGCTAGGCTCCAAATAATCTTACTTCTTGGTAGTAACCTTAGTGCATGGTTCCTGAACAACTCAACAGATTTTGGATATTTGGCATAGTGATAGTATACAGTCTGGAATAGCAAGAAAGCCGATTCCCGCATGTTTAGAAATTGCTCGGGTAAAACCTTCTAGTACTATTGCTAGTACTATTTAAGTATAATATTGCGTTGATGATTATTTTACATACATACATAACATCACGCCTGTGTCCTTTATGGAGTAGGCAGAACACCAGAGTTTATAAGACCATCTGATGTCACGTTTGACTTTGGAGGTATTATAATGATGCAGAGAAATTATTACAGTGACAAGGGTCAACCAATCACCCACAATAAACCTCCAGTAAAACCTCTGTCCCTTGACTGACTTTTAGAGTATGCCCGGGAAGGGAAACAGCTGGCACATTCTTTGTTTTTCTTTCGCTCCCAGTCCAGCATGGAGAATGTATTGATTATACTTGTATTGTATTGACAATATTAACAAAGTGTTTGCGCTACTGTCCTGAATATATTCATCTCCAGTTATTTTTTATTTATGACTGGACCCACGTTTGACCTCCTGCTGCTCACTGAACATAATTTAAAATATGCACACGGGTTTTGGAAGGAACTGTCTCTTCAAAAACCATTACCAAAACCTCATCATCATCACAACTCTTTGTAATGAGCCCACTGCAGGACTATGAGTCTATCCCCTGGGTGACGAGGTGGCCCAATGCTGGTTGAAAGCTGACAGAATTTTCTATGCGCTGAAATGGCTTCTGACAAACCCTAACGACTACTGTATATAAGTATACAACACTCGGGGCCGACTGCTTAACGTGCCCTACCGAAGCACGGAAGTCGTCGTGAGAAATGAATGGTCGGCGGTCACCCGTCCAAGTACCGACAGCGCCGAACGTAGCTTAACCTGTAACCATGGCAACATGACGACCAAAACTTATCACTGCCGAAGTGTGATATTTGGCGGCAGATTTTGTATAAAGGTTGGTTAGTAGCCAGGTGAGCCCTGAAGGTTCCTACCACCAAACTCGGACTAGTCGCCTTTTACTGCAGGCTTATCAAGCCGCGATTGGTCTATTCCACAGATAATCTACATACACAGATAAAGTAAGTGTCACGATTGGTATTGAAACCAAGCGCTTTTTTTGTTTTAACACCTACTGTGACATCACAGCTGATATTTAGTGATGGGAAATACAAAAACGATTCAAAGACGATTCTGCCGATGAAATCGATAAATTAAAACAATATCAATATTGTGATATCGATTTTCTAACAGACATACAGACACGCGGACTGAATCTAGCGTCGACCAAACTTGATGCTTGGTCAGGTTCAGACACGCGAAGTATTTGCGTTATCATTTGCGTTATCTATGTAGATGTATGTCTGTGGTCTATTCTATGCCGACCCCACATGGCTAGTTTTGCTGCATTCTGGGTAAACAGCGTAATTACATGCACCAGGACTTGACATATTTTAATGTGCAATGATCGGTAATATATTGTCCATGAGTGCTGATTGAATCCACATGCTGTCTTACATAAGAGTAAAGCAAACTCAAAAAGATATTTTCAGTAGACTACATGAAGACAAATCACCTCATTAAGTTTGTGAGTACCTGTTTATCCTAATAGCATGAGAAGTAAGTAAAATTACAGACCTACTTATTGAACGTTTATTTATAACATATTTTATTATTATTAATACCTATTACTATTCATAACAATTCTTTGACTCCGTATAGCTTTAGTTTTAAAAACTATTCAGCATTACTTAGAGTATATATGGCGATCACCAAATTCTAAAACAGCTTCCCAAATTTTTAAATATAACTCAAAAGTGTTGCTCTCTTTGCGAATTTCTCTGATATTTATATCAAATTCTCTTTTGCAGCCACGCCATCTAATATCCACTGTACACGTGGTCAGTCTTACACCTCTGTTTTATAATTCATAAACATCTCCATAATTCTCAGTAAGTTTTTGGTACAAGGATGAATGTAAATCTTTAATAAATATTTATAATTTTACTTCTGAAACTTTACTCTATCTGTCTGTCGTCCCCAAATGTAGGGAATCTCTCAGGTCACCTCTTACTAGCACATTTTATTAAATTGTCATAAAACATCAGCTCACCAAAAGGCTCTAAAAGCATGACTAAAATAATCAACGATGCCTACATTTAGGCTTTGTTAATTTAAAAAGTAATTCTTCTATATATTTGGTTAATATTTGTTAATCCTCTTTGACTTCAAACAGTGAACATGTCATCTGAATTGATTTGTCGAACAATAGACGTGTATATCTCATTTTTCTGCTTCAAGCCTTCCTTACCTTTGTAGTACGGAAACTCATTACTCGTCGGGAGATAATAAAGACCCGGCTTGTTAAAATCTGCATCAAATCCCAAGTAATTTTTCTCAGTACTGTTATAGCAATTTGCATATCTTGCGTCTTGTACAGAGTCACATTTGAGACCTATAAACTTTTTGGGATGTTCGACCGCTTGCCACCAGTATAAAACAGCTCGCACATGGCTGCAAATTACTAAACAAGGAATATATGGAATGTCAGATGGTTGAAACTCTCCACCGTTTGCATAAAAGTCGATATGCCCCATTGGTTCTGCCATTCCAAAGCCATCTATGTTAGTATGTATGACGTCTACGTGAGTAGCATCATCTTTGTTGAGTCTGTGTTCTCTGGGCATGGTTCTAAAACAAGGACCAGCTGGATCCAGTCCTGTGAGACGATTTGGTTTCTTCCCAGTGAGTGCATAGAAGTGTTTCGCTGCGTATGCGACGATGTGCGCGCCCATACTGATGCCTACAAGTTGGAGGTTTTCCGGGTCCAAACCTTGGTTGTGTAACGTCACCAGAAATTCTCCGAACTTATTTCCAAGAACTCTTGAGAGGCGCACTGACCTGAAAAGAAGAATTGTTTTTTAAATTTGTGATAACTTTTTTAACTAAATTACGATGGTCTGGGTACTGCAAATGTATGAGAACTAAGAGGGCCATTGAAAGAAAGAAAGGAACATTTATTTGCAAGAATGTGGCAAATACAGTAAAAGGTCTTAATCGTATTGAAAATGCAAAACCAAAAATTTGGTCGTTAATTAGGTAGGTGCTATCTTACCAACTGAATCATGACCCACAACAAGCTCATTTTGGCAAATTGTCTAAATACTAGTAGGTCGAAATTTGCTTGAAGATAGGTTTCCTTGGTGACGAACTTGTTATCATTTCATGCGACACTGACATTTAATGATTACAGAATTCGTACAGTATCTAAAATGTCCTAAGTGCATTATACGCGATAGACCTTACAAGTTTGACAGTTTCAAACGAATTTTCAGCAAAGTGGGTAATGATTCAGTTGTTCGATGGTACAATAATGTAAAATAAAATTTCAATGATAATTTATTGCATTAATTAAAAGTACAATGTCATGTTTCATAATTAAAATGTTCGTTGATGACATAAGGGCTGAACCGTCCAAAGCTGTTTGGAAATTATCTTTTTCATAATTACTCACATTTGTGTGTCTGTACAACGTTCGTTCGGTACAACGTTGATCATACGAAAATGGGGGGCAAGTGGGGTGGTCCGTTAATTAATTAGCCAAAAAGATTTTGCCTAGGACACACAAGTAGCTCTGTGGATAGCTTCTAGTTCAACGGGACTTTGTGTTAAGGCAAAGTAATATGATGCAACATTAATTTAAACTTACCTTCTAACATATTTCAAAGTAAGTTTCTGAACATGAAGCATTCACATGTTAAGTTAAGCTTTCAGGAACACTGAAATATTATATGTGAACATTTCTAGGTTTTCTTAGGATTTCTAGTATTTCCTAACAGCAATTTTACTTCACCATCTTATGTACCTATATACTTTTTTTAACAAACTCAAATGAATTGACTATTATGAAAAAGATTTTATCCCCTACTCCATTCCCTAATCTATTAATAACGTTTCATCCTGACACAATGATCAACACATCCTTTGGAAAGAATGTTGGTTAGTCCTGCCGCCTGCGTATAAATACTTATTTATGTTATTCATTTATTATTTTTGAAATATAGTAAAACCAGGAGAGATGGACCAGCGGGTGAGATGGACCATCCCAATTTCTACCTGACTATTAAATTTATTTGAGCTTTGCCAGTTGACACACACGCATCCGTTTTATTTTTGTGCATAAAATTAGTAAAATACGGATTGAAAGGTATCGGAAGGTTGATATTTTTGTGTGCTGGTGTTTTGAAAGAAGGGTACGTATAAGATATTGTGTTTTTACAATAAGAAAAGATTATTTGTGGTTACTATGTTCATGAAACGATAAACTTACCTTAAAATATTTTATTTATTTTTGTTATTAAAGTACATCGAAGCGGTCCGAGAGGCGGACAATTTAGGAGAGATGGACCACGTTATGTATAGGTGAGATGGACCAATAGTTATTTAGTTTGTTAATTTTTAGCGTTTTATTATTACTTTTTGTTTTAAATTTTAAAATTTAATTATTTACTCTGTTTCTAGGTACTATGCCTCTTATTTACAAACGTAAAGGCGATGTTTGCCGAGGAAAGTGGTTTGAGTAGGCACGGAATTATGTGTTTGAGGTTATTTCCAATAGAATGGGTATCAAGCCACAAGCACATTTGGCATACCCAAAACAACTTTTCAACTATTTTAAATGTTTATTAGATAGTTTAAGACATTTAAATGACAATTTTTTGTGAGGTCAATCTCTCCTTTCTTACTGGTCCAACTCACCCTTACAGTATGGGAGAGTCGGACCGAAGGTAGTTTTTTAAAAATATTGTGATTGTTCATATAAAGAGGCTCTAATAGTGCCGTACAACAGTAAGAAATGTTCACTATCAATTGCTTGTCTGTTTACAAAAAGAATTTATAATAGTTGTTTAAAAAATAAAAAAGTTATTAAGATTTGAAAAAACGTGGTCCATTTCTCCTGGTTTTGCTATACAGGAAAACTTGCTGGCTCATAATATTACAGCTAAACAACAATAAGATTATGTACATGACAATTACAAGTTTTTACCTATAAGTATACTTACAATTAACAATATGCAGTCGTATAAATAAAGTATAAATTAGATATTAAATTAACATGTTAGATGTTAATCAGTTGTATGGGATTAACTAAAGTACAGTGTTGCAATATTCAGTTGATGACTCAGAGAAAAACCCACATTTAATCTTTGTTTTAATCTTAGTTTAAATCAGGAAATATGTCAACTTATGGGCTTAGACTCAAAAATATATGAAGATAGTGCAAACTGGCCAAAAGAAAGTATTTTTATTGTAATGGGTGGTTCCTTGTGGCAGAAAAAAATTATGCTACTGGTAGGTGTGTCTTACAGAATAATTGGGAACTTTTAAATATAGGCATTAGTCCTAACTGACATCGACTAACCAACACAGGGCCAGCTTAGTGCTGTTTAGTTTAGGGCCTAAAAACTAACTGGGAAGAGACACAAGGACCTGCAGTGACATTCAGTTTTATCCTTATAGAATCTTCTCTTGGTGGTTCCATTCGGAGATCGCCTGGCTAGGCTGACCCTCCATACAAAATCTGCCGCCATTTGTTGCGATAGTGAGGACACCCAGCGTGTGGCGCTCGCTCGCTACCCCTTCATGCGACGTAGATACATACTCGTACTTGCCTCCTGCAGGACTAGCATGCAATCATCGATAAAGAATCGAGTCGAAAAGATCAATATTACTTTGCTATTTTCAACCGACTTCTAAAAAAGGAGGAGGTTCCCAATGCTTTTTTTGTGTCTTTGTTACACGATATTTCGAACAAAATGAATCGATTTTGAAAATTCTTGTTTCATATGATAGAAGGTACTTCATAGTTGGTCCCATATAAATTCTATCGAAATCGGTTCAGTACTTCACTGAAAATTTAAAATTTTTGAAAAAATATTTATGATTTCAGAGAATGTATGCATGGATGACATTATAACTCAGCCAAAGCTTTGACGTGAAGTCGGTTTTTTTAATGCTCTGCATTCGTTGATTATATCCTATCATGTTAGCTAATATGCACACCATAATAGATAGAATTACTCGATTTGATACCATGATTAAGTCCACAGAACAAAAGATGCCAAATTGAAAAAAAAACCTACTGTTAGTGTAGTGGTTAATGCCATATTCGAAGAAAATATCGATAAAAGGCCCGATTTATCGCTGTCGATGTTTGCATGCTAGCCCCGCTGGGATCGTGTACGATACACGCGCGAGTGAGTATGTATATTATTTAAGGTTTTGTAGAGATTCCTGGATTAAAATATACCAGGGTATAAACGCTATTTCAATTGATTCTCTTACCGAAACCGAACAACCTGTTTTCAGATTACGCATTAACAAAAAAAGACGCTGTACACACGATAAAATCAAGGAAACACATTATTTTATTTTAATTCACTATCAGTTTAAATTAAATGAATGAACTTAAAGTTACTGAATCATAGGCAGTACTAACTTATCGTGTTATAAAGTTTGAAACGTTACGCTACTGTTACACATGCTGTAAAATAGCATGCTAAAAACGTGCTATTTAGTAGTTATGCTCAATATGAGCAGTTTACATTTGCTAGCAACCTCAAAGCTAGTTTTAAGTATGCTTATACAGGGTGACTGATGACAAATTTTAAATACTGAAGGAGAGCACTCTGTACTCGATTCTGATCATAATTATGTATTAAAAGTAGGTACTTAATTTTTCACCAGAAATTCCTATGAATAAATAAAGAGATCTTACTACACTTTTCCCGACGCGCTGCCTCAGTCAACACGCACACAGCAGTGTTTCCGCCACACGCACACCACAACCTGCTAAGTATTTATTATATTACGCTAATGTAACCATGCGTTGCGTAATCAATTCTTTATTTTTTGGAGAAGTTTACTCAGTAAATAATTAATGTTTATTTTTTAATTTATTTTTTCTCTTCATGTATGATCTTAAACTATCATGTGCTCGACTGATTGATTCTAGCATGCTCAAAAAGCAAACCTGTTTAGACGCGCTTAGAGCAGGCCCCCTTCCATTCGCGCCACTGGTAGCATGCTCAAAAATCGCAAGCCTTTCGATTCACGAGCGTGCTCGAAATTAGCATGCTTATTTTGAGCAACATTCCGACACACATGCTCAATTGAAGAAAGAGCTCAATTTAAGCACGCTTTCATGCTTGAAATGAGCATGTGTAACAGTAGCTTTATGCCAGAACCAATCACTTAACATTCCACTCCAAACATACATCTGTAGCAAATTTGCAAGTTTCCAAAATCTTCTGGAATTGGAATGAATCAAAAACTAACGGAAAGATGTTGATACTGCTTAATGTCGGTTTGCAATCCAGATTTGTTTTCAAACTGAATTGAAAATTGAGTTATTTGGTTTTCGAAAATTTGCTTTTGCTATCGGTTTAATTTTTGGGGTTCTGTAGGTAAAAGGTAAAATGGTTCTCTATGACTAAGACTCCACTAGACGTAAAGTGAACAAGTTATAAACAACTTTTCTTAAAAACTACTGAACTGTGACGTACAGCCTTCATTTGTTTATAAAAATATATTCTATTTCAATGAACGTAAACAAAAATTGCTTATAAGTACTTATAAGAAGATATTTGGTTTACGAAAGGTTCCGTTGCATTCCTGGTCGCAACCTGTGCCAAATTTGAGGATCGTGGAAATTATTCACAAATCAAACAAAAATACCACATTTAAAGTTGAATCAGTAATTTAGGTGTACAAATGAAAAAACAACACAAATTAATCTCCACAGTTATGTATTCAAAATGGCCGTAAGTACTTACTGTATGTACGTACTCAATCTATAAATAAAAGGTGTTCCAAACCTATAGAGATTTGTCTTTTGTTCTTAGAGTGTATAAAAAATAACAAAAACTTAAAAAATATATCATTAATTCGAAGCATACGAGTTTTTAAACAAAAAGTTATAACGCTTACTGAGAGATGATCCTGAAAGGTCAACATAATGTACGGAAGTGACATTTCACCACGTCTATTACTATCTATAAAAATATACAATATTTTATGAATTCAGTTTGTTGTTCCAGTTTTTTTATTGAAATATTCTTTTACGTCCAGGCAGAAATCAAAAATATAGGAATGTCAGTGTAAATATGATTTAAATATGGCGTCGTCAGGCACCTGCGGTCATTGTCGATTCAAGTAGCTTTTTCTTAATGTACACGAAAAGTAACTAACAATTTAATTAACAGTTATTTTAAGTGTCTTAATAATGGTATTCCACAACTATTTTATTTGGCACAGGTGCTGGCCAGACGTCCATACTAAAATGAAACGTGTTATTTGCTTTTGCTATCAGTATAATTTTTAGGGTTTTGCACCTAAAGGGTATAATGAAACTAGATTACTAAGACTCCGTCTCTAAATAATAAAGTTAAAAGGGTATAACCAACTGTTCTAAAAACAGCTGAGCTGTTTCGCATATTCATTGCATACATACATAACATAACTTCACGCCTGTATACCTTATAGTGTAAGCAGAAAACCGGTTATAAAACCATCTTATGTCCCGTTTAACAAATTTGGATGTACCTATTATAATGATGGAAAGACCATTCCAGTGACAGGAGAGAAAACGTCCACAAAAAACGCTAATAAAACCTCCGTCCCTTAAATGTCTCTCACAGTGTGCCCGGAAAGACAAGCAGCTGGTACATTCTATGTTTTTCTTTCGCTCCCAGTCCAGCATGGAAGATTTATTCGTTTATTAAAATATATCTTATTTTATATCATATCAACAAAAAACGATTATACTTCTTTTTTTTTTTTTTTTTTATAATTGACTAAACCCGCGTTTGACCTCAATCTCACCTGATGGTAAGTGACGATGAGGTCGAAGATGAAAGCACACGGGCTTAGGAAGGAACTGGCTCTTTATACAATATTGCCGGAACACATTACCGCCGGAGCGGTAACATTTGGCGGCAGACTTTATATAAAGGGTGGTCGCTAGCCAGGCGGACCCAGAAGGGATCCTACCACCAAGCAAAATACTCACAGTTCTGTTTTTACAAAAAACTCTTGAAATAAGAAGCGTAATAACTGAAAATTAACAATTTTACAATAATATTTAACTGCAGACTTAAAACCACAGAACTCTGATTACTGCATTTTCCTGATAATACAATTTTCCATATTACTACACAGTAAACCACAAATTATTTGTGCTTCTTTCCTTTTAACTTATTTGTGTCATACGTAAACATATACACATAGTACGAACATGTATAGGATCTTTCAATAAGGACGGGTCGATTTTAAATTGGAATAAAACAGACTGTGAACGAGATAAATTATTATTTTATTTATTTGAAATTGGGCCTCTCAGATTTGTGCCACTGTTCAAAAACGCGGCGGGAAGGTTGAACGATGTCATAATCAAAACATAATCAACGAATGTAGAGCATTAAAAAAACCGACTTCGCGTCAAAACTTTGGCTGAGTTGTAATGTCATCCACGTTAACATTCTACGAAATTATATACAGGGTTCATTTGACAACATCTACCAAATTTTTTTTACGTAATAAGTATCATTATTAGAAACCATTTCTGCAAAAAAAAAGTAGTTTTTTGCTTGGTGGTAGGATCCCTTCTGGGTCCGCCGGGCTAGCGACCACCCTTTATATAAAGTCTGCCGCCAAATGTTACCGCTCCGGCGGTAATGTGTTCCGGCAATATTGTATAAAGAGCCAGTTCTTTCCTAAACCCGTGTGCTTTCATCTTCGACCTCATCGTCACTTACCATCAGGTGACATTGAGGTCAAACGCGGGTTTAGTCACTTATAAAAAAATAAAAAATAAAGTTATTTTTTTACACGGAAATTCATATTATTCACTAAAATGTTAAGCACAACATGGTCATGCTATTTTACGAATTAATACTATAAAGACTACGCGCAGTGGTACAAATTGTTTAGCCGAATGAATTACATCACAGACGTCTAAATTTTCAAAAAGCAATCGTATCCTCTTGACAATAAGTGCCATTACATCGAGCAGGTAAGATACCGACATGTTCGCACGTGAACGAAACCGGCCGGCGGCGACGTCGCAAACCCGGAAAAACTTGTCTGTTGCCATGACCTACGTTCGCGAGAGCCCGCGAAACCTGCGCCGCATGTGTTTATTAGACAGTGAGTCATCGCTAACTATCGATAATGTTTACAAATAGGGAATCGTTTATCAGAACGAAGCTCGAAGCCTTTCTGATTTAAAAAACCAAATAGTGTGTGAATTTGACAAAGTGACACTGCAGTGCTAAATAACGCCCATGAAAATGTGTTAAAACGTGCTAGACTCTGTCTGGAGAAAAATGGTATCCATTTTGATCACTTAACGTACTTAACGTGAAACTCATTCGTAATAATTGTGTAAATAATGTTGATTAGAGCTTTAATTAATGTACATAAGTTTATTCAATCTTTTTAAATACGCCGAATTGCAAAATGCTTCTTCTTTCTATCTATTTTGCATTCACTTAAAAGTATTAAGTATGTTAAATTTTCTCACATTAAATCCCTCAAACCTGTTGCAATTTGCCGGTTCTAAGCCTGTAAAAGTATGATGAAAAGATTGTACGTAACTTATGTAGGTAACTTTTGTTATTGCCTGTAGGTATGCATAACTACTGAACTCAAAGTGTGACCTTGCAACCTCGTATCGTTAACATGTTTTGTCGCGCGACAAAACATCTTGTAGTACTACATCTTCGTAGTATTATTAAACGTAATCAATAAAGTGCCGCGTCATAGTATCGTATTGTGTGTAGGGCGTTCATCAATAACGACTATTCGTGGAACAAATCAAGGTGCCATATCTTTACTTTTTTCTACTGAGCGATACTAAAATAAAAATGCAGATTATTCGTATTATATCAAAGTACGTAATATTTAAATTTGGCAAGTGCCTACAAAACAACCCTGTATATATTGTTGAATGAACTACTCAACCGATACATACATAACTTCACGCCTGTATCCCGTATGGGGTAGGCAGAACACCAGAGGTAATAAAACCATCTGATGTCACGTGTGACAAATTTGGAGGCATTATAATAGTGAAGAGAGACTTTTGAAGTGACAGGGGGTCAGCCTTTCGCCCACAAAAAAGCCTCCCATAATACCTTGGTCCCTTAACTGACTCTTACAGTATGCCCGGGAAGAGAAGCAGCTGGTACATTCTATGTTTTTCTTTCGCTCCCAGTCCAGCATAGAAGCAACCGATTTCGATGAAATTTATATGGGACCAACTATGAAGCCAATCTCTATCAAATCATATGAAGAATTTTTAAAATCGATTCATAATTATCTGAAATATCGTGTAACAAAGACACAAAAAAAACATACAGACAGATTGAGAACCTCCTCCTTTTTTGGAAGTTGGTTGAAAATGGCATGAATAGGTCTTTCAAATAAAAGAATAACCTCATTAATATATCGCACACAGCCTGCTTTAATCCATTTTGAAATGAACCCGTCCTTATTGAAAAACCCTATATAAAAAGCCTTTTATGTAAATATGCATTTGACCACAATGACATCTCGTGATAAGAGATATTTAAAAAAAAAGGCAAACGTTTTACGTAGAACGCCATACTGAAAGGGAACCATAAAAGACTAGCCACCGCGCGCGGTTTTACCCGCGTAACTTTTGATCCCGTGAGAATTTTGGGATAAAATATAGCCTATAACCTTCCTCAAGAGTTGGGCTATCAAATGCAAAAAGAATTTTTCAAATCCCACTTGTAGTTTCTGAGATTAGCGCATCAAAACAAACAAACAAACAAAAAAACAAACTCTTCAGCTTTATATATATATTAGTATAGATAAGTATTGATTTGGAAATGCCACTAGTTGTAAGTTCTATCTTTGTGTGTTCTAACGGTAAAACGGATTTTTTCATTGGTGCCAGGCGGATACTGAATGGATCCTACCACCAAGCAGGGACCACTCGGATTAGTCGCTTCACGATACGCTTATCCAAATTGTTAGGGCTTTTCTAAGCCTTCCCTGCATGGTTCAGCTTATCGATAAAGAGTATTCACCAATAATTTGACAATACACTAAAGGGCGGTGATACCTGGCGAGCCCTAAAGGGGTCCTACAAGTGCAGTGCTAGGTTTTGTCTTATTTTACGGTATTCTCAACCACTCAAACATCCAGGCGACTAGAGCAGCCCGAAATATTTTCCGGTTGAACGTTCAGGCGACAAGAGCAGCCCACCGTCATTGCTGACTTTGAATGAACTTTTAGCTATGATACGTTTCGAAAAGTTCCTTGTTATGATAACTCTGTATGAAAAAAATGCATCTACGGTAATTAAAAACTCTAGGCCATGCCATAGAAAAAAATTAAATGCCAAGCGTCCGAATTTCAGGTGGCGCGTAATTGACTCGGTAATGGCCGTTGTTGCGGCGAGTTGAATATTTAAAATGTAAATAATACGGTTTTTATTATATTTCTGTACAAGTATTATATATAAAAATAATCCTTAAGATGTCATTATTTCATATTTATAAGTTATTTTAATGTAGAGTCTGTAAAAATGTTTTTTTTTATGTGATTAATTCGACTCGCGAAAACTTCGCCTCTGTATTTTATTATTACTCCTTATTCTCAGGATTGAAAAGCATGGATTCTCAGCATGAAAGTATGAAACTGAATAAAACTACTTAACCGGATTAATCGCGTATAATTTATATTTTACATTTTAACTCGACGTTTCGGTGTCTATGCAGACCCCGTGGTCGCTCGTGAAAAGTAGTTTTATTTAAATTATGAATCGTGAAAACTTAAGACAATATTATATGAAACTGAAATTAATACCAAATGTCTGTAGTCTGCAGTAGCAGAGAGAAATAAAATAATCTAAGACGACATCATTCGGCTATAAAACCGCTCGTTTTAACACTCGCGAGATAATCAAAAGTTATAGGATAATCAACCATCACTAGGTCAGCCTGGTGGTTATTGGCCTATACCTCCTCATCACACAGGGGAGAGACCTATATACCCCTGCATCGGGCTCATTACAAAAAGTTGTGACAAAGATAGGGTACGATTGGTTAACTAGAATCATGATATCTGGCAAGAAGTTAAAACGAACAGAAAAATCTGAAAATTGGTTTTACCCGCCTTACCCGTTGGCTACGAAACCCTAAAAAACATTACTATGATACATACATAACTTCACGCTTGCATCCCTTATGGAGTAGGCAGAATACCAAAGGCTTCAAAACCTTCTGATGTCACATTTGACAAATTTGGAGGTATTATTATGATGGAGAGAGACTAAAGCAGTGACAGGGGGTCAGCCTGTCGCCCGCAAAAACGCCAACAAAACCTTCGTCCCTTAACTGACTTTTACAGTGTGCCCGGGAAGAGAAGCAGCTGGCACATTCTATGTTTTTCTTTCGCTCCCAGTCCAGCATGAAAGCTTTGATTTTGAGAAAATTTATTGTTTATTAGGTATAATGATTCGTACTTACTTCGGATAGATATACGTGAGAAAGGAGAAAGTCTCAGATATGAAGACGTTGTACCCTCTCTTCGCGTACGAGGTACCGACTGCCTGAGAGTGTGGGAAGATGGAGCTATCCCAGAACCCCACAGCATACAGCACCGTTTTCTTGTTTTTCAAATCTGGAATTTCAGAATTGTTCTGGTAATTATTTCGGTTTCATGTTCATTATTTGATAATATTAGTTCTTTAACATGGAAATTGGAGCTTTATAACCCTTATTTTCAGGTTTAATTAACTTTAAACCGGATTCGAAATGCTAGTAAATTTTGAGTTTTTTATTACAAAAACAGTCTTTTGTTTTTAGTGTTTTGTTTCTGTGAAATTCTGGTACTTTTTGTACGCCATATTGTGAAAGTTCGTAAAATTTTTGTTTTTTTTTTCTTAATTGGAAATACCGCTGCGCAGGTAACATTTAGAAGTAAGTACATAAAAAAATCTGAAAAATAACAGTTTAAATTTCAGAAACTTTTATGTATTTCGTGTAGGGTCGGGCTAGAAAAGCCCTACCACGCGTCGATAAGTTAGACGACCACTTTGGCACTGAGGTAAACCTGTCTGCCTCAGACGCCAGTGGTTGCGGGTTAGATTCCCGCACGGAACAAGAAAAAAAATGTTCCGTGTCTGACCGTTTATCTTTTTATGTAAATATATTCAAGGTTCGCTACGTGGTATCCCATAACACAAGCTATGCTTACTTTGGGGCCATGTAGTTGGTGTGATTGCCTGGGGTTTTTTTTATTTTTTTATAAGGGTGTCGTAAAAGGCGAGTATATATCCCTAAATCCCTAATAAATAAATAAATAAATAAATAAATCCCCAGACAATCACATCAACTCCATGGCCTCAAAGTTAGCAAAGCCTGTGTTATGAGTTACCAGGTAGCGAACTAGGGGGGAACCTAGAATAGAAAATACATATACAGGGTGACTGGTGGGTCACTTTTGAAATGCGAGGACCTTTTATTTTGAGATCTGTAGTGTTGGAAGCTGTAGCTAACTCGGACGTAGTTTGTGATGGATCCGCTTCCAAAATAGCCTTCAGTTCTTCGTTGTCGACTTTGGTCTCCGGCCGTAGGTGGGTAGGTAGGTAGGTTCTGTAGGTTGAATTTTCCAGAACGAAAACGTTGAAACCAAAAACGCACTGTGCTTTCTTTAGCGACACCGCTGCCATAAACATAATTAACTCTTCGAGCCATTTCTGCAGCACTGGTGCCACGGCGGAACTCATATTCGTAAATAAGGCGAAATTTTAAACTTTCCATTTTGTAAACTCAATGACGCAGAGAAAATACCAAAAGAAAAAAAAAACAAAAGAATGAATAATATTTTTCATTTCATTTCAGACCCAAGGTCACTTTTCTTACTTAAAAAAGTATAAAAAATTAACTAACCAAAATAAACTAAGCAAAAAAATTACTTGTTGTTATTGCCAATAAAATAGAGTTCAAATGAATGGAAACGATAATGCAATTTAATGCGAAAATTTATTTCGAATCAATTTATTGCGAAGCACAAAAAGTTCACTTACCTGTCAATCCTAGGTCACAACGTATAACTATTACATGTTACGACCGGCTGGCAATTCTCTCGTCAGGATACATCCGGCTTCGTCTTTAGTTTGCCTAAACCGAGTATCATATTTTTATCAATTCAGATTTGGCGGAAATACGCTTGCTCGTATTCTTACCCCCGTTAGTACCAACCCAGCCCTCCCTCTTTTCTAGAGTCTGGGGAATTCTAGTGAAAAATTAAGAACCTACTTTTATTACATAATAATGACCAGATTCGAGTACAGAGTGCTTTTCTTCATTATCTATAATTTCACCAGTCACTCTGTATAGATAAACGCCGAGACGCGGATTTTTTTTGTTCTTGTTCCGTGCGGCAATCTAACCCGCGACCACTGGCGTCTGAGGCAGATAGGTTTACCCCCTCGCCAAAGTAGTCATATAACCTTATGGGGTAGCACCGTGGGTAGGACAACAGAGACTATAAAACCATCTAATGTCACGTTTGACAAATGGAGGTGTTATAATGATGGAGAGAGACTATTGCAGTAACAGGGGGTCAGCTTATCGCCCACGAAAAATCTCCAATAAAACCTCTATCCTATAGAAATAAAGTATGAATAGTGCAGCTAGTAACTTTAGTTCTTAATTTTGTCAATAGATGGCGCTGACAGTACTTTAAAGCCTGCATGTGAAGATCTTAATGATTTCGATAAGAAACGTGGTTGATATCTGGATAAATTAGCCACTCAATTGGACGCCTAGGCCGATAGTTGATTGAACACGAAAAGCTCAACGTTTAACAACTTGGCGTGTTGAAAGTTAGCCCCTTGAAGATGGCTGACCAAAATTCAGCCAAGTGATTTAAATTTGGTACAGTTTTGGATAAAGTAATAAAACAAGTAGGTCATGGTAAAATTATCTGTCATGACGGAAAAACCAGTCAAGCAAATTTTTTTTTTATAAGATTTTTTTTTATTTATTTCAATTACAAGGAAATAAAATCCATTGTGGCGCATCGCCGGGTGCTACCGCACCACGCTCGCTTCGCTCGCTCGGCTCGCGCGTAAATATATATATCATAAATATAATAAAATAAGTTCCGTTTTAATGTTTTAATATTTAAACCAAACATCATAAATTTAACATTATCTAATTTAACTAAATGGCTAAACAACGTTTAGGCAACTGGTTAAACGTTGCGATCAACGACTTGACTAATGGGGAGTTTTCTGACAGCTCATTAAAAAAACAAAACTGTACAAAATTGGTACAAAAGGCTTCGATAGATGGCGCTTTACAAAAGGCGAAGGCGAAGAATTTATTCCACACTGCGTTTTTAAAAGTAAAATTAATTAATTGACATCTGTATCAGAAATTGAACGTATAAATAACCATAGATGGTAGATACCAATTACCTACATTATAGTTTACAGACTTAACGCCTTCGGCTTTTTAAAAGTGCCATCTATAGAGGTTTTTTGAACTAATTTTTATGAGCTGTCAGAAAACTCCCCATTGCCCTTAAGCCGGTTGAAACGGCCTAGGCGTCCAATTGAGTGGCTCATTCAACCGGATGACTGCGACATATACACCAAGTATAATACATTTCATTATACCTGCCTCTTGCATCTGAGCTGTTTTCGTTCAGTCCCATTCTGGCATTCTATGTTTTTCTTTCGCTCTCTCCCAGTCCAGCATAGAAAGAAATAATAAAGTAAAGCATTTTGGACTACTGGAAAAACGTAGAATGTGCCCTCTTCTCCTCTTCCCGGGCATACATTACTGTAAAAGCCAGTTAAGGGACAGAGGTTTTATTGGAGATTTTTTGTGGGTGATAGACTGCCATCCTGTCAATGCAATAGTCTCTCTCTACCATTATATTGTCTCAAAAAATGACATCAGACAGTTTTATAAACTCGGTCTGCTATAAGAGATACAGGCGTGAATTTATGTATGTATGTTTGAAAAAATAAAAAATCAAGGTTACCAAAAAAGTTGCTTTTCCTCAGCATTTTGGATGCTTCCATGATGGGCATCATCGTCCGCAGCACGGCTCCTGTGCTGGACATCCGATAGTGAAACAGATGAAGAGCCTTCATCTTCCCTGGGCTGATGCTGGCATTCTTCATAACTCCTGGACCTGGAGGCAGTGGAAACAGGACATACGTCATTCTATTTTTGAATTCGTGAATGGAAATATAATTTACACAAAAATATACATGATACTGGACTGGGAGCGAAAGAAAAACATAGAATGTGCCAGCTGCTTCTCTTCCCAGGCATACTGTAAAAGTCAGTTAAGGGACCGAGGTGTTATGGGAGGCTTTTTTGTGGGCGAGAGGCTGACCTTCTGTCTCTGCAATAGTCTCTCTCCACTCTAATAATGCCTCCAAATTTGTAAAACGTGACATCAGATGGTTTTTCTGCCTGCCCCATAAGGGATACAGGTGTGAAGTTATGTATGTATGTATGTTACATTATTTTCCAAAACTTAATTCTGCTAATCCGAGTGACCCCGCGTCACGCGTGTTCATACAAAATTGCTACGCGCGTGCCGTACGCGCACACGGACGTGCGGCACACGCCACGCGCGCGTGGGACGAGGCTAGCTTTCGCGTGTACTACACGCCCGTACATCGTGCATCGACGGACGTGTGGCACACGCCACGCGCGCGTAGGACGTGGCTAGCTGCCGCGTGTACTACACGCCCGTACATCGTGCATCGACGGACGTGCGGCACACGCCACGCGCGCGTGGGACGTGGCTAGCTGCCGCGTGTACTACACGCCCGTACATCGTGCATCGACGGACGTGTGGCACACGCCACGCGCGCGTAGGACGTGGCTAGCTGCCGCGTGTACTACACGCCCGTACATCGTGCATCGACGGACGTGCGGCACACGCCACGCGCGCGTGGGACGTGGCTAGCTGCCGCGTGTACTACACGCCCGTACATCGTGCATCGACGGACGTGTGGCACACGCCACGCGCGCGTAGGACGTGGCTAGCTGCCGCGTGTACTACACGCCCGTACATCGTGCATCGACGGACGTGTGGCACACGCCACGCGCGCGTAGGACGTGGCTAGCTGCCGCGTGTACTACACGCCCGTACATCGTGCATCGACGGACGTGCGGCACACGCCACGCGCGCGTGGGACGTGGCTAGCTGCCGCGTGTACTACACGCCCGCACATCGTTTTTAGATTTTAATCGAAGTTTAGCCAAATAGTAAGAGATTAAGAATTCCATTGACACGACTGTACAAGCGCACTAATGACATTCTTCTAGTGAAACTGCGTCACGCGTGACAAGCGTTGGCTAGATGCGAAGCAGGTTATTAACGATTTTAACCGCATTTTTCGTTATTAACGGTTAATTAACCGCATTATAGAGGGTCCGCTTATAATAGTCAATTATATTTTAATAGCAGATTAGGACTGATGAGTGGGCGTGACTTTTGAAAAAAAAAAAAATATATTTTTCATAAATTAAAATTTCTAAATTCTTCTCTGTCAGTAAAATTTAAGATTAATCTATATTTTATGACTACAAACAATTAGATGGAAACGTTTTTATTACTTGCTGTGTAGTCATAAACTACAGATCAAACTTAAATTTTGATCACTTAAGAGAATTTTGATTTATGAAAAATATTTAAAAAAAAAAAATTTTTTCGTAATTATGTCCCACTCATCAGTCTTGATCTGCTATTCAAATATTATTGACTATTATAAGGCAACCCTATATACGGTTAAATACCACCGCGAAATGTCGCTAAAGGATTAAAATGTATTACATTCAATAGTATTACAGAATATTGCGTTGGGTTTTATTATGACCACGGCGATCTTTACTTGGTCTTAACTATTCTATGCGGTTACCATTCTACCATTTGAAATACAAATTTATTTTATTTGAAGGATCGGAAATTCTATTCAAATTCAGTCAGTCGCTTATTGATAAGAACAAAACTTACTATCACCATATTAGAATCTAGTCCGTGCTTCGGATGGCACGTTACGCAGTCGGTCCCGGGTGCTGTATACTTGTCCACAGTAGTCGTTAGGGTTTGTCAGAAGCCATTTCAGCGCCCTGAAAATTCTGACATCCACCACCCAGCTCTTGTCCAGCTTGGTGGATTATGGCCTATACCTCCTCGTCACCTAGAGGAGAGACTCATGCCCCTACAGTGGGCTCATAATAAAGAGTTGTTATGATGATGATGAGAATCTATTGAACTACATTGGTTTCGATTAACGCGATGGTAAAGTCATTCGAATAAAGTCGCACTAGGCCCACAGATGCTTTAATGGTGTTTTGCCTACTCCATAAGGGATATGAATGTTAGTGCTTGTTTATGGACAACCTGCATAATACAATTACAGTATTTTTTGTCATTTCATTTCATTTTTTGTCCAAATAAGCAATAAGCGCTAATTAATTGCACAAAAGCGATATATTCCTAAAACCATATAAGTGAATCTGATAAATTAAAACTGATGCATTATCACTGTAAAGTGGACAGAAAAAATATGCGGAACTAAAAATCATTAAATAGATCAAAGTTTGTTTAACATCAACTAACAATACCTTTTTCTTTGAAGTTTCGGTCAAAAGGTTGTATAAGGCTTTGGTCTACCTATCGCCCTAATATCATTTCATATCGCGGAACGAGCCCAAGGAAAGAAACACAAATAAACCCAAATATTTATTCAACATTTCAAAGGGCCGCGTCGATTTTGTATCAAAAGGTTACTTTAAGCAATGTACGGAAAAAATCCTTTGATACATTGTATTTTACTTTAATTTAGCCTTTGATAAAATAATATTGTTAAGAAAATAAAAACAAAATATATTTTGCTCCAACAGAATACCTTTAGTGTCGCCCGCTGCACGTGGCGATATTTTGCATTATTGAAAGGTGCGGGGCATTCATACACAAAAATTTAAAAGAGTAACGCCAGTTTAGAGGCCATAAATAGTTTTTGTATGAGAAAACTTAATTTAAAAGCAATAAATTTTTCAGTCCATGCTGGACTGGGAGCGAAAGAAAACATAGAATGTGCCAGCTGCTTCTCTTCCCGGGCATACTGTAAAAGTCTGTAAAGGGACAGAGGTTTAAAAGGCGTTTTTGTGGGCGATAGGCTGACCCCCTGTCACTACAATAGTCTCTCTCCATCTTTATAATACCTCCAAATTTGTCAAACGCCTTCTGCCTACCCCATAAGGGATATAGGCGTGACGTTATGTATGTATGTAATTTTTTTAAAGTCGTAGAACAAAATGATATTGGGTTTGATGTGGTGATGCGCTAAATTGAATTAACCCTGTATAGGCTTTAAAAATTATGTGTTGATTTTAGAAGATCACAGAGCGGAATTAGGGGCTATCCCCAGACGCGAGCCAATTTCTTTAATTGACTCGGCTGGGACTTGAAACCAGCATCTCGAATGCCGTTATAAAATTAGCTATATTATAAAATTTGTACTTTTTAGTATCTCTTAACTTTGAGGTTTTGTTCCTTACTAAAAGATAATATTTTCGCCAAAGAATATGTGGTTCAAAAGTGCATACTTTCCAAAATATCATCAATCGTATTATAATGAGTTCATAAATTATCACCCTTGTAAACTTGTATCCTTGTTAAAAGAGTATGTGCCGCAGCCAAATCTATATATCTAAGTAATAAGATAAAAAATAGTTCTAATAAGACTAAAACAACATGGAACATAATAAATAAGGAAACTGGAAAAGTTAAGGATCGCAATACTGAGTTTAAACTTGTAATTGACAATAAAACCATTAATGTAGATGAAAATGTTGCGACAGCATTCGAAAATTGTTTTGCTGACATTCCAGTTTCAACTACTAAATTGTTAAATTCTTCACCTGTGGTGGCTGAATCATTGCTGAAAAATCATGTAAGTGAGTGCAAGGAGTCTTTCAAGTTCCAACCCATAGACACCGGGGACATTTTTAAAACATTTAAGACAATTGATGTTAAAAAGACAACTGATTTGTGGGGCATATCTGTTGAAATCTTAAGTTCTATCATAGATGTGTGAGCGATGAAGCTTATTAAACACGATAGAAAATCATCACAAGGCAGTTACTCAGACCTGAGAATGTCGGCTTGGTCATAATACCGGCTTATTCACAATACAATATTTATTCGCCTTTACATTCCGCTATTACTTTACCATTACAACGCTAAAACCAATTAATACCGAGCTACTATAAACCGTCCGTTTGAGACACGTGCGCACGCCTAGCCTTCCTAACCGTATATGTGTCACTTGCCATCACCCTACTTCAAGATATAACCTATGGCGCTGCAATCGAATGTCAGTCATTCATTGCATTTAGCGCCCTCTTACACACAGTACTACCAACATACTTCCGCTACCATGAAGTCATACAAACATCTTAATATCGCAAGCTCATCGTTATCGCCAACACGGCCATCCTGCGATGACACACGTCCTCGTGTGTTAATCTGAAACAATCATACCAAAGTGGCGGCTTGGCCACTCCTGACAATGAAGTCAAGCTAATTCTCAAAAGTATACAAAAATGTTCTAATCGAATGTCCTGAGAAACATCAGCAAATGTCACCCGCACTTAAAGGGACTATGCCTCACTTAAGAGCCCGGGTTTTTCCCACACCGTTCTTGCCAGGATCACTTGCATTTAAAGAGCTTTTCGCTACACTTAAACGTACCAAGATTTTTCCTTCGCTTCTTTAACATTTGCTTTTGTTTCCCATTTGACAACACAATCTTTTCACCCGAGTCAACCAATGACTCCTTGAACACAGTACCCAGAAACATTCTGGCGCATTCATCAAAACTAACGAACAAGTGTCCACAACACCTTAAATCTCTTTCCAAAACAACAACTTTCTTTAAAACTTCAATTTAATATTTCCTTCAAAATTCTAAATTAAGATTTTATAATTTACGTAAAGCTACCACTGGTTCAGAAGATCCATCTACTGAGAAGAACCAGCAAGAAACTCAGTAGGAATCGGTTAACGTCAACGCATTGTACGAATCGCAATACTTTCGATAAGAAATACTCACAGTATTAATCATTTTATCGTAAGAAATATAAGCCAAAAAACAAAAAGTAACGTGGAAGCTTCTGGATTATGTCAGTTTTCGCTCCGTGACTTATAACGGTGCATGTTTCTGTTCGGTCATTTTGAGTATCACTCCGTGACTTTTATAACAGTGCATGTTTCTGTTCGGTCATTTTGAGTATCACTCCGTGACTTTTATAACAGTACATGTTTCTGTTCGGTCATTTTGAGTATCACTCCGTGACTTATAACAACGCATGCACATGTTCGGCCATTTGAGTTCGCCGATCATAATCCCGCTTGCCATTTTACTTTTCATGTAAATGTTGAGAGAACAATTATTTCGTATTAACGGTATTCAAATTGTATGTACTTATGGTAAAACAACTTTACTTGACCACGATACTTCACGATTTTCACAAAATAATAACAAAAAACAAAGAAATTCCAAACCATAATCGGTCCGAGTATAATCCTTTCTACGTAAAACCGTATTATGATACTTTTTTACTTTATTATTTTACTTTAGCGACAAATAACAATTCAAAACTAAACGCAAGATACATTGATTAAACCTTTATCGATATATTTCAAAAACTCACGCAATAAAGTACCAAACATACAAGTTATTTAACTCCAGTAAAAGAAATATGTCAACATTCAGAATTTTTCGATTTCATACTGTGATTTCATTTCTATGCGAAAGATTTTACATTTTTAATGCAATGTTGTTTTTTACAATGCTCAGGTTATCACTGTTTTTACAACATGCTCTTAAATGTTACGATCACATTTTACACAGAATCTATGAAATCGACTTTATAAAGTTATCCATTTTCCACAAAAAAAAGTAAGAACACGTGATGAAAACAATAGAATAAACGTTTCGTTTCTCTTTAAATCACGCAATAACTTTTTACAAAGTTAATTTATCACACGTAGAGAATATTTTTAATCAAACCCTATTACAAGATAACGATCCTTCTAAAGCACTTGAATCATGCCGAATAATATGAACATTTCCGACGTAATAATCAATATTAACAAAATAATTGTTGCGCATTTCACCGTATTACAATCGTTGGTGCTTATCCATAACGATTTTACTTAATGACGTCACTTATTTTTACAAAATAACAAACAATTATTTTGAAGTCTCGGCCAATTATAGGAAAATTCCACTGTTCAACAGCGCTTTATGATCACAAAACAGTTTTATTTTACCACCGTATAGATTTTAAGAAAACAAATCGAAACACAAAAAAAATTTTAAGCATGGGCGGATCCGAGAATACTATTCGCAAAAATAAATCGAAACACTAATAAATATTAGGATTTAGGCTTATCCCACTTCTGATGTGAGCGATGACGCTTATTAAACACGATAGAAAATCATCACAAGGCAGTTACTCAGACCTGAGAATGTCGGCTTGGTCATAATACCGGCTTATTCACAATACAATATTTATTCGCCTTTACATTCCGCTATTACTTTACCATTACAACGCTAAAACCAATTAATACCGAGCTACTATAAACCGTCCGTTTGAGACACGTGCGCACGCCTAGCCTTCCTAACCGTATATGTGTCACTTGCCATCACCCTACTTCAAGATATAACCTATGGCGCTGCAATCGAATGTCAGTCATTCATTGCATTTAGCGCCCTCTTACACACAGTACTACCAACATACTTCCGCTACCATGAAGTCATACAAACATCTTAATATCGCAAGCTCATCGTTATCGCCAACAGATGTAATAGCTCCTTGCCTTGTTGAAATATTTAACAACTGTATTATAAGTGGGGAGTTTCCTGATTTAATGAAGCATAGTAAGGTTATTCCTTTATTTAAATCGGGTAGCTCTACGGACCCTACTAATTTTAGACCAATTTCGATTTTACCAACATGTAGCAAAATTTATGAAAAAAATATTCTCAACCAGCTATTAGCTCACTTCACAAAAAACAATTTACTTCATAACAAACAATTTGGATTCACAAGGGGTCGTTCGACAACTGATGCTGGTGTTGAACTGTTTGAAGTAATAGCTGGTGCCTGGGAGGGGTCACAGGATGCTCTAGGTGTATTTTGCGACCTATCCAAGGCATTTGACTGTGTTCAGCATGACACTCTCATCAGGAAACTCCACCACTACGGCATCAAAGGCACTGACCTCAAACTTTTGAATTCTTACCTGAGTGATAGAATCCAGAAGCTTGAGGTTAACCGGAAAAGGTCAGCTGGGTCGGTTGTGAGAATGGGAGTGCCTCAAGGTTCAATTCTGGGCCCATTTTTATTTTTAGTCTATATAAATGATCTACCCTATATGGTAGGCAATAATCACGATATTGTATTGTTTGCTGATGACACATCATTAATTTTTAAAATGATAAGGCAGAAAACCAACTACGACGATGTAAACAATGCTCTCTCTAATGAAGTACAGTGGTTTAATGTAAATAATCTAGCTTTCAATGATAAAAAAACTAAATGTATAAAATTCTCCGCACCAAATGTAAAACAAGTTGAGTCTGATCTGCGGCTTAATGGGAACAGGTTGAATCTAGTAGATAACACTGTTTTTCTTGGAATTACCTTAGATTCTAAATTGCAATGGGGCGCCCATATCTCACAGCTAGCGAGTAGACTTAGTTCTGCAGCGTTCGCGGTAAAGAAAATTCGCTCATTGACTGATGTTAATACGGCGAAGCTGGTTTATTTTAGTTATTTTCATAGTATAATGTCCTACGGCATCCTACTTTGGGGCAATGCCGCAGACATTGACACGATATTTACACTGCAGAAAAGGGCTATTCGTGGAATGTATAAACTTGGAAACAGAGAATCTCTAAGAGAAAAGTTTAAAGAGATTGGTATCTTGACCTTTGCATCACAATATATATATGAAAACATTATGTATATTTATAAGAATAGTAGTAAATATAAAACCATGAAAGATAAGCATGATAAAAATTATTCTGTAATGACAAGGAACGACCATAAATTAGCGTTTCCCAAATTAAGGCTGGCTAAAAGCACCAAATCATTTATGGGAATGTCGATACGTATTTATAATAAAATACCACAGTCAATTCAATCTCTAACGTTTAATAAATTTAAAAGAACTATCAAAGAAACATTATGCAAAAAAGGCTACTATAAACTCCAAGATTATTTAGATGACAAAAGAGCGTGGGATTGATGTCTCCACAGGTTATTTCCAAATATTAAACATTAATCACTATGTAAGCAGCTTGGCTGCGACATGATATTGGCAAGCACGAATAGCTGTCTTCTGTTTGTTTGTTCATGTCATAGCAGAGCTGTATTTCTGCCAAATTGTACCTATAATAAGCACTTTTTACAAAAGAGTGCCGAGAGTTTTTTTTCCGCCGGCTTTTTTCCTCTCGGTCTACCTAGGGTTCTACTTTCATTTCGTTTTTTAAAGCCGAAGAAGAAGTAGTAGTAGACATCACCAAGACATTGGTGGATAATGGGCGATCATTATCTTTATAAGCTGAGAGACGCACACTTCTCGACGGAGGCCTTCCCCTGGATTCTTCATGTCGTCCGGACCCGCGCCGCCCTCATCCAGCATTTGACGTTCGTAAAGTGTATAAAATTACCTACTACGAATAAAAAAGTTTTCATTTTCATTTTCATTTTCATTTCATTTTCATTTTCATCACGGGGTCTGCATAGACACCGAAACGTCGAGTTAAAATTTAAAATGTAAAAATACGCGATAAATCCGGTTAAAAAATATTTTATTTAATAGTATGAATCGCGAAAACTTAAGACAATATTATCTCTTTAACATTCATTCAATAGAAGCGTGTCACTGAAGCCATACAATAAACAACAAAAACATTTTAAGCGTTGCGGAACGTTGCATACAATGTACAACGCAAAACGTTGCGGACTAAACCTGTAAAAAGGGATAGAAAATGCCACGTTGTCATACTTCGCAAAAAGGTGTTTTCCATAATATGTTTCGACTTAATTGAATTATTTTGTATGAAAAATAAAAACAAAAAGAAATGAAAAATTATTCACATGTTATTTGAATCTATTACATAGTCCTATAGCCTAGAGTTATCGGAAATCAAAAGGAACACCTTATATATACTAAACAAAGTAATTTTGACTCCACACCCACAAATCCGTGAAATAACTGTAAGTGCGCACAGAAAACGTCATCTTAAGAATATTGTCTTCCGACAAGCTATGAGGTAATATTTACAGGGTGTTTTGTGGTTGAGAAGCCATATAAAAATGGATGATGGGTGAAAGATGTTGGTTATTTATGGCACCTTTTTAAAAAGTTTCAACTGTTAAAAGAGGTATTTCCTAAACACATGAAAAAAATGCTCCCTTAAAATAATCCTTTATCATAATCATCATCACTACTCCATGTAATGAGCCCACTGCAGGGCAATGAGTCTCTCTTCGGGGTGACGAAGAGGTTTAGGCCGTAATCCACCAAGCTGGCTCGGTGCTGGTTGGTGGATGTCAGATATTTCAGGGTGCCGAAATGGCTTCTGATAAACCCTAACGACTACTGTATACAAGTATACAGCACCCGGGACCGACTGCTTAACGTGACCTCAGAAGCACGGAAGTCGTCGTGAGAAATGAATGGTCGGCGGTCACCCATCCTAATACCGGCCGCACCGAGCGCGCTTAATCTGCGATATCGTTTGATATGCACAGTAACCACGGCGCCACGACGACTTCAAATGTAAAAATACAGGGTGTTAAGTATAAACAAGCCAAATCCATTATCTGGTTTCGTTAATTTAAGCATTAGCGCATTAAAAAACATAATCATTATCATCTGTGGATATACATTTGATATGATATAATTATGCATTGCTTAATTTTAAGATATACCTATTTTTTTTACATTATTCTGATTTTCGGAAGTTTTTTTTATCGATAGTAACTATCATCTGTTTTTCTATGTATAGCCTGTGTTTTTTAATATTTCCGTTTTATTCGAGATGGTGCTTGGTGCAGAAGAAGAATTTAGAAAACCAGGATGTTATTTACCTTTTATATTAAAAAAAAAGTTATTCATACATGGTAAAACCAAGATTATATTTTACGTAAAAGGCCCTCTAAAATCACAAAAAAGCAAGTATCAAGTCTCTTATCCGAACGCCTCGAACGTAATTTCTGTTACACTGGTTCAATAAATTTGTTAAAAAATAGTTTCTTAAAGAAATCAACTCTCGTTGACCTGAATCTACAATTCTTTACACGTTGTATAAAGAAAAAAGTCAAACAAAGCGCTATGGTAAGCGTTGCAAAAGTGTGGAAAGTACTGCCTGCGTCCGTTTTTCCTGACCACAACAATCCTGGTACTTTTAAGTGTCGATTGAGAGCTTCTCGTGGATGGACATGAGCCACTACAGTACTTATGCTCACTTCCTATGTAAAAAAAGCGAAATTTTTGATCTATTCTATTCCGTTTCTCAAATCAAAAGTCCTGCTTAATTTAATAAAAAAATAATAAATATTTCTGACACTCACACAACATTATCTAGCCCAAATTAAGTTTCTTAAAGAACTTGTGTTATAGTTACTAGATAACTGATATACTTAAGAAATATATAAACATACATATTGAATAAATACATATTTTTTATTAGAATACTTAATAAACATAGAAACTTAAATAAACATATAAACATCCATGACTTGACAACTAATATCTGTGTGTTCATCACACAAATATCCGCCGCCGCCGGGATTCGAACCCAGGACCTCTGGCATTGAAGGCAATGTATGTTACCACTACACCAGCTGGTCGTCTTAAGGTCTTAAGTCTTACGTCTTAAGGTCAGTGTGTGGGCAATGTGCGAATATTTGTTTATTAAATTTTTGATGTACACACGTATATAATTGAATGCAATATAACTCACATAGAAACCCTGAAATTTCTTCTAAAAGAATGGTGACTGAAAAACTAGTGCGTGCGTAATTATGAAATATTTAGGGAAGGTAACATTCCATTGCTGGATTTTGAATGAGAGTGTCTCACAGCATAACAGTATACAAATGTACAAACATATATGTATAAAAAGAAGTGAGGGCCGCCAGACTGTTGACAACACGTTGAAAACCAATGCTTCCAACCAAGGTTAAGGAAGGTTAACTTGTTGACAACCAATTCCGAGTCATCCACACTGTTACAAACGGTGGTTTCCAACAAGGAGACAAACAAGAACACAAGCCAAGGTCACGCCAGGCCACGCCCCTTAATCGTCAGTGTGCTCTGATCTCTCGCGTTGACAACATCTTCGCGATGGCAGTTTTGTATGCAATTGAGGATACAAAGAAGGAAAGGTTGAAACGCAGGATAAAAAGCTTCAAAACTCGAGTCATTTCTAGTTATAGTTACATAGTAAAATATACAATAACAAGCGTACACAGTCCTAAACACAGACATACATCTACATAGATAACGCAAATGCATGTCCTTTGCGTGTCCGAACCCCGACCAAGCGTCAAGGTTGGTCGCCTCTAGATTTGATATGTATTGTAATATGCGTGTATGTATGTCTGTTAGAAAATCGAGTCAAGAATATCAATATCGGTCTTAATAATCGATTTCATCGGCGGTATCGGTGTCTCTGAATCTTTTTGTATTTTCCAGTAATAAATATCAGCTGTGACGTCACAATAGGTCTTAAAAAGTCGGCACGCTTGGTTCGAATACAAATCGTGTCACTTGCGTTGTCTATGTAGATGTATGTCTGTGATTCTAAACACCGCCGTTTCCAACCCGCCAAGGTCATGTAATTTGGTTGTCAACAGCCGTCTTCACTGTTGGAAACACGTTGTAAACTAGCAAGGTCACCTTGGTTTGATGTTTTGTTTCCAACAGTGTATTTGGGCTATAAGAGTATAGAAATTGATTTCAATGAAGATTTAACAATATCACAAAATAATAACAATGATATTAATAATTGGCTTTTAAAATTAATCCTGTATCTATGAGTATATTATATCTATAATTAAATTCTAGAAAGCATTTATATTCCTGTTAAGTTAATCTTTCTGAGAAAAACTAATACTTAAAAGATGATTTAATATATTGCAGTTGGTATCATAACATTGCTTATTATAACAATTCATACACTCATACATATTTATGATACATACAAAAGGCAGCTCACCTTCCTATTTATTGAATGTAATAAGCATCACGATTTGGGTATAATAAGTTGCAATTAGATATAAAAGTGACTTGCATAACGATCCCTAAATGAAATTAAGGACTCTTTAAGCTCATTTAGTTAATTAATCACAATAAGCATCTTACTTTCATGCAAGACTGGGAGCAAAGGAAAATCTTCTCTTCCCGGGCATACTGTAAAAGTCAGTTAAGCGACAGAGGTTTACCATTAGCTATAATGCCTCCAAATGATTTTCTCTGATTTTCTGCTATGCCAAAAGGGATACAGGCGTGAAGTTGTATATAAGCAGTATGTATATAAAGCATCTAACATAGTAAAAATTTAGCTCATAAATGAGAGAGCTAATAGATGACCTGCTGGTGTAGTGCTTCCTATGCTGGAGGTCCTGTATTCGAAACCCGGTGATGGGATACTTTTGCGATGAATATAGATATAAACCTGCAAGTCATGGACGGTTTATACCTATGTTTATTGAAGTTTCTTTTCTCATAAAAGACATGGTATACAGGGTTACTGGATAAGTCGACCTAGTACCATTAAGCGCGTGTAGTACCTACCCGTCTTTTCTTACTTATTACACCATGAAGCAACCTACCTCAAACATAACCGTTTTCGAGATAGTCGACTTTAAATTTTTTTATTTTTTTTAAAGTTGCCTACTTTGCCAATACATATCATATTTTTAAATTGGGGCGTTTTTATATCATTATTATTTATTTTTTACATGCAGATTAAGACGTTCTATGATCTTAGTATACACAAAATCCTACGTAAGACCACGAAACACATAGGTCTGAGCGATTGAAAGTTTAAAAAATCTGTATTTTTTTAAAGATAACTTTTCTTTTAAGAATATCCGAAAAAGTTAGTATAGCAGGTGGTTTGGCAGATGTGCTTAAAAACATCTACGTTTGGTCAGCTACCCAACAAAGTATAACAATCCAGGCTTTTATTTAAATTCGTAGGAAAAATCTTAGCTTCAAAATTAATTTAATTCAAGCTTGTATTTAAAACTCACGTTGTGCAAGTCACCCTAGACCTATAGAAATCTTGACCTAAAATCCAAACTAAACTACATTTTTAGCAGATGAGGTAAATACACAACCGTAATAGTATTACTACCTCCATTTGTAATTGATATCAATTATATTTCGTCGCTTCATTCTTCAGATATTATATAACAGGTAGTCCTTTTTAGGTACTAGGTAACTTCGCACAATTTAAAGTATCATAAAAAAAAACACTGTGGTGGGGCGCCGCGTGGCATGATCCACCCGGTTCGCGCCAAGCCCTCATTCTTTTTTCGTGCGTGGTAACAAGCATACGTCATTTACTTTAATCATTTACTTAAGTTTTTACAAAATGTTAAACGTACAGCAGAAGAACAGCTTCAACATTATAATATAAAGATAAAAAAGTTGGAACAAAAAATAAATAAAAAACGGAAACAGCGAATTATTTCTACCGATGAAGAAGAAATCTTACAAGGCAAGACCTACTTATTCAGTGTAAAAATGTTATTTAAAAAATCAGAGCAGAAAATGCGTGTAATCTATAATAGATATATCACGTTAACTGCTCAATATCGTTGTGATGTAAACTTTAATAAATTTTATCTGATCTTATCGATCACCTTTTGTTTTCAATACGACTACAGAAAATGCGGGTAATCTCAAGGAGATTTATCTCGTTGTCTGTAATACGTTATGGGCGTTATATTAATATGAATTAGACATAAACATGTCGCCTCCAAGGTTATTTAAAAAATCAGAGCAGAAAATGCGTGTAATCTATAATAGATATATCACGTTAACTGCTCAATATCGTTGTGATGTAAACTTTAATAAATTTTATTTGATCTTATCGATCACCTTTTGTTTTCAATACAATTACAGTAAATGCGGGTAATCTCAAGGAGATTTATCTCGTTGTCTGTAATACGTTATGAGCGTTATATTAATATGAATTATATGTTTGTTAAAACATAAACATGTCGCCTCCAAGGTATGAGTTTCCGCTACCACTGGATGATGTAAACCTGGATAACCAGAAGACTGCCGCGTCATTCACTGTGGATCAAAAGCTATCTGCAAAGACGCTCCCTAATCCGGAGCCGTCAATATCACAAGACGCACCAGGTATATCGGGAGAACCTAATCCCGATCTGGATCCAGAGCTGCTTACTGCACTTGGAGCTGCAAATTCCGATACACCCGAATTTGGCGCTAAAATACACGATACGCTCTCAAATTTATGGACACCTTTACTAAGAAAAGGACTGTCCAAAGAAGACAAAGATAAATTAACCATAGAAAATACGGTACCCGAAAACTGCAAAAACTTGCAAGCCCCAAAATTAAATGCGGAAATCTTGGCAGCCATAACTGACATAGCATGAGCACGTGACAAAAAAAAAAAAAATCCAAAACTTTCAGCAACAGCTGGGGTAGGTACGGTATTACCGCCATAAATCGAGGGATTGACGTCCTCCTTGGGAAGGAAGAAAACAAATGAAGGCCCTCCGTCACGTAAGTGATGGATGCCGCCTATTATCAGACCTCCACTTTATGTTAACCAAAGATAGGGTAAAACTGATTTTACCGAATTTGGATACAAACTTTAAACATGTTATACAAGACTCCGAAAGAGACAAAACTTTATTCGGAAGTTCAGTGCCGGAAAAAATAAAGGCAAGTAAAGCCATTGAAAAGCAGGGAGCCCTAATTAAAAAAGGCCCGGCCAAAACAGCCGCCTCTCAAATATCAACGGTCAACCGGTCGTCTCAGCAGGGAAACTGGACAGGACCTCCTCGTTACCCGTCGTTCAGGGGGGGGCGGGGAGGTCAGAGGAAACCGATAGCAGCTCAAACACAGCAGCGCCCACAATCGAACTATGCGTTCAACGCCAAGTTCCAGCCGCAGACTTCATCCAGGATGCGTGCTCCGACCTAACATTAATCAAGGTACATGCAGGTCGAATTAATTTATTTTATGATTGTTGGACAAAAATAACTAAAAATGAAGTTATATTGAAGTGGCTAAAGTATTTATTTAGAATACCATTCGATACTCAAATTTGTCAGTATTCTATTCCTAAAAATAATTTGTCATCATGTGAAAAACGAGACATGAAAATAGCTATAAATAAATTATTTGACTTAGGGGCTATAAAACCTTGTTCTCCTTCAAATGATCAATGTATTTCAAATATATTTTTAGCTCCGAAACCTAACGGAGAAAAAAGGTTTATACTAAATTTAAAATCTTTAAACAAGTTCGTAACAAAAGTACATTTTAAAATGGAATCTTATAAAACAGAAAGTACCTACGATTCGAATTCCAAGAAAATGATTCGTCTGAGCCGATCACTTACGAGTTCACAGCAATGCCGTATGGATTATCGATAGCTCCGTGGGTATTTACAAAAATTATGCGTGAAGTAATGAGTCATTTGAGAAAACAAGGTTTTAAGTCTACTACCTATTAAGACGATCTTCTTATTGGAGATACATATGAAGAATGCATGATTAATGTAAGAGAAACTTTGAAGTTATTACATTGTCTAGGTTTTATTGTAAATTTCGATAAAAGTCACATTGTACCAAAAAAGTCAATCAAATTCATAGGTTTTATGTTCAACACAGAACAGATGTCTATTACGTTACCTGGCGATGAGCGGAATAACATTGCACAGTTAATAAATAGGTACATTAATCTTAAAACTTGTTCAATACGAAATTTCGCTAAACTTATAGGTGTATTGATCGCAGCCTGTCCAGCCACAAAATATGGATTCTTATATACAAAAATATTAGAGAGACAAAATTTTTTAGCCTTAAATAAGTTCGGAGGAAACTATGAGGCAAAAATGAATCTCAATAAGATATTACTAAAAGATTTATGGTGGTGGAAAATAATATTAATATTATTTCTTGTCCAATCATTACTCAAAATTATAAGTTAGAAATTTACACCGACGCATCTAGGACAGGCTGGGGAGCAGTATGCAAAAATAATAAATATAGTGGTTCATGGACGAACAGTGAAAAAGAAAATAATATTAACTTTTTAGAATTACTCGCGGTTTTGTTAGGTCTCAAAAGTATAGCTAGTGAAGAAAAAGAAAAGAAAGAAAGAAAGAGTCCAGAAAACTTAACCCTGATACTGAATGGGCCCTCTCGGATAGCGCTTTCCAACTTATTGTAAATAGTTTCTGGCCCATTAAGATCGACTTGTTCTCAAGTCGAGCCAAATGTAAATTATTTGTCACCTAGAAGCCTGAACCTGATGCAGTCGCAGTTGATGCATTTACAATAAGCTGGGCTGACTTGGATTTTTATGCATTTCCTCCCTTTTCTCTTGTATTAAAATGTTTACGAAAAATCATTGATGATAAAGCCGAAGGGGTACTTGTATTCCCCTCCTGGCCTTCTCAGCCATGGAGTCAGCACCCACTGCACTCCAGCCTTACCCTGGGTGCCGCGAGGCTCTCCGGGCGTCGTTCAGCCGGCGCGGCTGCCCACCAGAGGCTCTCACGTTGATGCTCGCCTCGCTCGCAGACACTACTGTTCGCTAGTACAACGTCTCATTGAAGTTATGGTTTCAAGAAGTGTGGTTATGAATTAATAGTTTCGAAAAATCCATTCCATTAGTTCTTTGATTCTTAAACGAGCAATTTAATAAGGGATGTTCTTACGGTTCATTAAATACGCATCGATCTGCATTATCTCTTTTATTAGGAGAAGAGATAAGTGATAATAGTTGTGTTAAACGCCTCTTAAAAGGAGCCTATAAAACTAAACCTATTAAGCCTAAATATTCATTTACTTGGGATCCAAATTTAGTACTAAATCAACTGTCTTCTTGGTATCCAAATATTAATTTATCATTAGAAAATATTACAAAAAAAAAAAAACTCGTTACATTATTAGCTTTATGTACCGGTCAAAGAGTACAGACATTGTCTTTAATTAAATTAGAAAATATTGTTTTTCAATCTGATAAAGTAAATATTATTATAACAGATATAATCAAGACTTCCGCTCCAAATCGTGAACAGCCCTTATTATCTCTCCCTCTTCTCAAACTTTCAAAGCAATATCAACATATGCCCAGTATCAACTTTAAAAGAATATATTTTTATTACAAAAAATATCTGAGGTTCAAACTCCGGGAATCTCTTCGTAACATTCAAAGCCCCCCACAGAACTGCATCAAGTCAGACGCTAAGTCGATGGATTAAGCAAACGCTCGCCACGAGTGGCATTGACATGAGCGTTTTAGTGCGCACAGCACACGACACGCGTCAACCTCAGCCGCGCGCGCGGCCGGTATCAGTGTCGATGTCATTCGAAAAACGGCCGGGTGGACACAAAACTCACAGGTGTTCGCAAAGTTTTACCATCGGCCTTTAGATGATCAACAAAATAACTTTGCTTTGTCGATACTTAATCGAGACATGAACAATACTTAACCTAATATTAAAAATAGTTATTGAATATTACGTATTTTGATATTAAGTAAATTACTACATTAAAAATTATGTGTCTATAAATAGACTATCACTAAGTTTCATTAATTTAAGCTGATTATAATTTCTAGCAACTCAAATAAAGTAAGATTATTTGAAGCTCATTATGCAATAATACTAATTATTAAGTACTATAATAATAAAATATGTAATTACATATTTATATCTTTACTTATTTCAATTCCAAGTATATACCTAAACAAAACTTTCTATCTCTGAAAATCTACCTGTTATATAATATCTGAAGAATGAAGCGACGAAATATAATAGATGATTAAACGAACTTCTAAGTGAAGTTCTATCGCTATTATATGAGTCGCTTCATTCGAAGATATGACGTACCCACCCACCCCAGAACCCATTTAAAAGTTTCGTTTAGGGTCTCTAAAGAATGAGGGCTTGGCGCGAACCGGGTGGATCATGCCACGCGGCGCCCCACCACAGTGTTTTTTTTTATGATACTTTAAATTGTGCGAAGTTACCTAGTACCTAAAAAGGACTACCTGTTATATAATATCTTCGAATGAAGCGACTCATATAATAGCGATAGAACTTCACTTAGAAGTTCGTTTAATCATCTATTATACATAATACGGTTACATTGCTATTACAAGTGTCACACCTGACACTGACACGGTTTCATTGAAGTTTGCCTAGGAACCAAGTTCAGGTGGATATAGAGTGCCAAGGTGTATGGGGTACTGTTAGTAGGCCAAACTAAGAACGTTGATCGCGGTACAATTTAGAAGCGTTATACATAGTTAGATTCAATAGATTTTTGAACCGACTTAAAAAAGGTGGTTATCAATTCGACCCGTATGTATGTAATATTTCCAGAACCACCCAGTTTTCATATATGTTAGTCTAAATCAGCATCTCAACAAATGTGTCAAATTTTATTTAAGTTTTTATATTTGTGTTCGCATATCTCCGGCACTACAAGTCCGATTTAAGTAGGTAATTCCTTTTTTGTTGTAATTCCTAGTAGGTAATGTTCAACTTTGGGAACACTCCAAAATCTTAAATTAACTCACTTTGATATATCAACTAAGTATATTTTGAAGTCGGTGCGTGCCCGGAATATATGAAAGTGAGATTAATGAAATTAAAATATTAGTATATTAAAAATATACTAAGTTGGTATATCAAATAAAACTACTTTTTAACCGGATGAATCGCGTATAATTTATATTTTAAATTTTACGTTTGGGTGTCTTTTCAGCCTCAGTCAATCGTGACCACGGGGTCCCCAAAGACAGCGAAATGTCGAGTTAAAGTGTAAAATATAAATTACCTTTACATTATATAAAATATTATGATATAATTGATTGAATCAGGCGTTACTTTGCGGAAATCCATGACAAATACTATAAAAAGTTATTTTGCTAATTCCGCGACTTCTTCTTTTTTTTAAGTCGCGGAATTAGCAAAATAAATTTTTATAGTAGTTAAAATATTATGAATCGTGAAAAATTAAGACAATATTATGTTATATCAAAGTGAGTATACTTAAGCCAGAAGTTATCGGTTTTATTTTTTACTTTTTAGTCCTATTATAATCTTTCTAAACATAAGTAAGTAAGTTACGTAATTTTTTTTTAATATTTTTACTTATTTGTGTAATAGATCACTTAAATAAGCTTAAGGCGAAGATGCACAGTTTTTACTCTTTTTTGAACGATAATATACCCAATAATGTGTACATGTTGTGTCTGAAAAAATATCCACAAAAAATAACCATATTACCAACCGCTGTCTAAAGATAAAAAGATTCGACGACCACTATGGCGTTGGGGTAAACCTATCTGCCTCAGACGCCAGTGGTTGCGGGTTCGATCCCCGCACGGAACCAGAAAAAAAAAATGTTCCGTGTCTGGGTGTTTATCTATTTATGTATTTATATTCTAGGTTCCCCCCTAGTTCGCTATATGGTATCCCATAACACAAGCTATGCTTACTTTGGGGCCATGTAGTTGGTGTGATTGTCTGGGGATTTTATTTATTTATTTATTTATGATTTATGAAAACATTCTCAAAAAAAAAGTCACAAACATAACACTAATATACCATTTCAAACGGATATTGCTACGAAATGCCATAATAGACTCATGTAAAACTTACATAAAAGCATAAAACGGACTTCTATTAATCGATGTGTAGAGGATTTTTTTTAATAGGTATAATTTTTGAAAATAAACCATTAAAACGTATTTTTGCTTGCTCATGTCGACGAAATTCGCTAGCAATATCTAACAAGAAGCTTGTTTTCCTTATGCGGTAGGCAGAACACCATAGGTTATCAAACTATCTAAACAGTCACGTTTGACAAATTTGGAGGTATTATAATGATGAAGAGAGGCTATTGCAGTGAAAGGGTCAGCCTATCGCCTACAAAAAAATTCTCCATTAACACCTCTGTCCCCTTTACTGACTTTTACAGTATGCCCGGGAAGAGAAGCAGCTGGCACATTCTATGTTTTTCCTTTGCTCCCAGTCCAGCATGGAAGAAATGGATGGAGGACATTTTGGTATTCTGGATAAATCAACCTTTAAAACGTTGAATAGTCCAACACATATATTAGCCCTAAAGTGGAGAATTTTAGTATCGTTATTTATTTTTAAACTATTAAACTTTACATTATACAAACTCAAATAAGAATTCCTTGGGCTCGATAATATAAAAATAATAAATAAAATAAAATCGTCAGACAATAACACCAACTACATGGCCCCAAAGTAAGTACTATAGCTTGTGTTATGGGCTGGACTGGGAGTTTCTTCCATGCTGGACCAGAAGTAAAGGAAAAACATAGAATGTGCCAGCTGCTTCTCTTCCCGGGCATGCCGTAAAAGTCAGTTAAGGGTCAGAGGTTTTATTGACAGTTTTGCGGGCGATAGGCTGACCCCTTGTCACTGCAATAGTCTCTTACCATCGTTATAATACCTCTAAATTTGTCAAACGAGACCTCAGATGGTTTCAAAGCCTCTGGTATTCTACCTACCCCGTAAGGGATACAGGCGTGAAGTTATGTATGTATGTAGCGAACTAGGGGGAACCTAGAATATAAATACATAAATAGATAAACACTCAGACACGGACAATTTTTAGTTCTTGTTCCGTGCGGGAATCGAACCAGCAACCACTGGCGTCTGAGGCAGACAGGTTTATCCCATAGCCAAAATGGTAGTCAATATAGTGTATAATAAGATATAAGTATTATTTATTTTAACTTAATACCACACAAACCATATGGGTGTGGTTGGCAAAGGACATCATAACTATTAATCACATTTACAATGCATATCGAGTCACGATTAAGTTTCAATAATGACTTAAGTTACGGAAACTTAGACCATGGATGAATAAACTTAATAAATATGTAAACATTTTCTTCCATACTGGACTGGGAGTGAAAGAAAAGCATAGAATGTACCAGCTTCTTCTCTTTGCGGTCGTACAGTAAAAGTCAAGGGTCAGAGGTTTTATTGACATTTTTGTGGCAAACGTGACATCAGAAGCAGGAAATTTCTCATAATTGTTTATGCATGTTCTAGAAAACACATACATAACTTTACGCCTGTATCCCTGTATCCTGTATGCGCAGAACACCAAAGGCTATAAAAAACACCCGATGTCACGTTTGACACATTTGAAGGAATTATAATGATAGATAGAGACTTCGCAGAGACAGGGGGTCAGCTTATCGGATACAAAAACTACTTTTGCAGTACCTATGCCCGGGAAGAGAATCAGCTGGCTTTGGCTCCCAGTTCAGCATGGAATAAAACTTCGCAATTTATTTAGTTAAGTGTTATGAGGTAAAGTACAAAATACTTACAGTCAGGTATGAGACCCGCGGGGATGCCGATCTCCTGGTTTTGGCACAGAGCTTGGGTTGCCATGTGCGCTGCCAGAAATACCGCGAAAAGCTGAATGACCATTCTGTAAAAGAATAGTAATAAGATGAACTTCATGAAATAGAATAGCATTACCATACATTTAGGCCGTATACAGAAAGAAAGCTGGAAACTTATAAGCGCTTACCATCGCTCGACAGCGCTGGTGACCCGCGCAGGAAAATATATGAACGCGTACCGATAAGCACTGAACGGTGCCGACAAGTTCCGACAAGCTTCTTGAACACGCGCTGTTCAGCGCTGGGAAATCATCGTCCGATGAGTCCGACATTTTGCTTGGTCTGCCTCAACTTGCTTCCTTTGTGTAGAACGGACCAGCGCTGTCAAGCGCCGGTAAGCACTTATAAGTTTCCAGATTTTTTTCTGTATACAGCCTTATATCTAGCATCCCTAGAGAAGCGTGTCGTAAAAGACAAATAATCCTAGCGATCCAATCTTGGTATCAGTACCCCTTCCGGGTTTGCCTAGCTAGTGATCACCCATCATATAACTGTTGTCGCTAAATATCTTCTCTCTTGTAGTAAAATTTTGGTCAAATGTGGGTTGATAACTGAAAACTATATGCCTTATAAATAAAATCACCCGAGCAGGACTCGAACCTGGGACCTCTCGCTTGCCGGATGAATGCTCTTCAGTGGAAGCATAGTTTTGCAGTAATTTTAAATAATTGATAATTGTTAAATAATAATAATAATTGAGCATAAGAGCTCTCACTACCAATTTTATCGCTTGTCTCTTTGCCTTGGGCGCTAGAAATAAATTTACCAAAGTGCTCCTTTAATTTAGTTACAACTAACTTCGTTTCCTCAGGATATTCGGATTAAGCAAAGATTTTTTTAAGTCTTTATTTTATCTATCTCATCGATAAAACATTATTTAAAAAAATCCTGATGTCTGGTTTTGTTACTGAACGCGTCAGATTTAATAACTTCTGAACAAGATTTTATCAGCGTCATTTTATGCTTCGGAGGACACGTTAAGCCGTCGTAAGTCCCAGGTGCTGTATACTTGTATACTGTAGTTGTTAGGATTTGTCAGAAGGCATTTCAGTGCCCTGAAAATTCTGACATTTCCCAAACAGCACCGGGCCAGCTTTGTGGATTACGGCCTGAAGTTCATTGTCACCCAGGGGAGAGACTGAAAGCCCTAAAGTGGGCTCATTACATGAATTATGATGATGTTGATACTAAGTAAAAGTGTGAATGTCATGTAGGTATAATAATTCACAATCAATATACAGGGTGTTTGGTAACAGGATGCAAAGCTGAAAGGAGGTGGTAGTCTAGACCATTTAGAACATTTTGAGCCTTACATGTCTTAGACAAAGTGTGATAGTTTTTTTTTAATAAAAGATTTAAGGTTTTTCCAAGAAAACTTCAAACTTTGACAATAAATCTCTAACAGTACTTCTGTTACTGTAGGTAGATTTTTTTATTTTCTGTTTTGGATTGTCTAATGTCTATTGTATACAGTCACTGTAATTTGAAACATCGGCGACTCAAGAAAAAAAACTGAAGGGATTTGAAAATAAAAAATAACAGAAACTAAAATATTCTTGGTTATTAAAATCATTTTAAAAACATGCTTAGCGATTGCTTTTCATTTAAGCTATCATTTACGACAGTAACTATCGTATCTTTGGAAATAAGCTAGTTAAACTAATGAAAGGGATTTTTTTCCTTGTACTTATGACAAAGTCAAACAACAAAAAGTTGGTTAATTATTTATTTTTATGCTTACATTAAAAAAGAGAACATACGTCACTCGTGTTCAAAATGGGATCCGTGATTTCAAATACAAGCCCGAGCTCATCTTCTTACTTCCGTAGTAGTAGTTCCCAAAATCATTTCTTCTTTCATGGTTTCAAAAGCTATTTGAATTTTCTGTCTCAACTCTTCTACAATATTGATTTCTTTTGTGTAAACCAGCTCCTTAGCCCGTCCCCAAACGTAAAAATCAAGGGGTGTTAGATCGGGCGACCGAGCAGGCCAAGGGATTGGTCCGCCTCGGCCGATCCAACTGTCCGGGAAACAGTTGTCTAAGTGTTCCCTTACAGCCAAGGTGTAATGGGCGGGGCAACCATCGTACTGAAACGTTACTACTTCAGGCAGCTGATCCTCGTCAATACGCTCGGGTAAATCGTTTTGCAGAAATTCTAAGTAATTATTTCCATTTAAAATTGCTGGCAAAAAATGTGGTCCAATAAGGGTTCTTCCTATTATTCCTGCCCACACATTGAGGGAAAATCGTCTTTGGAAAGACTTCTGTTTTTTCCATTGTGGATTATTTTCCTTGTCAGCCCATTGGTGGAGATTATGGAAATTTGTTATACCTTCCCTCGAAAATCTGGACTCATCGGTCCAAAGAACGCTTCTCAAAAACCGCCCGTCGTAAATATCGGAATTTGTAAAAAATCGACAGAACTGCACTCTTTGTGCAGAGTCTCCTTCTTCAAGACCTTGAACTTCAGTGCCGTGGAAGGGATACTTTCCCTCGCGATGAACGGTGCTCCACACTTTCCATATGGACAGATTCAGATTGCGAGCTGCCACTCTGACGCTCGTAGTCGGATCCTCAGCAAATGCACGTAGAATGTCATCCTCCACATCAGGACGATTACGTCCGGGATTCCCTCCACGTTGACGACCTATTCCAACTATTCCAACTATTCCAACCTATTCCAACGGAACGTGTTGTAGAACACTCTCACATTAGGTAATCTCCGGTTTAGGCAACGTTCTCGGTACATTCGTTGAGAAAAAATTCCACCACTTTCCCTTTTGTTTGACGCTGGCCAGTAGGTATTGCAGGTGGCGGTTTGTTTTCAGTCAGAATTCACACTTAAAAATTTTAGCTCTCTAGTTGCTTTAGGTAGCTTATTTCCAAAGATACGATAGCTACTGTCGTAAATAATAGCTTAAATGAAAGAGCAATCGCTAAGCATGTTTTTTTAAATGATTTTAATAACCAAGAATATTTCAGTTTTTTTTAATCCATCCTAAAAAAAAAACAATCAAATATTTAACTGTTATTTTTTATTTTCAAATCCCTTCAGTTTTTTTTTCTTGAGTCGCCGATGATGTTTCAAATTACAGTGACTGTATACAATAGACATTAGACAATCCAAAACAGAAAATAAAAAAAATCTACCTACAATAACAGAAGTACTGTTAGAGATTTATTGTCAAATTTTGGAGTTTTCTTGGAAAAACCTTAAATCTTTTATTTAAAAAAAAACTATCACACTTCGTCTAAGACATGTATGGCTCAAAATGTTCTAAATGGTCTAGCCTACCACCTCCTTTCAGCTTTGCATCCTGTTACCAAACACCCTGTATATAAAACTGTTCCGGTACTGACTAAGTGACTGACAGACAACGTACAGCCGTAATTACTGGGCGTAGAGAGCTGAAATTTGGAACATACATTCTTTAGGGGATGTAGGGGTGCACTTAGGAAGGAATTTCCGAAATTCCCACGAGAACGGGAAATATAGAACTTTTTAGTTTGTATGAAAAATTTTATTCCTTGAGTGCACCGATGTGAAACTTGGTGTAAAGGTTTTTCAATGTGTGTCTGGTTGTGTTATGAAAGGAATTCCCAAAATTGCCACGGGTACGGGAAATATATGATGTTTTAGTTTGTATCAAAAAACCTTATTCCTTGAGTGCACGGATGTGATACTTGGTATAAAGGTTCCTTAATAAGTGTCTGTTTGTTATATGGAAGTAAATTCCCAAAATTCCCACTGGAATGGAAAATAGAGGACTTTTGAGTTTATGCGGGTACGAAGTCACGGGCAAACGCTCGTCATGTATGAAACGATTAATGAACGTGGAGGAAGCGAAAGAGGTATTGGCGTTCCTTAGTCTCTGACTACCTCAAAGGGAGACAGGCGTGATGTTATGTATGTATGTCATAATTCACACAGTAAATATATACCAATTTTTTCCTTCCTGCCATGAGGTAATCCTGCGGATATTGAAACGATATTCACTATGCATAAAAGAGCATCGTGGAAAATATAAATTAGGCAATACTATAAGAAAAAAAAATATGTTGAATGGTTTTTTGACATTTTATTAAGTATGTACCTAATAATAAAAAAGAGATAGTTTTAAATGTTTATAGGGAACGTTTAATAAATTACTTTGTGTACTGCCCCTATAGAATTCAAACCCAGGCCCTAAGTACATACATACATAACGTCACGCCTGTATCCCTTATGGGGTAAGCAGAACACCAGAGGCTATCAAACCATCTGATGTTACATTTAACTTTGGAAGTATTATAATGACAGATGATCAGCCTATCGCCCGCAAAAACACCAATAAATCTCTTAACTGACTTTTACAATATACACGGAAAGAAAAGCAGCTGGCACATTCTATGTTTTTCTTTTGCTCCCAGTGCAGCATGAGGAACACTTGACCATTATGATACAGGCTACTTTTGATTATGGCGGAGGCGTTTAAATAAAAAAGAGATATAAAGAGACTGATTTATAGTACTGCTAACTGGTATTTAAATAAAACTACTTTTTAACCGGATTAATTGCGTATAATTTATATTTTACATTTTCATCTCGACGTTTCGGTGTCTTTGCAGACCCCGTGGCCACGAGCGACTGACCAGTAGTTTTATTTAAATTATGAATTGTGAAAACTAAAGACAATATTAACTGGTATTTAATTCTAAAGCGAAAACTTCCTGGTTCTAGATTTTTAAGATTAGTAGAAGACTAGTTTAATATCGGAATCAAGGTTCAGGAAGTATATGTCTGTGTCATCCACATAAACGTTATAATTACTCCACAATTATATGTAATAGCTATGATGATCTTGTAATGATAAGTTCTGAAAGTCATTGCTGGCTGCACAACTAGAATTTTAAATTCATTTCTTTGATACCTATGTTCTTTTCAACCAAACGCATTGACCTCCTCAATTCACAAACCTTCGTGGTTTATTTATGCACTATGAACATGTTTATTTTAAAATTGTTTTTGTGAAATGATAATAAATAAAAATAAATTATCTATACAGTCTGCCGCGTCTTTGAAATAAATGCCTACAGCAGCGGCGGGCTACGTTGACAAAAACTCGTAAAGAAAAAAAACGATAACTTGATGCAGCAAGAGTTGGTCTTGTCTAGGTATCGCTGCATGCTGCTCCTGCTGCAGAAACTGACAAATGAAAAGAGAATCGCTTAGGAAACCTTCGTGTCAGTCAGGTAAGAACTTATCCAAAACTTATTACGAAAAAACTAATACAAGTAGCTGGCTTACATTTAAAAGTAGGTAAGTAAATGAAAAACAGAAAAAACTGTATCAATATCGATTCACCAAAACGTGAGGTAATTGCGAAAAAACATACATATATACATACGAATCAGAATTATACCTTCCTTTTTTGAAGTCGGTTAATGTACCAAAATGTTCTCCTAAACGTGACAAATATCCTTTTAAAAACCGCAAGCTAATAAAAAAAACATAGCTGTTCGTGATTGGCGCAATAATAAACTAAAATCTTACTTTTATAATAAATGTGAAAATGAGTAATGTAGAGTCTGGAATAGCACATTAATCAGAAATCGCAGGTAAAACTGCGTGAAACTGCTAGTACTCGCTAATTATTCAGCAAATCAATTAAATATTTGGCTGAATACAAATGTCGAATGTACGAAACACGAATGTTCGGCCGAACATTCGGCTCACTTCTGATACAAAATAAACAGATAAATTGAGAACCTTATTTTTTGAAGTCGGTTAATATACTTAAACCTTCTCCTAAACATGACATATACTATCGAACCAATGACCCACAACAAGCTCATTTTGGCAAATCGTCTAAATGCTAGTAGTTACGAACTTGACATTTGATGAGTACAGTATCTAAAAAGTCGTATACGCGACAGACCTTACAAGTTTGACAGTTTCAAACGAATTTTCATTAAAATGGGTTCGGGATTCGGTTGGTTCGATGGTACTTTATACATTCTGTTGATATGACAAGTTTAAATTAAAAAGTCCCTGATTCAATAGTATGTAGAAAATCAAGTTATGACATAAAGACATAATTGTTACGCACGACCTCCAAACGTAACCTTACGATGCAGATGAAATTTTAAATTCAGACAAATGGTAATAAGATGACATAAAGTGCCATATTTTATTAATAACGTGAATCTTTATAGGTCTTTGCAAATTAAATTTAAATTTAGAATTTTAGGAAATTATTTAAATGTCATGATTTTGAGAATGTTCAAGGATTTTTGTATATTTTAAAAAATCCGATTATTCTTATTTATTATCAGTTTTTATCAGTATAAAGATTTTTTTTATTGAATATAGTGTTATTTTAAATATTTCTTATAATATTTATTATAATAACTATTTGTTTTTTTATTATGTTTTGGTGAAAATCTCTAGAACTTTCGGAAAATACAAATAACTAAATCATCTTACGAGTACTATGCCATGTTAATGATTTTTTGTTAACTTATAGCCTCCTCGAGGTTTGTTACATAATGTTGTTGCTGGGGCTATGGGACTTCTCACAAAAAATCTGCTACAAATTTTACCAGTAGTGTTGAAAGTCCTCCCCTCAATATTAATCTTAAAGTAGGAATCTAACTAAAGAATTCGGAAGAGACATATAGAAATCTGAGGGTGCAAGATTTGTGAGAAGGAACATTGAAATAACTGATCTAAAAATCATAATTCTTTAAAGTCTATTTCAATTCAAAAGATTATATGGGAGAAGGCACTTATTTTATTGTTACCTAAAATAAACTTCAAATACATGATTATGTCACTAAAAATAAATGAGTAATATTTACTAGTGGCTCATGACATCGTAACTCAGACCACATAGTCTATGGACCGTCGTCGAGTTTAAATCTAAACTAATATATAAAGCTGAAGAGTTTGTTTTTTTGTTTGTTTGTTTGAACGCGCTAATAACAGAAACTATAATTCTTTAAAAATTATTTTTGAATTTGATAGCCCAACTTCTGAGGAAGCTTATAAGCTATATTTTATCCCGAAATTCTCACGGGATCAAAAGTTACGCGGGTAAAACCACGCGCGGTGGCTAGTATAAAATAAAATTAAAAGCATTGCTTTCATTTTTGTTTTGCTAGAATTCAATTTTTGTTTTTTTTTTTTAAATCCCCAGACAATCACACCAACTACATGGCCCCAAAGTAAGCATAGCTTATGTTATGGGATGCCATATTGTAGCGAACTAGGGGGAACCTAGAATATAAATACACATTTACCTAAACACCCAGACCCGGAACATTTTTTTTCTTGTTCCGGGCGGGAATCGAACCCGCTACCACTGGCGTCTGAGCGAATTATAAAAACAGTCGAGTTTAAAGGGTCTTTTTTATAAAGATCAAATTATTTTAGGAGAAGGTTAAGAATGATGCGTGGATTCAATTTATGAAAAAAAAATGTTTTGTTAAGTAAATTGTTATTTTTTAATTCTCATAAGTTAACAACATTTTTGTTTCATCTGTTATTTACGACTTAATAGCAAGAAAAAAAAGCGTCTTTTCAACTGTTTCTATTAAGAAATACGATAAGACCCGATTTTTCAATAGTCAGAAAAAGTTTATCACTTAAAAGAATTGTAAAATTTCAATTTCAATTTTTTTTTGTCATAAATTGAATCCACACATCATTCTTAACTTTCTCCTAAAATATTTTGATCTTCAAAAAATGACATGTTAATGAAATGTTAAGCAATATACTCCAATTATAAAAGATTGTCATAAAGAGAAAACCTTTAATGAAATACTGAACTTTAACTCGGATCTGGGCTTATAGTTATACCAAGTAGGGTATCCCTTAGTTCTATTTTAACGGTCTTTTTAACACGAGCTTTTTACAAGGTGTTCTTGTTGATATCCCATAACTTTGAGGTTTAGTTTCTTGCTAAAAAATAACCATTTTTGCCAAAGAATATGTATTTCAAAAGTGCATACTTTCCAAGATATCATCAATCTTAATATTATAATGAGTTCATAAATTATCCCTTGTTAAATCTTTTTGACATTCATTCAATAGATGCAAGGCACTAAAGCCATACAATAAACAACAAATACATTTTAAACGTTGAGAGATGTTTCATACAATGTACAACGCATAAATATGCGACCTGTACCTGTGCATAGCGATAAAAAAGGGATAGAAAATGCCACGTTGTCATACTTCGCTTAAAGGTGTTTTACATAAGATGTTTTGACTTAATTGAGTTATTTTGTATGTAAAATAAAAACAAAAAAAATGTTTACATGTTATTTAATTCCATTACATGGGCCATTGATACTCTAGAGTTATGAGAAATCAAGCGGAACACCTTGTATAAAGCTTTCCTTAGGATCTCATAATTGTTATCTCAGTTTGATTAATTTTTATCAAAATAATTATAAAAAACTCGAACTATGTAGTAAAAAAGCTTCACTAATTCTCATTGTTGGTGCGCTAAGACAAGTATCATACCAACATCAAACAGCTACAAGTATACGTAAATAAAACTATGAATATCTACTTTCATTTCATTTCAATTATTAAGTAATTTCAATAATAATTTGTTGATGAAATAACCGAAATAGTTGCCGAAAATAGCTAAAATCGGCTCTTACCTGTTTCCAAAAAATGACAAGGTCATAGCACAACTTCGTAAATAAAATTTCAAAAACTGCTTTTCTTAATCAATATGCACATCACTTATACACTTCATATAGTCTTAGTATAATTTAATTATAAGAAAAATGGCCGACGACCCGAGCGAATTGATACCGAACTTTTTAGAACACATTTGAATATTTTCTGGTAGAGTTTAGATAAAATTAACCCATGCTTATTTTAATGTACATAAACATTTTTTTAAAGGCTTTAGGAGATATACGTGTAATACTTATTACATACGGAAAACTATGACACAGAATATATTGATTGCTAGTATAATACCGCCATTATTACCTGGAATATAGTTTGCAAAATTGCTTAATTAATACATTAGTCGCTCATTTACTGTAATCGAGTTAAGTAGAGTCGACTCGATTACTAATTACTGTAATTTGAGCTTTTTAGTGTTTCGTAGTCAAATGATGAGAACGGTTTTAAATCTCTTTCGGTCTATACAGGGTGGATGGTGGATCACTTTTGGAATTCGAGGATTTGATAGTTTGAGAAGATCATACATGAAGAGAAAAAATAAAATATTAATTATTTACTGAGTAAACTTAACCGAAAGTTAAAGAATTTATTAAGCAACGCATGGTTACACTAGCGTGCCGCGATTGACTCAGGCAGTAATTTAAATATTAACAAAACTCTATTTATTTTTAGGTATTTTAGTAAAAAAATTAAGTACCTACTTTTATAACATAATTATGACCAGAATGGAGTATTCTCCTTCAGTATCTTAAATTAGTCACCAGTCACCTTGTATAGATGATTTGAAGCTGTAAGAAAGATATAAGAAAGTATAAAAGAAAACGAAGACCTCCGTGGCGTAGTGGTATAAGACGTTACTACGTTCATCGCTAAGTCGCAGGTTCGATTCCCGCATGGAACAAAAATAAAATATGTTCCGGATCTGAGCGTTTATATTGTACAGGGTTAGTTTAAATAAGCGCACCACCTCTTGCAGGCAGCTCCTCCACGTCAATTCCAACAACATTTGAACGAGCAAGAAATAATCTTATGCCCGTACGCAGCGAATTGTCACTGCTTTAATAAAGACACGAATAAGTAAAAGGTATAATTCTACTCACCAAACACGTGTCTTAAGTATGTCGATGTATACATATAATAATGAGGAGGGGAATCGATTATATAAAGTGGGAATGGGGATATGCTTTTTCATTTTTACTTATATTTAATATAATATAACACCTTTCTTCTAACGAATCGCTGCACAAAACTTTCACAGACAAACCGCAAAAAAACAATATCTTTACATCCGAGGCGCCAAGTCACAAGAGTATCAATCCACAATAATATACTCAAACGTTTTGACGTCTGTCAAAAAACAATTCGTCTTCATTCAATCAAAATCCCAGAGTCGTGCCACCTTTGGGTAACTGGCGCGAACAACATTTGTTCTATGACTTTTTGAAAATTAAGTTTTCACTTACGTCACAGGTGTTAAGTACTCTATTATTGAGCGTAGTTATGCCACGCTCCTTGCGCAGGCAAAATATCGACACGTGCAGCGGGCAGAGAACCATTTTGGTACCATTTTTTCAAAGTAGCAAAAAAATATTGTTTTCCTTATTTTTTTCAAGATTTGTAAAAAGGCGTAGAACAAGTAATGTTGTTGGGATTGATGAAGAGAGGCTGCCAGCAAGAGATGGTGCGCTCATTTAAATTAACCCTATATACAGGGTGTCCCGCAACCCCTATATAAAACCTTTACGGGTGCATTCTAGTACCCATAAGGATTACAGAAAAAATAAAAAAAATAAAAAATCGAATTTTTTTTGTTACCTTTTTGTATGAAAGAAATAAACTTCAACATTTTTTTTACCCTGTATATGTATTTATATTCTAGGTTCCCCCCTAGTTCGCTACATGGTATCTTATATCGCAAGCTCTGCTTAGTTTGGGGCCATGTGATTGGTATGATTGTCTGGGGATTTTATTGTATTTAAAATATGTAATTAATTTTTATTATACCTATATAAATTATGGAATGGATTTTTTTTGTTTGATAATAGGTACCTATTTCGCAACTCAAAATTTCGGTGTCTTATCATACATATTACGTAGTATGTCATAAAATAAAACCGGTTGAACTCATCTTTGATTAAATATGATTTATTAGCATAAATAACAAATAATTACAAATAAATGCTCAGAGAAGTCTGCCTTGCAGTATGTTATTGTGCTGTTTTTAATAAAAAATCAATGTAAACCTGTTAAAATCAGCAACGATAGTAGAACTTAAAGTCGATATCAATCGATTTTTTCATTTTTGACGGCCCCTTGGTTCAGTGTTGATGCAGCGTGGGAGGTTCAGCATTCGAGTCCAAAGTTGTTTTCGTATATATTAGGCAAGACAAATACATACATACATAACTTCACGCTTGTATCCCTTATGGGGTTGGCGGAACACCAGAGGTTATAAAACCATCCGATGTCACGCTTGACTTTGGAGGTATTATAATGGTGGATAGAAACTATTACAGCGACAGGTCAGCCTGTCACCCACAAAAACGCCAATAAACCTTCTGTTCCTTATCTGACTTTGATAGTATTCTCGGGAAGAAACTAGTCCAACGTGGAAGAAGAAATATTCCGAACTGGTCCATTTCTGGGTTGCGACGGTGTCCGTGGTGCAGTGTTCTAGACGAAAGCAACTACGCCAGTCGCGGGGTTGATTCCCGCAAGAACAAGAATCTAAAAAATTTCATTTATACGATACGATTTACTATGGACAAAAGAAGACGTAAATCTGTAATTTAATCAATGGAAGGAAATAGTCGAGTTACATCGTAATTACAAAGACCAAAGACGAAATTCAATCAAATTCTTAAATAACACAAGAATGAAAAAAAAACTGAAAATAAAGAAAAGAAAAAAACTGGAGATATGTCCTGGAAAATATTAAATCAGAATTAGAATCGGATAATAGTTATGAAATATCTGCAGCGGAAAAATGTTTTTGATTCTCTCGCATAATTTATTTTTATATAGGGTGACTGGTGACAAATTTTAGATACTGAAGGAGAGCACTCTGAACTCGATTCTGATCATTATTATGTAATAAAAGTATGTATTTAATTTTTCACCAGAAATCCCTATGAATAAATAAAGAGACTTTACTACACTTTTTCCGACGCGTTGCCTCAGTCAACACGCACACAGCAGTGTTTCCGCCACACGCACATCAACCACCCGCTAAGTATCTATTGCATTACGCTTATGTAACCATGCGTTTTGTAATAAATTCTCTAACTTTCGGTTAAATTATTTCAGTAAATAATTAAAATTTATTTTTTATTTCATTTTTTCTCTCACATTCTGGAATTTCGAAAATGACGCACCAGTCACCCTGTATATTTACTGTTCCATATGGGTGGTCTTTCTAAAACCTCTAAAATAATTTCATCCAACAATATTTTGGCTAGTTGTCGATATCGGTGGGCAACAGACGACACTATCGCCGCTCGACACTCGTTGCCCACTGCCCGCACCGCTGCCGTCCAGAACGCTTCATACAAACTCAATAATAATAAATAATAATAATAAATCTTTTATATTAAACCAAGTTTCTTACATATAAACATTATTGTAAGAAAAAGCTAAGCATCTGTAAGAATTTATACAAAAAACTTAATGAAAGCTCTAGACATCCGAAATAGGTTGAAACCTGTGCCTCGGGAGTCAGTGATCTTTCGGTTAGTTGAGATAAGTTGTTACATTACATTGTGAATTATCATTGTTGAATTTTCTGAATCAAATCAAAAACGGAAAAAAAAATACAGTGACACCTAAAGGTGATATTTATCAATACTTTTTATCGTGTCGCGGAAATCGCGCCCGCACCCGCTGTCACTCTCGCGCCATTGTCGGTCTCGCGCCCGCCGTCGCTACCGTCGTCCAGCTTGCAGCCTCATGTTTTTTTTATCAATTTAGGTAATTTATTAATTCATGTTTTGGTTTTAGGGTGTTTATTACACAATCATACCGTCAATTATAAATCAATTTCCATGATTTTCATTTGGCATACTTCCAAGGTGGTCGAAAATTAATTTTATCAACAACAATAAAGCGCTATTCGAAACACTTACACTTTTTGAATATATAGAAAAATATATTAACGACTTATGCTTTACTCAGGGCCCTAATAGGTTTGCTATGATTTTCTGATCAATAACAAGAGTCCAAAGAACAGTGGAAAATATAACAAGGAAGTAAGATATAGGTAATATCGGTCAGTAAGCAATTTATCATGTACCTTTAATAATAGAACCGATAACCGATTAAGAATTAAAGATTTATATACTACATAACAGTGTAGGTACTACATTTATATGACAAGGTGGACAAGGTTATTACATTAGTATACAGGGTTACTGTTTAAGTCGACCTAGATCCGTTAAGGGCATTTAGTACCCGCCTTTTCTAACATTTCACTATGAAACACGCTACCTCGAACCTAACCGTTTTCGAAATAATCGACTTTTAATTTTATAAAAATTGCCGATTTTTTGCCATTTAGTATAATATTTTGAACTTGGTGCACTATTTTACTATTGTCATATACATTTTTACATGCAGATTAAGATGTTCTATGATCTTAGTAACCAAAATCCTAGGTAAGATTACTAAATACATAGTTCTGAGCGATTGAAAGATCAAAAAATCTGTATTTTTTTATTCAGTTTACTTTTTTTAAGAATATCTTCAAAAGTTACTATCGCAGATGTTCGGCAGATGTGTTTAAAAATATCGTTTTCCAAAAAAAATTGTCAGCTACCCAACAAGGTATAACAATCCAGCTTTTATTTAAACTAGTAGGAAAAATCTAAGTTTCAAAGGCGATAGTGGACGTAAAAATATTTACGCATATGGAGCTTAATTAATTTTGTGACGTCAATGGAAAGTTTTTTTAAAGTCCCGTCGAAAATTCCAAAGCCATTTTAATCCTTTTTTTTTTTGTCGATAATATGGCCTAATTGTAGACCAGTTTCGTTTGTGCACTTTATCCAGACTCACCCTGTATATAATAGATGCTGCCCGTCGTTATATCCACAAAAATTAGTATATCAATAGAAAAAAAGAAAGAAATGATTTATTTGACACTAAAAATATTTTACAATCAGAAATAATTAAATATAAATTAAAAATATAATTTGTTGAAAACGGCAACAGCTCAGCAAATGTTGCAGCCGAAGGGTGCAGCGCTGATTTTCAGCTGTGCTTTAAATATAGGACTTTGAAAAGTCATCTTATATGCTACCGACTTTTTATAAACATTTTATCAGAGTAAAGCTAATAATCCTATATAAATAATTATAAATTAATAAAAAATAGATAGTTGAATTTAGGGATTTGATATGAGAATGTGTGAAAAAATTTAAGGACTTAAGTTTTTGTAACGAAAGAAAGTTTTAGCTTTTTCTTGGACAGGTATGAATCGTTTTTGAAAATTCTTGTTTCATATGATAAAGGACACTTCAGAGGTGGTCCCGTATAATTTACAAAAATATGTATAAATACGAAGAATATTTACACTGACGACCTTATACTTGAGCCAAAGTTTTGAGATAAAGTCGGTTTTTTTAATGCTCTGCATTCGTTGATTGTTTAGATTTTTTAGATAATAATATTACCGGAACAAATCACTATTGGAAAGGTGATCTTTGAAGGGTACTCGTTAGCCAGGTGGACCGTGTGACCAAGCGGTGGGCCCTCGAATTATCCGTTTCCAGAAGCGGTTAGGTTAAGCCGACCCGACGCGGGGTAGAGCTTTCTTATTAAGGACTTTTGTTTTTATATCCAACTTTATGTTATGTTATGAGTTATGTCTAAGATTGGTGCGAAATAAACAAACTTTTCAGATTTATTTTTCAAACAACTTCAAAAAAGAAGGAGGTACTCAATTCGTCTGTATTTTTTTATGTTTGTTCCGTACCTCATAACTTTTGACTGTGTGAACCGATGTAGATGATTTTATATGATAGAGGATACTTATCATGAAGTACGTAATCGATTTGTTTTTTTTTTTAAAAGATGAATCCGGATTTTATTACATTTTTTTTATATTAATTCTTAACGTCATCGAAGCGTTATCAAGCGTTTTACTAACTTATCTTACCAAAGTTACAAATATGAAAGTGTTTTTTTGTTTCTCAATCGCGGAAGAACGGCTCAACGGATTTTGATGAAATTTACAGGTTGGAGTAGCACCCCTTATCAGGCTTATCCCGATTTTCATGCTGGATTAAAAAGGGCGCGGGTAAAACCGCGCGAAACAGCTAGTACCTACTTAATAAGCTAAATGAAAATGAAAATGATAACTTTTTATTCGTAGTAGGTATTTTGTACACTTTACAAACGTCTAACGCTGGATGAGGGCGGCGCGGGTCCGGACGACATGACGAATCCTGGGGGAGGCCTCCGTCGCGAAGTGTAAAGCTATTTTCCAAGTTTTCACGATTCATGCGAAAACTTAGAAAATAGTGTTTTACTTAATAAACTTAAGCTGTTACGAGACAACCTAACTAAGAGACCTTTAGGTCAACAATCACAAATACGAGGGTCATTTGAAAAGTTCTTAGCCTAACATTGTTAGACTCGTCGGTATATTTTATAACTACCCTCATTTTATAGCTACATTATTTAGCAACAAGTATGCACAGTTTAGTTTATTTGCAATAATTAATTGTTCGTTTACACGTGATACCGTAAGTCAAGTCAGAGCAATTTTTGAAAATGGATAAAATTGAACATCGTGCAGTGATAAAATACTTGTATTTGAAAGGTTTAACTCCAAAAGCTATACATGAAGACATGTCTGCCACTTTAGGTGAGTCCGCTCCTTCGTATGCGACTGTTAAAAATTGGGTGGCAGAGTTTAAACGTGGTCGTGAGTCCATTCAAGATGAGCCCCGTAGTGGCCGGCCCTCGACGGCTTCCACTGATGAAAACAAAGAAAAAATCTGTGATTTAATTTTATCTGACCGAAGATTGACAGTCGAGGAAATAGCTAAGACTGTAGGCATCTCTTCTGAGCGAACACATCATATAATTACTTCTGAACTTGGATTCTCTAAGGTGTCTGCGCGGTGGGTACCGCGGCTGCTTTCAGTGGAACAAAAACGCAACCGACTCACAACTTCCCGCGACTGTTTAGAGTTATATGAAGCTGATCCACAGGAATTTATTGAAAGATTTATAACCATGGATGAAACCTGGGTTCACCACAATACACCTGAGACAAAAGAACAGTCCAAACAATGGAAAAGGGCAGGATCACCCACCCCAAAGAAGGCAAAAGTGGTTTTATCGGCTGGCAAAGTCATGGCATCAGTTTTTTGGGATGCAAAGGGTATAATTCTGGTGGATTATTTAAAAAAGGGTGAAACAATAAATTCTGATTACTACTGCAACCTGCTGCGGCTTTTGAGAGAAAAAATCAAAGAAAAACGTTCAGGTTTATTGAGGAAGAAGGTCTTGTTTCATCAGGACAATGCACGCGTTCACACTTCTGTGCAATCCATGGCAGAAATCCATCGGTGTGGCTTTGAATTGTTACCTCATCCCCCATATTCACCGGATTTAGCACCGTCAGACTTCTACCTGTTCCCAAAGCTGAAAAAATTTTTAGGTGGTAAACATTTTTTTACAAATGAAGAGGTCATAGCCGCCGTAGACGCTTATTTTGAGGAGTTAGACGAAGATTTTTTTTAAATGGGTATCGAAGCCTTACCGGGTCGATGGAAAAAGTGTATTGAGCTCGGGGGAGAGTATGTTGAAAAATAAAAATATAATCAAAATCATGTGGTTTCATTAAGTACGTTAGGCTAGGAACTTTTCAAATGACCCTCGTATGTTGTACCAGGGTCAAATGCAATGATTGTTGTATTAACGTTATTTTACAATTTATCTTATATTACATTTATATTACAATTTATTGTAGCAGTGTAGTACGAGGGGCCAGCGTGCGACCATCGACAACGATAAAACGGGCCTTTATATCGACATCATCATATAAATAAGGCACTTTAGAGTATGAATTTTTAAGATTCATTTTATAATTATATTTTTCATTTTATTTGATATATAGGGTCTTTTTTATGAAGATCAAAATATTTTGGGAGAAGGTTAAGAATGATGTGTGGATTGAATTTATGAAAAAAAAAATTTTTTTTACATAAATTGATATTTTATAATTCTCATAAGTTAACAATATTTAATGTTAATCTTGTCTTAAGTTTTCGCGATTCATAATATAAAAAAAACTAATTTTTGACCGGATTAATCGCGTATAATTTATATTTTACATTTTAACTCGACGTGTCGGTGTCTTTGCAGACACCGTGGTCGCGAGCGACTCAAAAAGTAGTTTTATTTAATTTTAATCTGTTATTTACTACTAAATAGTAAGAAATAAAAGCGTTTTAAAGCCCCGATTTTTCAATAGTCAGAAAAATTTGATCACTGAAAAGAATTGTAAAATTTCAATTTAAAAAAAATACATATATTTTTTTGTCACAAATTGAATCCACATATTATTCTGAACCTTAATGATAACAAAAAAAACAATATAAAATTCAAAAAAATGTACACATAACCATAAAACATATCATAGGGGGAGTTAACTTTCTGATTTTTTTTAAACTTAATTTTTTTTTTTAAAGTAAGATTTTTTTTTTTTTTTCGAGTTGTTATGACTAAGTGCACCCCCTGGTGCCAGCTTATCGTTGAATTTTTGGACACGTTGTATACCACGATAAATATCAATTGATTTTTATCTTGAATATCAATTATTTTTTTCCTGCCTTCAGAATTATTTTTTTTATCCTGGTAACACCTATTATTATTATGATGCGATGTTTTGCCTCCGCAAGGTGCGTGACATACCTTAGTTCAGAGTAAATAAAGTTATGATGCTGAATAGAAGCAAAAATATGTTTTGTATGAGAAAAATTCAATTTTAAAAAGTATGAATTTTTAAAATTCGTAGATATAATGTTGTTGGGATTGATGTGGAGAAGCTAATGCGATAATGCGCTAATTACAATTAACCCTGTAAATAAAAAAAAAAGATTTTTTCGAATCCTGAAAATACATTTCAAAGAAAATAAAAAAACAAATTTTGGAAATATGGGCGGCCTTATCGCTGCAAGCGATTTCTTCCATTCAACCAGAATATTACCTGTATACATCACCGCTGGAGCAGGAATATTTCGCAGTAGATTTTATAGGTGTCGCTAGCCAGGCGGACACTGAAGGTATCCTACCACCAAGAAAAGGTCACTCGGACTAATCCCTTTTTACAAGACGTTTATCCAGGGGCTAAAGGACTACTGGTAGCCGACCCTCGACACATGATCTCTATAATCTCTTACGCAACCATTTGTATTTGTAATCAGTTGGGAAATATTCATGCAGAAAAATATTTAAGAAGTTGCTAATTCTAAAATATAAAGCTGAAATTTATTTAATTTTGCTAAAAAACGCGCTCCGTTTAATAATAAATTATAATAATAAAATCTTTATTTGCATGGAAATTGGTAAATTGGAGGTCTTATTGTATACACTAAAGTTTCACAATATCCTACCGACAAGTGTCAGTGTGCAAAATATTAAATTTAAGATATGTCGAAATACATGTTTAAGTCCATTGTTATATTCAGTATATTTTTTTTATATAAAGTTATAATTTTTAATCAATATATTTGTCATTTAGAAATTCATTATTAGTATAATATAATTTAGATTGCAAGAATTCAAACAGACTACATTCAAATTTATTAAATGGTATTTTTTTATTTTACTTGGTAGTTTGTTATAAATTTTAACTGCCATACATACAATAAAATTGAGCCAGCCGATTTAGTTTAGAACGCCTGGGAAATAAAAGTTATCAATTTACCGCTAATGATATAGACGTAGGTCACACTAAACTTTTTGCGTAACTTTTAAAACAACATGCATTAACACTCTTTTGATCTTCAAGTGGAATTATGCATTTTGACCCGTAGCGTAGTTGAGAAAAAAACGCAACATTTTTTTTACCAACGATTCCCGCCTGCCTCACTCTTTTTGGCCTGTTGTCATTTTCAAACACCTATTCTCCTGTTTTGTCTCCTGTGACAATGTCATAAGCATTAGCATGTCGTAATTCAGTAGCATCCATGAGCAGCACTCCACGCGAACTCACTTCTGTTCCGCTGTAAGGTTATGAGGGATCCAACGACAACCTAGTTTCCGAACTTTGAATTCCTCGTGTAATTTTTTTTTTGTATTTTGCTCATACCGATCCCCATAGTCCTCGAATTGTTTTCTCGCGGGTTTTCTTCAATTAGCCGCTCAGCATTAGTCACATTATTTTCGTTGACGACAGTTAAAAGCCGCCCTTCATGAAAATCGTCATGTAAAGAAACCCGACTTCCCTCAAATTTGGTTAACCATGACCACACGGTGCTCAAACAAGGTGCTTTTCTCCCAAATTCGCATTTCGAAGGCAAGCGGTACAGTCTGCCTCGGACGCCAAGGGTTGCTGGTTTGATTCCCGCACGGAACAAGAAAAAAAAAGAAAAATGTTCCGTGTCTGGGTGTTTATCTACTTATGTATTTATATTCTAGGTTCCCCCCTAGTTCTCTACATGGTACCCCATAACACAGGCTATGCTTACTTTGGGGCCTTAATTTTCTGGGGGTTTTATTTAAACAAAAAGAAAAAAAGAGAGAACTTTTAAAATCATAAAAAGTCATCACTCTCAAATATGACTGATGAAAACTTTGAAGTGAGATAAAACTTGACAAATACTTTCCCGCCATTTTTATTACTAAGAAGGTTGCAAGACGTTTAAAAAATATAACATTCGAAATTCAAATAGTTCTGATTAGCTAGAACGGCAAAACTTTTAGTGCGCCTCGTTTAATATTGGCTTGCACAGAAGCCATTAAATGAACGAACTATCTCTTGTTACAATAACAGGTTGAATTCTAGGAAGCTGTACACATTTGAGTGAAATTGTAATTGAGTTTAGAGTACCGGCGCGGCGTAAGATTACAGCCCGTTCATACATGGTCTCCGTTTTACTGTTCCGTTTTACCGGATACGTTTTTATTCATCAAAGACGCATGGAATTGTTTTTAGCGACTTCACATATGGCACCGTTGGGTGGTGGATGTCAGAATTTTCAGGGCGCCGAAATGGCTTCTGACAAACCCTAACGGCTACTGTATACAAGTATACAGCACCTGGGACCGACTGCTTAACGTGCCCTACGAAGCACGGAAGTCGCCGTCGGTCGGTGGTCACCCATTCAAGTACCGACCGTGCTGAAAGTTGCTTTACCTGCGATATCGTAATATACTCACAGTAACCACGGCGGCGCTACGAAGACTTCCATTATTGTATACCCCACAGGGATTCTAAAATAGGACTTCTATTATCGAAGGCACATCTACAGCTACATCAAGAGGTCGATGTAACAGCTCGTTCACAAATGGTCTCCGTTTTACTGGATACATATTTTTTCATCGATGGCGCATGGAGTTGTATGAGCGACTTCACATATGGCACAGTATTCAGTATACGCATTTAGGGTACAAAGACGTATCCGGTAAAACGGACCAGTAAAACGAAGACCATGTGTGAACGGGCTGTTAGGGCCAACGCTGCGTCACGCGTGCCTACGCGCATGTTCATTCAAAACTGCTACGGACGTAGCTACTACGCGCGTACGCTACGGAGGTACGCAACGTGCTATGTGCGCGTAGGACGTGGCTAACGTCCGCGTGTACTACACGCCCGTACATCGTTTTTCGATTTTAATCCAAATAGTAAGAATAATTATCAACGAATGCAGAGCATTAAAAAAACCGACTTCACGTCAAAACTTTGGCCGACTTATAGTGTCATCCACGTAAACATTCTCCAAAATCATACATATTGTCTCAATAAGTTGAAATTCGCAATGAAGCACTCAACCGATTTCAATGAAATTTATATGGGATCAACTATGAAGTATCCTCTATCATATAAAAGGATTTTTTTAAATCGATTCATAATTGTCTGAAATATCGTGTAACAAAGACACCAAAGAAAAAAATACATACAGACGAATTGAGAACCTCCTCCGTTTTTGGAAGTTGGTTGATAAGGGTAAGATTATAATTAAAAAAAACCCGTTAATTAACCAAATTTATGGTTAATATCTGACAGCGACAACGAAAAAGGATAAAGTTTTACTTCATTTTCCTGTCATGCATGTAATATTTCCAGAATTGCTCAGTTTTCGTATATGTTAGTCTATATCAACGTCTGAACAAATGTGAAAATTTCAATAGTGTATGTATGTTTTTATGTTGGTATTCGCATATCTCCGGAGCTTCATGTCCGACTCAAGTTATTCGTTTTTTGTTGTACTAGGTATTGTTCAACTTAGCGTATACTATATAAGTTTCATCAAAATCAGTTCAGTAGTTATTGAGATAAGGAATTTTAAACGACTTTTTTTTCCAGTCGAAGCTGGCATCATCGCGCAACCTGCGATACACATTTCAATCCGTTAGCGACATTTCGCGGTGGTATTTAACCGTAACAAGCATATAATGCGGTTAATTAACATAACGAAAAATGCATATTTAACCGGGTGGTTAAAATCGTTAATAACCTGCTTCGCATCTATAGGTAAGATGTAAGAGGTTAAGTATTCCATTGACACGACTGTACAAGCTTTCTAATGAAATTTTACTAAGTAGCGAAATTGCGTCACACGTGCCACGTCCGTGCCGCACGCGCGTAAGTCCGGACGTACGGAACACGTGACGCATTGGTAGCTACTAGAGAATTGGTACCAGCATAAACCCAGAACGGAACCAGTTTAATGAAGTTTGAACAAGGGGATACCCCAGCATAAACCTAGATTCAAACCAGCTTACGGCCGATATCAATAGCTTTACAGAAAGTTGGCGTTTGAGGCAGATAGATTTATCCTTTCAAATAAAAAACTGGGACTATTATCGGTAATTTTTTATAAAAACGTCGTATACATTGAATCCATCACAATGTCATGGCACAGAAGATTGCCACAAAATAATATTAATAAATTCATTGATCCTACTTGAATGTCTAGAACTTCATGACACCTTAATACACTTTGAAAACTAAATAAGTATATAAAATTTCTTCTTCTTAAAATGGCTTATTTCTTTAGTTAGTTGGGAAGGTAAAAAGTATAAATAAAATATGTAAGGAAAAATGGATTGTACCTGCATGAAAAGTGTGTTAGTTACAAGTTTTGTTATCTGATTTTCAAAAGCCTCAATTGATATTGCAGTAGACAAGCAGTATTTTAATAGCAGCACTTTAAGGTGATACTTTGATTTCATAGCTTTACATGCGGGCTTTAATAAACAATCAGCGCCATCTACTAGGAACTTGTGGAACTTCATATTAGATCAAACATTACTGCATTAATAAAATAAATAAATAATCCCACGTCTTTTTTTTTCATTATTTTTGACTAAGCCCAAATTTGATCTCAGTCTCTCGGTATAATGATGTTATTTGGGATACAAGGGTATGTTTATTTGTTTGGACACGCTAATCTCACAAGCTAGTAATTGGATAAATAATAAATGTTGAATTTTATAGCCCAGCCCTTGGGGAAGGCTATCAAGAAATACACAATCAAAAGTGACGCTTGTAAAATCTCCTACGACTACGACTTACAGATCATAATAGAAATACATACCACCGCAATTTTAACTCATAAAGTTCCATTTAAGCGAATAGCCTTATACGTTAGGCTAAGTCGGAAAAGGCGAATATTCTGAGGAAGAAATGAACGGTAGGAGGTATAAACAGCCAAAAAGATATAGTGCAGATTGGTGATTTACTAAGCCCTAAATCTCCCATGACCTGCAGAAGGCTTAATATTGGTGATTATACGAGTATAAGGACAATATTCTGAACAATTATTTATTATATATTTACTTTTTTTTTTTATATGTTGCAATATCTACTCTTAATGTAATACCTAACCGTAGAAACTTTATTGATTTGTATTACTAGTTATATAATTTTATATTATTGTGTTTAAATGTTGTTTGTCTCCCGAATAAAGTAAACAATGACAATGTTATATTATACCATGCGTTCAAAATCTATTTTATTTCATTTAATCACAACAACATAAAAATTAAAAAAAATACGTTACCTGATATTCAAAACTCAAAGGCCTTTGCAAAAACACAACTTTATTAAACACACTGTGACACTATCCAAAAACACACTTTTAAATTTTTTTTAATCATACCAAAAAGGTTTCACTCGTCAATTCTAATATTAAAAAGTGCAAAACTCATCAAGCCAAACCAAAAGCACAAAAAAATAGAAACAAATTTTATTTCGCGGGAAAAAGTGTTCGCGGGGAACCGGTGTGTCGCAGGCTGTGTTACGCATGCGTACTACGGCCAAGTTTAAGGACGCGGTAACGGAACGCGAAATGCAATATTGATTAAGTCAGCGTAAGGTCTGCGCTTGCACAGGATGGTGTTATACAAGAACGTCAAAAAAATATTTTTTTATGAAAACTTTAGGTGTTCAATATTTTGTTGGTATTTTTAATAAGAATAAGATCGCGTTTGACCTCAATCTCACCTGATGGTAAATGAAGAAGATGAAAGCACATGAAACCTAGAAAAGAACTGGCTCTTCATTAAATATTTAAATTCAAGTATTCAAATATTTAAGATCAAGTCACGGCCAGATTAATACATGGCGGCAGATTTTATATGAAGGGTTGTCGCTAACCAGTCTGAAACTAACGGAACCCTACTACCAAGCGGGGGTCACTCTGATTAGTCACCTTTTCAATTTTACACGCTTATCCAGAGGCAGAAGGACTATTCTAAGACGAACCAACACGGACAAACAAATTTTTTAAATATAATTGAAATAAGTCACTTTGTTAAAATTTGAAGGAATCAACCAGAAAATCAATCTGTCTTAAGTATTTAAAATTAACAATCAAGATATTAAATCACCTTTATTAATTAGCCATACGTGAAAATATTTTGATAAAAGTTATAATAACTAAAAAAGAGTGATAACATACAAGTTTACACATAAATTATGTTACATTGTAAATAAGCAATTTAAAAAATCGTAAAATTAAGTGCTTTTCTGTTTTTCACTTTTTAACAAAATGATATACCGACCACTACAGAATAAGTACACATTTTTCAATATGATTAATGAAACATTTTAATTCAAACTGACACATGACGATGTGACCCTAAAGTAAGCTTTTATATAAGTTTGTGTTATGAGACCCCATAGCAGAAATAGGGGGTGTCGTAGTAGACACCCAATTTCGAGTTATTTTAAAAAAGTTCGTTTCCTAAACAGACCCGGCTGGGCTTCAAACCCAGGACCTCTCACGGCCGCAAAAACTCGACCACTACGTCACGGATCGGGCTACTTCAAAACACTCAAATTAATATAAAGATGATAGTAATATTTTTATAAATAAATACAAACAAACATAACTTCACGCCTATACCCTTATGGGGTAGGCAGAACACCAGAGCCTATGATGGCACGTTTGACAAATTTTGAGGGATTATAATGATGTAAAGAGACTATTGCAGTGACAAGGGGTCAGGCTGTCGCCCGCAAAAACGCCGATCAAACCTCTGTCCCTTAACTGACTTTTACACTACGCCCGGGAAGAGAAGCAGCTGGCACATTCTATGTTTTTCTTTCGTTTCTAGTCCAGCATGGAAGATCTTCAAAATACTCAAATTAATATAAAGATGATAGTAATATTTTTAAAAAAAATTCCGACACTCACACAACATTATCTAGCCCAAATTAGATTTCTTAAAGATCTTGTGTTATGGATACTAGAACTATCCAATGGATACTCAAGAAATACATAAACATACATATTATACATGTGAAAATCCATAACTTGACGACTAATTTCCGCCGTCGGGATCCGAACCCAGGACCTCTGGCTTAGTAGGCAATTTATGTTACCACTGCACCAGACGGTCGTCAAAATGAATCATACATGCACAAAAGTATTACATTTGGCATATTTTAAGTGTATGTAAATACCTACGAAATAAAGAATCTTTTGACTTTTACTAAGTTATTAAAATCAAATCTCGTTTGCTCAAATTAGATTTAGACACGTCCGTTACCATTGCATTTATTCATCTAAATATTCATCGTCACCTCGTAATAAACATGCAAACTGTTCAGCTATCCGTACCCTAGATTTAATAATGCCGAAGAGCAAAGAATAGCTTAAAACTAGAAAAGGTAGATGAGTAGTTTTTTCACAAATATGTTACATGCCTATATAATCCAATGCCGATAATGCTTATGTATTAAGAAAAAAAGAAAAACTGCGAAGAAACAAAATTTTGATCGAGATATCTAAAATATGGCATACTTTTGTTTTGAATTCTAAAGTGATATTTTCTGAAGCTGCTTTTGTATTAAATGTCAATAAGGGATATAAAAATACCAAGTGTGTTTATTTTCTGCTTATTAAATCAGCTCACGTAACATTAGTCACTCAACTGATAATCTGTTTGCTCTCACATTTATAAACGTATAATGTAGTTGACTAATGTAATACTTACAGTGACAATTTGTATTGGCTGTTAAAAAAATATAGTTAAGTTTATGATTTAAAATAACCAGCAATTTAAAAAAAGCTTGATAACAAAAATTCTCAATAGAGGAATTATCGACCTCACTAAGAGTAGTAAGTAATTAATTTTCTTTAGCTGTACTCGATTCTGCACTTTAACAATTTTACTCATAGACTAAATCTGAATACATCATAAAACTTTGATCTCAATAAATATGCCAAAATCCGCGAAATTATTTATTCAAGAGTGGTAGAGTCTTGATCCTTCATATTGCGGTGAAAATGAAGAACTATTTTCTCCATAAGCAGCTTTTCTGTAGGTTTATTTTCATACTCAAAATGCAAAACCTTTAATTCCGCCCCAACATGGCACCTGCATGACGTTTTAAGTAAAATACATGCAGCCACCCACCGGCCGTACTCACTCGCAAAATGGTAAATAAATTCCACCATTCTGCCAAATAAACGTTGCACCTGATATAAATTGACTGCACGACGTCCACCATTTTGGTTGAAAATTCTGGCAGCAAATATAGTTTTGATTTTTAAAGTCTTGGTTATTTTTGCTTAAAACCGTCCTATGATTATTCAATTATGGGACCTTGTATTGTATATAAATAGTGCTAACTAGGCTGTGTTATTTTTTATAAGCTTTTTGGATAACGATTGAATTTTTTTACCTTTACATCTTTCAATATTGTGTATATTGGATGTTTAAAATTAGCTTGACATTGATACTTTTAAGTAAGTATGCTCTTGTTTTTGTTCTTATTTAGATTTATTTTTGTATTTATTCTCCCATCATAGATTTCTAATAATTCTATCTAAATTCAAATTCATATTTGGGTAAATAAATGCTAGATATGGTCTTCAATTAAGACTTAATGAACCAGGCAGGATTTATTATTGCGAATTCAAAATAAAAATAGAAAATAGAAATAGAATTCATAAAAAATTGGAATAAAAGGTTACTAAACGTTGAATACGTTGGACGTAAAAAAAAACATTACTAAGCAGAGCTTATGATACGGAAAATAGATAACTGATAACTATTTTTTTGGAAATATTTACTAAGTGTCAGAAAACAAACTAAACGAAAAGAAGCGCTACTCACAAAACACGATAGAATTAATCACTGGACAGTTACTTAGTACCGAGTCTGTGGGCTTGGGTATAACCCTGGCTTAGTCACAACAAAACCTTAATTCGCGAGTCCGTTCCGTCAGTTACTTTACAGTTACAATGCTAACTCAATTAATACCTAGCTACTATCGACCGTCAGTCCGAGATACTGTGAAGATGGGTGATCTCCGGATGGTGTGGTTTTCAAATTAGAGCAGGTCTTCCAACTGTCGTTATAGGGTTTTCTTCAGAAATAGACGAGATTGTATTAAATTGCGTTTATTACTCTTCCGTACCAAATTCTCAACTGACTTGACAAATGTTTTACAGCCATATTTATTACAACAGGAAATGGAATTTATATAATTCAAAAGCATTACTAATTTTAGATTGAACAGTATTAATTATGATTAAATCTTTAGAAATATATACATGTTATTAAATAAATATAAATGATTAAATTTAATGTTCAGTTCATCAGAACTGAACATTACTTATTTGAATTATTTGTCGGAACCGGAACTTGTAACACTCGGCCATCCTGCAACAGGCGTGTCCCACGCCGGTCCTGATTGTTAGTACTTTGGTAACCCTGAAACAAAACAAACAAACGCAGTAGGCACTTTATAGACTATAAAACAAAATTTCAAATATGATTAAGATGGGACTTGTCTCTCTTTCTTACTATTTTTTTTTTTGTTATAACTTCACACAGATCTATGTTTGAGCAAATAGATATTATTTAGAACCTTTGTTATGTTGTATATTTCACACAGATCCAGTTTTTTCAACTAAATATTAAGTAAATGATTATCTATTCTTGTTTCTTATAACTTCACACAGATCTAGTTGACTAGATATTATTTAATCATCTATTCCTTTCGGGTATTTTAAGATATTTATATGTTATTAATTTCACACAGATCTAGTTTGATTTAGATATTATTTAATTTGTTATTTATTTTCTATATTTCACACAGATCTAGTGCATCCTAACATCTAGATATTATTTGTACATTTTATTTATACTTCACACAGATCTAGGTAGATATTACTTCATTAATTTTGCTAATTTCACACAGATTTGGCGGAGTTCACCAAATATTATTCAACATAGCATACATCACACAGATCTAGTTTGCTTAACCAGATATTTTGTAGCTTGTTCTTATTGCCTATTTTATATTCATAATACAGGACTTGAACTAAGGAAAGTTTTGATCAAAAAACTATCAAAAGGAATGAAAACATATATTTTACTATCAACAATAATTAATATAGGTATGTAGGTTACTAATATTGTAACAAAACAATTATTGGTCTTATTTAAATGTTATCTCAGGTTAAGTTTTAATAGTAAGTGATGTTTTAAATAACAAATTTTGATGTTTTACATGAAAATCAACATTTGTGCACAAAAATCCAATGCTAATTAAACACTGCGTGGGAACGTAAATATGATAGAAGTAAATATTATTAAATCCGGCATTTCAGTTTTAACTTTCAAGTAAATCAATTAGATCATCCCTGTCTACTTCTTTATCAGATTCACTAGAACTATCAGAAACCGATGGTTTATAAGGACGAAGAGATTCTCCCGGTACTATAGCAGAAAATTTCCTGTAACCCTTAATGCCTTTGATACTGTCAATTGTGTAACGATCAATGGAGTGATCTGCTTTAGTTACTTTATATGGTCCTGTGAAACAACTACCTAATTTTTTTGTTACACCTGTAGCATGTTCACGAGCTACTCCCCCTTTCCACAGTACCAATTGACCTATCTTATATTTTTTACAAGGCTTATGTTTTGTGTCATAACGATTTTTCATAATTGTCATATGTTTATCAATACGTGTTTTAGCATTATTCCTACGCTCTTTTAATCTATGTATTGCATCAGGATGTTCTATATTATTTGAAAGATAGGCAGGTAACAATGTATTACTATGAGCGAACATCAAACTGAATGGTGCAAAGCCAGTCACTGAGTGCGGTGTATTGTTTATACCCCAAACAACATCACTTAATTTCTCATCCCATGTACATTCACTATCTGTTGTAGTATTAAGCCCATTGATTATAGTCCTATTTACCCTTTCTACTTGTCCGTTTGATCGTGGGGATGCAATAGCATTAAGAACATGTTTAAGCTGTTTTTCATTTATAAATTCCTTAAAATATCTACTAGTAAAAGCGACCCCCCGATCCGTGATTATTCTACACGGGTTTCCGAACACTGATAGTATCTCTTTTAAGTTTTTAATAGTTTCCAAGGAACCAACTCCTTTAACTGCCTTTGCAAACACAAATTTAGAAAATGCATCAATTACTACAAGAATGTACATATTTCCTCTGCGTGTTTTAAGGAATGGACCTAGGTGATCGGCGTGAATAGTATGCATTGGAAGTTTAGGCTTTTCTATTGGATGTAATTCACCTTCCGGCTTACCGTAATTGCCTTTAGAATAAGCGCACTGCAGACAGGCAGCAATGTACTTTCTAATGAACTTAGTCATACCAGCGAACCAAAATTGTGATTTTATTGCTTTCTCACATTTATCAAAGCCCAAATGTCCAACTTGGTCGTGATATTTTTGCAAAAGACTCCACTTAGACAACCTAGGTATTACAAATCTGTTACCTTGCAGTGTTTTCCGAAATAGTAAGCCGTCTACAACTGTATAATTATTTAGAATATCCGGATTGTTAGTATTTTCTGATAACTGTGATATGATACTTTTGACATGTTCATCCTGTAATTGTAGTGTAAGCCGCCAATCAACTTCGTCAATACTAAATACCGGCAAAGGGTTTGATTGATTGATTGATTTATCGATTAAATCTATGGGGTTGCGACTTAACGCATCGACGTGCCGCATTCGATCCCCAGGTCGATATTCAATTTCGAGATCAAAATCTTGGATCGTAAGCCACCATCGAGCGATGCGTGGTACAAGGTCTTTTTTGGTTAGTGTGCACCTAAGCGCTGCACAGTCAGTTATTACTTTGACTGGGATTCCGGTAAGATATATACGGAAACGTTTGAGGGATTCTACTACTGCTAATGTTTCCAGTTCGTAACTATGATAACATTGTTCCTCCTTAGTGGTAACGCGGCTGAAATAAGCTACTGGTTTCAAATCCTTTCCTTCTTGGTACTGAAGTAGGATTCCACCAAGACCTAATTTACTAGCATCCGTGTGGAGTTCCGTAAGGGCATGAGGATCGTAAATTGCTAAAACAGGTCTTTCAGTTAGGACTAACTTTAAATTTTCAAAAGCCTTTTCTTGTTCTAACCCCCAAATCCAGTCTACACCCTTTTTTGTCAACCAAGTTAATGGTCGAGCAATTTCCGCAAAACCTTTAACAAATTTACGAAAATATGACGCAAGACCTATAAATTGCCGAACTTCATGCACATTACGGGGTCTCCGAAACTGAGAGACACTTTGAATTTTTGCCTTACCAGGGCGCACCGTGCCGGCTGATATTTCGTGCCCTAAGTAATTAAAGTTAGATTTCAGAAAGGAACATTTTTTGAGGTTAAGTTTTAAATTAGCCTGTTCAAGAAGCTTTAAGACTTCCTCTAGTAGATCAATCCCTTCTTCTATGGTAACAGAAGGGATACTTACGTCATCAATATACATTGCTATTTTATTACTGAGCGGGGCAAGTGCTTTTCGAATAACCCGGGAAAAAACGGCTGGGGCGTTCGCCAAACCAAAAGGCATACGCAAAAATTCGTACTGTCCCGTGGGTGTTATGAAGGATGTTTTAGGAATCGACTTATCAGAGATTTTAACCTGATAATAGCTTTGTGCCATATCTAAGGCCGTGAAGAATATTTTCCCTGAAAGGCGATTTATTTGGTCGTCAATGTGCGGCAGTGGAAACCGGTCTTTAACAGTTCGTGAATTAAGCGCACGGTAATCTATGCAAAGTCGGTAATCTCCGCCCTTCTTTTTTACAAGTACAACAGGGCTAGCATACTCGGAGCGAGATTCTCTAACTATGCCAGCCGCAATAAGTTCGTTAACCTTACTTTCGACAACTTCCGTTTCTTTGCACGATAGTCTGTATGGTTTACTATAAACGGGTACATTTGTGGTAGTTTCTATATGTATTTCAAGTAAATTTGTACAACCCAGCTCAACACTAGATTCGGCAAAACAATTACTGTAGGTGTTTAATAATTTCAAAAGACGTTCACTATTTTGCTGCCCTATGTCCCCTAAATCAATTTGAGACAACTGGATTGATTTACTTATTATTCTATCATCATTTACTTTTCCTTGAAAAGAGCGTTCATTAGAGATAAATAGAGTATCCGAGTATTCGTATAATTCAGCGCGCGTTACTAACTTACCGGCTTTCCAGCGAATATACGAATCACCTAAGTTTATAATTTGTAAACAATAATTTCCGTTTAACAAGATTGATTGCGGTATGAAAAAAGTCTCTTCACCAAAGCTAATAAAAAACAAAATAAAAATTTTGAAAAACCCACGACGCGACGGTTAAAAAGTAATTGAAAAAGAATAAAATAATTTAAAATTCCCCGACTGAAATGATTTATGTGACGAGAGATAATTAACGTGAAAAGCTTTTTTAAAAGTTCACTTAATCTCACACAAAGTCGGTCATATTATGAACAACATACTATTCGTTTTCATAGCACTTCCCTACGCTTACCTATTCGGTTCTCGAAGATGTAGATGTCGCAATAACATAGGTATTCAACTCCCTATGAACTTTATAAGAAGAGCAAGAAAATCCGTCGAGGGCTGCCATCAATATTTTAAATTTCAATATAAAACTACAAAACGAATTCATTCAATGGCAGCCCCAGACGGATTTTCTTGCTCTTCTTATAAAGTTCATAGGGAGTTGAATACCTATGTTATTGCGACATCTACATCTTCGAGAACCGAATAGGTAAGCGTAGGGAAGTGCTATGAAAACGAATAGTATGTTGTTCATAATATGACCGACTTTGTGTGAGATTAAGTGAACTTTTAAAAAAGCTTTTCACGTTAATTATCTCTCGTCACATAAATCATTTCAGTCGGGGAATTTTAAATTATTTTATTCTTTTTCAATTACTTTTTAACCGTCGCGTCGTGGGTTTTTCAAAATTTTTATTTTGTTTTTTATTTCAAACTTTTTAAAGAGCATAATATAGGTACCATACATTACATTACACAATATCTCGTTCCTCATCAGCCCTCTAATGTCCCCACCACCGCTGGAAAACCCATGTTGTTTATTTAAATACATAGTGAAGTATTATAATAAGTATTTACAACTCAACTTTGCTGGTGGCTCAACTTTGCTGGGGCTTTGTTGTAATGTAACTCGATATCATATTACGTAGAATGGTTTGTGCAAACCAATGTTACCATTCTTCAAAACCACTGGTCCGATTTTAATGCGGTTTTCAGTGATGGCTTTATGTTTACTGCAGCGCCCCCTGATGAGTTGTTACCCGCATTAAAATCGGACCAGCGGTTTTAAAGATTAATGGTAACATGCAGCGCCCCCTGGCGAGTTGTTACAGTAACACCTATCTAAGAACATGCACCAATCAAACCCAAAGCGATCACTGAAAGCCACATTTAAATCGGACCAATGGTTTTGCAGAATTAATGGTTGTTATTACAAACAAATGTTTAATGCAGCGCCCCCTGATGAGTTGTTACCGTTAAACCTATTTAAGAACATTATACCAATCAAATCCAAAGCGATAATTGAAAACGGCATTCAAATCGGACCAATGGCTTGCAAACAAATATTTACTGCAGCTCCCCCTGGTGAGTTGTTACCGTAACACCTATCTCAGAACATGCGCTAATCAAATCCAAATCGATCACTGAAAACAGCATTTAAATCGGACCAATGGTTTTACAGATAAACGGTAACATTGGCTTTTACAAATAAATGTTTACTGCAGCGCCCCCTGGTGAGTTGTTACCGCGACACCTATCTAAGAACATGCACCAATCAAATCCAAAGCGATTACTGAAAACCGCATTAAAATCGGACCAGTGGTTCTGGAGATAAATGGTAACATTGGCTTTTACAAACAAATGTTTACTGCAGCGCCCCCTGGTGAGTTGTTACCGCTACACCTATCTAAGAACATGCACCAAGCAAATCCAAAGCGATTACTGAAAACCGCATTAAAATCGGACCAGTGGTTCTGGAGATAAATGGTAAATTGGTTTGCACAAACACCCTCTCACCCCAAACGCATATACCGTCTCCGTTCCGTCGTGGGTAAAAACGATTGGGCGTGTAACGAGTACACTATCTAAATATAAGTCATGTTTGGTATGTACAAAAATATCAAGAGTCAATCCCGGTTCGATTTCGACATCATTGTTTAAATATAATGGCACCTTTTCTAAGCAATCCTTTGTCGTTAATTGTAAGTTTGATAATTCGTGGGTACTTTCGAAATTCCGTGCATTGATTGCAGAAACAAATCGAACTATTTTAGAATTAGCTATAAGAGTTAAGTTGGGTTGATTGATAATCGGTTGACCTATTATCATATCTATGTCTTTTAAATCTGTATTTGTTATTTCAGCAGAACTCTCAAGGTATAAGTCATCAATACATACTTTAAAATACACTTTTCCTAGCGACGTAATGAGGGATCCACCGAAACCTTTCATTAATATATTTGAATCAGATATTTTAAGCTGCAAGCGATGAACTATTTGGGCTTTAATAATATTTACTTTACTACCCGTATCTACATATCCTAGAATTTTAAAGTCATTAATCGTAACAATTTTTTTATACACATCAGATTTAATTTCAAAGGAAGTAAATGAAACCTGACGTACCTGTAGTTGATTTTGTTGAGATGCGTTTCGAGATTCCGCGCCAGACCCTCCCGCAGCATACCAGCATGTTGAAGCAGCGTGGCCCAGGCGTGAGCAGACATTGCAGCGGGAGATACGGCATTCCCGCGCATCGTGCCCAGTTTTTCTGCAGTTGTAGCAGGTCTTCGGCATGATTTTTCCACGGCTCCAGGTCGATGTAGACTTCAACTCCAGGTTTCTTGTTTCAATTTTCTTGTAGTTTTCAAGGGATGATAGAAATCCATAGTACAGATCCTCCGGTGTATCACAGCTGTAGGCTTTTGCGTTCGCTCTTAGTTCAACCGGTAGGCCTCGAATGAGGCAAGACAAAGCGGCATCTCCTTGTATAGAGCATTTTTTCAGTAGCGATATCTTATCATGAAAGTATTTAGTCATGGTTTCGTCATTGCGTTTTACACGAGAAAGCATCTCCTCCAAGCGGTCCACGTAATCTGTTGAGCGTGGAAATGCACGAGACAACTTATCTTTCCATTGTGACCACGTGGCTGCATAGTCGTCTAAATCGTCATACCAATCACGTGCTGCTCCACGAAGGCGAATTTGCATCACAAATATTCGATCACGTTGATCCCATTCATACATATCCCCAAGTTGATCGATCTTAGTGAGCCAGCCTTTCACGTTTGTCGTTTTCAGTCCAGGGTCGAACTTTGGGATGACTTCGGCATCGAGATGATTCACTCTTCGTTTCTTGTCTTCATTTCGTGGCGGTAAAAAAAAATTTTCTTCATTTGATGCACAGTCTTCGTCAAGGTTATCTTCATTGAGTGATCTTTTCCTTTTTACTCCCAACGCGTGAAAATATGGTCCCAACATGGCGTCTTTCGGGTAATCCCACTTCTGAGGTGTGAAGATGGGTGATCTCCGGATGGTGTGGTTTTCAAATTAGAGCAGGTCTTCCAACTGTCGTTATAGGGTTTTCTTCAGAAATAGACGAGATTGTATTAAATTGCGTTTATTACTCTTCCGTACCAAATTCTCAACTGACTTGACAAATGTTTTACAGCCATATTTATTACAACAGGAAATGGAATTTATATAATTCAAAAGCATTACTAATTTTAGATTGAACAGTATTAATTATGATTAAATCTTTAGAAATATATACATGTTATTAAATAAATATAAATGATTAAATTTAATGTTCAGTTCATCAGAACTGAACATTACTTATTTGAATTATTTGTCGGAACCGGAACTTGTAACAATACGTCCGCGCACCTAGCCGTCCTAACCGTATCTGTGTCACTTGCCATCATCCTACTTCAAGATACAACCTATGGCGCTGCAATCGAATGTCAGTCATTCATTGCTTTTAGCGCCCTCTTTAACAGTACTACCAACATACTTCCGCTACCATGAAGTCATACAAACATCTTAATATTGCAAACTCATCGTTATCGCCAACACGGCCATCCTGCGATGACACACGTCCTCGTGTGTTAATCTGAAACAATCATACCAAAGTGGCGGCTTGGCCACTCCTGACAATGAAGTCAAGCTAATTCTCAAAAGAAAAAAAACACAAGTTTGAATCCTTTACATTATAAATCTTTTAGAATACTCAACAACAAAAATACCGTTTTAGTTAACCAAGTTTCAAGCACCATTGAGTAACAATTATCTCCAAATCAAACATTGAAATCCATTAATTTCATTATTAACAACAAGGTATATCGTTCGTGGTTAACAGCAATTACATCATTTCCCCACGGAAAACCTGAGTCAACCAATGACTCCTTCAACACACTACCCAGAATCCTTCTGGCGTAGTCACAAAACCGACGAACGAGAACCTGTATCCACAACACATTAAATCTCTTCCAAAACCAGAAATTACATCTTTCTTTACAACTGCAATGGATACTTGTACTTTTGGCAACTTCAAAACTTTAACCGCTACAGATTTTTTTAAATTTTACTTCAATTTAATATTTCCGTCACAATTCTAAATCCACGATTTAACAATTTACGTAAAGCTACCACTGGTTCGGAAGATCCATCTACTGAGAAGAACCAGCAAGAAACTCAGTAGGAATCGGCTAACGTCAACGCATTGTACGAACCACAATACTTTCGATAAGAAAACCGCACATTAAACAATGAAATTTACTTTGAATGTAACATCAAACAATTTGACAGCGGTCGAACAATAAACAAAGCAAGCATAAGCTGCTAGAATAACCCAATTAATTAGCAAACAATTCGACAGTAAAATCCAGCTCTTTTGTCAATCGCAACAAGTTCAACGCATTTTCAATTTTCAATCTTTTCAATCTCGACGTTATTACCTATCTCCGTGATTCATTAAACACACACTATCGTAATATTACGTTTCAATTGCTGTTCAATGTATAAGATATATTTTAATTCTAAAATTTTAGTAGTCCCAAATAAACCAAGATACAAGCAAGACGTGTGTCATTTATCTCCCTAGTCAATCAATCAAAAATAGACCTTAACACTTCTAACATATGGTCCAAACGAGACGGATATTATTATGGAAGTTTTTGAATAGTGAAGATTGGCCGTCCGACTAGAACAAAAGGCGACCTTTTTTCGAATACAAAAGACTAGCGAGATAAGAGTTTTGATTCCCGGAAGGTTTAATTAAAACTTACGTAAACAAGTTGTTTTGATGTTATTTACGTGTTAAAGAAGTGATCAGCGAACGATTGTGTTGGTTAGTGAAGCATTTAGAAATTGATATTTAGAAGAATACTTACACGAAAAATATATGAAAAAATGACTACACCTACTAAGGAGCAAGCTGCGTTGTTGAGTGCTTTGGAAGATGGAGCAAATATATTGTTGAAGACACAAACAAACTTAAAGAAATGTCCGAAGTCTCGTTTAACCGAAGGCTACATTAAAGCGAGAATACAATGTATCGAAGAGTACTGGAATACATTTAACCGAGATCATTTAGCGTTAGGAAAATGTACGCCTCGGGAACAGCGCGGAGTTTTACCATATTTTTTGAATGAAGATTATTTCACTTACGAAGAACTTTATATTTGTTTAAAGGCGGATTTAATGGACTTGCTGAATAAAAAGTCAACTTCACAGAATGAAAATATGGAAACCACGACTGCAGATAAAAACAGTTCATTATGTGTGAAATTACCACAAATCCAGTTACCTAATTTTTCTGGTAAATATGAAGAGTTTCCTACCTACAAAGACTTGTTTACATCTTTAGTGCACAATAACTTATCTTTATCGTGTGTACAGAAATTACATTATTTAAAATCAAGTTTAGTTGGCGAAGCAGAGGCATTGTTAAGACACATACATATTACTGAAAATAATTATACACAAGCATGGGAACTTTTAACAAGCAGATATGGAAATAAAAGAATAATAATAACATCCTTATTGAAAAGATTATTTTACCAGAAGAAAATTAATACTCAATCAGCCGTGTTTTTAAAATCACTTTTAGATACTACATCAGAGTGCCTTAATAGTTTAACCAACATGGATATCCAGATAGACCAGTGGGATCCGATTATCGTATTCTTAGTCGTGCAAAGGTTAGATATGCAAACACATAAAGAATGGGAAGAGCACGCGTATAACGAACAAGTCGATGAGCTGCCAACATGGGACAAGCTGAAGAAGTTTCTAGAAGCTAAATTCCGAACTTTAGAATTAGTTACACCATCTACGTGGAGCGCTACAGGAGAAAGAAATAGAACACAAAGATCATTTCACGTCATAAATAGGCAAGATAATCAACATCAAAACACTATTTCTGCATCAAATACACAAGCGGTATGCGCTTTCTGTAAAGGAAACCACTTCGTTTTTAACTGCAAAGAATTTGTGAATCAACCCGTAGAAGAAAGATACAAGTTTGTGCAGAAAAGTAATTTATGTTTTAACTGTTTAATACCAAATCATAGCGTTTTCCGATGTAACAGACGCACATCTTGCAGAATATGTAATAGAAAACATCACTCATTAATACATCAAGATACACAAGCTCAAAAGGGAGAAAAAGATACAGCGACAGATACAGCAACATGTTCCTACAATAATGAAGATCCTGAAACTATAGTAAAGACACACTATTCTAGAAAAAATGAAGTTAAAGGGCATAATATGTTATTAGCAACTGCGTTAGTTAATATTACGTCAAATTATGGAGAGTCATTTACATTTCGCGCCCTTATCGATCAAGGTTCAGAAGCATCGTTTGTGACAAGTAAAGTAGTCGATTTACTGAACTTAAACAAAACTGAAATAAGAGGAAAGGTTTCTGGTGTCGGAAAGGAAGAAGTTATCATTAAATATATGGTGAATTTATCTCTTTTAACAAAATCCAAAAAGATAATTCATGTCGACGCATACCTTTTGAATAATATTTCATCTGAACTGCCAAGTAAAGAAATAAAAATCGATTTACCACAACTAAGACACTTGACGTTAGCAGACCCTACATTCGGCACTCCAGGAAAAATAGACATATTGTTGGGAGCAGCTGTCTATGCTAGAATAATAGAAGAAGGCCTTATTCGAATTCAAGATAATTTAGTAGCACAGAAAACAGACTTGGGTTGGATACTATCAGGTGAAACAATAGAGACAACAATGAAACAAATGAAGATTACAAGCTTATTTACAACAATTAAAGAAGACAATGATTTACTAAGACAATTTTGGGAAATAGAAACAACAGCATACACAAAGAAGAAAATATACACAAAAGAAGAAGAAGAATGTGAAACAATATACAAAAACACAGTTATGAGAGAAGAAAATGGAAGATACATTGTTCAATTACCATTGAAACAATCAGTTGAAGATACAGTGAAAAGAGTAGGCAATACAAAAGACCAAGCGGTAGTAAGATTCAATCAATTGGAGAAGAAATTTGAGAAAAACAATAAGCTAAGAGAAGAATACACAAAGGTAGTTAATGAATACATAGAGTTAGAGCATATGGAGAAAGCAGACACCCAAATTGAGAATGAATCTATATATTTACCACACCACGCGGTTATAAGAGAAGACAAAGATACAACTAAGGTCCGCGTGGTATTTGACGCTTCTGCTAAGGGCACCAGTGGTCAGTCACTTAACGAAAATATGATGATTGGTCCTGTGTTGCAACCTGACCTTCGTAGTCTCATAACACGTTGGAGAGCACATAAGATCTGCGTGGTAGGAGATATTATAAAGATGTATAGAATGGTGAAAATTAATTTACACCACGTGAACCTGCAGAGAATCGTATGGCGCAATAGTCCAGATGAAGAATTAGAAAGTTACCAACTTAAAACCGTCACTTTTGGAACGGCAGCAGCACCTTACCTCGCTGTTCGAACTCTTATACAATTAGCGGATGATGAAGCAGGTGACAACCCTGAAGCGGCTGCTGCAATAAAACAATCATTTTTCATGGACGATCTTATGTTGGGCCACCACGACGTTGAGCACACCAAGCAGTTATGTAAGGAAGTAAAAGGAATATTGAAAAAAGGAGGTTTTGAAATGCAGAAATGGTCGAGCAATTCGGAAGATGTGTTGAATGCTTTGAAGGATAATGAAAGTGATATGAAAGACAAAATTGATATTAAATTAGACAACATTATTAAGATTTTAGGACTAACATGGAATAGAAAAGAAGATACCTTTAAGGTCACCGTCAACTTACCAGAACTAAAACATCCTGTAACAAAAAGATCCATACTATCTGACGTCGCTCGCCTTTTTGATCCATTTGGTTGGCTATCACCGGTGGTCATAAGAGCTAAAATAATGATACAAAGACTATGGCTGTGCAATCTTACATGGGACCAAGAATTACCTTCAGACTTAACTACAGACTGGATAAACTATAGAGATTCCTTAATTGATCTAGAGATGATTCAAATTCCACGATGGCTACATATTTCACCTAAATGTAAAAGTGTTGAAATACACGGATTCTCAGATGCCTCAACTACATCATACGCGGCTGTCACTTACCTGAAGGTTATAGAAGAGGACGATACGGTACATGTAACGATGATAGCGTCTAGAACAAAGGTTGCGCCCTTAAAACAATTGACAGTACCTAGACTTGAACTATGCGGTGCGGCCTTACTGGCTGAAGTTCTTGAAGACCTGCAACAAATATTAGATGTGCCTAAAAAGAATATTTTTGCATACACAGATTCGATGGTAGTTTTATCATGGCTGCAGTCACACCCGAGTCGCTGGCGTACTTTTGTTGAAAATAGAGTGGCTGAAATACAAAGAGTTGTAAATAATGATCAATGGAGATACATACCGACTGGAGATAACCCCGCTGACATCGCATCTAGAGGCGTGGAAGCTGGTCAACTGAAAGGCAACGAAAAATGGTGGAGAGGCCCTAGTTGGTTAAATAGTAAAGAAGCTAAACAAGAAACGTATAATATTCCAGTGACTAATCTAGAAATAAAGAATTCTTTACATGTATACATACAAAGTGAAGAACAACCTATATGGGAAAGATTTTCTTCAATTTCTCGATTAAAAAGAGTACTAGCATACTGCAGGAGGATTTCAACTAAAAATGAAATGAGAGGAGAAACATATTTAACAAATCTTGAAATGGAAGAAGTTTTACTGAGATGTATAAAGTGGTATCAAAAAAGAAGTTACGGAAAGGAAATAGACGATATAAAGAAGGATGGCAAGGTACGAAAGAATAGTACTCTTATCACACTTTATCCGTTCTTAGATAAGAATGGTGTATTAAGAGTGGGAGGACGGCTAGAGAACGCCGCAATGCCAGAGAATTTTAAACATCCAATCATCATTCCAAGGAATCAGCATATTGCCAAACTTATAATCAATGAAGCTCATATAAAAACATTTCATGGTGGCATTCAAATGATGATGACCTACATCCGCAGTAAATACTGGTTGATCGGACTAAAATCAGCAGTGAGAAAACACATACGTACCTGCAAAATATGTATAATTGACAAAGCGAAGGTGAAAAATCAGCTGATGGGTCAGTTACCTTCTGTTAGAGTACGCCCACACAGAGCTTTCCTGAATAGTGGCGTTGATTATGCTGGCCCCGTACATATACGAATATCAAAGGGCAGAGGTTGCCGCACAATAAAGGGGTACATTTGTTTATTTGTATGTATGGCAACCCGAGCTATACATTTAGAAGTTGTATCGGATCTCACAGCACAAGCCTTTATTGCGGCATTTCGACGATTTGTATCAAGAAGAGGCCCTTGCCCCCATCTATGGAGTGACAATGGTACAAATTTTGTTGGCGCTGCAAAGGAGTTAAAAGAATTATTCAAGAAGGGTAAAAACAATATGACGCAGGAAGTGGCAGAACTGTTAGCCAATGACGGTACGACTTGGCATTTTATCCCGCCTAGAATGCCCAATTACGGAGGATTATGGGAAGCTGGGGTACAGTCAGCGAAAAGACATTTAACAAGAATAAATAAAAACACTAAATTGACCTATGAAGAAATGGCCACATTATTAGCTCAAGTAGAAGCCTGCCTAAATTCCCGGCCCATCTGTCACCTTGATGACACAATTGACACGCTGGCGCCTCTCACGCCTGGTCATTTTTTGATAGGCGAGCCATTGATCACCGTACCTGATGACACCTATGAAGAGAAAAACGTAAACCTACTCACTCGATGGCATAACATACAGAAGATGACTCAAGATTTTTGGCGGCGATGGCAGTCGGAATATTTAAATACTTTGCAACAAAGGTATAAATGGCAAGTACCAGTACCATCGCCCAATATTGGAGATATTGTTGTTATTAAAGAAGAAGACTTACCTCCCACTAAATGGTTGTTAGGAAGAGTAAAGATGTTGCACCCTGGAACTGACGAACTAGTGAGAGTAGTAACCGTGCAGTGTAAAGGCAATAATGAACTGAAGAGACCTGTTTCAAAACTTATTTTGTTACCTACCAATCCAGATTTTAAATGATTATATAGAATGTTAAATTAATGAATTATAAATATTTAAAGTTAACTAAAATCAATGAAGCATGAATATTTAATGTTAAAGTTTTTGCTTAAAGTTTTTTTTTGAAGATACAGTCCACTTTTTTGATGAGATTTTATAAGAGTTAAATAGTTAATTTTTGATAAGTATGTATTTAAAACTGTTGGTTTTGGTGGGCGGAATGTTCAATGTATAAGATATATTTTAATTCTAAAATTTTAGTAGTCCCAAATAAACCAAGATACAAGCAAGACGTGTGTCATTTATCTCCCTAGTCAATCAATCAAAAATAGACCTTAACACTTCTAACAATTGCCAAAATAATAACAAGTTTACTGTTACTAAAACATAAGAAAACGTGTCTCCTAAGAATCGCAGCAAAATAATCTAAGATTGGCAAGATACAAAGCGATTTCTACCGAGTCACGGATACACGATAATCAGAAAGAAAATCTACAACTTCAACGTTAAATTTACTTTCATCATCATTTAATACTTAAAACGCAATATCAAAACTTTTGAATATTATCTTTCGCCTCAAATTGAACTTCATCTATATCAACTAAAGTTACGAAAAACCATTTGATACGTCTCGACAAACCGTACGTTATTTCAAAACAATTTTACCTTGTCACATCTGTGCAAGCTATACAAAACTAACAAAAATGATGAACTATCTTAGGCACGTGAATTTACTCTAATCACTGACTCTCGCACTCTAATACTGTTTCCATAATTAATCACTTCTTTAGACTTAGACAGGGATTAATTATAGTTCTCTCCATAATCACACAACCACAGATCCTTCCGTCAGATAGCTCCTTTAGACTTAGGCAGCATCCGATAAGTTTCAGTTATACACCTTTATTCTTAGGAAATATACTGCCTTATTTCAACAGATCTATGATTGTATGTCGGAGGTTACCACAACTCACTCTAATCATAAACGAAAGTTAAGCTTGGGCAGATCCGAGAAGACTATTCGTAAAAATAATTCGACACACTAATTAATATTAGGATTTAGGCTTACCCCACTTCTGATGTCGGAAAACGAACAAAACGAAAAGAAGCGCTACTCACAAAACACGATAGAATTAATCACTGGACAGTTACTTAGTACCGAGTCTGTGGGCTTGGGTATAACCCTGGCTTAGTCACAACAAAACCTTAATTCGCGAGTCCGTTCCGTCAGTTACTTTACAGTTACAATGCTAACTCAATTAATACCTAGCTACTATCGACCGTCAGTCCGAGATACGTCCGCGCACCTAGCCGTCCTAACCGTATCTGTGTCACTTGCCATCATCCTACTTCAAGATACAACCTATGGCGCTGCAATCGAATGTCAGTCATTCATTGCTTTTAGCGCCCTCTTTAACAGTACTACCAACATACTTCCGCTACCATGAAGTCATACAAACATCTTAATATTGCAAACTCATCGTTATCGCCAACATAAGGTACAATTATATTTATAAACGTTTTATTATATACGTTGTTTATATACTTAAAAACTAGCAGGAGAGCGCGGTATGACCCGCGCAACTTTCGATCCTGCGGGTATTTCACGATAAATTAAAGATAAAATCCACAACATTCCTTAAAAGCTGTGCTATTCAATGCAAAAAAGCCAAATCCTGATAATTTTGGAGATACGCGCTTTAAATGTTAGAGTATATTGGATCTTCCTTGCTGGACTGGGAGCGAAAGAAAAACATAGAATGTATCACCTGCTTTTCTTGCCGGGCATACCGTAAAAGGCAGTTAAGGGACAGAGGTTTTATCGGCGTTTCTGTGGGCAATAGGCTGAGCCCCTGTCACTGCAAGAGTCTCTCTCCTACATTATTATATCTCTAAATTTGTCAAACGATGTCAAGATGGTTTTATAACCTCTGGTGTTCTGCCTACCCTATGAGGGATACAGGCGTGAAGTTATGTATGTTTTCAACACACTTGCTCGTAAAGTGAGCCTTATTCTATTGAATTTAGAACTATAAATTGGGCTATAAGTCACGCGTGCATAATATATTATACCCTAGTGCATAATATAATGAATCCTACAAAGTTGAATCGTACCTTAGTGCAAATTACATGCGAGTAAACAGAGCATATTTTATTGATCCGGGTAATAACAGCGTGTGTACGTGTAATGGGACAGGGTTACTGATGCGCAGCAGCTAACAGCTGCTTCAAATTTTTATGACCACGTAGGTATGTCTGTCTTTTACTCACAAGTGTGTTGAAAAACGTCGTATGTAACTCGTGAGCGTTGCTAATTACAGTCTCGGCTCATTATTAAGAATCACAGCCTCGACTGTAATTAGCAACTTAGCTCACTTGTTACATAATATACTAATTCATCATGGATAGGAGTGGAGACAACCACTTGCGTATGAGCCGGCTACCTGCTCACTGCGCCACGAAGGCCACGATTGCTGGTTATAGTCTGACAGTTTCACAGATTTCACCTTTGATACTCTACAGTTCAGGAAAGTCCATATTTAAAGAGTTTGCAGCATCGACTCAGGGTTATTTATATGGCAGTAATATAACTACATGATACGTTTCGGTGAGCGTGCGAGTGCTCTTTTTGAAAAAATTGAACTCACTCATTTTTTACAACCGGACGGATCCACCTATCTATCAAAAATGATGTCTAAAATGAATATAGTGTATTGTTTTCACATTCTTCAATTTGTTTAATGGCCAACACAACCGTTTCTATCAATACAATGCAACATATTGAGGTAACGATGTGACTATTTAATTTTGTATCTTCATATTTGTCACGAGATATGACATCAGAAAAGTGTCACAAACACAGATCACAGAGACAATTTTATGCACTTTTGGAAAATTAAAGATTGTGAAAACAATGCATTTTACACATTTTAGAAATCATGTTTCATGGGAAAAAAATTCGAATTCCGTCTTCGATTCTCAAGCTGAGTACAGGTTATTTTTCTAAATCTGTAAACGCAAGTTTTTCGGCTAACAAAAGCGCTGACATAATTCCTAAGGTCTTCCCATGTCTTTTAGGTTCAGACTTTCCCATACTGACTGATGTTATTGGTCCACCCTGTATAGTTGTCATTGCAAAAAGGCGAACAAAATACAGTACCTTTTGGAACGGAACGCCAAGCTGTGGATCTGCCTGCGTCTGTTATTCCTGACAACTACAGTCCTGGTACTTTTAAGTGTCGAGTGAATAGGTATGTCATGAATAAACTTGTACCACCTTAGCCTTTGTGCTCACTTTCCACCAGGTGATATTGAAGATAAATGTTTCATCCTTTTAATATAAAAAAACTATACGATTATAAGCGGTAAAATCCGGTTAAGATCATCTTTTATTCATTTTACATATTTTAAAATTTCATATTTTCTTGTTTTTAATATATTGTACCACGTCAATATTAATGTAATTTTTATTCCTCTATATTTTCGCATTTGCAATAACATTTTTAGTGCGTTAGTATTAGTATTAAAAGAAATTATTCACAAATCAAACAAAAATAACAAATTTAGAGTTGAAGGTGTACAAATGGAAAAACAAAAAGACGTTATTGCCATAAATCTCCACAGATTTACAAAATGGACGTAAGTAAGTACTTACTGTATGTAGGTATTCAATTTATAAATAAAATGTGTTCCAAACCTATAGAGATTTGTCTTTTGTTCTAAGAATGTATAAAAAAAATACAAAAACTTAAATAATATATTATTACTTCGAAGCATACGACTTTTAAAACAAAAAGTTATGAACGGTTAATAAGAGATGATCCTGAAAGGTCAACATAATGTACGAAAGTGACATTTCACCACTACTAATATCTATCAAAAATTGAAATCATTTATTTTTATTTTTGTAACTATTTGGTACATCGCATTATATAGGTATAATCTGACGATAATGTATGTAACCGCTACACCGGCCGGTTACGCTACACGGCACGGCACAAACATAGCCTTCTATGCCAGAGGTCCTGGGTTCGAATCCCGGCGGCGGCGAATATTTGTGTGATGAACACAGATATTAGTCGTCAAGTCATGTATGTTTATATATTTCTTAAGTATATCAGTTATCTAGTATCCATAACACAAGTTCTTTAAGAAACTTAATTTGGGCTAGATAATGTTGTGTGAGTGTCAGAAATATTTATTTATTCATTTATTATTTATATTCTCTCAATTTTTTGAGATGCTGTACAGGTTCTTAGCCAATTTTTTTTTTTTTTTTTTCCGCCAAGGAAAGTCGTTTGGCACCCACTAAAACCAGCTTAAACCAGTAAAGCTAGCTTTAGCGGGAGGAGGATGAATCCTATTACGGACGAATGGGCATTCTATAAGCTGTTAACCATAAGTGGCTAATGGCAAATAGAATGCCCAGACAGTGTGGAGACTCTCTCAGATAGGCTGAGCATACCCACTAAACATCCCCCTTTTGACTCACCTTGATTAAGGTCCTTAGTCATCGTCGGAACGACAGCCAATTGGAGCGAGAGGCTGCGTAGTGAGCGGCATCCTGACGGCTGCCACCAAAAGGAACTGAAAGTGAAAAAAAACAAAGCTAAGATTAGCAGAAATGACAAAGTTGAAACTAAGATATTATCTAGAGTGATCAGACTCACTCTGAGATAGGAATGCTGGAAAGAAGGACTACGTTTAGAAACGTTGAGCTTGCTGGAGTTTCCTGATAAGGGGAGCGAACTTGGTTAGGACCGGAAGAGCACCGTTGAAACCCTCTGGGCTGGCGTCGAGAGCGGCGCCGAAAGCCAAGATCTCGTCGATGGGAGCGAGCTGGATCCAGAACGCCATGCGGTCTTGAGAACCTTTTGCGTTCTGGCACTGGGAAGCCGATTTGGCGGCCGGTTGCGATTGAGTCGCATCCCGGCTGCGCTGACCTGAAACGAAAGAGGTGAAGGCCTTGGGGGCCTTTGAACTGACTGGAGGAGCGTCCGAGCTAGGCTGCGGTCGCTCTCTCCAGTTCTCGATGGGCTTCACGGTAGCCCTGGCAGCACGCGGTGCCTTGGGGCAGCCGCGAAAGTTTGCTGTGTGGCCGGACTGGCCGCACAAGACGCAGGACGGAGCGGTGGGCGATTCGGGAGTGCGAGAGCACTCCTTAGTCCCATGCGGATCTAGGCACTTGACGCACCTAGGGGAAGCATGACAATTTGCCGCCGCATGACCATACAATTGGCAGCGGTGGCACTGACCTGGGAAACCTCGTTTGTGTGGAGCTTCGACTCGGATGTTGGAGAGACCGCACACGGTGAGCTTGCCTCTGAAAATGGACTGCCCTTGCGGGCTCTTCGCTAGGATTACTAGCGCAAGTGGGAACTGCTTGCCTCGGCGGCTGTGCATTTTGTGCACAGATTCGACGGGGAAGCCTTGAGAAGACAAGTCCTCTTGGATTTGCTCGTTCGAGAGCTCGAACGGCACGTTCCTGAGGACTGCACGAATCTTACGCTCCTCAGGGAGGGCGTAAGTGTGGTACTCGAGCTTCTTGTCAGCAAGAAGCCGAGTGAAATTCCTGAAATCAGAAATTGAGCAGACAACGACCTTAATAGAGTCACCCACATTGGATGCCTTGCTATACTGGATCTTCGGGGAGTGCGTTCCGCAGAGAGCTGAGACCTCGGTCCAGCGGCTCTTGTCCCGTAGGAAGACGGGAGGCGGAGACTTGACTTTCGGCGGAGCCGAATCTGGTTGCGACGCAGGCTGGGACGCCGGGATCGCTGAAACAAAAGGCGCAGGAGCAGACGCCGGTGCGACATTTTGCGGAGCAGGGACAGCGGCTGGAGCAGCTGAAACGGATGGAGATAAAGTCGAAGAAGCCTCTTTCTTCTTCTTCTTTGATTTGGATTTTTGCGAACCTCGGTGAACGGAGCAGGAGATTCTGGAACTAAAGGAGCGGAGTCGGAATCGCTACCCGGCGGGGTAGTTTTCCGTTTGCACGCGGAAGAATCAACCGACATGAAGTCTGACGTAGTATCAACACACTCGACATCTGGGGACGCCGGAGAATCTGTTGGGAAAGAAAGAGAAGGCGGAGTGGCCGGGAGGGACGCGGGAGGGACCTCGGTGGACTGAGGTGGCGAGGCCTGAAGGGCCGGGAGGGGCGCTGGTGCGTGGCCCTGATAAGACATGAGAATTTGTTGTAATTGGAGCTGCAGTTGTTGGAATCGGAGATCCATAATTTGACTTACCTCAGCCCGAAGCTCTTCTTTCGCTTGGGCCATAGCCCTGGATTTGACGGAGCACTCCATCGAACCCGGGGAACCTATCCTACTCTGAAAAAGAATCCTATCCTAACTGGGGGGGGGGCCTACGTGCCGGTGAACGGCGAAGTGGCTGCACAAACTGCGCTGAAATAAAGATCAACCTAACACGGACCTATTACCGATGAACGGCGGACGATCAGGCTTCGTTGGCACGGTTACGTATCCACCTGAACAGCGATGCTTCGGCCGGCAGCAGTCGGGTCCGCCCTGAAAAGGGCAGATGAATTAGCCCCGACACTACACAGCCTCCACAAGAGAAAACTTTCCGAAAGAGCTTAACTTGGCACCTGACCCGCACGAGTGCGGGGGAGGGAACAAGGGCAGCGCAATACGAACACTCGGGAGCGGCCGCAGACACGACCGTTCGGGAGCGAACGCAAACGGGAAGTGTTTTTGCTTTGTTCTTAGCCAAGACTGGGACATCTCTTTTATATGAAGGGCGGGCTAGACAGGCAGACTCTGAAGGGTGCTGCCATCTAGCGGATTATTCACCTTACCACACGTTTAACTAGGTACAGTAGGACTCCACGCGGGTTTAGTATGCAATAATTGTGCTAAACTTGACAAAGATACGAAAGAAATAAACAAAACAACATATAATTGGTACTTCTGTCATATAATAGTCAAGATATTCACGTTATGATTTAAGCAGTTTTTTATAAACATTTGAAGAAATCGCAAATTGAGACATAAATTAATTTATGATTTTGAAATGTTACTCTTTAAACCTAAACTTTTTATTAAACCTGATTCTTATACTTATTCGTCTTATAAAAAGACCCCACTTTCTTAATACAAATTATTTATCCAAGGTTATCAGGAAGAAATTTCTTGCCAGCAGCGGTAATACTGCCAAATGCGCAGCAACGAAATTGTATTCTTTTGTATCCCATTACAATGAAAATATTTCAAGTTTTAATATGTAATTACTGATCTAGCGATAGTCGAATATTATAAAAATAAGAACTTCAGTTTTAAAATTCTTATTTTTATAATTTGCTTTTAATTACGAATAAAGAATTTTTTTATGTAAATTAACGCATAATAGAGTTAGTACTAACCTAACCTAAGGTGGTTTCTGTTATGCTTATAGTCTTAATTTTTTAACCCTGTACATTTTAAAACGTATAAATAATCCGTATTATACATCTAAACCTTGCGTATTCATTCACTACCATGTAGTGATTGTATACTTTTTGACTGTGCCTACCATTGGTGACGCCCGTATAAAAAATCTTGAAGTAGGTACTTATTTAATTTAGTTTCATAAAAAGCGGGACTTTAAGCGAGGCCAGAAAAAAAAACACAAAAAAAAAAACAAAAACGACTCCATCACAATGATTTTTGAAATTTGAATTTAAGGAATTCATATTTTGAAATAGTGTGGCTAAATGTTAGCGTAGTATTAGTGCTAACGATTTCAAATTTAGAGTCAGGTTTTGAATTTATGTGGAACTTCCTGTTCGACTCGTATTAGGTCATATTTTGAATAATGCGTTCGAAAATTCTGACAATTCAAATTGCCATCGTCAAAGGCAAACGAACTTTAGGCTGAATACCTTAAAATTTGTTTTTTTTTAATACTCTTTTGTTGTTTGCATTTGAAATTGGTGTTTCATGTTGATTTGCATACGAAGCGAATTTGCAAGCGTTGAGTTGAGCTGTTTGATTACTTTGTCGCGGTATTTTGGGAGTAGAGAGAAAGATTGGGTTTAAAAAAATGTTATCTGTGGTAGATAAATAGTTGCGCAGAGGATAACAAAAAAAATTAATTACAAAAACTTAAAACCCGACTGCGGTGTACAGTAAGTTCAAACGAAAAAGCGCGAAACAAGCACATAACACTATAAGAGCTTTTAAATTGTATTTGTAATAAAAAATAGTAGCAGCACTCAATTGTTTAAATCCGTCCGGCAGTTCAGTAGAAATCAGGGAACAAGAAACAGACATACATACATACTTACATACATATCTACGCGCTGAAAACATAACCCTCCTTTGCGTGCCGCAGTCGGCTAAAAAGAGAAGACATCAAAAGGAATCTTACTTATATTATAAATAGGTAAAAAAAGATTGCATGGATGTATGAATGTTTGCTCCTCAGTCACGGCAGAACGGCTGAAAGGATTTGGATGAAATTTGGCATGACAGTGTACAGCGTGGAATAGCACATAAACCTCTGTCCCTTAACTGAATTTTACAGTATACCCGGGAAGAGAAGCAGCTGGTACATTCTATGTTTTTCTTTCGCTCCCAGTCCAGCATGGAAGCTTATTTACCTTATTTATAAGTATCATTATTGCCTTTTGATTCAATTTTCTTATTTCTTAGCTCAGACTGAAATGAACTCCTTTGAATAACCTTTCTCGAGACAAATATAACATCTGGTTCGATCAAATAAACTTAAAAGGATGAGAAGTTTTGCTTACAATGTGTACAATGTTAGGTAATTGAGTACATTTTCCTCGTAAAATTTTATCAATTTTGTCAATTGTTTGTACGATTTCAAATATCGTTTTATAAAAGGTTTTTCAATTTTAAAAACACTTAGTAGATTTTCATGAACTATCGTTAAATTTCGAGTTTGTATGATGATTGAGTAAATTATAAAAAATAATATGATAAACAGTTTTAAGTATTTTTTATTTGAAATCATTAAAATCAAGTTTTGTTGAAGAAAATACCGATGATAATAATGACTTTCAAGAATAAGGCGACTTCAACAAATGCTTCTCACGAAGGGTTCCGTTCCTTTATCTAATATATTAAAAATAACATTAAAAATCTTAGTAAAGAGGACCTTTTCGGCCCCCTTAATAAATAGCAAAATCATCTTTTTTGTTGTGATGTGTGTGGGTAACCAGAACAAGGAAATCAAGTGGGTTAAGGAAGCCCATTTGCCTGAAAAGACAACCCAGAATAGAGCATCCTGGCGCAAAAGAGTGAGGAGACCCGACCCCAAATAATGGGACAAGGCAGGACCAAGAAGTAGCGCCTCGCTTCTTGTAATTACGGGTTCGATGTTGTCTGTGAGTACGGCGATATAAAAATCACGCGAAAAAACATCTATGTCAGTATTAAAACACCTTACTACACACAGAAAAATATAGTTTTGTCACAATTTTGCTAACACTGCATAACTTTGAATTAATATAAATATAGAATTTCATGAATAACACGTAATATAAGATTTTTTATATTACTCTAATTAAAAAGTGCTAGGTATAAATATCGTATAAGAATTTTGACACAAACTAAGAAGTCTTATATTTCCCGTTCCCGTGGTAATTTCGGGGATTCCTTCCTTAGGCCGTATACAGAAAGAAAGCTGGAAACTTATAAGCGCTTACCGGCGCTTGACAGCGCTGGTTCGTTCTACACAAAGGAAGCAGGTTGAGGCAGACCAAGCAAAATGTCGGACTCATCGGACGATGATTTCCCAGCGCTGACCAGCGCGTGTTGAAGCTTGTCGGCACCGTTCAGTGCTTATCGGCGCGCGTTCATATATTTTCCTGCGCGGGTCACCAGCGCTGTCAAGCGCTGGTAAGCGCTTATAAGTTTCCAGCTTTCTTTCTGTATACGGCCTTAGTATACTATGCACCCCAATACCCCAGGAATGTATGTACCACTTTTGAGCCCTCCATGTCCTGTATACAGGGTTAATTTTAATTAGCGCATCATTTCTTGCATTCAGCCTCTCCACATCAAACATTTGTTCTACGACTGTACATGGCTGTTCGTTGTCTGTCAGTCACTCAGTCAGTAACGGAACAGTTTTATTATATTGATGAACCCTTGAAGTTATTCCGTCCAATTATCGCAACCGTCCCCTAAGTGAAAGGTTTTACTTTTTTTTTTAATTCTTTATAGGTAATGTACAATACCATCCATGTCGATGAACATATACAAAGTACTCTGAACGCAAAAAGTAAACAATCGAGATTTTTTCAATTTTGAATTTAGAATAAGAGGTTTAACATGTAGGTAACCCGTTCTTAGCTAACGGCGACGAAGCCCGCGTTATAGGCTGTTTTTGTGTCACTATGTTGACAAGTTGACGTTGACTTTGACCTTTTGTAAATTAAAAAAACTTTTAAAATACTTGCTATTGTTGTGTTGACAACCGAATCCGTTATTCCAAAAATGTTAATTATAAGACTTAGCCATTGTTGTGATTCGATCGGAGTCTTTGAAGAATCTTAAATACATTACTTTTGTGAAACTTATTATTTTTTAAATGACATAATTTTGGTAATTTCACTGCAGATAATTCTTTGAACAAAATGAGCATTTAAAATTGGCGCGAATCCTTTTTGGAATGAGCTGCCTGTGGCTATTTGACCAGCGCTAGTTAATTTTAAAAACTTGTTTTAAAAAAGCTCATTATTTATTTATCCTAAAATGGAGTAGTCAATTGGTAATTCAATTTTGAAATTTGTTTTTTTTTTTTAATTTGTTTGTTTATCATGTTTTCTTATACATGTGTGTATGTTTATTGGTACAGTATGAGATAGGTGCCTAAATTAAAAATTATGTTTGAACGAGCCATGCCCGCGACTTCGTTCGCGTGGGCAACGAAACATATCAATGAGTTTTTTGTGTAAAATGCTATTTGTGTAGAACGTAATTTATCGAGCATACCGGTATTAGTACTACTGTCCCGGCGCGGGCCCTTTGTGGCTAATAACGATAGAAAGCCAATTGTGTCTCATTAGCGGTGATTAAGAGGGTATATGATATCTTTTTTCGCGGCATCGCTCGCGTTCTGTAAGTTTTTTATAGTAGATTTCTACTTTGGCACCGGAATGCTCAGAAAGATAATAGTAACGACAGATAGACACCGTACGACATCAATTGAGAGCTTCAGCATACACGACATTATCAGTGAGGCCGTCCGGAATATGAACATAAAGGTTTCTTGGACTACCTGCTCACGCTAAAGCTGACCATGTGAAAAACAACTCACGCTAAGATCGACGCCAGCAACGCCTAGACTCTGATTTTGTGCCTTATTTATTTTCATAGCGTAACATAAAGCTACTGGAAACTGTACTCTCTTAAACTGAAATAGGAAATTGCTCGGAATTTAATGAATTGTAGGAATCAAAACACTTTCCCCGGCACATAAACCGGTTAAAATGTCTGCCTCAATTATGTGAACACTCACGAATAATCTGCGCTTTATCACTATTATTAGTAATGCCATATACAGGATTTTCTGCGCGATCGATAGGTATTTTAAACATAGTATGAGCTGTTTTTCCTCCTGGTAACAATTTCGGTGCTATTCCTAATAGAATTTCTCCCAAAGTATTATCAACACGCCGACCATTCATTTTCTCACGACGACTTCCGTGCTTCGGAGGGCACGTTAAGCAGTCGGTCCCGGGTGCTGTATACTTGTATACAGTAGTCGTTAGGGATTGTCAGAAGCCACTTTGGCACCCTGAAAATTCTGACATCCACCACCCAGCACTGGGCCAGCTTGGTGGATTATGGCCTAAGCCTCCTCGACACCCAGAGGAGAGACTCATAGCCCTGCAGTGAGCTCATTACATGGAGTTGTGATGATGATGATGATTATCAACACTAAGGCAGACACGGTCGTATCACAATTTTTGCTCGGATGTCGTATTTGAAACTCTGTTTTCCAAAGTTTCTAATAGTTCTGTACGATTACAGTTAGTTTCTGCAACGTACTCCCTATTAATACGTTTGAATAGCTATCAACACTGATTTACGGCTAAGATTAAATATGAAATCTATATAGTCTACGTCTTATAAAAGTAAACCATAGTATCTACGTAATTTAAAAAAATAAACACAATAACAGAAAATAAAATACCTACCTAATTAAATAAATAAATTTCTGATGATAAAAAACTAAACTCAATAAATGAGCAAATCCCTAAAAACTAATATCTATACGAATGACGAATCCTACCTAATCTATACTAATATTATAAAGAGGAAACCTTTGTATGTTTGTATTGAATAGGCTCAAAAACTACTGGACCGATTTCAAAATTTCTTTTACCATTACTTAGAGGGATTCTTCCGAATCCGTATAGGCTACTTTTTATCCCGAAAATCAAGCGGGAATCGAAAAACCGCGCGCAACAGCTATTATAGTAGTATTATAAAATAACCTACGGTCACTACGAACTTTAAAATTAAAATCTATACCTACGACTTATACAGAGTTGATTTGTAGTCATCGGCCAAATTTTTTTACACAATAAGATCATTTATAGGAACGATTTTCGCAAGAAATAAGTATTTATTTTTTTTACAAGGAAATTAATTTATCCGCTAGTATATTAACCATGGCATGGTCACTCTAAATTTCCATTAAAATACAGATGACTACACATTTTGTAATACTACGTCGTCGTATTATCAAAGAAATGCCGCGTCGTAGTAGCTATGTTCATCAACAGCGACTATTTTTAAGCTATTACATAGCTTCTATCGCGGGCCTTGAACGTGGGGACCGAATCCACAAATTCCGTAACGAAAAAAACCTAACACCCCCCACTCCGACCGGCACAGCGGTGATACTTTGATTTCATAACTTCTACTAGGAACTTGTGGAACTTCATATTAGATCAAACATTACTGCATTAATAAAATAAATAAATAATGATAATTGCATAAGTTGATAAAAAATGCCATGCAATAGCTTTACCGCGGCAGTCTGCGAGTGCCACACGTCTTTTTTTTTAAAGTTTGTGGTTCCATATTTCTACTTTTTTGTACTGACATCAAAATAAATATGCAGGTACGTTTATATCGTATCAAAGAAACTAACATTTAAATTTGGCTGGTGACGAAAAATCAACCCTGTTTAAAAATAAAACTAAATAGCTCTACCTTAAACTGTACTACCAAAAGGAATTAAAAGGTCGCACTGAAAAGCACGGTTTAGAATTGCAAGTTGTAGTTAAAACATACAATTTATAGAATTCTAATAAGAAGAACGAACACTCGCTACTTGACTTGACACTTTCGAATCAAGCTAACCCTTAAGTTTTATCTCTCCATTTTGTTACACGTTGTATTAACAGCTTCTATGTGATTTTTTTGTGATTCCTTTCTTCAAAGGAATCAACAAAATATTTGTATATCTGTATTAAGACGCTTACTTTTTGTTGTTAAAAACTTTGTACAGTATGGGGACATCTATCTATCTATCTTCTATCTTCTATCTATCTATCTATATCTATACTTATAATAAATCTGTAGAGAGGTCAATTCTGTACATGAAATATTTTTTCAAAATAGCTATCAGGGGGTGATTAGTGATCGATACTGATGACAAAAATGCATTCAGTAAAATTTTTGTCTGTCTGTCTGTCTGTATGTTCCTTATAGAAACAAAAACTACTCGACGGATTTTAACAAAACTTGGTAAAATTATTCTTCATACTCCTGGGCAGGTTATAGTATACTTATTATCACGCTACAATCAATAAGAGCAGAGCAGTGAAGGGAAATTTTGGAAAAACGGGAGAAGTTACTTCATTTTTTAAGCTTCCGTCGCGTGTGCAGCCTTAATGGTTAAAGCTACATAGAAATCATGTATGACAGGAATATTCTTCATAAAATTATATAAAAAATATCCCACAACAGTATATGTCTATATTTTACTGTTGACTCACAATAACACGTGTAAATCCCGATAGCTTTGCAGTTCGGAGCTTTCTTATTATATTTGTTTCCTCTTACGTTTATAATACTCTCACTCATCCCTAATTAAAAAAAATTAACATTATTACCTATTCAATAAAAAAAGAATCATAGAAATCGGTATAGAAACACCAAACTTATACATAAATTCGCTAATAACCCATCGCGCGTGAATACTGAATGATATAGGGATTATTTTTGCGTAACGGTTGCCACGCTCGACACGGCTCGCGGTGGTAGGGTATAAAAAGGCGGGAGGCGAGCGCATGCTTTTGCGCGATTTAATATAGGTAGGTACAGAAGGAACAAGCGTTACATTACCTGTCAAATTTCCCCAACCAATTTTAACTTATTATCGAGGGCATAGAGTTCATATTCAAGTAAAAAATTTTGACAGATTTGTAACGCTTGTATGCCTTCTGTACATACAGAGATAAAATGGCAATCAAGGTTTTGTTTATTTCATGATCGTTTCTGCCTCTTGGAAGTCAGAAACCGTAGATTTCTTCGGAATAAAAAGTAACGTATGTGTTAACTACTATACCAAATTACATTAATATTGGCTTAGCCGTTTGGCAGTGAAAAGCAGCCATACATAACTATAGTTTGTATTGTATGTACACTGATAATGGCTGGATGGATGAATTTTTGCTATTCTTTCACGCAAAAACTACTTAGCTTTACCTAGAATAACAATAAGCTAAGTATAATTAATGAAGATATTGCATGAATTAAGTAAAATTGAAGGCATTAAATGAAACACTTTTTAACCGGATTAATGGCGTAGGTTTAATTTATATTTTACATTTTAACTCGACGTTTCGGTGTCTTTGCAGACCCCGTGGTCACGAGCGACTGTTAAAATGTAAATATACGCGATAAAATCGGTTAAAAAGTGTTTTAGTTAATATTCATACATAATAGTTATCGCGAAAACTTAAGACAATATTAAAATTTAAGGCACTTTGGCACCCGATTTGTTTATAACGCTATGTGCCTTTGTAATGATAGACAGTTACCTACCTATGTTTGTGGTTAGGAGTTACACATATTATATGGGCGAAGATTCTTCATTTTTATTTTTGTTATTAAAGATAGTTAGGACCTTGGAGAACAAAAGAACCTACTCGAAATACTAATTCAATACAGACGAAGTCGCGGGCATAATCTATGTAATATACCTACCTACCTATACTTTTTCACAAAACCTAGGTGAAACTGCGGATCACTGCTTTGTTGTAACAGTTTTTGAAGTAATTCTGTCTGTTTATCTATCAGTAACGCTTTCACAGCTAAACTACCGAGTTGATTTTGACGAAATTTAGAATAATGTAAGTTTTAACTTCAAGGAGGATATAATAATAGTATTTATCCAACTCTAATAAACGGTATCCACGCGGACGAAGTCACGGGTCACAGCTAGTTGATAATATGATTGGCTTTTAAAGAAAGACAGCAAATCAATGAGTAAGAAGAGTATATCCGATTACCGAAAATAGCTGAATAATTTATAGCATAAGTTTATGACGTCGTGTTTGGCACTGGTGACACTGGTGACTGAAACATTGCACTTCGATAAAAAGTCGTTGCAGAGCAACAAAATATAATAATAATAATAATAAAACTCTTTATTGTACACCAACATGGTTACATAGTATAAATGAAACAACAATTACAATTAACATACAAAGGGCGGCCTTATCGCCGAAGCGCGATTTCTGCCAGACAACCCAGGCATTGGAGAAAATTTACGTGGGCGAGGTGTACGCCTAGTAAAATAAACTACATACGAATAATTACATACATTTACATAAACGTTTACATACATAACTATATACTATATAAATAAATAAAATATTAATACATATATAAATATCTATATTATGTCGATAGCTAAGATGGACAGTGTTTCACCTGATAATGACGTTTAAGCATTCGTTTAAAGATGCGCGGTGTGCGAGCAAAGCGGATCTCAGTCGGGAGCTCGTTCCATAACGACACCGATCGAACAAAAAAGGACTTACCTAAAAATGTGGATGTGTGCGATGGTGTCGTCAGGAGTAAATTTGATGAGGAACGCAAGTTACGGTCGTTATTGGTGTACCGATATTTTAAACGGTCTTTAAGATAGGCAGGTATCGCTTTGTCGTACAGAATACGGTAGACTAGAGAAAGAATGTGAGTATTCCGGCGAAGGCGAATGGGGAGCCACTTGAGATTATTGCGGAAATCAGATATATGGTCGTATTTGCGTAATCCAAATACAAACCTTATGCAGAGATTTTGTAGCCGCTCAAGTTTATTAAGAAGTTCTTCAGTTAGGTCTAGATAGCTGGCATCAGTATAGTCGAGAATAGGAAGAAAGAGAGATTGTGCAAGCGTAATTTTAGTGGCAGTAGGGAGGAAATTACGAAGACGCTTGAGCGAATTCACCGCGGCAAACATCTTCCTGCTCAGCTCAGTGACTTGTGGTTTCCAAGACAACGTGCGGTCAAAGATAACTCCTAAGTTTTTCACAGTCTCACTGTATGGTATCGAGATACCGTTAAATACTACAGGAGGAACTGTGTTCCAGTTAATACGTGAAATCATGTTGTTACTTCCAATTATACTCGTGTTTCGTCCGAAGAGACAATCTGAAAGAAATGATTATTTCATTTGTACTTCTTAGTCTTAAAAATGTCTAAGAGGTCAAGTGAAAATGAGTTATTCAATAATTTCAAGAAAGTTACTAAAAATCGAAAGACGTCGTTCTTGAAAAAGAATATTACGAATATAATCGTCGTCATTTGAAGATTCCTGGAATTCCCATATACACAGAACAGTAAGTACTTTCAAGAAAATGTAATATTTTATCCAATAATTTGATATCTAGATAATAATTTTAAACAACGTATGTTTAAAATGATTCTCAATCTACCCTCATTTTCTAAGTAATTCAATTTGATAAAACCAATTATTAAATAAAACCATTGTGCATAAGGACAGTTTCAAGAGCTGATCCGACGCATATTGAACATTGCTAATTGCACCAGGACTGCTACAAGGGCTGCTCCGATGCTTACCGCAAATATAAACTACTCTGTGTTCAGGATATATTGCACCAGGACAGCTACCAGGGCTGCTTAGCCGGATAGCATACCTTGGTACTTGCACCAGGACTGCCACTAGGGCTGCTCCGATGCTTACCGCAAATATACACTGCTCTGTATTCAGGATATATTGCAACAGGACAGCTTTAAGGGCTGATCCGCCGCATATCGTACATTGTTACATTCACCAGGACAGCTACAAGAGCTGCTCCGCTGCAAAGCATACGTTGGTACTTGCACCAGGACTGCCACAAGGGCTGCTCCGACGCTTACCGCACATATAGACTACTCGGTATTCAGAATATATTGCAACAGGACAGCTTTAAGGGCTGATCCGCCGCATATCGTACATCGTTACATTCACCAGGACAGCTACAAGGGCTGCTTCGCTGCATAGCATACGTTGGTACTTGCACCTGGACTGCCACAAGGGCTGCTCCGACGCTTACCGCACATATAGACTACTCTGTACTCAGGATATATTGCAACAGGACAGCTTTAAGGGCTGATCCGCCGCATATCGCACATTGTTACATGCACCAGGACTGCCACAAGGGCTGCTCCGACGCTTACCGCACATATACACTACGCTGTATTCAGGATATAATGCAACAGGGCAGCTTTAAGGACTGATCCGCCGCATATCGCACATTTTTTCATGCACCAGGACAGCTACAAGGGCTGCTAAGCCGCATAGTTAATAATAAATTGATGATGTTGCGAACGATAGCAAACTACCTATTAAATTTATCGTCTGTTAACAAAAACTTCAATGAATAGAGTATTATAATACTAAAATAATAATATTATAGGAATTAAGTATTACGATAAAAAAAAAAATATTAAACTAACAATTAAAAGTGCAAATTAAGTGCTTTTTCTATTGTCCGGTAATTTCCAGCTGGGAAATCATCGGCTCTTCCGAATGAAGCGAATGTGGATTAAATTTTATTGAAAATAGATAGCGAAAAGAAAAACAGCATTTTGCAAGTATCATCACGTCACTAATAAAGATAGGTGCTATATCAGAAAGTAAATCCTGTGAAAACTAATTTCTTTCAAGCATATTTTTACGCACTAAACAATCGATAAAATGAGATTAATTTCAAAAATCTAAACTTTATTAGCCATTTTAAAATTGAAGGTTTTCAAACTGCTTTAAAACTAAGTAGTAGTATTATCTTAAGTTTTCACGATTCATAATTTAAATAAAACTACTTTTTAACCGGATTAATCGCGTATAATTTATATTTTACATTTTAACTCGACGTTTCGGTGTCTTTGTGTTTTTCTTATCAACCCGCGTTAAAGAACACATAGCTGACATTAAAAACCGAAGAGTAACCAAGTCTGCAGTTTGTGAGCATTCCATAGACAAGCCCAACCACTACTTAAGGTTTGACTCTGTGAAAGTTCTATCTAGGGAGACACATTATATACCTAGAATGATCAGAGAAGCCATTGAAATTAAAAAGCACCCTAATTTCAACAGAGAGGATGGTTGGAAACTATCACCAGCATGGGACCCTATTCTCAAAGATATTAAGTCAAACATCCAGCAAGCAGCACGACCTGAAACTCGAGACACTGTCAGCTCATTTTGTGTAAACCCTGAACGCTACGCTCGAAGACTGAGAAATAGATGGAGATGATGTATAACTTTTTCCACTATCAATCTGACGCCTGACACCTCAGTCGCTCGTGACCACGGGGTCTGCAAAGACACCGAAACGTCGAGTTAAAATGTAAAATATAAATTATACGCGATTAATCCGGTTAAAAAGTAGTTTTATTTAAACTAAGTAGTATCTCAGAATTGCTATATAATATGGCCATGATTGATATTAAACATGCTATTTGACTGCAAATGTAAAGGTATTAAAAATGCTGATAAATTAAAATACTTAGGGCTCATGATTGACAGTAAACTAAGCTGGAACTTACATATAGATCTTGTATGTGATAAACTGAGATTTACACTAGGAAAGTTTTATCATTTAAAGCATGTAGTAAATAAAAGGACATTATGTATGATCTATCATGCACTGGCTGACTCAGTTTTAAGCTATGGAATAACTAGTTATGGACGAACCTGTAAAACAAATCTTCACAAAGTTATATTCTTGCAAATCAGATTGCTTAAACAACTAGATAATAAAAAAAAAAAAGGCATGTGGCACTCGGAGACTGCCGCGGTAAAGCTATTGCATAGCATTTTTTATCAACTTATGCAATTATAATTATTTATTTATTTTATTAATGCAGTAATGTTTGATCTAATATGAAGTTCCACAAGTTCCTAGTAGATGGCGCTGATTGTTTATTAAAGCCCGCATGTAAAGTTATGAAATCCATGATAAACTTAAATTCTTAATAGCGCTTGAACATATCATTGTTTGGATACCCTCCAAGTATATAAGCCATATGCCTGTCTAAGACAAAGCATAAGAAAATCAATCATCATTGTGCTATAAACCTCTAACTATTATGGTATTAGAAACAGAAGTATATAACGCCATAAATATATAATGAAAGGAAAAAAAAAACACTTAACTGTAATAGATAATAGTAAGCTTAATTGAGAATTAAGACAAATAAGTAAGTAGAAGAAAACAAATTTATAAGTAATATCTCGATTACAAAGAAATTGTAAGAATCTTTAGGGTTCGTAATTAACGAAAGTAAAAGTTGCCTTACACCATCTACATCCTGCTAATTCTTAGGATATTATGTAATAAATTCAAATAAATTAGAGATTTCTTGGCCTCCAGAAAAAAGAAATCTTACTAAATCTGAAAGAATCATATTTCTCTCAATACAACGTTGCACCATTACAAAGTTTGCCTACCTGGTTGGTTTGCTGGTCATTTGGAAGTAATCTGCTGGACCTGCCATCGAATATTGGTGGCTTTACAGAAAACGTTTCGAGACGTGCAAATTTCTAAATTTAAATAGAACCTTGACTATCACAGTAACATGGATATTTCAAAACATTACTGCCTGATTTTCAATGGTGGTACAAAACCATTTATCATTGTGTACATAGAATCTTGGAAGAGCAATACAATTTAGAAAATTACTCTGAACCTCAACTTCGGGGTGGGAGGCAGCATGCAATGGTGAGGTGGCTAGTGGACTATGGTCTATTGAATAATAATAAATAAATAATAAATACTTCTGACACTCGCACAACATTATATAGCCCAAATTACGATTCTTAAAGAACTTGTGTTATGGATACTAGATACCTGACATACTTAAGAAATATATAAACATACATATTGAATAAATACATATTTTTTATTAGAGTAAACTTAAATAAACATATAAACTAATATATGTGTTCATCACAAATATCCGCCGCCGCCTCGATTCGAACCCCTCCCGTCTGGCATAGAAGGCAATGTTTGTTACCACTACACCAGCTGGTCGTCGTTTTGAGGTGCGTAAAGCGTAAAATGTACATTAATTATTAATAACTGCTTGCTTCGTTTAAAGCTCAGAAAAGATTTGCAAAAAACTATAATAAGAGTCAAATATTACTTAAAATGCCGTTTTATATATAAATCACATTGGAGGTGTCCAATTACCTCACCTCACTAGAATAACAAGAGAAATTTGGCAGTGGTGCGATTCGCGAGGATTATTTTTTTTCACTCTTCATATATCCGGTCTAAGGATAATATGATTGCCGATGCTGAATCCAGAAGTATTCACAAAGACATTTAATGGGAATTAAGTGAACAGGCTTTTAAATTGATTACACTAAGTTCGATTCCCCTAATATAGACTTATTTGCTAGCCGCGTAAATATGAAGTGCTCACTATAATGATCATTGCATATAGACCTTGATGCATATGCTATAAATGCATTTACTATTAGATGGTCCACATTCTATTTTTATGCCTTCTCACCTTTTGCAATTATATGAAAATGTTTAAAGAAAATAATTGCTGATCAAGCTACGGGTATAATTTATAGTCCTTCATTGGGAGAGCCAGCCATGATAATCACTATTTCAACGATTACTCGCACCGAAATGAATTAGGTATAGGCATACACATGATAACGGCTTGGACATGTATACAGCAAGTGTGCCTACGGTTCTCTCGTTCCTTTCAAAATATTCTGTAATGGATCTCAATATGGGTCACCCAATAGCTATAGAGCTGCTTTATCCTTGATTTTAGGTTACGAAGTAACAAATGATGGTAACATCAAAAGATTTTTCAAAGTTGTATTCAGACTTAGGCCTCCCCGTCCTAAGTACGATGTTATCTGGGACACCATAGTTGTTTTAGACACCTTATCAACTAGTATCCTAACGATACGTTAAGTTTAGAAAAGTTGCCTTAAAAGTCAGTTACGTTAATAGCAATAACAACTGCCCACTGAGAACAAACTATATCGAAAATTAATGTATTAAGTTTAGAGCCATCAGAATTACATATCAGAATAAAAATTCCGGATTTAATTAAAACATCAAATAACATAAAAATCAAGTTATACCTATATTCTTACTTAAAGAATACTAAAGAATTGCGCCGTTCTCATAAAAACCTTATAATAAATAAGCTTCAGAAAACCACTTAGGTAGTGGACAAACAATAGCTCGATGGGTTAAGGCAACTCTTACAGATTACGGCGTAGATGTCTCTATTTTCACTGCACATAGCACACGCCACGCTAGCATCCCCCGAGCTAAACAGCAAGGCCTAGATCTCGACGCTATTCATAAAACTGCGTGCTAGAGTGAAATAAGCACTGCATTCGCCAGGTTTTACGACCGACCAATTCAAAATAACGAAAGATCTTTGGCAAGCTTGGTTCTGCCGGATCAATAAGAGGATTAGATTTAAATTGTGACTGTGTAATAATAAAAGTAAATGTGTTTTAATTGTTTATCAACAGTAATGTGATTATGTTAATACATATTACTTTAGAAATTGTTTAATAGATATTTCCTCGACTAAATCATCTCTCAAAGTCTACAAGTACAAATGAAATAATAATTTCTTTCAGATTGTCTCTTAGGACGAAACACGAGTATAATTGATGATTAAACGAACTTACCTGTACGTGAAGTTCGATCATAATTATATGAAGTGTTTCGTCCGAAGAGACAAGCATTTATTTCCCGCCCAACCCTCCCAATTTAGTCTCGAAAATATCAAGATTGGACTAGTCTAGGTTACTCTGAACTAAATGACGTAGGATCGCAGCGGAACCGACGATGGGAAAAGGACCGGGAGTTAAAAAGCTTCATTCATTCATTCTTCATTAGAGTGAAGATATCTCAACGATAGTGTGATGTGGTAGTCGCTAGGTACACTACTACAAGTACAAATGAAATAATAATTTCTTTCAGATTGTCTCTTCGGACGAAACACTTCGTATAATTATGATCGAACTTCACGTACAGTTTATAATTGACTGAGTCTTAAGAGGGTTGACTGTAAGACCATGTTTATTACTCCAATCCGATATTCGTTTTAAGTCAGCGTTGTGTTGCAGAATAGTTGCTGGCAGATTCTCGAGACTATTTTGTGTGTAAAGTTGGAGATCGTCCGCATACAGATGGTAGGAAGAAGATATATGGAGAGTAATCGAATTGATGAATAGTGAAAACAGGAGAGGGGACAACACGCCACCTAGTGGCACACCGGCTTTAATATCACGCCAATCAGAGAACTCCGTCTCGGTGGATATACGTTGCCGGCGGCCATGCAAGTAAGAATGAAACCAGTCAATAGTCGATGGAGATATGTTAAAAGACCGTAGCAATTGCAAGAGGATGTCAAAATCTACTGTGCACTTATTGTTAACGTCATAAAATACAATTTATTTATTTATTTATCACTGAACCAACAGCACTTAATAAGCATTTATAATAACAACAATTAAAATTAAACTTACTGCCAATAATAGGTTCACATTTTTTAAATTATACATAATAAAAGTAGACTTTAACAATATTTAAAGGATAAAAAATATATATAAAAGAACATGTTTAGAATTTACAAAATGAAAATAAAAATAAACAATTTTATAAAATGTATCAAATAATATAATACACAACCGGAGCAGTAATACTGTGTGTCATGGGTGGTGTGTGTGAGCGTGTGTGTGTGTGTTTGTGTGTGTGAAAGGATGCGGCTGTAATAATTATTAAGTATCACAATCGCTATATTAATATCAATACTGATACACTCCAAATTTCAAACCCTATTCCAAAGCTTCTGAGTAATATTATTTATAATTTGTCTTTTAAAAGCTAGTTTTGTGTGCTGGAATATATCGATTATCTCAAAATACTGATTATGGCAGCTGAGTATACGACTGATAACCGAGTTCTTGGCATAATTTGAGCGGCTAAAAGGAACGTGGAAGAGGGATCAGTGTCTGGTTCGTCTCACGGGTGTTCTAAGTTGCATAGTGAGTGACAGTAACTCGGGGCTATCAATGTTATTGGTACAAATATCAAACAAAAATAACATCTGCAGTAGGGTCCGTCGTTCATTTAACGGCAATAAATGGTGAACCTCACATAGCTCGTCATATTTCATTTTTTTCATTCGCAAGCGATAGCGTAACGTTTTTAAAAAAGTAAATTGAATTTTTTCTATATTCTCAATGTATTTTTTGTGAGATGGGCTCCAAACAACGCAAAAATACTCCAGAACGCTTCGAACATAGGCATAGTATAATAGTTTTATACAATCCGGATCAGAAAATGGTTTAGTCACCCGAAGTACAAAGCCTAACTTTTGAAAGCCTTTGTGACTGTAGCAGAGATATGCTCTGACATAGTCAATTTGGAGTCAAGGAGCACCAAGGTCCCTAACTGTATCTGAAACAACTAATACTCTACCTTGTAGGCTGTACTGATAAGCAATTTTTTCTTTTTACGTGTATACGTTATTTGAAGGCATTTTTCAACATTGATACTAATGTGATTGGTTCTGTAATACTGACTAACGACTTCAAGATCAGCTTGGAGCTTCGCGGCATCTGCAGCACTTTTTATATGAGCGTATATCTTTGTGTCGTCGGCGTACATTAGATATTTAGCAAACCTAAAACACTTTCCAAAGTCGTACAAATAGGCTATATACAATAATGGACCCATGATTGAACCCTGGGGAACTCCGGATGGGACGCTTAGAAATTCAGATGGATTTCCAGCTAAAACTACAGCCTGGGAACGATTTCTGAGATATGAAGCCATCCAACGAAGAAGATCCCCACGGATACCGAGCTCCTGGAGCTTTCGCAGAAGGATAACATGGTCCACACGATCAAAAGCTTTTTCAAAATCAGTGTAAATGCAATCAACTTGGCCATTGTTATCCATTCCACGAAGTACTTCATCAACGAATATAGCAAGGTTAGTACAAGTCGACCTTCCGCGCACAAACCCATGTTGTTGTGATGGAATGTTGCGAGTTATAACGGGATAAGTGTGTTTATGGACTACCATCTCCATAACTTTTCCCAGAATGTTCAGTTTGGATATAGGTCTGTAGTTATCAATTGCTGTCTTAGCGCCTTTTTTATGTACTGGTACAATATACGCTTTCTTCCATATATTCGGAAAATAGCTTTCACGAAAGCAGCGGTTAAAACTTATAGTTATGGGGACAGCCAATGATTGCGCGCAGTTAACAAAGAAGTAAGGGGGTAATTCATCACAACCCGCTCCTTTAGAGCAGTCAAGTCTTCTTAGCATCTTGAGAATATCGTTGGGTGTGACGTTAATCGTAGTTAAAATGTCGCTGTGTATCGATGGATCCTCTACAAACTCAGGATAGTTTTGAGCGGGTGGACTAAAATTTTTACTAAAAAAAGTGTTAAAAGCATTACATATATCACTTTCATTTGAATAAATTGTATTGTTGTATTGCATTTCATTGGGATAATTTGATTTATTATGTCTCTTTGATTTAATATATTGCCAGAAAAGCTTTGGAGAATGTTTAATTTTCTCTTCTGAGAGTTTTATGTAATTAGAATAACATTCGGGTTCTAACTTTTTAAGGCGAGATGGTAATGTGCTAAATGACTCATAATCAAGTGGATTTTTATATTTTTTCCACAGTCTGTGATATTTTGCTTTTTCTTTAATTAAGTTCACTAGCGGTTTAGTATACCATGCAGGGTAGTTATAAGTATAAGACACAGATTTTATTGGAACATATTTTGTAATAGCCGTATTTAAAATATCATAAAAAAAATCTATACTTAAATGTATGTCTAAATCATTTAAAGATGTCCAGTCATAATCTGTAAAATACTTGTTCAAGCTAAGGTAGTCCGCTTTGTAATAAAACTTTTTGAGTCTGTTGGGTGGTTTAATGCATGGAACAGTGACGTCATCAGTACATAATATGTTGACATATTATGTCAATTGCAGGGTGATGCTTGTCTTCTTTTACAAGAGGCGACCGAGACTTAGCTGTATTCAAAGGAGTATTGGAAAATATTAAATCTAAAATTTTACCATGAGAATTAAATATATTATTGTATTATATAAATCCTAAGTAAATTAAAGTATTTATTAATTCAGATGCTACACTTTGATTTTCCAAAGAACCCCTCTTGAGAAACGTGGGGATGTTATTATTCCATTTTACATTAGGTAAATTAAAATCTCCCGCTAAAACAAAATTATTATTCGGACTGGTACTAATTAATGTTGAGAGGAATGCGGTAAGCTTTTTAATTCGGTTTGGTAGCGAGCGGTTTGGTGGAATATAACAACATATTATATTCAAATCGAACCGCGAACCCAGTGAGCGCGCAGGTATAGTAACCACGATACATTCTACGTCATCGCAGGCGATCATCACTCCGCCGCCGAGCGAGCCGCGATCACCACGGAATACGTCATACTTAGCGGAACTGCACAGCTCAGTGTCCAGAATGCTCGTACATAACCAAGTTTCTGTTAAAATTACATATTTATAATAATTATAATTATAATTAATCATCAATTAATTATAATCTCACTTTCTCGCTTCCTCATTGTTGTCTGTCTTTCTTTAAAAGCCAATCATATTATCAATGTCCCCATACTGTAAATCATGTAAATAAGGGTTTTCTATTGATGATTTGACGAATTGTAACGAGGGGAGCAGATAAACTGCTTCGATCGTGCGATGACCTCTTCTAGGTCACTTTAAAGGATTCCGGTCCAACTACCAAAAGCCCAGAACCGAAACATTTTTTTCGCTCCTTGCTAGGTTTGAACCCGCGACCTCACGAATTAATAGTAGTATCTACCACCACTGCGTCACAGATGTCGTCAAAAGATTTGTAATTTATACAGGGTGTCCCGGCAACTCTTCACGGACGGAGGTATTCTAGTACCTACCCATAAAGATTACAGAAAAATATAAAAAATGAAAAATTCTAAAAAAATATGTTTTTTTTACTACTAGTACTAGAATACCTCCGTGAAGGTATTATATAGGTAGGGTTGGCGGGACACCCTGTATTAAAATCTCATGCAACTTTTTATCTCCACTGAACGGGCAATAAATAATGTTATGCCCGTACGCAGCGAAAGGTCACTGCTTTTAAGATAAATAAATAAAGACTTACCAAAATCCAGCAAACCCGCACAAGCAACGCCGTTCAAGGCGGCGTGGCGGCAAGTATATATTAGATATGTAATTAGGAGGGGAATCAATTGTATAGGTAGGAATGGGGATATGTTTATAATACTTATATATAATAAGCTAGATTGCACTACTTCTCACAAAACTTTCCGATTTGTATTATCGCAAATTTGATTTCCAAAGCACAGTTAACCGGCACAAAATATCAATTACAATGTGTTTTCGAGGCGCCAAGTCACCAGAGTATCAATCCACAATATAACTTTGACGTTTTGACCTCTATCAAAAAACAATTCGTCTTCATTCAATCAAAATCCCAGAGTAGTGCCACCTTTGGGTAACTGGCGCGAATATCCACCTTTTCCTCATAAGTTCATAATTAATGAAAAGACAGCATCGCAAAGACGGTATATCATGCTAATTCAAAAACAGACAGAAATTCAGGTATTCAAAGCAAATGAATTTAATTAACATGAGTCCATTGCTGTGAAATATTAATGCAATCACGAGGAACTTCGTATGAAATGAAATAGATGTTTTTGAACTTCATGAAGAATTATTAGCTGGAGTTTTCTGAGATATCATTTAACGAACGGCTGGTGTAGTGGTAATACACACTGCCATCTTATTTATTTATTTTTCATTGGATTTTATTATTTATTTACACTTTATTGTATGCCATTAATAAGTACAAAAAAAAGGAAATATATATTAACAATTTTGAGATACAATTGGCGGTCTTATCGCTGGAAAGCGATCTCTACCAGACAACCATGGATATAGAAAAATAGTATATGTAGCTTGGAGTTAAAGGCATATCTACTATATAGAATATACACTAAATAAAAATATACTTACATTACAGATATAAATAAATATAAAATACACACATAGATATAATAAATATGTCAATAAGTTTACATAAATATATATTTAAGTACATTATATTAGGATCAGATTACTTCAAAAGCTGACAAATAGTGGGACTTTAGCAGTTTTTTAAAGGATAGGAGTGATTTTGCGGATTTTAAATTTACAGGAACTTCATTCCACAAACTTACTGCTCACATTGTACACATGGATACAAATACTTTTATTATTTTAATACTTTTTAAATAGCACATAAGATACTTTTTATTCCGATATTACCGCGACATTAAAAAGCTAGTACCGTAATAAATAAGTTTTCATCATCATCATCATTTCAGCCAGGAGACGTCCACTGCTCCCTCATCCAGCGTTTACCGGCGACTTGGACCAGATCCTCGGTACATCTTGCTATAAAAACCAAATACCTAAATTTTAATAGCATTAAAATTTATCATCTCAATCAATCCCTTAATGAGCAAATCACTTGATCGTTGGAATGTGATGACATAACATTGATAATTAAATATTCAATCACGTATATAGATACCTTATCTAAACAAATACTTTGTGTTTGCAGATCGTTTAAACTAGATGCTTAAGTCAATATTAAATAAGGAATTAAGCTATAAATACATTTATAGGTAGGTACTCGCAATTGTAGGTAAAGCCCTTTTATCTAACTTAACTTACTAACAATACTTATTAAGAAGTCGTCGTTGCGCCTTGGTTACTGTCCATATCAAACGATATCGCAGGTTAAGCTCCTTCGACGCGGCCGGTAATAGGATGGGTGACCGCGGATCATTTATTTCTTACGACGACTTCCGCGCTTCGGAGGGCACGTTAAGCAGTCGGTCCCAGGTGCTGTATACTTGTATACAGTAGTCGTTAGGGTTTGTCAAAAGCCATTTCGGCATCCTGAAAATTGTGACATCCACCAACCAGCACTGGGCCAGCTTGGTGGATTACGGCCTAAACCTCCTCGTCACCCAAAGGAGAGACTCATTGCCCTGCAGTGGGCTCATTACACGGAGTTGTGATGATGATGAACTTACTAATATTGTAAATGTGCAAGTTTGAATGGATGTTTGTTTCTCAATCACGGCAAAACGGATTTAGTTGAAATTTAGAAAAAAAAATATGTTGATATTCTGGCATAGAAATTGGGATAGTAAAACCTTGTGAAACAGCTAGCGTTGTGCTAAGGGGGGCACGAGTATCGGGGTTACCTGATGCTAAACGGACGCTGACGGAAAACCAGCGTTGCAACGTTCGCAACATTTATGCTGAGTCAGTGTCTTTTCTCCAAGCTTTTTTGTATTTTTTGTTTTAATATTTAGTGTTTTTGTAATTCTTCCATGCTGGACTGGGAGCAAACTGGCAAACTGTAAAATTCAGTTCGGGATGGAGGTTTTATTGGTGTTTTTGCGGGCGATAGGCTGACCCCCTGTCACTGCAATAGTCTCTCTCCATCATAATAATACCTCCAAATTTGTCAAACGTGATATCAGATGGTTTTATAGCCTACCCCATTAGAGATACAGGCGTGAATTTAGGTATGTATATATGTTATTGTAATTGTATGTGTCTTTCTGAATACATATTTAATTGTTTGTGTTTGTTTAAAATATTGTTTTCTTTTATATACGACTTTATTATTGTAACTAACTTTTATTGTAATTTGTTTTTTAGTGAAGCATGGTGAAAAAAAATTATCTATCTATCTATCTAATAGTCATCATAACTGAACATTCTGAAAGAAACTGACTCTTCATAAAATAATGCCGGTACATAAAACCGCTGGAGCGGTGGTATTTAGCGGCAGATTTTATATGAAGGGTAATAAATAATAAGATAAATAACAAAATCCCCAGACAATCACGCCAACTACGTGGCCCCAAGCTTAGCGGAGCTTGTGATATGGGATACCATGTAGTGTACTAGGGGGGAACCTAGAATATAAATAGATAAATAGATAAACGCCCAGACCCAGTACATTTTTATTTCTTGTTCTGTGCCGGAATCGAACGCGCGACCGAAATTCGCTTGAAGGAAGCCTGTCTCCTTGGTGACGAACCTGTCATCGTTACATTCGACACTGACATTAAAATTTAATTCGTACAGAATCCGTTATCTAAAATGTCCTAAGTGAGACAAAACTTAGAAGTTTGACGATTTCAAAGGAATTTTCAGCAAAGTGGGTCATGCATGATTCAGTTGGTTCGATAGCACCTATTGAGGTGATCAAAAATATTTTGAGAAAGTATTTTACACATAATGTATCTTATTATAGAAAAAAGCACACATCTAAGCTGTGTAATAAAAACTCGTTCACTTACGTTCTATGGAAACTGAGTAAAACTGCGAGTAGAGAAACTGCACTAGAATCCTACCATGGAATAGTATATTTCATTACGAGTGCGGAAAGCCTGTCATTGCAAAGAGTTCCGATAAATGTCTACACGAGCCGAGGCGCAGCCGAAGGCGAGGGTTGACAGTCGGAACAAGTTTTTTATACAGTTTTAATACAGTTGCGAAAAAAAATAAGCAATTTTAAAAAATATACAAAATGGCGCCAGCCGTGAAAGATTATAAACAGAGATTTTTTTTTTGTTTATTCATTTACAGCCAAGTCTTTAGTAGATTTTTTTGTATTGACATGAAATAGACTGTCAAGTGAGCGTTGTTGCGTCATACACGTGTTTTGACTAGTTTCGTATAAATATCGTGTTTTTTTTTGTGAATTTGAGTTATTTGTACAACTGTGTTCGTCCTTTATATATTTGTGGTTGTCCCTAAGTGTTTTTGTGTGTGGTAAGTGGGTTTTTTTTAAGCCTATGTAGAATGGAGACGGACGACATTCCGCCCGATCCGCCTGATCCAGTCGACCCGAATATTGTTGTTGATGCAGATGGCCCCGTAACGTCTCAAACTCCTAAAGCTCCCAGAAAGCGAACCTCAGATGTCCCTGAACCTACATCCAACCCCAAAAAGCCCATCACCGACCCCGAAACTGCCACTCCATCCATCCAGTCTACCTATGTCCACCCTAGTCTGTTGGAGAGTAGAATATACTCAAATGCAGACAAAGGTCCTTTTATTGTTCATGTGTCCCGGTCCGAATCCCATCCCTCATCTGGCTCTACTCTAAATCCCCTTAACTTTGGCAGATTCCTATCCACATCCGGAATAAAATTTATTAAAAGTGATGGTGTCAAAACCATTGGGCGCAATAGGGTTTCTGTTGAATTTACAACAGCTACTGCGGCCAATGATTTTAAGGATAATCCCCACCTGTCCTCATACAAGTATGTGTCTACAATCCCCACCTACAATGTAACCAGAATGGGCTTCATCCGTGGAGTCCCAACTTCCTGGTCCATGGAAGAGCTTGTAGATGGTATCTCCTCCTCTCCTAATCCCCACACAATTTTAAAAGCTCGCCGACTGAACCGTAAGGTAGTCAACCCTAACGGCCCAACATGGGTACCCACCGGCTCAGTCGTTCTTACCTTTTCTGGACAATCTCTTCCTGACAGAATTTTAATTTTTAATACTTCCCTCCCTGTCGAAACCTATATCCTTCCATCAATTCAATGCCTGAATTGTTGCAGATTCGGTCATATTAAAGCCCAGTGCCGTTCCACTGCCAAATGTTTCCGTTGCTCCCAAGCCCACCCAGGTGATTCCTGTACCGCTCCTTCAAATAACCCTACATGTCCCCAGTGTTCAGGGCCACACTTGGCCACGGACAAGTCTTGCCCAGAACATTCCCGTCAAAAAGCAATCAAAATAGCCATGTCCCAGGATAACATCGCCTACTATGAGGCATCAGCTCGCTTCCCTCCCTCCCGCAAATCCTATGCAGATGCTTCTAAAGTCCCAAACTCCACCTCATATAAAAAGACCACCTTTTCTAGTCCCAAGCCAAGGTCCCCACTCTCCCCCGGATATGACAGAGTTTCCCACCAGGAAATCATCTCTAACCCATCATCTTCCTCTAAAGGTTGTGCATTAAATAACCCACATTCCCCTTCAAATAATGACAACCTTTTAGAATCATTAATTTCTACCCTTATGAGTATCATTTCCAGATTTGATGACTCCCCCCTACCGCACCACGTTGCCATTAAACTGTTACCCCTCCTCAAGCTTATTAATAATGGCGACTCTGCTCCAGTGGAACAGTAGGAGCCTCCGCCCTAAGTCACATGAGCTTGCGAACCTGGTGCACCAATATGACCCCCTGGCTATTGCAGTTTCTGAGACATGGTTTGTTCCCGGTAGTCGGTTCCGACTGCCTGGATTTGCCTGCCTCAGGGACGACAGGTCGGATGGTCATGGTGGTGCGGCCTTGTTTGTAAAACGCTCTCTTCCCTATTCCCTCATCCAACTCCCATCCCACTCCTTCAACATCAATATTGTAGCAGTAAATATCCTCCATTTTTCCCTAGTTTCTGTCTACATTTCTGATCCCACAGTCTCCCTTCTTAACGAGTTCCAGTCCATGATCACCTTAGTCCCTCATCCTATCATTATCCTTGGTGATTTTAACTGTCACCATAGTCTATGGGGTTTGTACTGCCCCACCCCGGATGACGGTCCTGGTAGGTGTTTGGCGGGCATCATTGATGACCTGGGCTTATGCGTCGTGAATGATGGCCGCCCGACGCGTATCGCGGGCCCTAACCGCCGGGATGGTGCAGTGGATATCTCCATCTGTTCTCCTCCCTTAAGCCTTTCCTCATCCTGGTCTCGCGCTGGTTCCCTACACGGTAGTGACCACTTCCCCATCATCCTCCATATTCCCTTGTCAGCATCCATCCCTAAAAAACTTCCGCCCCTTCTCCTACACAAGACCGATAAGGCTGACTGGAGCGGCTTTTCCCATTCCACGAATGCCCTGTCCTCATCAATCCCAACTCCCACTCCAGACAATATCCTCTCTTGTTACGATTCCCTCGTGTCCTGTGTCCTTACCGCTGCAAACACCCATATCCCCTCCAAAAATCCTGACCCTAAACGTCGAGGCTCCCCACCCTGGTGGGACTCAGAGTGCTCAGACATGATCCGGGATAGGAAACTTGCAGAAAGAACATACAACGCGTCAATGACCATAGAGAACTTCTCGAGTTATAAGCGAGTATGCGCCCAGGCTAGGAGGCTTTTTAAGAAAAAGAAGCGAGCTGCATGGCGAACTTTCTGTGAAAACCTAGGCCCACGCTCCCCTCCCTCCATTGTCTGGAAATCCCTTAAACGCTTCCGTGGTTCCTTAGCAATCCCCCCTTCTCCCACGTCCTTCAATCCTTCCTTATGGCTCGACCCTTTCCTAGACAGAATCGCCCCTCCTTTTGTTCCACTTCGTGAGCAGTTCCCAGTCCCATACTTATCCCTTACCTCATCCAATCCCCTGGATAGTCCCTTTACTATTCAGGAACTCAACCTCGTCCTTAAAAACCGCAAGGACTCCAGTCCCGGCCTTGATGGTATTCCTTACTCCTTCATAGCTAATGCTGGCCACCAGTTTCAGGAGGTTCTCCTTAGTATTATTAATACTATTTTCCTAACTGGCGTTATTCCCCCCTCCTGGAAACAGCATTTAGTAATTCCTATCCTTAAACCTGGTAAAGACCCTTCCGATCCAAATTCATACCGACCAGTGGCAATGGCCTCAACCCTCCTCAAAATTGCCGAACACCTGGTAAAACTCCGCCTCGTGTGGTTTGTCGAAAACCATTCGCTCCTTAGTCCCACCCAATATGGTTTTAGGAAAGGTTATAGTACGATGGACAGCCTGAGCATTTTCATCGCCGGTTTAAGATCAGCTTTGTCTGATAATGAATCGGTGGTGGGAGTGTTTCTGGATGTCTCGTCGGCCTATGACAATGTCCACCTCCCCCTACTCAGGCAGAAAATGCTCGAGCTGAGTATCCCGGAGAGACTGACATACTTTACCTACAACCTCCTTGCTAGCCGATATGTCCAGATTCGACATGAGCATGCCCACCTTCCAGCTCGTACAGTCTGGCAGGGCCTCCCTCAGGGCTCTGTGCTTAGCCCTCTTCTGTATAGCATATACACCTCGGATCTGGACAGATCGGTCATTCCTTTCTGCAACATCCTTCAGTATGCTGATGATATTGCCCTTTACCTCCGGGTAAGGGTAATTGAGGCTGCATCCAACCCCCTTAACACGGCCCTATCCTACCTCGGAAACTGGCTCCATGTCCATAACCTCACCCTCTCCTCGTCCAAGAGTAGTGTCTTGGTCTTCTCCAGGAAAAGACAATACTCACCTCCTTCTATTTCTTTCCTTGGCCAACCAATCCCAGTTGTCCACGAGGCCAAGTTCCTTGGAGTAGTCCTTGACTCAAGGCTATCAGGCTCAGGTCATCTCAACCACATTGTTAACAAATGTGAGGCAAACATCAACCTGCTCAGATGCCTTTCTGGCGTTTGGTGGGGCTCCCACCCGTACACACAAAAACTCTTATACAATGCCCTAGTGAGAAGCGTCATTGACTATGGATCCTTTCTTTTGGAACCCTGCAATAAAGCAGGACTGGACGCTTTAACCAAGATCCAAAACAAGTCAATGCGGGTTATCCTAGGTGCAATGAAATCTTCTCCAACTGGTGCTATGAGAGTCGAGTGTGGCGAGCCCCCATTACACCTACGCAGGCAGTACCTGGCTGATAGATTTGTGACAAGAACTCTCCAACTTTCCTCCCACCCCCTCCACTCTATCCTTTCATCCCTCCAGAATTCGATCCCTAACTCCCCATACTGGCGTAACAAAATCCCTCCCCGTATATTATCCAGCCTCTCTGCCTTAGTTCCCCCCACTACTCCAATTTTCCAATGTGATTCCCAATACCAGTACACCTTCCCTTATGAATCCCTAGTGTTCCCTCCCCCAGTTCTGACTGACTTTGGTGTTGCTAAGAATGACCCTAATGCTAACGTCATATTCGATAGCATCATAAACAGTCAATGGCAGGACTGGACTCTTGTCTACACGGATGCCTCCAAACTCTCCGGCCAGGGGTGTGTGGGGGCAGCCGTGTGGATTCCTAAATTCCAAGTCCTCCTATCCTTCAAATGTCCTCCCGCCACCACAGTATTTACTGGTGAGTCCATTGCTCTTCTGGAAGCAGTTAGGTATGTCCTAGATAATAGAATGAGCAACTCCTTAATCCTCTCCGACTCCCTGAGTTGCCTTATGGCGCTCAAAAGCAATCCCTTCCTCCTTGGTTCCAAATTCCCAACCATACTCCAAACCAAGCATCTCCTTTTCCTCTGCAATCTGCATGGCATTAATGTAACTCTTGCCTGGATACCTGGTCACTCGGGAATAGTTGGAAATGTTACAGTTGACTGTTTTGCCAGGGATTCGATTGAAACTGGATCACTGGAACATTACCAATGCTTTTCTCATGACCTCAGTCTTTGGGCCAAGACTCGTCTACAGGAAGAGTGGAGCAGAGAATGGGAAAGTACCCGTAGTGTTGTGGGGAAATATTATGGGGACATCCAGCCCACAATCCCATCTAAGCCGTGGTTCTGTGTACATAAGAAAATAACAAAAAAAGTCACTTCCATAATCAGCAGACTGCGGCTGGGTCACTGTTGCTCTCCAGTATTTTTGTATAGGATAGCAATTCGTGACTCCCCATTGTGTGATTGTGGACTGGAACCTGGATCAGTCGACCATATATTTTTTAACTGCCCCCTCCTCCCTGTCTCCTTATATGACATACTTCCCCCCCAGTTCCCCAGACCGACCTGCATGAAAGCCCTCCTCTCCTCTAATGATCCCTTGTTCCTTAAAATCCTGTGTAAATATATTCTACATTGTAATATATCTTTGTAAATATGTGTCTTATAAGTATTGTATTATATCTTTGTGTCACTAATATTAATATATATATATAATGGGTATGTATGTTATTGGTGGTGGAACTAACTGTGATGTCCTTTTGTTTTAGGTAACTCAATGTTCAGTCTTCGTCGCGCCTCACATGAATCTGTTTTTCCTAATACCGTGTCTGTCTCATCACGTGATACTGGCAGTAATAGCCTGTCGCTTAGTATCGACGGCTGGTTGCCACTCAACCCAAAAATTGAATTGAATTGACATGAAATGAAAATGAATTTAATGAGATAAAATGAAATGAAACCTAACCTTACTCATTGCATCAAATCATTATATCTGATATTGAAACAAATTAGTAGCTTCTTTTCAGAAATATTTGCATGAACCGTAAAAACTTCTATGAATTTTTTTTTAGTAAAAACTTCGTGGTTGACTTTTTCTTTTTATAGACATTATTTTGACATTTGGGAAAGAGAACGCACGAGTGCGGAAAAGGTAAAGAAAAAGCACAAGTGTGTAAAATAGCCCACATCCCGAACGCTAAACGTCCCTGCAATACGCCACTTTTTGAGCAACTGTATTAAAAATATCGGTTCCATTCTTAGGTATGGTATAATATTATGGGGTAATTGTAGCTACGTGAGTGGAGTTTTTATTGCTCAAAAAGCATGCATACGTGCAATATGTGACGTGAAAAATACTGTCTCATGTCGACCTTTATTTAAACACCTCAAGACTTTAACAGCCCCTTCTTTATGTCATCCAGAATTATTTGAATCTTTATATGATACTCCGAGAAGACGGAGCTGTAGGCGACCAAACCGTTTAGTAATGCCAAAAGTCCGCACAGCTATGCGTGACAAAAATTGTCGGTCAATGGCAAAACGAATTTTTAATAAATGACCTGTTGATATAAAGAGCCTCATTTTAAAAATAAACTAAAATCATGGTTGGCACAAAATTGTTGTTATAATGTTCAGGAATATATGATCTTTTAGTTGACATTTTCAGTGCATGTTATATACTGATTTTTTTATATTTTTTAATTGAACTTGACATTCACATTGTATTTTTAATTTATTATTTGATGATATTTCTGATTACTTATGACATTTGAACTTTGTTGTAGCTGTACCTACCTAAAAAAAATTAACTTAATATGACCAATTTATAAATTATAAATTTTGACCACTGCTATAATAATATTAAATAATAATGATAAAATTTTGTAATAAAATATGTTTGCATGCTCAGACGGAGTGAATGTGCGTACTTTAGAATAAGACTGTATTATATTACTGTACTAGCTGTGACCCGCAACTTCGTCCGCGTGGATACCGTTTATTAGAGTTGGATAAATACTATTATTATATCCTCCTTGAAGTTAAAACTTACCTTATTCTAAATTTCGTCAAAATCGACTCAGTAGTTTAGCTGTGAAAGCATTACTGATAGATAAACAGACAGAATTACTTCAAAAACTGTTAAAACAAAGCAGTGATCCGCAGTTTCACCTAGGTTTTGTGAAAAAGTATAGGTAGGTAGGTATATTACATAGATGATGCCCGCGACTCCGTCTGTATTGAATTATTATTTCGAGTAGGTTATTTTGTTCTCCAAGGTCCTAACTATCTTTAATAACAAAAATAAAAATGAAGAATCTTCGCCCATATATTAGTATAACTCCTAACCACAAACATAGGTAGGTAACATAGCACCCGATTTGTTTATAACATAGTTATAAACAAATCGGGTGCCAAAGTGCCTTAAATTTTAATATTGTCCTAAGTTTTCGCGATAACTATTATGTATGACTATTAACTAAAACACTTTTTAACCGATTTTATCGCGTATATTTACATTTTAAATTTTAACAGTCGCTCGTGACCACGGGGTCTGCAAAGACACCGAAACGTCGTCGAGTAAAAATGTAAAATATGAATTATACGCCATTAATCCGGTTCAAAAGTGTTTTATTTAATGCCTTCAATTTTACTTAATTCATGCAATATCTTCATTAATTATACTTAGCTTATCGTTATTCTAGGTAAAGCTAAGTAGTTTTTGAAAATGAAATTGAAAACTTTTTATGCGTAGTAGGTAATTTTTATACACTTTACGAACGTCAAATGCTGGATGAGGGCGGCGCGGGTCCGGACGACATGAAGAATCCTGGGGAAGGCCTCCGTCGAGAAGTGTGCGTCTCTCAGCTTATAAAGATAATGATCGCCCATTATCCACCAATTTCTTGGTGATGTTTGCGTGAAAGAATAGCAAAAATCCATCCATCAAGCCATTATCAGTGTACATACAATTCTACCTATAGTTATGTATGGCTGCTTTTCACTGCCAAACGGCTAAGCCAATATTAATGTAATTTGGTATAGTAGTTCACACATACGTTACTTTTTATTCCGAAGAAATCTACGGTTTCTGACTTCCAAGAGGCATGAAATAAACAAAATCTTGATTTCCATTTTATCTCTGTATGTACAGAAGGCATTACATCAAGCGTTACAAATCTGTCAAAATTTTTTACTTGAATTTGAACTCTATGCCCTCGATAATAAGTTAAAATTGGTTGGGGAAATTTGACAGGTAATGTAACGCTAGTTCCTTCTGTACCTACCTATATTAAATCGCGCAAAAGCTTGCGCTCGCCTCCCGCCTTTTTGTACCCTACCGCCGCGAGCCGCGTCGAGCGCGGCAACCGTTACGCAAAAATAATACCTATATCATTCAGTATTCACGCGCGATGGGTTATTAGCGAATTTATGTATAAGTTTGGTGTTTTCCGATTTCTATGATTCTTTTTTTATTGAATAGGTAATAATGTTATTTTTTTTAATTAGGGATGAATGAGAGTATTATAAACGTAAGAGGAAGCAAATATAATCAGAAAGCTCCGTACTGCTAAGCTATCGGGATTTACACGTGTTATTGTGAGTCAACCATAAAATATAGACATATACTGTCGTGGGATATTTTTTATATAATTTTATGAAAAATATTCCTCTCATACATGATTTCTATGTAGCTTTAACCATTAATGCTGCACACGCGACGGAAGCTTAAAAAATGAAGTAACTTCTCCCGTTTTTCCAACATTTCCCTTCACTGCTCTGCTCTTATTGATTGTAGCGTGATAATAAGTATACTATAACCTGCCCAGGAGTATGAAGAATAATTTTACCAAGTTTCGTTAAAATCCGTCGAGTAGTTTTTGTTTCTATAAGGAACATACAGACAGACAGACAGACAAAAATTTTACTGATTGCATTTTTGTCATCAGTATCGATCACTAATCACCCCCTGATAGTTATTTTGAAAAAATATTTCATGTACAGAATTGACCTCTCTACAGATTTATTATAAGTATAGATAGATTTTCAACACACTTGCTCGTAAAGTGAGCCTTATTCTATTGAATTTAGAACTATAAACTGGGCTATAAGTCACGCGTGCATAATATATTATACCCTAGTGCATAATATAATGAACTTTACAAAGTTGAATTGTACCTTTGTGCAAATTACATGCGAGTAAACAGAGCATATTTTATTGATCCGGGTTATACATTAAATATTTTCAGAAACAACAAAGAGATTTTATACCACTTCAAATCCATATATCTACATTTTTAAATGTTTGCGCCTTATATTAGTAAAACAAATTTGTATATCAAACAAATTATACAATTATACAAATTATACAAAAACTTAGCTCACTTGTTACATAATATACTATTAAGAACTTGTTATACTACATTCTGGCAAATAAATAAATTCTTATTTTTATTCTTTAATGTCATAAAAAAAATTCAGGCAAAAAGTGTAGATCATAAAATTATTTACGAAAAATGTACCGATACCCGTTCCTACGAGCCTTCAATCTCTGCTAATATCCATCATTATGCAATTGTTTCCAATTAAACAGGATCACAACTGACCCGTGGAATATTTATTTATTCTACAAAAGTATGTTACATTTTTCGTCGATATTGACCTATTTAATCTACCTCGATAGCAACCCTTAGCAATAAATTAAGTACAAAGTTTTTCTTGAGAAGAAATTAATCCATTATCTTACTATGCCTATATACGAATGTTAGCTGATTTTAATTATTTTGTCAAAATAAATGTTTTCACTGCTGAATAACAGCTGTATCTACCTATGTACCTAATTATCTTTTCGTGGAAGCTTTTCAATGGCCATCAGATTCAATTGTAACTATTATATTGTAATATTTAGCTGTAAGCTTTCCAACAATTTGTAAAATAAATAAATAGATAATTTTATGATCTAAAATAATTGTCAATTATTGATAAAACTTGCCGTTTTGCTGAAAATCTCGAAAAAAAAACATTTTTATGACCTTGGCTTTAATTTTTTCCATGCGATGGGGAACTTTCAAATGTTATTTTTAATCATATTTTAATAGTATATTATGTAACAAGTGAGCGAAGTTGCTAATTACAGTCGAGGCTTAATAATGAGCCGAGACTGTAATTAGCAACGCTCACGAGTTACATACGACGTTTTTCAACACACTTGTGAGTAAAAGACAGACATACGCGATCATAAAATAACAAACACACTTGATAACAAAGCTGTGAATTGTGATTGAAAAATGGCGCCGAACCTCGAGCATGCGCGTAGGTTTTTTTTCCGTCAAATGTGTCAATGTCTGTATAGTATATACAGCCTATTTTAAGTGAAAATGTTTGATATGGAGTGGTAAATGCAAATATTTTAATATTTTATGACAAATTATTGTAAATTGTGAATAATTTGTTTAATATACAAATTTATTTTACTAATATAAGGCGCAAACAGAAAACCTCTTTGTTGTTTCTGAAAATATTTAGTGTATAACCCGGACCAATAAAATATGCTCTGTTTTCTCGCATGTTATTTGCACAAAGGTACAATTCAACTTTGTAGGATTCATTATATTATGCACTAGGGTATAATATATTATGCACGCGTGACTTATAGCCCAGTTTATAGTTCTAAATCAATAGAATAACGCTCACTTTACGAGCAAGTGTGTTGAAAACAATCTTACTAGACGTAGCTTCGAATGTCTAAATTTACCGGACAAATAAAATCTGTAATTGCTCATAGATCCATACAAAAACAGCAACAAATGTTCTGCCTAGTATAAGGAGTACAGGCTAGTAAAAACAGAGCTTTGTAACAATATACAGGTTGCACGTATCTTACACTACGCCTATAGGGAAATTTACCTTGAGCCGAAAGCAGATTTTCTTTATATTTACTACGACAACATAGGCACTTGAACCAAACATACGAGTTGCGATATTTACTGCTAACCTAGGTAAGTATCGAGCCAAGGAACATATTTTGTTTCATATTTTTCATATTATAGGGAAATAGCTCCGTCAAATGAGACGAAAAATAAAAGTAAAGTTACATGAATTCCCACCAAGCTGAAAATCGGTAAGGTTGTTTAAAATATGATTAAAATAATATTTGAAAGCTCCCCACATGTCACCTGTGTCATATGAGTTTTTTGCGATTTTCAGCAAAACTGTAGGTTTTATCATAAAAATACGTAGAATAAAATTATAGATCATAAAATTATCTACAAAAAATTTACTAATAGATACTATTTTCCTACGAGCCACCGTTTTTGAGATATAACGATTCTAAAAGTTGTTATCGTCATAATATGCATGAGTACGCCACGTATTGTACATCTCTATAGTTGTAGTATGTCAAAATATGTTTCTATCGGTCATTGCAACTTCATTATCATCATTCAGCCAGAAGACGTCCACTGCTGGACATAGGCCTTCCCCCAAGGTTCGCCACACAGATCGGTCCTGCGCTGCCCTCATCCAGCGTTTACCACTCTTCAATAATTCCTGGCCACAAAATAGGCATTGTTTTTTTTTACCAATACGCGTAAGCTAATATTATCAATAAGTTCAGGACAGTCAAAATTGTTATAAATAATTCTATATAAAGTTATTTGTTTTAATTGAATTCTGCGTTGTTTAAGAGAAAGCAAATTAAATTACCTAAGCATGATGTTTTAATTACCATAGCTGAAACTTGACATTTTCAAAAACTTTTTTTGTACACGTTCAATGTTATATTTGTTAAGGATTCCAATCACTACAGTATATTCCAGTATTGGTCTAACTAGTGCATTAAAAAGATGTAAGTAAGTGGAGCGTTTTTTAAAAACAGTACATAATCTACCCAAAAACTTTAAATGCTTTGCTGACAATATTTTTAAAGTGATTATTAAATATTAATTTAGAATTAAGTGTGACACCGAGGTCTCTAATACTGTGAACGTTTTCAAAAGTAGTTCCATTTATTTCACAATATTGTAGTTTATTTTATTTTTTTCTGGTAAAAGATATAATTTTACATTTAGTGAAGCTAACATAAATACGATTGTTTTTTTAGAGACTAAAGGTCTAATTGAAGAAGTGTGCAATCATATATGCTTTTAATATTATTGTATATTTTGAGATCATCTGCATATATGATAAAGCCTGAGTATTTTATATAATCTTTTTCAACACACTTGCTCGTAAAGTGAGCGTTATTCTATTGAATTTAGAACTATAAACTGAGCTATAAGTCACGCGTGCATAATATATTATACCCTAGTGCATAATATAATGAATCCTACAAAGTTGAAATGTACCTTTGTGCAAATTACATGCGAGTAAATAGAGCATATTTTATTGGTCCGGGTTATACATTAAATATTTTCATAAACAACAAAGAGGTTTTATACCACTTCAAATCCATATACATTTTTAAATGTTTGCGCCTTATATTAGTAAAACAAATTTGTATATCAAACAAATTATTCAAAATTTACAATAATTTGTTATAAAATATTAAAATATTTCCATTTACCACTCCAAATTAAAAAATTTCACTTAAAATAGGCTGTATATGCTATACAGACATTGACACATTTGGCGGAAAAAAAACGCCATTTTTCAATCACAATTCACAGCTTTGTTATCAAGTGTGTTTGTTATTTTATGACCACGTATGTCTGTCTTTTACTCACAAGTGTGTTGAAAAACGTCGTATGTAACTCGTGAGCGTTGCTAATTACATTCGAGGCTGTGATTTGAGCCCGAGCCGCAGGCGAGGGTTTAATAATGAGCCGAGACTGTAATTAGTAACTTAGCTCACTTGTTACACAATATACTATTATGTCATTAAGATACAAAATAAATACAATTGGTTCCAGAATTGAGCCTTGGGGCCATTCTGGGACCATTTACCATGGGACAATGGATATGTGTATGATTGAAATTCATAGCCATTGATATGGGACGAAAATGTTCAATATTATTTTTTGAACCACTATATTCGCAGTTTTCCATCTATCCGAAAAGACACCGCTCTCAAGACCTTTATTTAAGACTAGCTGTGCCCGCGACTTCGTTCGTTTTTTGTGTAAAGTGCTATTTGTGTAGAACGTAATTTATCAAGTATACCGGTATTACTACTTCTGTACCGGTGCGGGCCCTTTGCGGCTAATTACAATAGAAAGCCAATTGTGTCACATTAGCGGTGCGGTGATTAAGAGGGTACATACATAATGATATCTTTGCTCGCAACATCGGTAGCGTTCTGTTATTTTTATTATAGTCGAATTATACAATGTTACCTGTTTAGTAGGATAACTGATAGCGAAAGTGACTCATTGCGACGAATGATTCACAAAGATAATGGTAACGACAGATAGTCACCGTACGACATCAATTGAGACGACATTAACAGTGAGTCCGTCCGGACTATGAACATAAAGGTTCCTTTGACTACTCACGCTAAAGCTGATCATGTGATAAACAACTCACGCTAAGATCGACGCCAGCAACGCCTAGAGCACAGTACAGATATGTACAGTAATTCAACTTCATACAAACGGACGAAACGCGACCTATTCCTACGCGGCTCGATCTCGGCATGCGGCCAGTAGACTGTCTGCATACCGAAACAATTGTTGATTGAGCTTTACGTTAATATGCGTTTTGCTGATGACTTTATGACTATGACTATGTCCGCTCAGAACTACGTATTTAGCAATCTTACGTAGGATTTTGGTTACTAAGATCATGGAACATCTTAATTCGCACTTTCAAAATATGATTCATGATGATATTCATACTTAATGGCAAAAAATCGGCAATTTTTACGGTTAAAACGGTTAGGTTTGGTATAGGGTGTTTCATGTTGAAATAAGTAAGAAAAGACGGGTAGGTACTATACAACGTTTACAATTTTTCTGTATTATATAATGCATCAGCATTGCACCCGTGCGAAGCCGGGGCGCGTATTTACAAAATCTATACCATTAGAGTGAAAGTGCAAACTGAACTGGCTTAGCTTTTGTATGACAAAAACTTGCCCAAACCCTAATCCATTCTAGTACAGAAATTGACCGAAGTCGTGTAGACTTTGTGAGATAACTTCAATGTAACATTGCAGCAACAAAAGCTATCCCATTTGATATCGATATTTACCGATCGTTGGCTTCAATTTGATACTTAAATGGCAATTGTTCTGATCTTCAAAGATAGAAATAAAATGTGCATGCATTATGACCATCGTTATTTTGATGACTTAACGTTTGACTTTTGACCATGTCGGGATTGTCCAGGGTTGACTATAATAGCTGACCAGGTTTATGGCGCTTCGCCGGCCGCTGCCGCGGCACCGCTCGCTTCGCTCGCTGGGCTCGCGCACGTGTTTAACTATATGCAACCTAACATGCTCCTCCTCGCTGCGCTCGTCGTCGCACCTAACCGTACTGATTCCGCCTTCCGGTGCGGGAGCCCTTCTCGTAGCTTATCTCTTTCATCGCAATGTATATCAAACAAAGATATACCTACTTTTCATCTTGACAAAAGCTTATCTATTTGAGTGAATATGTATTATACAGTACTAGGTTTTGTCTTTGCATTTCTTTGAAAATTACAAGAGCAAAAGCTAATCCATTTCAGTCAATTTTTTTACTGAGTTCGATTAGGTATTGTCGAGTAATATGCATAAACAAAAGCTCCTCTATTAGAGTCTGACTCGTGACTCAAATAGTATAGCCTTTGTATATTCGCAGCCGGGGCGGGTCGCTAGTAAGTCATAAAACCATCTCATGTCACATTTGACAAATTTGGAGGCATTATATTGGTGGGGAGAGACTATTGCAACCTATCACCCACAAAAAAACCTCCAATAAAACCTCTGTCTCTTAATTGACTTTTACAGTATGCCCGGGAAGAGAAGCAGCTGGTACATTCTATGTTTTTTCTTTGCTCTCAATCCAGCATGGAAGGACTCTACGTTTCGAACCTATTAATAAAAAACAGATCTATACACAAATATTTATTTTTCTTTAATTCCTAACCCTACTAACATATTTACTGATCAATTAATTACTATAAAATAAATCTAACCATATTTACAATAATCTGAACACATTTCGAAGTTACAAAATACAGAGGCACGAATTATTCCGAGATGAGATAAGAAATATTATTATTGTCTTTTAAAAATTCCTTACGATCATCCCTTTCAGGTTACATTGCTACAAACTGTGATTACCCAAAATTTACAATTCATTTTTTTGCAATTCACATGAGGACATACATTGATTGAGACAATTTTAACTTCGCGTTTTACTAATAAAGATACGACGCGACATTTCCAAAGTGTACATGTAACAAGTGTCATCTAGAACTAATTGTAACTTTATAAACTATGTACAATAATCTAATCTACGAATTTTATTACACGGTAAACTTATATAGAGATTCAATTTTATTAATTAGGCCTCGACATTCTTAACCTAAAGTTAATTATTTGTTCTCGAAGTGCTTCTAGTAGCGAAACTTAAATTATTATAGATTAAATTAAATTAAATAATAGTTATGGCAACCAAAATGCTTTAAATCTCTTATTACAGATTTAAAAATTTCAAATGATAGGACCAATTCTTTCACTATCTCATTTTCCTATTTATACAATCATGATTTTATAAGTTTTTATTGTATTAGTGATTCCGCAAGTGTATTTAAATCACAAAACATAATTATCAATGTAATGTCAACATAATTATCATTTACAAGAGCCTGTATGCAAGGGTTGATTTGTGGTCATCGGCCAAATTGTTTTTACACAATAAGTATCATTTATAGAAACGATTTTTACAAAAAAAAGTATTTATATTTTGTAAAGGAAATTAATATATTCGCTAGCATGTTATGCTAAGCATGTTCACTCTAAATTACCATTAAAATGATGTCGACTACGCAAAACATCTCGTAGTACTACGTCTTACTATAAACAATGAAATACCGCGTCGTAGTAGCTATGTTCATCAACAGCGACTATTTTCAAAAACGTTTGTAGTTCCATATTTCTACTTATTTGTACTGAGCGACTCTAAAATAAATATGCAGGTACGTTTATATTGTATCAAAGAAACTAACATTTAAATTTGGCTGGTAACCGAAAAACAACCCTGTATAAGCTCTTTTAATTGAAACAAAATATATTTGGTTTAAAATCAAGTACGAAATCATACAAAAGAATTGGTCCTAAAGAAGCCTTGCACAATATAAATCAGAATTATTTCAAATATATTTTGAAACCATTTCTATTATACGGAAGTACAAGACATTTAAGTATTTGACTATTTATATGACACAATAAGAATCATGTTATTTCTGTTACATTACATTAACTTCATCATCATCACATCATCACAACTCTTTGTAATGAGCCCACTGCAGGGCTATGAGTCTCTCCCCTGGGTGACGAGGACGTATAGGCCATAATCCACCAAGCTGGCCCAGTGCTGGGTGGTGGATGTCTGAATTTTCAGGGCGCCGAAAATGGCTTCTGACAAACCCTTACGACTACTGTATACAAGTATACAGCACCCGGGACCGACTGCTTAACGTGCCCTCCGAAGCACGGAAGTTGCCGTGAGAAATTAATGGTCGGCGGTCACCCATCCAAGCACCGGCCGCGCCGAACGTTGCTTGACCTGTGATATCGTTTGATACACACAGTAACCATAGCGCCACAACGACTTCAAACTTACATTAACTTATGTTCTGTTAATTAATAATGTGCCACATAAATAATCAAAACAGAGTCTCTAAATAGATACTATCTTAAAAGCTAACTATTCTCTATTATAACATTATACCTACTATTTATAATACAAAAACAATATCTAATATTACATTTTTTATACAATTTTCATTAAACCGACAAATTGAAATACTATTCGGCACTTGAAACACCCTAGTCAAAAACTCTCGTTTTTCGGCCTGACTGACAGTTTCTGCGATACAATATTTGAATTATTAGTTGATTTGAAACAAATCAAGAACATTTTAATTTAGTGTTGTATGAACAGAATCCTAATACCATTTTTATTTAGACTCCGCAAAGTCACTAACTCATTCATGGGTCAATGTGTAATTATTACTTAATATGTACTCTTCAATAGATTTAAGGATACAGTAAAACAAGTGAAAAGGACTGCTATAAGATATCCAGATGCAAGATGGCATTCCCTAGCTGTAATCTGTTATTGAGTATTTTAAAAAGATGATTGCTGTTGAGTTTCTAGCCACTTCTTCTCATCAGATGGACTTTCCGAAGTGGTGGTAGATTCAGTTCAATTTGAAAATAGTTTGACTTATTTTAAGTGTATTTAAATACCTACCAAATATTGAATTCTTTGATTTATTTTTACTTTTGGCTTATTCATTCAATAGTATGCGTAGTTAGTCTTATTGAGTTTATAAGTCTTGAAAATGGCTTAACAGACATACCTCTACATAGACGACGCAATTGTCTCGATTTGTATTGAAACCAGTGGTGCCACTTTTTAACACCTACTGTGACGTCACAGCTGATATTTTGTGATATATAAGTATAAAGTAAAGTACACCGATGCCGCCGATGAAATCGTTTATAAATACCGATATCTATATTGTGCTATCGATTACCTAACAGACATACATACGAGAGACGGAATCTAGCAGCAACCAACCTTGACGCTTGGTCGGGGTTTGGACACGCGAAGTACATGCATTTGCTTTGTCTATGTAGATGTATGTCTGTGGTAAAAAAGCAAAACTAGTAATACGGCATGTGGAGAGTATTTTGGACAATTCACTGCAATATAATATCTATCATATGGAGTTTATTTGGTGGTAGAGAAATTTTTCATATTTGCAGCTAGGAAACCACAGCACAGGCCGAAAATTCATCTAATTTAATGAGTATGGCATGAGTTAAATGCATTAACTTATTAAATATATTTTTTTCATTAATAAGATAAAACTAAGTTTAAAATATTTATAAACAAAAACATAAAGGTAAGTTGTTTAACACAGAAATACAGATTTCTTTTATTATCATTGTATCTTTAAAAAAAAAACTATAATATAACTGTAATGCAGTTTAGTCAAATTTTAATCTAGGTGGGAAAAAGGATCATATTGATATATCCATAAGCGAAAAATTACACATATCCAGAACAAGACATTTAAATAGAGAAAAATAGCGACCATAAACTGACATCAAATATAATATTGACGCTGAATCATACCTTTTGCTTTCTACAGGATATTTGTCTTGAAGTTTCTAATTGGGGTTACAAAGTTTTCGAGTGAACTATGGATTTTTATATGAATAAAATAAGGAAAAACTAGCAACATAGCAACCCTAATAAAATTTTTGTATTTGGAACAAATATGAACGCAAATCTTGACTCAAAATCAATTTCAATAGGCAGAAGAAAGCAGGTTAAAATAAATTGAATAACAAGGCATTGCTTAATTGAATTAAACCTCCAATTTTGTAACATGATGAGTCAAGTTGTGTCTCGATTTAAAATATAATTAAATACCCTCCATAGGGGTTTGATTTTATAAATAAAGTACCATACCATAGAACCAACTGAATCATGACCCATTTCACTGATAATTCGTTTGAAACTGTCAAACTTAGAAGTTCTATTGCATGTAATTCAACTTATAGTTGAATTCTTTTCAAGTGGTTTTTGTGACAGTTCAAAATTGACAATCTTTGTGACGTTGCCGTAATGAAATTGTTCGATCTTCCATTCGATGGCTTTGATGTATCGAATCAGTTGGTGAAAAAAATGTATACAAACTTCTGATTACAAGATTGCCGCTCATATATCAACTATCAACTGAATGTTCCGTTTCTTTGAATCTGTCTATTTAAGATGAATATTTTTATGAAATTTATTTAATTTATTTACAGTTAATAATAACAATTACACTTTACTAAATAGTTCAATTTATAATTTTAAAATAAACAATTTAATGACATAGTTTTTATTTTCTTAACGCACCAATTTATATTTTATTAGTTGTAAATAGTTTGCGCATAATGGAAAATGAGAACCGTCACGAAAATCATTTGAAAACAATTCAACTATAATTCAATTCAATTCTTGTAGTTTTGGCAATCAGCTGTCGATACTAATCAACTAGCTATTACTGCCAGTATCTTGTGATGGAATAGACACGGTATTAAGAATTAAGGTCCATGTAGTATCGACATAACAATTGAAGCGCGACGTAGACAGGACATTGAGTTACCTTAAACAATAAGACATCACAGTTAGTACCATCACCAACAAGTAATGCACTTAAAATAATTTAGATACTAAGTGAATGTCAGTGTCGAATGAAATGATAACAAGTTCGTCACCAAGGAAACCTATCTTCAAGCGAATTTCGACCTACTAGTATTTAGACGGTTTGTCAAAATAAGCTTATAGTGGGTCATGATTCAATTGGTTCGATGGTACAATGGCTATTTTCTAATGAAATCAATAGCCACATGCCTATTTATGTTATCTGTTAAATAACTGATTTCTAGTACCGTTTAGGTGTTCCACACAGTGGTTATATACCATTATAAAACACTAGGTGTTTCACCTGGTAAATATCAAGGTAGAAAGTATCGTATATGTATCATCTATATCCGTACCAAAGAGTAACAAACATTCATACAACTTTCGCATTTATAACATTAGTATGATAGTGGAGGACGATACAATTTGGAACTAGTTTGTAACTATAACATTTTGCTACAACATGTTAAAAATGGCATAATAGGTTATAAACTGTGTTCTGAATTTGTTATACCATTTTAAAATAAGTTGTATAATATCACTATTACAGTTAGTTTGTTAACAAATATTATGCATCATACCCTAATGTTATATAACCACTGTGTGCACCTCAAATTCACAAAATCTTCATTTTTAACACTGTGACTTCACTTTCACTTCACTTTCACTTCACTGTAACTTCATTTTTACTTCACTGTAGCTTCATAACTTCACAAGGACACTTCAGCTTCATCGTCTAGTCCTATCGCGGGGTCATTAATGGCGATTTTGAGTAGAGTCTTCTTTATCCGCAGCGCTGGCAGTCGAACTGAGGGGTTGTGGTGCCAGCACTCCTTCATTAGCTGTCCCATTGCTATCATTGTCTGGAATAAGGAAATGTTTAGGCATTAATAAAAGGAACTATACTTTGTTAATAATCAACCGACTTCCTACTTCCTTTGTCTGAAGTATTAGGTCATCAACATACAATTCACCATATTGATAGATACTTTTTCGAAAACTTTCAAATGTTTTAAGAAGTACTCAATCGATTTTGATTAAATTTATATGGGATCACCTCTGAAGTATCCTCTATCATATGAAACAAGAATTTTCAAAATCGATTCATAATTGTCCGTAAAACCGTGTAACAAAGGCGCAAAAAAAAAACATACATACGAATTGAAAACCTCCTCCTTTTGGAAGTTGGTTTAAAATTTGGACTTTTAATGAAATAAAATCCACCCCGAGTGGGACTTGAATCTGTGTCTCCCGCTTGCTTGGCGGGTGCTCTACTGACTAAGCTACCAGGGGTCCTGGTTTTGAACTTATAGAGATTTTTAAATTAATAAAAATTTTGCTAAACAAATAAAATCTCCGACCGTGACTCGAACCTGGGAGTCCCGCTTGCCGGATAAGTGCTCTTCCAACTGAGCTGCCACACGCCATCGAAATAACTTAGCATACTCTGTTTTTACGTTATATTGTTAACGTAGCTCCATCTAATGGTATAGCTTTGCAGCTAAACCACTCAAGACAGATTTCTTTTTCAGAAAAAACTCTCATTTAATAATGTTCAATTATTTTTAAATAACTGATAACCCGTTAACTCAGTTAGAAGAGCACTCGTCCGGCAAACAAGAGGTCCCAGTTTTGAGTCCTGGTCGGGTGATTTTATTTATCATATATTTTCAGTTATTTAAGAAAAATTGAGCATCATTAAATGCAAAAACTTTTTTAACACCTACAATTTAGGTCACATATTACAGAAGGCAACAGATCAAGCGTTACATTACCTGTCAAACTCCCCTAACAAATAACTTAATGTCGAGGGCATAGAGTTCAGATTCAAGTAAAAAATTTTTTGACATATTTGTAATGCTTGATGTGCCTACTGATTTTTTTGCATACTCGTTTACTGTTCATGCTGTCAGATTGTAGAATTCCTTACGAAATTCGATCACTAAATATTTTGAGAAGAATAGCGAGAGAACTTATCCCTTTCAAGCATAGATCTTCAAAATCAATTATCTATTAATATATTATAGAACATTCATTGATAATATTTTAACAGTTCTCCATAGAATATTTTAGTATGTAGTGTATGAAATATAGGGTCTTTTTTATGAAGATCAAAATATTTTAGGAGAAGGTTAAGAAAGGTGTGAGTATTCAATTTATGAAAAAAAAATATTTTGGTATGTAAGTTTATATTTTATAATTCTCGTAAGTTAACAACATTTTAGTTTAATCTATACACACCGGCACAATTAGCGGAACACAAAAAAAAGCAGGATTTTTAAATCTTTTACTTGAGGAACTGGCCAGTTATGATATTTTTTTGATTTATTGTCAATTCAATTCAATTTTTGGGTTGAGTGGCAACCAGCCGTCGATACTAAGCGACAGGCTATTACTGCCAGTATCACGTGATGAGACAGACACGGTATTAGGAAAAACAGATTCATGTGAGGCGCGACGAAGACTGAACATTGAGTTACCTAAAACAATAAGACATCACAGTTAGTTCCACCACCAATAACAGACATACCCATTATATATATATTAATATTAGTGACACAAAGATATAATACAACACTTATAAGACACATATTTACAAAGATATATTACAATGTAGGATATATTTACACAGGATTTTAAGGAACAAGGGATCATTAGAGGAGAGGAGGGCTTTCATGCAGGTCGGTCTGGGGAACTGGGGGGGAAGTATGTCATATAAGGAGACAGGGAGGAGGGGGCAGTTAAAAAATATATGGTCGACTGATCCAGGTTCCAGTCCACAATCACACAATGGGGAGTCACGAATTGCTATCCTATACAAAAATACTGGGGAGCAACAGTGACCCAGCCGCAGTCTGCTGACTATGGAGGTGACTTTTTTGGTTAGTTTCTTATGTGCGCAGAACCACGGCTTAGATGGGATTGTGGGCTGGATGTCCCCATAATATTTTCCCACAACACTACGGGTACTTTCCCATTCTCTGCTCCACTCTTCCTGTAAACGAGTCTTGGCCCAAAGACTGAGGTCGTGGGAAAAGCATTGGTAATGTTCCAGTGATCCAGTTTCAATAGAATCCCTGGCAAAACAGTCAACTGTAACATTTCCAACTATTCCAGAGTGACCAGGTATCCAGGCAAGAGTTACATTAATGCCCTGCAGATTGCAGAGGAAAAGGAGATGCTTGGTTTGGAGTATGGTCGGGAATTTGGAACCAAGGAGGAAGGGATTGCTTTTGAGAGCCATAAGGCAACTCAGGGAGTCGGAGAGGATTAAGGAGTTGCTCATTCTATTATCTAGGACATATCTAACTGCTTCTAGAAGAGCAATGGACTCACCAGTAAATACTGTGGTGGCGGGAGGACATTTGAAGGATAGGAGGACTTGGAATTTAGGAATCCACACGGCTGCCCCCACACACCCCTGGCCGGAGAGTTTGGAGGCATCCGTGTAGACAGGAGTCCAGTCCTGCCATTGACTGTTTATGATGCTATCGAATATGACGTTAGCATTAGGGTCATTCTTAGCAACACCAAAGTCAGTCAGAACTGGGGGAGGGAACACTAGGGATTCATAAGGGAAGGTGTACTGGTATTGGGAATCACATTGGAAAATTGGAGTAGTGGGGGGAACTAAGGCAGAGAGGCTGGACAATATACGGGGAGGGATTTTGTTACGCCAGTATGGTGAGTTAGGGATCGAATTCTGGAGGGATGAAAGGATAGAGTGGAGGGGGTGGGAGGAAAGTTGGAGAGTTCTTGTCACAAATCTATCAGCCAGGTACTGCCTGCGTAGGTGTAATGGGGGCTCGCCACACTCGACTCTCATAGCACCAGTTGGAGAAGATTTCATTGCACCTAGGATAACGCGCATTGACTTGTTTTGGATCTTGGTTAAAGCGTCCAGTCCTGCTTTATTGCAGGGTTCCAAAAGAAAGGATCCATAGTCAATGACGCTTCTCACTAGGGCATTGTATAAGAGTTTTTGTGTGTATGGGTGGGAGCCCCACCAAACGCCAGAAAGGCATCTGAGCAGGTTGATGTTTGCCTCACATTTGTTAACAATGTGGTTGAGATGACCCGAGCCTGATAGCCTTGAGTCAAGGACTACTCCAAGGAACTTGGCCTCGTGGACAACTGGGATTGGTTGGCCAAGGAAAGAAATAGAAGGAGGTGAGTATTGTCTTTTCCTGGAGAAGACCAAGACACTACTCTTGGAAGAGGAGAGGGTGAGGTTATGGACATGGAGCCAGTTTCCGAGGTAGGATAGGGCCGTGTTAAGGGGGTTGGATGCAGCCTCAATTACCCTTACCCGGAGGTAAAGGGCAATATCATCGGCATACTGAAGGATGTTGCAGAAAGGAATGACCGATCTGTCCAGATCCGAGGTGTACATGCTATACAGAAGAGGGCTAAGCACAGAGCCCTGAGGGAGGCCCTGCCAGACTGTACGAGCTGGAAGATGGGCATGCTCATGTCGAATCTGGACATATCGGCCGGCAAGGAGGTTGTAGGTAAAGTATGTCAGTCTCTCCGGGATACTCAGCTCGAGCATTTTCTGCCTGAGTAGGGGGAGGTGGACATTGTCATAGGCCGATGAGACATCCAGAAACACTCCCACCACCGATTCATTATCAGACAAAGCTGATCTTAAACCGGCGATGAAAATGCCCAGGCTGTCCATCGTACTATAACCTTTCCTAAAACCATATTGGGTGGGACTAAGGAGCGAATGGTTTTCAACAAACCACACGAGGCGGAGTTTTACCAGGTGTTCGGCAATTTTGAGGAGGGTTGAGGCCATTGCCACTGGTCGGTATGAATTTGGATCGGAAGGGTCTTTACCAGGTTTAAGGATAGGAATTACTAAATGCTGTTTCCAGGAGGGGGGAATAACACCAGTTAGGAAAATAGTATTGATGATACTAAGGAGAACCTCCTGAAACTGGTAGCCAGCATTAGTTATGAAGGAGTAAGGAATACCATCAAGGCCGGGACTGGAGTCCTTGCGGTTTTTAAGGACGAGGTTGAGTTCCTGAATAGTAAAGGGACTATCCAGGGGATTGGATGAGGTAAGGGATAAGTATGGGACTGGGAACTGCTCACGAAGTGGAACAAAGGGAGGGGCGATTCTGTCTAGGAAAGGGTCGAGCCATAAGGAAGGATTGAATGACGTGGGAGAAGGGGGGATTGCTAAGGAACCACGGAAGCGTTTAAGGGACTTCCAGACAATGGAGGGAGGGGAGCGTGGGCCTAGGTTTTCACAGAAAGTTCGCCATGCAGCTCGCTTCTTTTTCTTAAAAAGCCTCCTAGCCTGGGCGCATACTCGCTTATAACTCAAGAAGTTCTCTAGGGTCATTGACGCGTAGTATGTTCTTTCTGCAAGTTTCCTATCCCGGATCATGTCTGAGCACTCTGAGTCCCACCAAGGTGGGGAGCCTCGACGTTTAGGGTCAGGATTTTTGGAGGGGATATGGGTGTTTGCAGCGGTAAGGACACAGGATACGAGGGAATCGTAACAAGAGAGGATATTGTCCGGAGTGGGAGTTGGGATTGATGAGGACAGGGCATTCGTAGAATGGGAAAAGCCGCTCCAGTCAGCCTTATCGGTCTTGTGCAGGAGGAGGGGAGGAAGTTTTTTAGGGATAGATGCTGATATGGGAATATGGAGGATGATAGGGAAGTGGTCACTACCGTGTAGGGAATCAGCACGAGACCAGGATGAGGAAAGGCTCAAGGGAGGAGAACAGATGGAGATATCCACTGCACCGTCCCGGCGGTTAGGGCCCGCGATACGCGTAGGACGGCCATCATTCACGACGCATAAACCCAGGTCATCAATGATGCCCGCCAAACACCTACCAGGACCATCATCCGGGGTGGGGCAGTACAAACCCCATAGACTGTGGTGGCAATTAAAATCACCAAGGATAATGATAGGATGAGGGACTAAGGTGATAATGGACTGGAACTCGTTTAGAAGGGAGACTGTAGGATCGGAAATGTAGACAGAAACTAGGGAAAAATGGAGGATATTTACTGCTACAATATTGATGTTGAAGGAGTGGGAAGGGAGTTGGATGAGGGAATAGGGAAGAGAGCGTTTTACAAACAAGGCAGCACCACCATGACCATCCGACCTGTCGTCCCTGAGGCAGGCAAATCCAGGCAGTCGGAACCGACTACCAGGGACAAACCATGTCTCAGAAACTGCAATAGCCAGGGGGTCATATTGGTGCACCAGGTTCGCAAGCTCATGTGACTTAGGGCGGAGGCTCCTACTGTTCCACTGGAGCAGAGTCGCCATTATTAATAAGCTTGAGGAGAGGTAACAGTTTAATGGCAACGTGGTGCGGTAGGGGGGAGTCATCAAATCTGGAAACGATACTCATAAGGGTAGAAATTAGTGATTCTAAAAGGTTGTCATTATTTGAAGGGGAATGTGGGTTATTTAATGCACAACCATTAGAGGAAGATGATGGGTTAGAGATGATTTCCTGGTGGGCAGCTCTGTCATATCCAGGGGAGAGTGGGGACCTTGGCTTGGGACTAGAAAAGGTGGTCTTTTTATATGAGGTGGAGTTTGGGACTTTAGAAGCATCTGCATAGGATTTGCGGGAGGGAGGGATGCGAGCTGATGCCTCGTAGTAGGAAATGTTATCCTGGGACATGGCTATTTTGATTGCCTTTTGACGGGAATGTTCGGGGCAAGACTTGTCCGTGGCCAAGTGTGGCCCCGAACACTGGGAACATGTAGGGTTATTTGAAGGAGCGGTACAGGAATCACCTGGGTGGGCTTGGGAGCAACGGAAACATTTGGCTGAGGAACGGCACTGGGCTTTAACATGACCGAATCTGCAACAATTCAGGCATTGGATTGATGGAAGGATATAGGTTTCAACAGGGAGGGAAGTATTAAAAATTAAAATTCTATCAGGGAGAGATTGTCCAGAAAAGGTCAGAACAACTGAACCGGTTGGTACCCATGTTGGGCCGTTAGGGTTAACTACCTTACGGTTCAGTCGGCGAGCTTTTAAAATTGTGTAGGGATTGGGAGAGGAGGAGATACCATCTACAAGCTCCTCCATGGACCAGGATGTTGGGACTCCACGGATGAAGCCCATTCTGGTTACATTATAGGTGGGGATTGTAGTAACATACTTGTATGAGGAAAGGTGGGGATTTTCCTTAAAATCATTGGCCGCAGTAGCTGTTGTAAATTCAACAGAAACCCTATTGCGTCCAATGGTTTTTACACCATCACTTTTTATAAATTTGATGCCTGATGTGGATAGGAATCTGCCAAAGTTGAGGGGATTCAGAGTAGAGCCAGATGAGGGATGGGATTCGGACCGGGAGACATGAACAATAAAAGGACCTTTGTCTGCATTTGAGTATATTCTACTCTCCAGCAGACTAGGGTGGACATAGGTAGACTGGATGGATGGTGTGGCAGTTTCGGGGTCGGTGATGGGCTTTTTGGGGTTGGATGTGGGTTCAGGGACATCTGAGGTTCGCTTTCTAGGAGCTTTAGGAGTCTGAGACGTTACGGGGCCATCTGCATCAATAATAATATTCGGGACGACTGGATCAGGCGGATCGGGCGGTATGTCGTCCGTCTCCATTCTACATTAAACCAACTTACCACACAAAAAAACACTTAGGGACAATCACAAATATATAAAGGACGAACACAATTGTACAAATAACTCAATTCCGACACAAAAACACGATATATAAACGAAACTAGTCAAAACACGTGTATGACGCAACAACGCTCACTTGACAGTTGTTGATTTATTGTCAAATTTGAAAATAGAAAATTAGATGACATTCACTTTTTTTTTGATTCATTTGTTTTATTTTCCCGAACAATACATTTTGTCAACTTGTTCGAGTGATAACTACGTAATTGTAATTTTTTTTTTGAAAAATCGCACTTAATGCTTTTTTATAAATTTGTTATTATAATAATAATAATAATAGTTTATTTCCCAAAATAAAAATACATTTTTAGACACAATTAAGCTATGATCTCCGCACTAGGCTTGGCCTGTATCGCGAGGATCATACATATTTTGATTAACATTTTGAGTAAAGACTATAAAATATACTATTGACTAACATATCATGTATACAAATTAATTATTAACTAAATTTCATCATATTCCATTGAGACGAAACAAAAAAAAAATTGAATTTTACATTAGCAAAACAAAAAATATATATCAAAAATAAAGTAACAAACAAGGAAGAAAAAAATAAAGAAAGTGTTGTGTTCATGATTGTGTATTTGTTTGTGAGTGTTAGTGAGTGAATGTGAGTGAGTGTGAGTGTCAGTACCCAGTAGTGTATTTATAGTTGGTCCTGAAGCATGCTTATATCCATGCTTTTTTTTTTTGACAGCTGTAATTACAGTTTTTATTTTACTACCCTTAAAAACGCTTCCGATTCAGTGTAGTTTTGTGAAAGTAGGAAACTCTGTACAATCCTTTTAGCATCTCTGATATTGGCATAGATAAGAGATGGGCACTTCTTCACTATTTTGTTGTAAACTACGGACGACAGAAAGGTTTTAAAGCGACAAGCAAACGCAGTTTTCACTTTAGGTGTAGCGACTATATGAACTCGTTTTTTAATTATTTCATTGTATGTCGGTGAACCAAGTACGAGTTTATGTTTATAGATAACCAACCGTGAGATATATAGACGACGGACACTTAAGATTTCAGCTTCTTTATAAAGAGAGTCGGTAGGGTAAAGTCGTGGCTTATTAGACATTACTTTAAGGATGGCTCTTTGGGCTCTTTCGAGAATAATAACAGAGGAAGCTGTAGCCCCTCCCCAAGCAAGGATACAGTAGTTTATTACCGACTGACAAAGTGCAAAATAAATTGTTTTCAGAAGTCTTCCATTGGTCGCCTCACGTAGCAATTTCATCGTGTATATCAACTTACGAGTTCGAGCAGCTGTGATTGTAATATGCTCATGGAAACTTAATTTTTCGTCTATCATAACCCCCAGGTATTTTATAACGTTGATTCGGGTTATAAAAGTACAAGCACAACATTGATTTTGAGAAGTACTACTCAACACTGGACACAGGAACTCATGAATTTTGGCAACTCCCATGTTCTCTTGTGGCTCTGAAGCTTTTGTTTTATAAAAACATAAAAAGCGTGTCTTTTTCGCGTTCAGAGTGAGAAGATTCTCTCCAAGCCACCGATATACAGATGCCAAACCCCTCTCCATTTCTTTGTGAACCTTCGACCAAGACTGTGCATGGAAAATCAAAGCTGTGTCGTCAGCATAGCAAACCACATCAGCGTTTAGGGATGTAATAGACGTTATGTCGTTCATATACATCAAGAACAGAGAAGGCCCAAGAATGCTTCCTTGAGGAACGCCAAAAGAAACCGAACGGGAGCGCTAATATTTTTACCTAATCTTAGATATTGGCTTCTGGAGGACAAGTAACTGTTGAACCAATTTAAGGCTGTTCCCCGAATTCCTAAAGTCTCCATTTTTCTTAGTAGTATCAGAACAGAGACTGTGTCAAATGCTTTCGCAAGGTCAAGGAAAACGCCGGTGCAACATTCGTTGTTGTCCAGATAAGCAGAGATAGTGTCAGTGAGGAGGAGCACGGCGTCTTCACTCGATTTGCCCCGTCTAAAACCAAATTGTTTGTTATTTAGCAATCTGTTTGACTCCAAGTAATTCATTAGCCTTTTGTTAATAATGCGTTCTAGCAGTTTTGAGTATGCCCCTAGTAAAGATATTGGCCTGTAATTGCAAGGTTCATCCTTTTTACCTGTTTTATAAATAGGTATGACAGCAGCACATTTCCATGCATTCGGGAAAAGTCCTTGTGAAATACTCATATTAAATATAACAGTGAGTGGCTTGACTATAACTGCAGCAGTAGCTTTAAGGACCCTATTTCTTATACCGTCCGCACCAGGTGCACTAGTTCCATCAAGACCTTTTATAAGAGACATAATTTCACTTTCATCCGTCGGAGCCAAGAATAGAGAATTAATGTGGCTTTTTGAGATTTCCACACTAGACGCCAGTGAAGCCTGCGTTTGACCAAGTTTGGCAAGAGTTTTACTAGCGAGCTGTTCTCCAATAGTTGCAAAGTATGTGTTGCAAAAATCAAGCGATTCTTCTGGGGATTGCTTGACTTTTGTTAAATCATCAGAGTTTGATTTTTTATTTGGTTTATTACTTATGCGTTTTATTGAATCCCATAGTTTCCTCGGGACTTTTTGATTTTTCTCCAATTCTCTACTGTCATACTCAGATTTAATTTTTCTCAATAGTGTTATGTAGTAATTCCTATATCTAGTGAAAATTAGCTTTTTAATAGAATCTCCTGGGCTTCTTCGAAATTCAGCGTGTAATTTATCTTTATGCTTGGAGCACCTCAATAGACCCGGAGTCATCCAGGGTTGGATAATAAGTTTAGAACGGGGAATTTTTATCAATTTACTATTTTTTGAGACTGCGTTTGAGACGACAGATGAAAAATAGTCAACAACATCGTCAAGTGGTTGGGTATGACAGACAGGTGTCCAATCCGCGGCTTTTAGTTCGTTTTGTAAAGACTTAAAGTTTATTTCCGTCCTGAAATGTTCTACTGTAGGTCTTTTTTTATTACAGAGAGTCAAACCTACCATGCCAAGGTCGTGATCGGTTAGACTTGCAGTGTAAACAATAGATTCACCGTCACTTTTCACTGGGACAAATATATGATCTAAATTAGTTTTGTCATGGGTAGGTCTATTTATAGAGGAAATAAGTCCAAGCTCGGCCATAACGTTTAAATATTCGGACGCATGTTCGCTGTCCGCTGCTGCATTTAAGATATCTATATTCATGTCCCCTGCCACAATAAGATATGGGTTTACTTTATTCTTTTTTATTGCCGTTTGAATAGAATTTATAAATCCACTAGGATTTTGAAAACAATTATTGCGATAAACGCCTACTATCGTTAGGAAATTCGCTATATCTATTCGAACTACGTTGGCATCTTCGAAATCCAATTCACAACCACTAAAGGACCAGCAATTTCTTACGTATATTACAACGCCTCCGGCCTTGTTAATGTACTTTTTTGAGTTATAAAAGGAATATCCCTGCAATTCTTTCACCGTTGAGTACTCGTTTAACCAACATTCAGACATAACTATGATATCAAAATCAATTGCTATTCTCTGAAAAAGAACAAGAAATTGCTCAAAATTTTTATTCATGCTTCTAATGTTAATATTTAGCAGTTTAAATGGGTAGTTATTCAACACATTTTTGCACATTTCCGAGCAATCAATTGTATGGCATTTAATTGAAAGGGATTCATCAATACTGTTTAATAAATCTAGGGAGGCCATCGCAATATTTTTGAGTGAAGCAAAGTTATGTTAAATATATAGAGCGGAGCCATGCAAGCGGTGCCATTGACAATGTCGGAAAAATATGCTTTCAGTAATTTTTCGATATACTTGTGGTTATTGAATAAGGTATACGTGTATATATAAATATTTAGGATTAGGAGCAGTAGGTATGTGCATTTCTGGGTGAAATTAAGTGTTTTTGTAATGTGATAGTGTAAGTAATATGTTGTGTATTTTGGATAAGTGACATTTTTTACAGGAAAAATTATAAATAACAAATAAAAAATTCTAGCAAAACTATAAAAAGAAATGTGTGAGCAAGTTAATAACTTATTATTTACCACTATACTTCTAATCTGACATTTGGGCTGACAGCGGTCCAATGAATTTCTGTAGATCGTCCAAAGAGTGGATGGCAATTGCGGGAAACTTCTTATCTTTAGTGTTGGCAGATTTTCGAACCAATACAGTGCCATTGCGTATCCAACAGAAACTGAAGTCATACAGTTTGGTACGCTTTCTTGCTTCACGAAATAACAGCCGATTTGATTTAGATAATCGTTCATTCACAAAGATTTTAGATGTTGATCCGCTAACTATGAAATCAGATGCAATGTTTCGCCTCATTTTTGCTGCGGATAAGAGTTCGTCCCGTTTAAATTTTCTGAGTAATTTGACAACTATAGGTCTTGAATTGGAATCCTCTTCATTGGCCTCAGCGCGTTTTTTACCTGCCCTATGAATAAAGTCTATATCAGTTTCCTTTAGGTCTATTCCCAGTTTCATAGACGTGGTAAGTACCAAGTGGGTTAAATTCTCATTTTTTCTCTCTGGGATCCCTATCAGCTCTACTTCATTTCTTAAATTGAACTGTTCCTGGACCACGTAAGAAGTTTGTAACTCGGCTATGGATTTCTTTAGTGCAACGATTTCTAAGTCTTTTGTTTGTAGCTGTTTTTCACAATGCAAAACTCTGACAGACAGTGAATCAGAAACTGAGTATAATTGTTCTTTGATATCCATTATATCCTGCCTTAAGGCTTGGACTGCGTTAAATACAGACGACAGTGTGAGCACGTCGCCGCTAGTTGCTGGTGAAACGACCTGAGTTGATCGGGAACCGCGTATTTTATTGACATTTTCACTTGTGTAGCTGTCATTCAGAGAACGAACTGGGGTAGACGTATTGCTAACTTTGGGCTTAGAGCATTTACATGACGGGCAGGACCAGCTATTCTTAGCCATGACAGTAAGTTTGCGGAAATTCTCTATGGATATATTCAAGCATTCAAGGTCGTACTGCTTTCCACAGTTGCGGCACTCCATACAATCTGAAGTCAACATTTTCTTGCCACAGGCGTTACAAATTGAATCCATTACGAAATAAAAATAATAATTTATATCTACTTGTCAACGAAGCACGGCAATCTGCAAGTTCTTGTCAACGGGGCTTCGTGAGTGGCGAGTTACTTGTAAACAAAGCACGATGATCGGCTAGTTCGTGTAAACGCTGCACGGGGAGCTGAGTCACGTCAACGCGCTAACGGTTGTTGTGCTTGGAAGTCGGAATTTTTTGAAATTAATCTTGATATAACTTTTGAACACCTTTGTATTTTGAAAAACGGTTTTTACTATTAAGTAGTGAACTTTATTTAGTATCTATTTATTTCAAGTTTAAAACACACACTTCACTTTTTACTAGTTTTTTGAGAATAAACAATACGGAGCAAAGATAAACAAGTCTTTTCTCGCTTGAGTCCCAACGATGTATGTTTCGTATTATTTTCTATAGGCAATTATTCTATAGGCAATTTTGTTTATTAAAAGCACTTTATTATGCCTGACTTAACATCACTGGAAATCATTAGGGCTGATGAAATGAGAAGAAATGGCCATACCTACAGATCGATTGCCTCAAGGCTTCGTCGACCAGTATCAACGATTCATCGCAGCATCCAGCGGTACAGATCGTCTAATTCTCTTGTGAGGAGGAGGGGTCAAGGTAGAAAAAGATGTACATCAAGGCGAGATGACAGTTTTTTACAACTTGGAGTTCGTAGGAATACGCGATTAACGGCTGTACAAGCTCGAAATGAACTGGAAGACGTTCGAGGAGTACGAGTAAGTGAGCGTACAGTTCGCAGGAGATTTGAAGAAGTTGGTTTAGGGTCGTATATACCTGCCAAAGGCCCAAAACTTGAGAGACGTCACCGCGTAAACCGATTAAGCTATGCGCGAGAACATCGTCATTGGGATTTGAACGAATGGCAGCAGGTTCTCTTTACTGATGAGTGCAGAGTTCTTTTAAAACAGATCGATGGGAGACAGCGACTATGGAGACGCAAAGGAGAACGCCACATACAGTCTAATTTTGAACACACAGTGGCTTATGGTGGCGGCTCGATTATGGTTTGGGGAGGGATATGTTTGGGAGCTCGCACGGAGTTAGTGATAGTCACAGGAGGGACCATGACAGCAGATCGATACATCAGAGACATTTTAGAAGAATTTGTTGTACCATTTGCCCCATTTATTGGTGACGACTTTATTCTAATGCAAGATAATGCTCGTGCTCATAGTGCACAATCGGTACAGGCATATCTGAGCCACGTAGGTATACCGGTGATGCAGTGGCCAGCAAATTCCCCCGATATGAATCCGATAGAGCATGTCTGGGACTTGCTAAAAAGAAGGGTTAAATCCAGAATGCCACCCCCCAACAATCAGAATGAACTTGGAAACGCATTACTTGAGGAGTGGGAGCGGTTGCCTCAAGAAATCATCGATAACATAATCTGTAGCATGCCCAGACGAATGGAAACCGTAATCAGAGCAAGAGGGGGAAACACTCGTTATTAAGTTTGCTTTAATTTTATTGTTAAATCATTTAATGCTTACTTTTTTTTTAATTTTGTGGTGGTTCATAATCATCAAAAAATTTCACTTATTTCAAATTTCTTTATTTTTCAATAAAAAATAACGAAGACTTTTCAAAGTCCTTGTTAAAAGATGTTAATCAATTTGTTATTTTGTGTCTAATTACATTTTCGTCAAATATATGCGTTATTATCTCATAGTCTCACTTTTTTTTCTGTTCCGCTAATTGTGCCGGTGTGTATATTATTAACGACTAAATAGCAAGAAATAAAAGCGTTTTTCCAAGTATTTCTATGAAGAAATACGTTAAGCCCCGATTTTTCAATTCACAAAAATTTGGTCACTTAAAAGAATTGTATAATTTCAATTTAAAAAAAAAAAATTCTAATAAATTGAATCCACACATCTTTCTTAACCTTCTCCTAAAATATTTTGATCTTCATAAAAAAGACACTGTATATTATTTTTTCTCTTAGTAGTACGTATTTAATTAGTTCTTTGTTTTTCTCATGTCCCTGCCTTGGGCTTGCTGGAAGAAATTTCTATAAGAAGTAAGCCTTGCCCTTGTACCTTGTTGTCAATTTATGTTTGTTTGATTAAGTTTCCTTGTGTGTACATAGATTATCCAATAAATAAATATTGAATTATTGCTTCCATGCCGGACTGAGAGCAAAAGAAAAACATAGAATTTAGCAGCTGCTTCTCTTCCCGGGCATACTGTAAAATTCAGTTATGGGACAGAGGTTTTATTGGCGATAGGCTGAGCCCCTGTCACTGCAATAGTCTCACTCCAACATTATAACTACCTCCAAATTTGTCAAACGTGACATCAGATGGTTTTATAACCACTGGTGTTCTACCTACCCCATAAGGGATACAGGCGTGAAGATATTGAAATGTCGAATGCAATCCACTGTTTATTATCCAAATAAAGCAAAAACTAAAAGCCGACTACTCAAACACGCTCTAAAAAGTAGGAAATAAGTAATAGTCTCTGCTGAAAAGTTTTTATATTTTTATGTCATACTGATAGAGATTTATTTATAGGATAACCGTGATCGTATGCCATTTTGATTTTATTTTAGTAGGTATTATAATGAATCTGTTTTGCTATAATAGGTGGCATACGACCACGGCTATCCTGTAAATATATTTCTATCAGTATGACGTATAAAAATACATAAATATTTCAGTGGAGACTATTACTTGTTTCCTACTTTTTAGAGCGTGTTTGAGTAGTCGAGTTTTAGTTTTTAATTATATATTGTTTTCACTCATTTTGGAGTTATAGTGTTTACATATTTAAACTGTGCTAAAAAGGCTCTTTTATCTGAAACCATCGAGGATTTTTTTAGTTCTATACTTTAAGTCCCCTAGAGGGCGCTGTAGCCAATTTAACATGACGCCATATAGCCTATATCGAGCGGACAATCAAGACGCTTCCAAGGACACCTCATTCGTCCAATTATGTAACTAGTTTAGAAGTTATGAGGGAACAGATGAACATCCATACCCACATACATACAAACATACAAAAATCATAATCCTCTTTTTTGCGCCGTAGTCGGGTAAAAATTAAAAAAGCTTACCGGATTTAAATAAAACTACTTTTTAACCGGATTAATCGCGTATCATTTATATTTTACATTTTAACTCGACGTTTCGTTGTCTTTGCAGACCCCGTGGTCACGAGCGACTGAGGTAGCAGGCGTCAGATTGATAGTGGAAAAAAGTTATACATCATCTCCATCTATTTCTCAGTCTTCGAGCGTAGCGTTCAGGGTTAACACTATCTGTTCGCGCCAGTTACCATAGGTGGCGCTAGTCGGTGGTTTTCCTTCAATGAACGAAGACGAATTGTTTTTTGACAGAGGTCAAAACGTCAAAGTGATATTGTAGATTGATACTCTGGTGACTTGGCGCCTCGGATGTAAAGATACATTGTTTTTGATATATTATACGGTGATTGTGAGCATTCTTTGTGCGACGATTCGTTAGAAGAAAGGTGTTATCTTACGTTTATTTACTAATATACTTTCCTTCCTATTCCCACTTTATATAATCGATTCCCCTCCTAATTATTGTATATACTTGCCGCCACGCCGCCTGGAACGGTGTTGTTTGTGCGGAGATTGCTGGATTTTGGTGAGTCAGTTAGTCCATATATTGTAAAAGCAGTGACTTTACGCTGCGTGCGGGCATAACATTATTTCTTGCCCGTTCACTATCAGTTTATTTAAATTACTAGCTGCTGCCCGCGACGTCGTCTGCGTGAACGCTATGCAGCACCAAACGCACCTACGATTATAACACTGCTAGCGTGATAATATGTAGCCTATATGTTGACCCGACTTCTTAACTATCTTCATGCCAAATTTGAAGTAAATCCATGCAGTACTTTTTGAGTTTATCCCGGAAAGACAAACAGACAAACAGACAAAAATTCTAAAAACTATATTTTTTGTTTCTGTTTCGATTGTAGATCATACCCCAAGTATTCTTTTAAAAAAATATTCAATGTACAGTTTTGACTTTCCTACCATTTTATTATATGTATAGATGAATCGTGAAAACTTAAGACAATATTAGCTTACCGGATGCTTATGGTCCGGGGTCTGCGGTCTGTACTGGTCGCTGCAGACGATCTTTCTCATGTCGTCAAAGCCGGGGTCCGCAGCCGCAAGTTCATAGTACGGCGGCCTCGCTTCATGCGCCGGAGACACGCGGCGGCACACTTCCCATAAAACCAGGCCGAGCGCGTATATGTCGCATTTTAGGTACGATGAGAAACAGCTTACGTTCATACTGGAATAAAAATGTTTAGGTTTGAATATTCGTATTTGTTATTTTCGCATCGGTAACACTTAATATTAAATAGTGATGTACAACAATAGATGTGTACAAAAATTTATAACGCCCCTCCTAAAGAATTTAAAACTCTTCCGAATGATAAATTAAAAGTTCAACTTACAAAATGGCTTAAAAATAAATGTTTCTATTCTCTAGAGTGATTTTATAAATGTAAAAATGAAAACATCTGAACATGAACTAAAATTGTAATAAATAGAATACTACTGATATAATGACATGAATAATATGTAAATTGTATTGAGATTATAAATTTGTTATTCTTATGTTAACAACAATATTGCATGCTGATGGACAGCATAGTATGTAGAACTTGAAATGATTATATAACAACTTGTATGAACGATACTATGAAGCAATAAATAATTTGAATTTGAATTTGAGTGTAGTTTTTAGTTTGTAATTTGGCAACACTTTATCGTTCGCTCCTTCACTTGTTCTTTTGAATTTAAGTAAATCTGTCGCATTTTCGTTCTCGCTTTGTTAAATATTTCGTTGTCGCTATTTTGTATGTAATCTGTTATTTATTTTATTGTGATTGCATCTGTGACGTGTAAGAGGAAACCTGTGTTTGGACTTCATCGAGTCATCATCACCGCTCATTATCCACTACCAGGTATTCGCGGAGCGTCTGAGGTAAGTCTAGATAAACTGATTTCAATCCAAGGATACCGTGGTTCCTGGACTCGTGAGGTTTCGACTGTACAAGGTGAGTTCATTCGCAGTTATTTCTTTGCACTATCATTCACATCCATTTCATTTTCAAACTCATTAATTTCATCGTTATACAGTCCTCTTCAAAAACCGTTCAATAACCAATGAAGCAACTTCACTAACAAGCTTTGCCTTAAGTATTAGTTCATCAAGGTTACATTCACCGCAAGGATACATAAATTTTTCGAAAGTTTTGAAATTTTCAAAATTTTCAATGTTTATACGGGACCACCTCTGAAGTATTCTCTATCATATGAAACATGAATATTCAAAATAGATTCATAATTGCCATAAAATCGAGTAACAAAGACACACAAAAAATATACACACGAATTGAGTACCTCTTCCTTTTTGGAAGTCGGTTGAATATAAATCAATATACAGGGTTGATTTCTAGTCACCAGCCTAATTTAAATGTTAGTTTCTATAATACGATATAAACGTACAGACCTGCATAATTATTTTATCGTCGCTCAGTACAAAAAAGTAGAAATATGGAACCATAAACTTTAAAAAAAATAGTCGCTGTTGATGAACATAGCTACTACGACCCGGCATTTCATTGATAATACTACGACGTAGTACTACAAGATGTTTTGTAGTAGCGCGGAGTCATCTTTATTTTAATGGTAATTTAGAGTGTACTGGGCTTTGTTTTATATGTTAGCAGATGTATTAATTTACTTGTTAAAAAAATTAATACTTATTTTGCAAAAATCGCTTCTATAAATGATACTTATTTAATTCGGCCGGTAACTATACATCAACCTTGTATTATACATAAAAAACTGTTCCGTTACTGACCGAGTAACTGACAGATAATGTACATCCATAACTACTGAGTGTAGAGAGCTGAAAGGAACATACATTCCTTAGGGGTGTATGGGAACACTAAGGAATGAATTGCCGAAATTCCCACGGGAAATATAGGACTTTGTAGTTTTTGCGAGTACGAAGTCGAAGAAAATCTGTTCTAAAATACCATGTCATCGATTGTGTAACAATAAAACATACAAGTTAGTCATTATTAGTCGTTATTAAGCACAATATGGAGAAAAGTTCCTTTGAAGATTACAGCGGGTTCATCAACTTTTGATGCTGACCGTACCATCGCTTTTTACGACACACTCGTTGTACAAAGTACATGGTTTTAAGGTAAATTGATGTGCTCACACAGCAATCGTGACACGAGAATTGCCTTCATTTAGCGAGTTCATGACATTTTTAGAGGGAAAATTTACAGCCCTGGAACCTCTACATAAGACAAGATTTGAGTCTAATAATTATAATTCGGCAAAAACATTTAATAGTCCACCACAACAAAGTTTGATGGAGTACAGAAAACCTGCTCTGAACAATGCATTTTATACATCAATTAAAATCAGTTGTCCGTTATGCAATGACGAACACGCCCTATACCAATGTCATCAATTCTTAAGTATGACATACGACATGCAGCTTGAAATGGTTGAAAAACTTAATGTGTATTAACTGCTTATTCTCTCATGCCAAAAATTACTGTTCATCGGAAAAACGCTGTAAAGATTGCAACGGCCGACATCATACAATCTTACATCCTGCATTTAACGGCAATAATTATGTGACGAAAACTCCGATCAATAGGTCGATTCAGCCGTCTGGGTCAAATTCACAAATTCCGACTCAGCAACGGCCGCCTATCCAAAACAATTACGTGTCGAATAATGATGACGAGATATTATTGCCAACTGCGATGTTACAAATATTACGCAATGACGGAACTTACATAACTTTAAGAGCTATAATTGATCAAGGCTCCCAAATAACCTTGATAACAGAAGATGCAGCCCAAAGATTAGGATTGCAACGTAAGCACTTTAGTGCTAATATATCAGGGATAGGGTCATTATCGAACAAAACTAAGGGCAAAGTTCAATTACACTGCAAATCAGTTTACGATGACTTTACATTTTACACTGAAGCATTGGTAATGAAACATGTAGTAAATAATTTACCAAATAAAACATTTTCGAAGGAAAACTGGCCCCAATTAAGACATATTGCATTAGCAGATCCAGATTACAATAGTTCCAGGGGAGTAGATGTACTTCTGGATGCTGACGTTTACTCACAAATTTTAATGGAAGGCCTTATCAAAGGTAATAGTCCGCAACCCATGGCACAACAAACAAAATTAGGGTGGATTTTATCCGGCACTGTTAGAACCTATAATTGTCACATAACCTTGAATAATATTGAAGAGATCAGTGCATACTGGGAAATGGAGGATATCGGAGAACAAGACAGTAATAAAAGTAACCTAACAGCAAGTGAGCTATTTTGTGAGCAACTGTACACCGACACTACGCGCAGGCTAGAAAACGGTCAATATGTGGTCAAAATACCAATGAAGAAGGATTTTCAAGAGTATCTAGGGTCCTCAAAGGCACAAGCGGTGGCACAATTCCACCAACTACGAAAAAAACTAACGTCTAATCACGAACTAGGTCAGAGATATTCAGACTTTATCAAAGAATATGAAGACTTGGGACATATGGTGGAGAGTAAAACAGATTTACAACCATTTTGCTACCTACCACACCACGCGGTTCTTAAGGAGGAATCGACAACAACGAAACTCCGAGTGGTATACAACGCATCCAGCAAGACATCCTCAGGCTATAGTTTGAATGACCTAATGGAATGTGGACCTAAGCTACAGAAGGATTTACAAGGTTTGACCAGAGGTCTCTCTCCCTCGCAACTTCTCAATCATCAAATGTGGTGGAAAGGACCTTCGTGGCTACAGAAATCAAATAATTACACAAATGACATTGACATTGAAGTCACGAACCTAGAAACAAAAAGGATGCCATCAAAATCATGCTTAACCCAAATAGAACAGACTTCCGTAATATCAGCACTAATTGACCGATACAGCAATTTTAATCGCATAGTAAGATTACTGGCATGGGTATTACGTTTTATTAATACTGCATTACAGCGTAACAATGACAGAAGTCTACATTTAACGGCAGCAGAAATCAACAAAAGCAAAAATTACATAATTAAAACAGTGCAAGGTTGCGAATTTCGACAAGAAATACTAGATTTAAAATCGAGTGGCAAACTAAAGCCCAACAGTAACATATTAAGTCTCAATCCGTACCTGGACAAGGACAATATCTTGCGAGTAGGAGGTAGATTACAAAATTCAAGTTTACATTACAATACGAAGCATCCCCTATTACTGCCTAAACACTGCAAGGTAACGGAGCTAATCATAGAAGAAGCCCATTTACGTACTTTACATGGGGGTGCAAAACTGACATTAAATCATATACGTCAACAGTATTGGATTGTTGGTGGTTACAGTCAAGTTAAGAAGCAAATACGTAAATGTGTCGTGTGTAGAAAATACAGCAATCAGCAGCAGTATCAATTAATGGCCGACCTCCCTACACCTCGAGTGCAAATATCTAGAGCGTTCACTCACACAGGGGTTGATTTCACGGGTCATGTAGACATCAAGGCAAACAAAGGAAGAGGAATAAAAACTATAAAAGGTTATATATGTGTGTTTGTTTGCTTAGCCACCAAAGCAATACATTTAGAACTGGTAGCAGGATTATGCAGCGCATCCTTTCTCGCAGCCTTTCGTCGGTTTTGTGCACGACGCGGTACACCCCAGCACGTATACAGCGACAATGGGACTAACTTTGTCGGCGCGAACCGTTTACTGCTAATGCAATATAGAGAATGTTTGGACAGTATTGACAAAGGATTTTTAAATAAAGCTTCAGATATGGGGATTACATGGCATTTTAATGCACCTGCCTGGCCTAGTGCGGGGGGACTTTGGGAAGCAGCAGTGCGTAGCATGAAACATCATCTGAAACCGGTGATCGGAGATCAGCGGCTCACCTATGAAGAATTTACTACGATCCTATGTGACATAGAGGCCTGCTTAAACTCACGACCACTATGCACCGTGACTGAAAGTATCGATGACATCGAAGCTTTAACACCTGGCCATTTCCTAGTAGGAGGAATGCTAATCACACCTCCGAATGTGCGAGAAGAACATTTAGATTTAAGAAAACGGTGGCATTTACTTGAAAACTTGACAGCAGCATTCTGGAAACGATGGTCGCGAGAATATTTACAGCAGTTACAAACAAGATCCAAGTGGAGATTACCATGCAGAGAAGTACAGTTAAACGACATTGTTTGCATAAAGGATGATAATTTGCCAATCGGCAGATGGGCAATGGGCAGAGTAATAGAACTCCATACAGGAAAGGACGGCCACACACGCGTAGTAACTTTAAAAACACAAAACGGACAAGCAAAGCGGCCGATAATCAAATTGACACCCTTATTACTCACAGACGATTACAAGGACCCAACTACATCATACAATGACATTCGCAATCAGGAGAAACCTGACAATAGAACAAGAAGAAAGAGAACGTCTCAGAGTTTATCCTTGACAAATGTTATACTAAGCATTATGGGTATATTTTGGTTGTTCTTATCATCGCCAGTTCTTGCGTTGAACGATAAAAGTTATAATATTACAGGTATCCAACCAGACAATTCCTTATATTTTGACACCTTGGCCGAGATAAGAGAGATAAAGGATGATTGGAAGCTTATCATGTACTACAATATGACATCTTACTGGGAGAACACGTATGAGGTTATAAAATACGTAAAGTACATAAACAATTTGCCACATAATATGACTAACAAGCAGAACCAAATTATTTGTAACCAACTGAATCAAAGCCTTAGCGAATTATTATACTTCAATACATTATTAAAAACAAAACACTTAAGAAATAAAGGAGGTCTTATAAACGGAGTGGGCTACGTAGCAAATACATTGTTCGGAGTATTAGACGAGAGGTTCGCTGAAAAGTACGCGCAAGATATACGAACGGTCAATGAAAATGAAAATCATATCCTAAGTTTATTTAAAAACCAGACCCATATCGTCGAGACACATAATAATATCATAAAACGGAATGAAGAACTGATGAACAAACAATTCTCATTAATCAATGAGCACCTTAAAGGCCTTACCTTGCAGTCCAACTCTCTAAAACAAAGCTCTGAGAATGCGATATATACTTTCACAGCCAGTTATGCCGCCGACAAAATAATCACACATCCTAAGCAAATTCAACAGTCATTACTAGATTGCCTGACTGACCTATATCGAGGTCATATAGATATGCATTTATTATCACCAGCTCAATTACAAAAGGAGTTTGACACAATATCACTCCACTTATCCCGCGACTTGCACCTCCCAGACATATCAAATACATTAACAGATATATATAAAATACTAAGAGTCCAAGCACGCATGACGAAGAACTTTATTATATTTGAAATAAGAATTCCACTCCTAAGCAACACTAAGTATGAGCTTAATAAGTTGATAAGTCTGCCAGTAAGTTTAAATAAGAAGATGGCAACCTATGCTATACCTGCCTCTACGTACATTGCATTCGATATCAACAAAGATACGGTCATTCTACTACAGGAATCCGATATAACAGCGTGCCTTACTATTTCAACAAACAAACTACTTTGCCATTTACATCAACTTGTATACCGTATGAAGCCAACGCAATCCATTTGTCAATTAAAAATAATTGAAGCTATTGAATATTATACATTTTGCAAAACTGAGACATTGCAGTGTGTTGATAAGTGGGTCAAGCTGAACAATAAAAACACATGGTTGTACGCGTGCTGCGAAGAATGCTTAGTACGCATATTATGTCCAGACGGACTGGCGACAGAGCGCTTACATGGGAAAGGACGTATTACCCTAGGTCAGGGATGCGTTGTAAAAACAGATAGGTTTATGTTGTATGCAAATAAGGAATACACAAGTCAGTTATACGTGAATGATAAAGTTATAATGCCTATATTATCGCCGTTAAATGAGCTTATGAATACCTCCCTAGCATATTCGAAGACTCAAACTGAGTCGCACAATCAGATATTTCAAAATTTACAGAAGGATATTGACATTTTAAAGGAACAATCCAGTGTTACTTTTATATCAAACCACGACACGCACCATTATATAATAATTTACACCTTGGTCGGAAGTGTATTACTGAGCATAATATTTATTACTTGCTGGTTAATAAAGACACGTCGAAGAGATATCACGTCTCAGAGATCAGACAGCAGAAGCGATAGAAGACAAAGCACGGAATTGCAGAGAAACCTACAGAGAACGCCGGGACCTATCGTGTTTAATATAGAGAGTGCAAAGCTACCGGGTCCATCAGTGAAATTTGACACTAAACTAGACAGTTAACAAGTGCAACTAAAGAGTGATAATTGACACTAATTTCTAATACCTACGTGTTTAGTAACGGTTACTTAAATGTTTAATTTTGTTAGTTTAGCTATTTTAATATTCTCACATTAGTGCATTCCTTTCATTATTTTAAAATTTACTTATATCCCAAAATAGTTTCGATCTACTCTGCATATTCCATTAATTGAATTTTAGATAATGTAATAAGTTTTATTCTTAAGTTTTTTACATTATTTCTGTTTATTTTGGTTTTAGTTGTTTTGTGTAACTTAGGTGTGGCAGTATGTACAAAGTACATGGTTTTAAGGTAAATTGATGTGCTCACACAGCAATCGTGACATCGCATCGATAGATTCGCTGATATAGCAATCGATAGCGTATTATGTGAAGGTCGTACGCACCTTTACTTACATTTTACTTCCTAGCTTTACTTTCCTTATTTAAGATAGAATAAGATCATTATTACATGTTCAACTTTACAACAGTTTACTTGTCTTTCTTTTACATTTGACATCCTAGTTTAAGTTTACGTAGTTTTAATTCTATATGTTGGATTAACCCCCAACACTCGTCCAGAGACGGTTGGGGTATTCTTAGACAGCCTGTATGTATAGTAGAAGAAATAGCTGTTTTCCATTTCTTCTACGCTATTATACAGGGCGTCTCAAAACTATGGGCCATCATGGGAAAGTAGCTTAAATATTGCAGATAGAGTATCTTGCTGAAAGAAGACTTTATATGATTTTTAAATAAAAGTAATTCTACATTCAAAGATTTTACGTCCATTTTCACTTTTTTGAAAATTTCAGCAATTTCATGCTAGTAGTTCGAAATTCGCTTGAAGATAGGTTTCCTTGGTGACGAACTTGTTATCATTACTTTCGACACTGACAGTTAATGAGTACAGAATTCGTACAATATCTTAAATGTCCTAAGTGCATTATACGAGATAGACCTTACAAGTTTGACAGTTTCAAACGAATTTTCAGCAAAGTGAGTCATGAATCAGTTGGTTCGATGGTACACACACACTGCCACGCATATGAGGATGCAAGTAGGTACCTACGGCGTCGCATGAACTTGATACTTGCGTAACAACAGCAAGACACCACAAGAGGCTTGCAACTTTTTTTTTTGTTTTAAGATAATATTATAATTTTTTGTACTATGCGATTAAAATGAGAATAGGATCTGTCAAAAGTCACATGAAAATTAGGGTCTGCAAAAAAATTCAGTAAAAATAACTATTTATTTTAGTTATTTTGTTTATACAACGTGTAACAAAATGGAGAAATAAAACTTAAGGGTTAGCTTCTATATCATACGTAGAATATACAGTAAATTAATTAGCATGATTAGTGCTGGTATAGACTTTCATACAAAATATATTTAATTGTTTTACAACAAAATATTTTGACAACCCTAGTCAACCTAACAAGCTAAAACAAGACTTGTGCCGCAATCGGTGACCTTATGACCGTTCCCGCACCGGCTTAATTTTGTAGCATCTGTCTTAGTTACTCATCACTTTATTTTTACGCCATCTGTTATCGAATAGATTTCATCAAAAGCTAACAGCTGTTTTTAGGGTTGACACTTGATATTTCGATCTAAACTTTGAACTTGTTTTTCGGCCGAACCGTAAGGATAACAAATTTATGTTACTGTTACTTATAAACTACATCACCAAACATACAATCCCCTGAAGTATTATTTCTTCATAACGTTATACGTGGTAAATGCTCACCTGTTGTCCAGCATCTCGGGGCTCATGTACCGCTTGGTGCCCTGCGCGGCGCCAGCCCCAGGTCCTCACTACACTACTATGTCACACGCAGTAGCCGCTCACCTGTAGTCCAGCATCTCGGGGCTCATGTACCGCTTGGTGCCCTGCGCGGCGCCAGCCCCAGGTCCTCACTACACTACTATGTCACACGCAGTAGCCGCTCACCTGTTGTCCAGCATCTCGGGGCTCATGTACCGCTTGGTGCCCTGCGCGGCGCCAGCCCCAGGTCCTCACTACACTACTATGTCACACGCAGTAGCCGCTCACCTGTTGTCCAGCATCTCGGGGCTCATGTACCGCTTGGTGCCCTGCGCGGCGCCAGCCCCAGGTCCTCACTACACTACTATGTCACACGCAGTAGCCGCTCACCTGTAGTCCAGCATCTCGGGGCTCATGTACCGCTTGGTGCCCTGCGCGGCGCCAGCCCCAGGTCCTCACTACACTACTATGTCACACGCAGTAGCCGCTCACCTGTAGTCCAGCATCTCGGGGCTCATGTACCGCTTGGTGCCCTGCGCGGCGCCAGCCCCAGGTCCTCACTACACTACTATGTCACACGCAGTAGCCGCTCACCTGTAGTCCAGCATCTCGGGGCTCATGTACCGCTTGGTGCCCTGCGCGGCGCCAGCCCCAGGTCCTCACTACACTACTATGTCACACGCAGTAGCCGCTCACCTGTTGTCCAGCATCTCGGGGCTCATGTACCGCTTGGTGCCCTGCGCGGCGCCAGCCCCAGGTCCTCACTACACTACTATGTCACACGCAGTAGCCGCTCACCTGTTGTCCAGCATCTCGGGGCTCATGTACCGCTTGGTGCCCTGCGCGGCGCCAGCCCCAGGTCCTCACTACACTACTATGTCACACGCAGTAGCCGCTCACCTGTTGTCCAGCATCTCGGGGCTCATGTACCGCTTGGTGCCCTGCGCGGCGCCAGCCCCAGGTCCTCACTACACTACTATGTCACACGCAGTAGCCGCTCACCTGTAGTCCAGCATCTCGGGGCTCATGTACCGCTTGGTGCCCTGCGCGGCGCCAGCCCCAGGTCCTCACTACACTACTATGTCACACGCAGTAGCCGCTCACCTGTAGTCCAGCATCTCGGGGCTCATGTACCGCTTGGTGCCCTGCGCGGCGCCAGCCCCAGGTCCTCACTACACTACTATGTCACACGCAGTAGCCGCTCACCTGTAGTCCAGCATCTCGGGGCTCATGTACCGCTTGGTGCCCTGCGCGGCGCCAGCCCCAGGTCCTCACTACACTACTATGTCACACGCAGTAGCCGCTCACCTGTAGTCCAGCATCTCGGGGCTCATGTACCGCTTGGTGCCCTGCGCGGCGCCAGCCCCAGGTCCTCACTACACTACTATGTCACACGCAGTAGCCGCTCACCTGTAGTCCAGCATCTCGGGGCTCATGTACCGCTTGGTGCCCTGCGCGGCGCCAGCCCCAGGTCCTCACTACACTACTATGTCACACGCAGTAGCCGCTCACCTGTAGTCCAGCATCTCGGGGCTCATGTACCGCTTGGTGCCCTGCGCGGCGCCAGCCCCAGGTCCTCACTACACTACTATGTCACACGCAGTAGCCGCTCACCTGTAGTCCAGCATCTCGGGGCTCATGTACCGCTTGGTGCCCTGCGCGGCGCCAGCCCCAGGTCCTCACTACACTACTATGTCACACGCAGTAGCCGCTCACCTGTTGTCCAGCATCTCGGGGCTCATGTACCGCTTGGTGCCCTGCGCGGCGCCAGCCCCAGGTCCTCACTACACTACTATGTCACACGCAGTAGCCGCTCACCTGTTGTCCAGCATCTCGGGGCTCATGTACCGCTTGGTGCCCTGCGCGGCGCCAGCCCCAGGTCCTCACTACACTACTATGTCACACGCAGTAGCCGCTCACCTGTTGTCCAGCATCTCGGGGCTCATGTACCGCTTGGTGCCCTGCGCGGCGCCAGCCCCAGGTCCTCACTACACTACTATGTCACACGCAGTAGCCGCTCACCTGTAGTCCAGCATCTCGGGGCTCATGTACCGCTTGGTGCCCTGCGCGGCGCCAGCCCCAGGTCCTCACTACACTACTATGTCACACGCAGTAGCCGCTCACCTGTAGTCCAGCATCTCGGGGCTCATGTACCGCTTGGTGCCCTGCGCGGCGCCAGCCCCAGGTCCTCACTACACTACTATGTCACACGCAGTAGCCGCTCACCTGTAGTCCAGCATCTCGGGGCTCATGTACCGCTTGGTGCCCTGCGCGGCGCCAGCCCCAGGTCCTCACTACACTACTATGTCACACGCAGTAGCCGCTCACCTGTAGTCCAGCATCTCGGGGCTCATGTACCGCTTGGTGCCCTGCGCGGCGCCAGCCCCAGGTCCTCACTACACTACTATGTCACACGCAGTAGCCGCTCACCTGTAGTCCAGCATCTCGGGGCTCATGTACCGCTTGGTGCCCTGCGCGGCGCCAGCCCCAGGTCCTCACTACACTACTATGTCACACGCAGTAGCCGCTCACCTGTAGTCCAGCATCTCGGGGCTCATGTACCGCTTGGTGCCCTGCGCGGCGCCAGCCCCAGGTCCTCACTACACTACTATGTCACACGCAGTAGCCGCTCACCTGTTGTCCAGCATCTCGGGGCTCATGTACCGCTTGGTGCCCTGCGCGGCGCCAGCCCCAGGTCCTCACTACACTACTATGTCACACGCAGTAGCCGCTCACCTGTTGTCCAGCATCTCGGGGCTCATGTACCGCTTGGTGCCCTGCGCGGCGCCAGCCCCAGGTCCTCACTACACTACTATGTCACACGCAGTAGCCGCTCACCTGTAGTCCAGCATCTCGGGGCTCATGTACCGCTTGGTGCCCTGCGCGGCGCCAGCCCCAGGTCCTCACTACACTACTATGTCACACGCAGTAGCCGCTCACCTGTAGTCCAGCATCTCGGGGCTCATGTACCGCTTGGTGCCCTGCGCGGCGCCAGCCCCAGGTCCTCACTACACTACTATGTCACACGCAGTAGCCGCTCACCTGTAGTCCAGCATCTCGGGGCTCATGTACCGCTTGGTGCCCTGCGCGGCGCCAGCCCCAGGTCCTCACTACACTACTATGTCACACGCAGTAGCCGCTCACCTGTAGTCCAGCATCTCGGGGCTCATGTACCGCTTGGTGCCCTGCGCGGCGCCAGCCCCAGGTCCTCACTACACTACTATGTCACACGCAGTAGCCGCTCACCTGTAGTCCAGCATCTCGGGGCTCATGTACCGCTTGGTGCCCTGCGCGGCGCCAGCCCCAGGTCCTCACTACACTACTATGTCACACGCAGTAGCCGCTCACCTGTTGTCCAGCATCTCGGGGCTCATGTACCGCTTGGTGCCCTGCGCGGCGCCAGCCCCAGGTCCTCACTACACTACTATGTCACACGCAGTAGCCGCTCACCTGTAGTCCAGCATCTCGGGGCTCATGTACCGCTTGGTGCCCTGCGCGGCGCCAGCCCCAGGTCCTCACTACACTACTATGTCACACGCAGTAGCCGCTCACCTGTTGTCCAGCATCTCGGGGCTCATGTACCGCTTGGTGCCCTGCGCGGCGCCAGCCCCAGGTCCTCACTACACTACTATGTCACACGCAGTAGCCGCTCACCTGTTGTCCAGCATCTCGGGGCTCATGTACCGCTTGGTGCCCTGCGCGGCGCCAGCCCCAGGTCCTCACTACACTACTATGTCACACGCAGTAGCCGCTCACCTGTTGTCCAGCATCTCGGGGCTCATGTACCGCTTGGTGCCCTGCGCGGCGCCAGCCCCAGGTCCTCACTACACTACTATGTCACACGCAGTAGCCGCTCACCTGTAGTCCAGCATCTCGGGGCTCATGTACCGCTTGGTGCCCTGCGCGGCGCCAGCCCCAGGTCCTCACTACACTACTATGTCACACGCAGTAGCCGCTCACCTGTTGTCCAGCATCTCGGGGCTCATGTACCGCTTGGTGCCCTGCGCGGCGCCAGCCCCAGGTCCTCACTACACTACTATGTCACACGCAGTAGCCGCTCACCTGTTGTCCAGCATCTCGGGGCTCATGTACCGCTTGGTGCCCTGCGCGGCGCCAGCCCCAGGTCCTCACTACACTACTATGTCACACGCAGTAGCCGCTCACCTGTTGTCCAGCATCTCGGGGCTCATGTACCGCTTGGTGCCCTGCGCGGCGCCAGCCCCAGGTCCTCACTACACTACTATGTCACACGCAGTAGCCGCTCACCTGTTGTCCAGCATCTCGGGGCTCATGTACCGCTTGGTGCCCTGCGCGGCGCCAGCCCCAGGTCCTCACTACACTACTATGTCACACGCAGTAGCCGCTCACCTGTTGTCCAGCATCTCGGGGCTCATGTACCGCTTGGTGCCCTGCGCGGCGCCAGCCCCAGGTCCTCACTACACTACTATGTCACACGCAGTAGCCGCTCACCTGTTGTCCAGCATCTCGGGGCTCATGTACCGCTTGGTGCCCTGCGCGGCGCCAGCCCCAGGTCCTCACTACACTACTATGTCACACGCAGTAGCCGCTCACCTGTAGTCCAGCATCTCGGGGCTCATGTACCGCTTGGTGCCCTGCGCGGCGCCAGCCCCAGGTCCTCACTACACTACTATGTCACACGCAGTAGCCGCTCACCTGTTGTCCAGCATCTCGGGGCTCATGTACCGCTTGGTGCCCTGCGCGGCGCCAGCCCCAGGTCCTCACTACACTACTATGTCACACGCAGTAGCCGCTCACCTGTAGTCCAGCATCTCGGGGCTCATGTACCGCTTGGTGCCCTGCGCGGCGCCAGCCCCAGGTCCTCACTACACTACTATGTCACACGCAGTAGCCGCTCACCTGTTGTCCAGCATCTCGGGGCTCATGTACCGCTTGGTGCCCTGCGCGGCGCCAGCCCCAGGTCCTCACTACACTACTATGTCACACGCAGTAGCCGCTCACCTGTTGTCCAGCATCTCGGGGCTCATGTACCGCTTGGTGCCCTGCGCGGCGCCAGCCCCAGGTCCTCACTACACTACTATGTCACACGCAGTAGCCGCTCACCTGTAGTCCAGCATCTCGGGGCTCATGTACCGCTTGGTGCCCTGCGCGGCGCCAGCCCCAGGTCCTCACTACACTACTATGTCACACGCAGTAGCCGCTCACCTGTTGTCCAGCATCTCGGGGCTCATGTACCGCTTGGTGCCCTGCGCGGCGCCAGCCCCAGGTCCTCACTACACTACTATGTCACACGCAGTAGCCGCTCACCTGTTGTCCAGCATCTCGGGGCTCATGTACCGCTTGGTGCCCTGCGCGGCGCCAGCCCCAGGTCCTCACTACACTACTATGTCACACGCAGTAGCCGCTCACCTGTAGTCCAGCATCTCGGGGCTCATGTACCGCTTGGTGCCCTGCGCGGCGCCAGCCCCAGGTCCTCACTACACTACTATGTCACACGCAGTAGCCGCTCACCTGTTGTCCAGCATCTCGGGGCTCATGTACCGCTTGGTGCCCTGCGCGGCGCCAGCCCCAGGTCCTCACTACACTACTATGTCACACGCAGTAGCCGCTCACCTGTTGTCCAGCATCTCGGGGCTCATGTACCGCTTGGTGCCCTGCGCGGCGCCAGCCCCAGGTCCTCACTACACTACTATGTCACACGCAGTAGCCGCTCACCTGTTGTCCAGCATCTCGGGGCTCATGTACCGCTTGGTGCCCTGCGCGGCGCCAGCCCCAGGTCCTCACTACACTACTATGTCACACGCAGTAGCCGCTCACCTGTTGTCCAGCATCTCGGGGCTCATGTACCGCTTGGTGCCCTGCGCGGCGGCCACTCCCGCGCGCACGTGCGCCGGCGTCACGGCCAGCCCGAGGTCCGCGAGGCAGCACTCGCCGTTCACCTTCACCAATATGTTCTTCGACTTTATGTCCCGGTGAGCTATGGCCGGCTTACCCTGTCAACCAACAAACAATACTACATTATCCGGCTCGAAGGACCACGATGTACAGTCTGGTCTGACCGTACAGAGTATTTACTTCTAGCACAGAATAAGTAATAGTTGGTACAGAAGAATTACTCCGCAAGAAGATCTAAATAAATTCGAGTCTTGCTACGACGCGATACGGTGGAATTCAGCTCGCACAGCATTACGTACCTGCAAATTTATATACCTAGAAGTTTTGTCTCTTTCTATCGCATGCCTCTTATCTTTTCTTACGCTGTTAGGGTTGCTGCCTAGTGAAGAATAATTAATCTCCTTATTTGTAATTAAGTATCTACCGATGTAGGTATTACTGTTATTCTACCTTTGTAAAAAATATTGTTTCAACTTACCTACAGTACAAAATTAAAAAAAGTGACGACGAATAATTTGTAATACTACATATGTTTTGTTTGCTAAATTGAACATAATCAAATCCAAACATAATCTAATTGAATATTTGTTTCTTTTTATGTCCATTTTTAAATACTATTTGCGACCTCGATCATAGAATTACTGTGAATGCTATTAGGTAGGTAGGTATCTACAACGTCCCGATGGGCGCGCGCGTGATACACGACCCATTCGAGTAGCGCCGGCGGTGCGCTTCGCTGTAGGTAAATAACGGATGTACCGCGCGGAGTGAGCCAGGCCTGCTTCTAGTTCGTAAATAAGACAACTAGTTTTAAGCACACCGGTACGGTTTATTACACAAAACTAGTCTAAGATGGTAAAATGGTTATAATGGTTATGAGTACACGCCGAATGGTGACAGAACACGTACTAACCAAATTAATAGCTAATAAATCGCTCGTCGGCGGAAACGGCTAAAAACGCACAACGTGACTGTATGATGCAAGCATCGTACAGAGAACATACAGAATAGATTTAGCAAAAAAGATATTCGGTTAAATATTTGGTTATTAGGTTGTGATTTGTTTTGTTTGGGTTGTGGTTTACCAATTAATAAATTTTATTTATTAAGGTTATGAATGTTAGTTTATATTGTATTTTTTATGGTACTATAGGTCTATTTGTGTTATAGCTTGTATATTTTTTTTGTAAAAGACTGTTTGTTACCTGAATGAATAAATAAATTATTGCATCTAGCACAAAGTAATTTATTATTGCACCGAGTGCCTGATTAAGACCCCGAGCGTTAGCGAGGGCTCTAATCTAACAGGCACGAGGGCAATATAAATTACTTAAGGCGAGGTGCATAATCTGCTTCCCTTTCAACTATGCTTTAATTTCATCACAATCACACGAAAAACTCAGTACAAAGCGAGTCTTTAAATGTTCTATAGAGCAATAAAAATGTATGAAATTTCATTATTGCACAGTTTTATTGCTCTAGCTAGACCATTAAAGACTCGCTTTGCACTGAGTTTTTAGTGTGATTGAGATGAAATTAAAGCATAGTTGAAAGAAAATATATACCTAAAATCCTACCAATATTATAATGAGGAGTTTTCTGACAGCTCATAAAGATTAGTTCAAAAAACCTCCATAGATGGGACTTTTAAAAAACCGAAGGCGTTAAGTCTGTATACTATAATGTGGGTAAGTGGTATCTACTGTAGTGTATGACGCACGTCCTCACTATGTATAATTTATTTAAATCAATATAAAAATATATATTTATTTATATCAACTTTCATCTGAACAACACGTGTTTTATTAGCCCCCGTCGTCCATCCGTCCACTACCATCTATGATTATTTATAACTTCAATTTTTGATACAGACGTCAATTAATTTATTTCTCTTTTAAAAACACAGTGTGGAATAAGTGGCTATATGACAGACAAGACTTCACATTTTGTAAATCGCCATCTATCGAAGCCTTTTGTACCATTTTTGTACCGTTCTGTTTTTTTAACTCTTTAAATTATTAAAAGGAAAAACAGGTTAATAAGAGTATAATGGTTATTCCAGTCAATGACAAACGTTTGGAGAGATTTCGATGTGGTCTAATCAACAATATGTCTACTATAGCCCACTCCAATAATGTACATTTACAATACAGTAATTTAAGTAGATTAATAAATAAACAACATGACAGTGTATTTATTCCGAAAAAACTCTCTAAACCAGTGTAAATCATTCAGTGATTGGGCTACCACAGGTATACATATCAGTAGAAAGCACCTATATGATCTCTATCATGAGAAATTATATAACAAAAATCACACTTTTGGCAACTACGTCAGAACTTACTCAAAGTTATTTAAAAAGGTTTGTGCCAAATCAATCTATCTGGGTAATGAGATTAATCATAGTGCTAATAAGACTAAAACTACTTGGAATATAATTAATAAGGAAACTGGGAAAGTAAAGAATCGCAATAGTGAGTTTAAGCTTGTTATTGACAATACAATAATTAAAGCAGATGAAAATGTTGCGACAGCATTTGAGAGCTGTTTTGCTGACATTCCAGTTTCAACTACTAATTCATTAAACTCATCACCTGTGGCGGCTGAATCATTGATCAAAAATCATGTGAGCTAGTACTAAATAAATCTCTACTGTACCGGGAGCTCTACTGGGAGCAAAAGAAAAACTTAAATTGAATGTGCCAGCTGCTTCTCTTCCCGAGCATACTGTAAAAGTCAGTTCAGGGAAAGAGGTTTTGTTTGTGGGCAATGTCACTAAAATAGTCTCTCTCCATCATTATAATACCTCCAAATTTGTCAAACGTGACATCAGATGGTGTTATAACCTCTGGTGTTCTACCTACCCCGTAAGTAAGGGATGCAGACGTGAAGTTATGTATGTATGTATGTACTAAATAAAAATCCCCAGACAATCACACCAACTTCATGGCCTCAAAGTAAGCAAATATTGTTTTATGAGATACCATGTAGCGAACTAAGGGGGAACCTAGAATATAAATACATACAAATAAACACCCAGGACCGGAACTTTTTTTTTCTTGTTCCGTGCGGGAATCGAACCCGCAACCACTGGCGTCTGAGGCAGATAGGTTTACCCCATCGCCAAAGTTGTCGTCTAGCTGTTTCGCGCAATTTTACTACTCCAAAATAAAACTACTCCGGATACAATATATATGCTTCTCCACACTATACTCTATTACTTTGCCAAATTTCATCCAATCCGTTGATCCGTTCTGCCGTGATTGAGGAACAAACATCCAGGCATCCATATATCCAAACAAACTTTCACATTTATAATATTAGTAAGATGTAATTAATCCATACATATATACAGGGAGTCCCAGAAACGACATGTTTCCGTGACACAGGAGGTAGATGGACATAAGGCCTACAAAAAACTAACAAAAAAAATTAAGAACTAACTGAGAGCCTTTTGGAAAATTTATTATCTGTAATTTAACTTGAACTTAAAAGCAAGGAATAAATTAAATAAGGATATCTCTAGACCACAATTATTATGATAAATATAAACACACTTTTTTTTTAGATAATGTATCCTGAAAAATAAATCCGATATTATTTATTTATTTATTTACACTTTATTGTTAACCTTATATTATAACAATTTTAAATACATTCAGGTGACTGAGATTACTCAATTGGCGTTCTTATCGCTGGAAAACGATTTCTACCAGACAACCATTAGAAATTCTTTTATTTAAGATAATGTATCCTGAAAAATAAATCCAATATTAATGTTAATCATAAAGAAATATCCACCAACCTGTGTGCCATGTATCTCGGTATGTAGATGCAGCAATCCCTTGACTATGGAGAGACAGAGCCGCATCATTTGGTGCGTAGTCAATGTGGTGCGTGCGAGGTACTCGTATAGCGAGCCTAGCGGGTGGTAGTGTGTTACTAGCCACAGCTGGAAATTTATAGACACATAATAATTAATAATTTCTTTAATATTCTACGGAGGAGAAATTTTCTCCTGGTTGAACTTCTCGTCATCATCATCATCACAACTCTTTGTACTGAGCTCACTGCAGGGCATGAGTTTCTCCCCTGGTTGAAGAGGAAGTTTAGGCCATAATCCACCAAGCTGGCCCAGTGCTGGTGGATGTCAGAATTTTCAGGGCACCGAAATGGCTTCTGACGACTACTGTATACAAGTACACAGAACCTGGGACCGACTGCTTAACGTGCCCTCAGAAGCACTAAAGTCGTCTCGAGACAAGAATGGTCGGCGGTCACCCATCCAAGAACCGACCGCGCCGAACGTTGTTTAACTTGTGTTATCGTATGATACACACAGTAACCACGGCGCCACGACAACTTCAGAAAGTACGACATAATAACAGCTGATTCCGTGCTAAGTAGGTCACAGTCTCCCGGACACAAGGCAAACGACCTTGTCTCGAATGCGTAGGGATTGACCGCGCAAGATTGTTTTCGTTATTTTTAACTTATTTCTTAAAAGAAATTGGTAGAAACGTTTTTATTTCTTGCTATGTAGTCGTAAATAATATGTTAATGTTAAAATGTGTTCACTTAAAAGAATTTCAAAATTTTAATGTATAAAAGGTATTTGATTTTTTAGAAATCTTAAATTATTCCCACACGTCTTTCTTAACCTGGTCTTAGTCTCGGTATATAACTTGACTATGGTCAAACAGAGCCGCATCATTTGGTGTGTAGTCAATGTGGTGCGTACGAGGTACTCGTATAGCGAGCCTAGAGGGGTCACTAGCCATAACGGGAAATTGATAGAATTATGGTTATTGATAGTTATTTTCATTCTTTACTGAGGAATTTGTTAAGGTCCTATACTCAATCGGTTATTTTGAATAGAGCACTAGTCACATTTTTTGCTTTAAGAACGTAAAAATGTTTATCTACTAAGTAGAAAAGTTGTGAGCGGTGGATGTGTACTACACTCGGCGTCACAAAAATTGCACCTTCCGAAAAAGCAACTTTAAAATACTTTTAAGACCCATTTCTTACCTGGACATAACATTTTATACCATTTTAAGGTAGCTCAACTAGCGCTCCTTAAGTGAGCATTTTTTCGAATATCTTATCATGTAAATGCCATGGCCAATTTGGAAGTTCCTAAACAGACTCCGGACCCAGGTCGGCCGTAGTAAAGAAAACATTGTAAAATGGGGTTTCAGCGTTGACAGAGATGAGCATTGTATGTGCGGCGCGACTCCACAAACAATGTTACACCTTCTCTCCTGCCCCATGTGCCCCGAAACCTGCACTACCGAGGACCTTGCACAAGCCACCGATAACGCCATAAAGGTGGCAAGTTTCTGGGCGGGTAAAATATAATAAACATATTCATCGACACGCAAAGAAGAAGAAGATTGATTTGTCCCTGGTTAGAAAAGGTAATTGATTTTTTAATGATACAGGTAATGAATGTAAAGGTATTGAAGTGCACTTTACAATGATATTTCTTTTTCACGCGTGGTCTTTATGGGCCAGATTCTAGGAGCAATTTACTGAAAAAAACATAAAGGTGCGATTTTTGTGACGCCGAGTGTATTTTCGGTGAAAACATGGAGGGACCATAGATAAACACTTTCTCCGTAAACATAGTCTCCGTATACATACATATTTTATCAAAAATTAAAAAAAAATTCATGAAATACTCAATTGATTTCTATGAAATTTATACGGAACCACCTTTGAAGTATCCTCTTTCATATAAAACAAGAATATTCAAAATCGATTTATAATTGTCCAAAAAATTTTGTATAAACACACAAAAAACAATACACACGAATTGAGAACCTCCTCCTTTTGGAAGTCGGTTGAAAAAGCACCTGAAAGACAACAAAACATTTACAATTTGCTCATAAAATTTATAAAAAAGCTCACCTGCGTACAACTATTCCGACTTGTCATATCGCTGCCGATATACGCCACAATATTCTCGTGTCTGAGCAGGACGGTGCTGTATATCTCCGTCTCCCTCCGCCAACTCGCCTCGTCTCGGGAGAAGAATATCTTGACTGCGACGCTATCTCCGCACCACGAAGCGCGCCAAACTTCGCCGTAGCGACCCTGCGACATAGCGTAGGGATTATTTAGGACTACTATTTTTATATAAATTAATTAATCAAAATGTAGATTGCCCGCCATTGTTGTCTCAAATACATATTAATGTCCCCAGGTCATCAAGGTTAAAACACTATGTACCCTTTAATGTGAAAATTTGTCGAAATAATTATGAGAACAATACACCACTATCGTATGTCCTCCGAAAATGCAACTCTGTCTTTTACAGACTTGATATTGATTTCTCATCTCAAATCGGCCAATTCAAAAAGTTACTAAATTCTTGTATAAAATTTTAAAGTTTTAAGTATGTAAATGTAAATTAATCTTAATAGTGTAAATTGTAAAGTATTGTAAAATTTTGTAAATTGTCTAATATTGTAACGTAAAACAACCTAGATTGTAATTAAAATTAATTAAAAGAGCTTTGTTTTTATGGTACCTATCTAAATATAATAACTATAATATCTTTAAATTATGTAAAAAAAATGAGTTTTGTTTATATACGAACTATTATTTTAACTGAGATTGTTGTGCTCACCTTTAATTTAAAATCATTTTAATAAGTGTTTAATTGTGCAATTTTATTGAAAATGTTTGTAAGATGTATTTTAGTTGGTAAGCCATAAATAAATAAATAAACATTATGAAAAAATATTCATATACAGGGAGACTGGTGACAAATTTTAGATATCGTAGGAGGGCAAAAAAGACACTTAAGGGACAGAGGTTTTATTGACGTTTTTGTGGGTGACAGGCTGACCCCCTGTCACTGCAATAGTCTCTCAACATAATTATAATTCCTCCAAATTTGTCAAACGTGATATCAGTTGGTTTTATAGCCCCTGTTGTTCTGCCTACCCCATAAGGGATACAAGCGTGAAGTTATGTATGTATGCACTCTGTACTCGATTCTGATCATAATTATGTAATAAAACCAGGTACCTAATTTTACAGCAGAATTCCCTATAAAGAGTTTTACTAGGTCGACGACCTAATTTGCTCTTTTAAGACGTTGCATGCCGTAAAAGAGCTAAGTATGTAGAACTGCATTTATTATAAGAACTTTGTACCTATTTTACCATATTTATTGCAATAAAGGAATTTAGTATTTTTGTACCATTATTATACCTACGAATTTGTCAAATGTGACATCAGTTGTTGTATACTCTGGTGTTCTGCCTACTCCATAAAGGATACAGGCGTGAAATTATATATGTACGAACAGATCCGTACCTTCCCCACACAGGCCCTCAAGGCCAGCTGTTTGGCCAGGGTCCTCTGCACCATCAGAGGGAGTCCGGAGCCGGAGCCTGAAGTAACGGAGCACTCGAGGTATTCACGCAGAGTTGAATCACCCGCCGCTACGGCGCGAACGCCACCGTTTAATGACCCTTCTACACCTGGAAGGAGAAAGGTTTGTAAATAATCAACGAATGCAGAGCTATAAAAAAAACCGACTTCACGTCAAAACTTTGGCTGAAGTATAAGGTCGTCAACATACATATTCTCCGTAATCGATTTCGATGAAATTTATATGGGACCACCTCTGAAGTATCTATGAAATAAGAATATTAAAATCGATTCCTAAGTGTCCGTGTAACAAAAACACAAAGAAAAGAACATACACACGAATTGAGAATCTCCTCCTTTTTGAAGTCGCTTGATAAGAGAAAGACGGGTCATCATCAAAAGTCTTTGTAACGAGCCCACTGCAGCAAGGCTCGGAACCGGTTCCAAAAATAACAGTTCATACCGGTTTATTTGATGACGACCACTTTGGCGATGCGGTAACACTGTCTGCCTCAGACGCCAGTGGTCGCGGGTTCGATTCCCGCACGGAACAAGAAAAAAAAATGTTCCGGGTCTGGGCGTTTATCTATATATGTATTCTAGGTTCCCCCCTAGTTCGCTACATGGTATCCCATATCACAAGCTCTGCTTAGTTTGGGGCCATGTAGTTGGTGTGATTGTCTGGGGATTTTATTATTATTATCATTTCGGTTTTGCTCCGAACTATTAATATGAACGCGAACGTTTTGATAACTTTATGGAAACCTTAATAAACCGGTTCATCCGACTAGTGACGGGACGGCCTGGGTTAGCCGGCCATATTATATTTTACTTTTTGTTAGCGACATAAAGATGTTAGTATGACTTCATGGTAACGGAAGTATGTTGGTAGTATGCTATACAGGGTGTTGAATGCAATGAATGGCTGTTTGACATTCGATTGCGGCGTCGCGGCTATATAATAATAATAAATATTTCTGACACTTGCACAACATTACCTAGCCAAAATTAAGTTTCTTAAGGAACTTGTGTTATGGTTACTAGATAAGTGATATACTTAAGAAATATATAAACATACATATTGAATAAATACATATTTTTTTATTAGAATAAACTTAAATAAACATATAAACATCCATGACTTGACGACTAATATCTGTGTTCATCACACAGATATCCGCCGCCGCCGGGATCCGAACCCAGGACCTCTGGCATAGAAGGCAATGTATGTTACCACTGCACCAGCCGGTCGTCAAATCTTCTTACCTTCTTATCGTCAATCAATATCTAGAAGTGGTTGATGAAAAGTGACACGTATTCGGTTAGGAAGGCTAGGCGTGCGGACGTATTTTAACGTGACGGTACATATTAGCTCGGTATAAATTGGATTTAGCGTTGTACAGTAGAATCCGTTTATGACTCCGCCTACATTGACCAACCGCTTATTATGGCGTGTTTACACAGTGAAGTTTGGTTTTCATATAAATTATATGTATAACTAAGTCGGATATAATGACTTCGCCTATAGTGACATATTGCTTATTGTGACCCTTTTTTATTAAATTTTGTCCGCTTATAATGACCGACCGTATGATTTATAACACCTTTAGCAGTGTTCGGGAGAGTCACGTTATGCCCAAAGACTTTGGGCGCTTGCAAGGCTTTTTTGATTTGAGTCTCAGAGCATAGATTTACTTATTGAGTCTACTTATTAATATCTACTTTGATTTATCTCTATTTTATTCCTTTCTATTAAAATAAATCACATACTAACTTAAACAATTTATTTATTCTTGCAGAGCCTATGCTTTGTATGACGTCCGTTTAGTATGACTTGTTTCTTATTTCCCTTCGATGTCATTATAAACGGATTCCACTGTAATTATAAAGTAATGGACGGAACGTAACCACGAATAAAGATTGTGTTGTAAATAAGCCGTTATTTAACCAAGCCTACATTCTCAGTACTAAGTAGCTGCCTAGTGATTATTTCTATCGTGTTTAATAAACTTCATCGCTCTCACATTTTTGTTATCCTTGAACCGTATAAACCTGCGTATAATTTCGTAATGAACGGCTGCCTTATAACGTAACTTGCAAGAGCAAAGCGATGGCATGAATTGGGCAAGATGATGTGCGCATGTTTGTGTGTCAGAGACATTATAGGAATTTTGTTACGATCACTTCAAAAGTCATAATAAAAAAAAAGAAAAAAATATCCAAAAAGCACATACCATCATAGTAAGGGCTGGTGACTTGTGGACTGTACATGTTCGGAGCAAAGTATGGAGTCTCCGCCCCGAGTTTCTGTGCTGATCGAGACACGCGTAGCCTGCGGATTTACAAATACAAATATATGTTCAAAAAGTATTAAGAATAGTTATTTACCAGGCTAACGTTTCTTGATATGATGAGTTATTAAGAATTTTTCATAGCCATATATTTATTATTTATTTACACCTTATTGTACAGTAACAAAAATGGGAAATAAAAAACATGGTACAAAAGGCGGTCTTATCGCTCTAGAGCGATCTCTACCAGACAACCTTTACAAAATTATACAAAAGTATTTAGCAATTAACAATAAAACACAAAAAAAAAGAGAAACATTATAAAATAGGTCAGTATGTGAACTTCAGGTATCAATATATCGATCGACCCATAATATAAAAAAGTAACACATAATGAAATAACGAACATAATATACCTACATATGATAACATATATAAACATATACATAATATATAATAAAATACACAAATTAATACATAATTAACGAATACTCTCTTAATCTTATACTGAAGATAAATAATGTGTTACTTCTGCACCTTATTAAATTGCTTAATACTATATTTAAGCAATTTAATAAGGTGCAGAAGGCAGCAGATCAAAATTTACAAACCTGTCATATTTCCAGAACCAATTTTTAACTTAATGTCGAGGGCATAGAGTTCAGATTCAATTACAATTTTTTTACAGTTTTGGAACGATTGATATGCAGCCTTTTGTACAAAAGGATGTAAAGTTTTTGTTTTGAGCTTTAAATACATTGTTTAATACATAAAATTTTCTTACTGACTATGAATTAGTTCGGATAAGATACCAATGGCTAATAGGCCAATGTTTTTATAATGTAAATGATTTTTTAATGTTAAATAAAATTTACTTATAAATTATTGTAAATGACACTTAGATATATATTTTTTTTTTCTCTTGACATTAATATAAAATGAAATAAATGTAATCCTATAAGTGCGACATTTGTACAAGATGCTATATGCATGCTGTCTGACAGTTAAATATGCGATCAAAACCAAAAACCCAACAACCTAAATGTACCATATTTTATGCAATAAAGGAATTTTGAATTTGATAATGTTTTAGTACTGTATTTTATTGGGTTTCTTCTATTAGAGATTCCGACAAAGTTTGTAATATACCAGTTTCAATGTTATCTTTGATTATAGATAAAACACAATACAATATATGAGCAATGGCAAACATAATCTCAAGATTTTAATAAAAAAATGAAAATATCTTAATTTGAAGATTTATATAAAACTGTTCCGTTACTGACTGAGTGACTGAGGTACTGAGTGACTGACAGACAACGTACAGCCGTAACTACTGGGCGTAGAGAGCTGAAATTTGGAACATACATTATTTAGGGGATGTAAGGGTGCACTAAGGAAGGAATTCCCGAAATTCCCACGGGAACGGGAAATATAGGACTTTTTAGTTTGTATGAAAAATCTTATTCCTTGAGTGCACCGATGTGAAACTTGGCGCAAAGGTTTTTCAATGTGTGTCTGATTGTGTTATGAGAGAAATTCCCGAAATTCCCACGGGAACGGGAAATATATGATGTTTTAGTTTGTATGAAAAATTCCCATCCCTTGAGTGCACGGATGTGATACTTGATATAAAGGTTCCTCAATAAGTGTCTGTTTGTATTATGGAAGGAATTCCTGAAATTTCCACGGGAAGTGGTTGGACTTTTTTTTGTATGAAAAATCTTATTCCTTGAGTGTACGGATGTGATACTTGGCATGAAGGTTCTTCAAAGAGTGACTGGTTGTGCTACGAAAAAAATTTCCGAAATTCCCACGGGCACGGGAAACTTATTCTTTGAGTGCATGGGTGTGATACTTGGTATAAAGGTTCTTTCAGTTGGTGTCTGGTTGAACAGTTTCTGAAATTTCCAAGAGAAGGGTAGTTAAGCGTATACGAAGTTGCGGGATAAAGCTAGTTTACAATAAATATAGAGCATAAATGAACAAGTGCGAAAGAAAATGCTGGACGGGGAGCGAAAGAAAAACAGAGTGTACCAGCTGCTTCTCTTCCTAGGCATACTGTATTGACATTTTGTGGCCGATAGGCTGACTGTCACTGCAATAGTCTCTCTCCATTTTCAATTACAATACCTCCAAATTTTGTCGAACGTGACATCAGATGGTTTTGTAGCCTCCGTTGTTCAGTCTACCCCATGATGTATGTAAATAAATAAGTAGGTCATACCTGTGCATCCTCCGTAGCAACAGAGCGACCACAATGCCAACTGCACCCACCGCCGCCGCCACAGTACCCCACAGCCTGCAACGTAAACATTTTTATTTAAAAAAAAAGTTTAAAAAGCAAAACCTAAAAAACTAAAACACGCTCTGAAAATTAAGAAACAAGAATATAGTCTCCGCTGATATACAGGGTAACTGGTTAAGTCGACCTTCACTAAGAAACACCCTACCCCAAACCTAACCATTTTCGACATAAACAACTTTATTTTTTTTTTATAAAAATTGCCGATTTTTTACCAATAAATGTTATATTTTGAAATTGGTCCACTTTTTATTATTATTATTTGTTTCTCACATGCTGATTAAGATGTTCTATAATCTTAGTAACCAAAATCCTACGTAAGATTACTGAATAAATAGTTCTGAGCGATTGAAAGTTGAAATAACCAAACATTTTATTTTACAGTTTACTTTTCTTTTAAGGATATCTAAAAAAGTTAGTATGGAAGATGTTCAGCGGAAGTGCTTAAAAACATCGACGTTTTGTCAGCTACCCAACTAGTTCTGAGCGATTGAAAGTTGAAATAACCAAACATTTTATTTTACAGTTTACTTTTCTTTTAAGGATATCTAAAAAAGTTAGTATGGAAGATGTTCAGCGGAAGTGCTTAAAAACATCGACGTTTTGTCAGCTACCCAACAAGGTATAACTATCTAGGCTTTTATTTGAATTTGTAGAAAAAATCTTAGTTTCATAGTCGATACTGGATGAAGAAATAATTAAGCTGATTGAACTAAATTAATTTTTTAGCCCTGGAAAGTAAAATATAACAAAAGGTAAGATTGTACAAAAAATAAAATTTACTATCGTTGCACATTACAGTTCACATTCAGCATGTCTGCCTTTGTTTTAGGTACATTTTCGCATTATTCAGTGAAGCTCAGTTTTTACTGGACCAGTGGAGTTAATATACAGAGTGACTGATGGAAAATTTTAGATATTGAAGGAGAGCACTCAGTACTCGATTCTGATCATAATTAATAAATATAATAAATATTTCTGACACTCACACAACATTATCTAGCCCAAATTAAGTTTCATAAAGAACTTGTGTTATGGATACTAGATAAACCGGTAAGTAATAAAACTAGGTACTTAAATTTTCACTTAATTTTTCCCGACGTGCTGCCTCTGTCAACACGCACGCAGTAGTGTTCCCGCCACACGCACACAACAATCCGCTGTGTATCTATTGTATTAGGTACGCCGTACGCCTATGTAACCATGCCTTGCGTATTGAATTCTTTAACTTTTGGTAAAGTTTACTCAGTAAATTTATTTTCAATTTAGATTTTCTCTTCATGTATAATTTCAAACAATCACATCCTAGAAATTCGAAAGTGACCCGCCACTCACCCTTTATAACTCTTAATGACTTATCCAAGGAATGGGTTGTCAAACATGGCATTTATATTATTAAAATAATTTATTGAACATTTGACGACCGGCTTGTGTAGCGGTAACATAAATTGCCTTCTATGCCAGAGGTCCTGGGTTCGAATCCCGGCGGCGGCGGATATTTGTGTGATGAACACAGATACATATTAGTCGTCAAGTCATGGATGTTTATATGTTTATTTAAGTTTATTCTAATAAAAAATATGTATTTATTCAATATGTATGTTTATATATTTCTTAAGTATATCAGTTACCTAGTATCCATAACACAAGTTTTTTGAGAAACTTAATTTGGGCTAGATAATGTTGTGTGAGTGTCAAAAATATTTATTTACTGTACAAAGATACATTTTGAGTCATTTCAATATTAAATTTGTTAACTTATTTACATTACCTCCATAAATGTGATGGCAGAGGCTCAACAGCGAGTTCACTCATTCCAAGTTCTGGGAAGTCTCCAGAGTTGCACAGATCTCCTTTACAGCATGTAATGTTCAGCTGGCCGAGGTGGCGTTTACGAGGACTGGAAAAATTACATTTACACTTATTTACATAAACAATCTCAAAAATTATTGTACACTAGCTTTATCCCGCAACTTCGTATGCACTTAACTACCCTTCTCGTGGAAATTTCAGAAAATATACAACCAGACACCCACTGAAAGAACTTTTATACCAAGTATCACACCCATGCACTCAAGGAATAAGTTTTTTTCATACAACCTAAAAATCATATATTTCCTGTGTCCGTGGGAATTTTGGGAATTTTTTTCGTAACACAACCAGTCACTCTTTGAAGAACCTTCATGCCAAGTATCACATCTGTACACTCAAGGAATAAGATTTTTCATACAAACTAAAAAGTCCAACCCCTTCCCGTGGGAATTTCGGGAATTCCTTCCATAATACAAACAGACACTTATTGAGGAACCTTTAAATCAAGTATCACATCCTTGCACTTAGGGATGGGATTTTTTCATACAAACTAAAACATCATACATTTCCCGTTCCCGTGGGAATTTCGGGAATTCCTTTCATAACACAACCAGGCACATATTGAAAAACCTTTACACCAAGTTTCACATCGGTGCACTCAAGGAATAAGATTTTTCATACAAACTAAAAAGTCCTATATTTCCCGTTCCCGTAGGAATTTCGGGAATTCCTTCCTTAGTGCACCCCTACATCCCCTAAAGAATGTATGTTCCAAATTTCAGCTCTCTACGCCCAGTAGTTACGGCTGTACGTTGTCTGTCAGTCACTCAGTACCTCAGTCACTCAGTAACGGAACAGTTTTATATATATTGATTAAGCAAGCAACAGTGGTATGGGAAGTCATTATAATCACCAAAATAGAAAATATAACTTAAGCCAATGTAAAATAATCACATGGATGAATGTAAAATAACAATCTTATAATAACAAAACATTTTTGACTGTTAGGTAACAACTCAATCTTCATCTGTCACTTTAAATCAGTATTTGACGTTATTTTCACTTAAATATAAATGTTATAAGAGACACTTAAGAGGCATGTACTGAAAAAACAGAATAAGAAGAAAAAGCAAAATAGGAATATCATTATTTAAGTGATACAGGGCGTTATGAACAGTGCATGCTTTCATTATACTGCAACCTAAAACATCTATCGTGCGAGTCCACCCACATGTCAACTTGCTGTAGATTCCAACAGAGTCCATGATTTTCTTGAAGATTTGATAAATTATTAAATAAGTGATATACAGGGTGACTGGTGGGTAACTTTTGAAATTCAAGGATGTGATAGTTTGAGATCACACATGAAGAGAAAAAATATAATCAAAACATTATATAAATTTTTCACTGAGTAAACTGAACAGATACTTAAAGAATTGATTACGCAACGCATGGTTACGCTAGCGTTTGCAGCGATCTACGTGCCAGGTCACGTGCCGCGATTGACTCAGTTGTATGTAAAGTAAATAGTAACATAGTAGTATTTATTTATAGGGAATTCTTTTGAAAAAATAAGTACCTACTTTTATTACATTATTATCATCAGAATCGAGTACAGAGTGCTCTCCTTCAGTATCTAAAATTAGTCACCAGTCACTCTGTATAAACCTTTGAAATTATTTTTAAAATATTTTTACTTTCTCAAAAGTGATTTGTAATTTTTGAGAAACTTCATGATAAGCCTTAAGTATAACTTGGTTCAATAAAGAAAGGAATCTTAAATGGTGGCCTGTACTTACGTTGACAGATACTACAAATTTACAAAACAAAAAAATTGATCAATTTAAAAATCATAATAAAGTTACCTAACCTAAACTAAAAAACCTGACTGCAGAATAAAGTAAGTTTCAACTTGAAAGCACATAAGACTATATACTACATTGGTTGAAAAGTTCGCGGCCTGGCCATTAAAAAAAAAACTTTTGTTATTTTTTCTGCCGTCATTTTGAACTGTCATTATTCAATTGTCAGCCCGCGAATTTTCAATTTGATATCTTGTTTAAATAAAATTTTACGAACAATATAAATACGTGTGTAGAACAAATTTTCACTAATGGAGAAATTTGAACAACGTGCTGTGATTAAATATTTGTTTAAAAAAAGATTAACACCAAAGGAGATCCATGATGACATGCAAACAACATTAGGGGAATCTGCCCCGTCTTATACCACTGTGAAAAAATGGGTTGCAGAATTTAAACGTGGATGAGAGAACATCGAAGATGACTCTCGCTCCGGCAGGCCAATGAAGTCTACGACCGAAGAAAACATCAATAAAGTGTGTGATCTCATATTGAAAGACCGTAGATTGACTATCAGAGAAATTGCAGACACTATAGGCATCTCATATGAACGAACGCAAAACATCATTGTCCATGAACTCGGCTTTTCTAAGGTTTCGGCTAGGTGGGTCCCCAGATTGCTTTCAGTAGAGCAAAAGCGAATTCGACTCACGATTTCTCGCGACTGTTTGGAGATGTTCGAGGCTGATCCACAAGGTTTTCTTGACAGATTTGTGACAATGGATGAAACCTGGGTTCACCACTATACCCCAGAATCAAAACAACAATCCAAACAATGGAAAAAATCAGGTGAACCAACTCCGAAAAAAGCAAAGGCAATTCTGTCGGCTGGCAAGGTGATGGCATCGGTTTTTTGGGATGCTAAGGGTGTCATTATGGTGGACTACCTTCCAAAAGGCGAAACAATAAACTCTGCGTACTATAGCACCCTTCTGCGCCGTTTACGTGAAGAAATTAAACAGAAACGCCCAGGATTACTGAGAAAGAAAGTGTTGTTTCACCAGGACAACGCCCGAGTCCACACGTCTGTCGAGTCTATTGCTCAAATTCGTGATTGTGGTTTCGAATTGTTGCCACATCCAGCTTATTCTCCTGATTTGGCACCTTCGAACTTTCATCTGTTTCCAAACCTGAAAAAACACCTCGGTGGGCAGAAATTTTTAACGAATGAAGAGGTCGAAGCCGCTGTTAACCTGTATTTTGAAGACCTTGAGGAATCTTTTTTTAAAACAGGTATGGAAGCTCTGGAAAGCAGATGGAAGAAGTGCATAGAGCTAAATGGAGGTTACGTCGAAAAATAAAAATATTTTTGTATGTACTTTATTCTGTTTTCTTGACTAGGCCGCGAACTTTTCAATCCACCCTCGTAATAGAACTTTTGAATAATATTTTTAATAAAAAGTTTTGCGTTACTTAAAAAAGAAAATATTATAACCAAAAAATTATGGTTATTGCTTTTCAAAATACTCTCCTTTACATTTTAAACGTTTTTTGATGCAATTGAACCATTTTTTAAAGCTCTACAGATCTGAATGCATGATTTCTACATGCTGATGGATCGCTATCACTGCCTCTTCGTATTTTGTAAAAGTGAAACCTCTCATCAAATCTTTGGTTTTGGGAAAATAAAGAAATCACAGGGTTACTACTTTTTCGGAAGCTAAAAATGACTTTGTTTTGTTTGCCGTGTATGAAGAAGAATTGTCATGATGTATGCGACTTTTTGGTGAACTTTCCTTACACCCTGGGTAAAGAAATGGTTGAATGCAATTCGGCATTAACACTTTTGTCTCAACAAGATCAGAGCTGCTCTCCAAATGTTGGGGCAGCATCCAATTAAACCTATTACGAGCACTGCATGGCATGCATGGAAGCTTCAGCCATCCTTCAATTATATACATCCTCGATCGCCTCCTCTGGAAACCTTATCGTGTGGTCTGAATTCCGTGGACCCATCTCTGTTGCACCTTCCTCTTCCACCGGGTGATTCCAGTATGCCTTCATCTCCTGCACGCTGCTCTAAAGCAGGCATTTGGAGAGGCGACATTCGCAGTGATTTGGGGGTTTTAGGAAGCAAAGATGTGAGCGAGGTGCGTGCGTGCTCGATACCCCATTCCGTCTGTCTCCGTCTCTATTGCCCCGTAATACGCACGCATGAGGTTGACATTTTGACCCTGCGTCCATCTCATGCGCCATCCTTCAGGGGCAGGCACTGATTGCGGGGGTTGTGATACCGGTGCCAAGCTCACTGAAGGTGGGGTCATACCGTTTGCGGATATTACAACTGGGATCTGTTTGTGGTGGACATAATTTTCCACATTTCGGTCACCTCGTGTGCTTTTGCAGGTTGACACACTGTTCCTGTATCGCAAAGACAAACCCTTCCGTTTCCCCAAAGAGGTCCCATGAAGCGCAGCCAATGCACGGAGGCTGTATGGTCCACATGTTTTATTATTATTACATTGCTTCATGAAGACGTATAAAATCGGTTCAGTAGTTTCGAAGCCTATTCAATACAAACAAACAATCAAATCTTTCCTCTTTATAATATGAGTATAGATGATGGATTCATTTTCCTTGGTAACGGTATCACCCTTGAACTGCAGAATCCATTTCACTGATCCTTTTTATTTTTATTTTGTTTGTTATTGCCAGACAATGATTCTTATAGACAAAAAACAGGACCTGAGCGAGTGAAACCACAGGGCGCAGCCAGTCACTCATAAACATGGATGTTTTCCATTTATTTTTACTTTGATACACATCCGAAAAAGTAGACAAATGTATTTAATGAATTACATTACAACAGAATAATTGAACAATGTTACTTATCATGTCCATTTTAATGCTTATTTTTACTAACTAAACGAGCAAATCTGAATAACTAACTGAAGTAAGCTAGGTACTATAATCTAGAAAGATATCAGCAATCAATATTAATTATTTGTAAATTTTATAATTAAACTTAACTTTAGGCAAGCTATCCAAAGTTATTTAATAGGTATGTAAGATTAATTGTAAATTGATTGTTTGTCACTTAATAACTATTTCTATTTTTATATATTTCTAAAAATAATTAATGTACCATAGGTACTAACTTATTATTACCCGTAGTTTTGTCTTATTTTAACTTCTCTTTCACATGTTTATGGCTTTTACACCATGTTACCTTTTCGTATTGATAAGATTTTTTATATAATTATGTAGCACATAGGATTGCCTATATACTCTAGTAATAAAATCCTATGTATATAAGGCTAAATATAAAATAAATAACAAAATATGTAAACTTGATTAGGGGAAAATTGTAAACTTGACTATATTTTTGATCTTTAAATTTAAATTGTTAATATTCTTAATTTAGGCTTTCTTGCATTTTGTAGCAATTAAAAATGTCCATCTTTAATAAACATAACCCTTAATATAAGTTATAAACATAACAACGAATTGTAGAAATAACTAAGAATGTAAGAGAAAAACGAATTAAAATAAAATTTAAACTGCGGCTCTCTTTACGGTATTGCTCAGTTTTGGAGTCTTAACGGCAGTCTGAGAGATTGATATTGACTTCAATTAACAAACTCAAGATTTACTTTTTATCGTGCTCTTCATACTGCCTGCCTGAAAAATACCGCAACGAAGCCAAGTTATTATTATCAAGTCACCACGAGGTTTTATTTTCAAGATCCCATCGGTACTGCCCAACCTCCACATCTCCATACAGTCCACTGCTGGGTAGTATCAACCAATGGTCCTTCGAGAGCCGGATCTCTGAAGATTGCGTCAAACCTAGTGAAGCCTTCGTGGAGTCTTCGTGGTGGCGTCGAAGAGTCTCCGTGGTGCCGTCGTGTGCAGACTTCGTGGTGGCGTCGAAGAGTCTCCGTGGTGCCGTCGTGTGCAGTCTTCGTGGTGGCGTCGAAGAGTCTCCGTGGAGCCGTCGTGTGCAGTCTCCGTGGTGCCGTCGTGGTGTCGTCGTGAAGCCGTGAAGATCGAGAGGCAAGACGGACAGCGCTGGAAGAAGCCATCACGCGGCCACCTAGCGGTGTTAAACGGCCATCAAACAGCGTGCGTTAATGCCATTTATGGTAGTGTGGGTTACCAGACGCGCCCACGAGTCCACAGGACTCAATAGTCTGACCTCGCTGGTAAGGTTCTATTACTGAGGGTTTCTCAGAGCTGTTTTACGGCCTCGAGGAAGCTGACGAGTTGGGTTGTTCCTACCCTTCTCCGAGCAGCCCAAGGTGGTAGCGCTCTCTGCCAGGTGGTTCCCCTACCCGCCCTATCCTATTTCCACCCTCGGCTGACGTCATCACGCTAGGAAGTCAGTCGAACTGCTAGTGTTAGGAAATAGGTATTATAAGTTAGGGTTTTTATTGTGTATAGTGAATATTTAGATTAGGGAACCCCCTCGTAGCACCATGTCGGACGGAAAGAAGCTAAGGTCAGGCAAGAAAACCGGTACACCATTGGACAGTGAAGCATCAGGAACCACAGAGACCAATACGTGGAGCCATGGGACCGGCACAGAAGAGCAGTCACGCAATAGCACGCAACAAAGTAGCGAACAGGTGACAGAATCGAGCGGAAATATAGAAGTAACGGAAGTGTTAGTGCAAACGTTAGCAAACAGTGCACCCGGGACGGTTGTAGGTATGCCTGTCGCGAGTGATAGGCCCGGAATCGATATATCTACTTCGCAGTCTAGTAAATTATCTCAGATTAAGGCGCAGTTAGAACTTAGGGCCTCCGAATTAGAACGGGCGCGGGCGGCAACCGCATATGCTGAGACTCGTTTGGAGTTAGCCAGATTCGAACTGGCAACTGTTGAAAACTCCAACGAGGCGGATGTCACCCCCGAACCTATTGATGGTAGGGTTCATAGTTGGATCAATGATCAAAATAACGCGCGAGTAATTTGCGAACGGGAATGTAGGGCACAACCGGCTAGCGTACCTCCGTGTGTAAACGTTCAGATGTCTCACCCAGTTAAGAGTCGCGAAAATATTAGTGATGAAAGCGGCATGTCGGCGCTAGCCGACGCGATAGTAAAGGCAGTCAATCTTAGTAAGTCAAACAGTCAATCAATACCTAAATTTATGGAAGAGTTGCCCTATTTCGAGGGCAACATATCCGACTGGATTCCATTTAAATCCGTGTTTATAGACACTCAGAACTCGTACACGGGAGTTCAAAACGTAGCTAGGCTTCGTAAGGCGCTCCGCGGCCATGCTAGAGAAACCGTGCGGTCTTTAATGTACACTAGCATCGAACCAAGTGCTATAATGGAAACATTAGAAAGACGTTACGGTAGGCCGGAAATGTTGATATTATCGGAGTTAGAGTCTTTAAAAAAGCTACCCCGCATGTCAGAAGACGGGAAAAATATTACGATGTATGCTAGCAAGGTAGCTAACACCGTCGCCTCGATTAAAACTTTAAATCAACCTCAATATTTATACTCACCAGAGTTAGTAAGTAGAGTTATAGATAAATTGAGCGTAATTTTAAAATATAAATGGTTTGAATTTAAATCAATGTATGCCGACATACCAGAATTAGTTTTATTGTCACAATTTTTAAACAAAATGGCAGATCAGTGCGGTGCTATGTTTTCATACAATTTAAATAGGGAAGAACGCGCCTTTAGTCGGCTACCGAGGCCGGTTAACGCCGTGAAAACATACAAACATCGCTCGCGTTCATACAGTAGCGACTCATCATGCCCGTCGGAAAACGAGCGCGAAACGAAAAAGGCAACCGTTGCTGCAGTGGCTCACCGAAAGAGTTTAAATAAAAAACGCAACTCGAAACCCCCACAAGCCACACCTTGCCACGATAAAGTCGATAAGGGCAAGTGCGCATTGTGCGGGGGTACTCACTTGATAAAAGAGTGTGCGGATTTTGCCAAATTAAACGTCGCAAAACGGTGGGAAACAGCGAAGAGCAACAGGCTGTGCTTTAGATGTTTAAATGAAGCACACAAACGCATAATGAGATGCAAATATAAACCGTGCGGCATAAATGGTTGTGAAGCGTCGCATCATCGCCTTCTACATCACGGGCAGGAATCGAACCCGGGAACTGCGGATGCGACGATAAACGCAGTTAACCACGTTAGCGCGTCAACCATTTTACCGGTTGAGCTGAGCGGTCCATTAGGTACACACGCATTGTTAGACGAAGGGTCAACAATGACGTTGATAGAGCGGGATGTGGCTCATAGATTAGTATCGCCAAGTAAGTCGGAGCAGCTCACCATCGAAGCTGTCTGCGTTAGTAAAACAAATGACTCGGAGTCAACAAGAGTTAAGCCGAACATCCGCGGCACAACATGCACATGTAGCCGCGAGCTAGAAACTATGACCGCCCACACGATAGGCGCTTTGAGCCTCGCGCCGCAAGTTAAACAACATTTTAGTATAGAATCATTAGGAATCGAACCGCGCAAACCGGAAAAAGATCCCGAGGTACGGGCTCTAAAGTTGTTAGATTCTACATGCGCGAAGTTACCTAACGAGAATAGATACGAGGTAGGGTTGCTATGGCGATCGGACGATGAGGTAATACCCGATAGCCGCCAACAAGCCCTCAGCCGTCTGTATAACCTCAAAAAGAAATTAGATAAAGACAAGTCTTTAAAAGCGGAGTATAGTAAACAGATAAAACACCTTATCGAAAAAGGTTACGCCGAAATAGTCAAGGCACCGTCGTCATCACCGCGTATATGGTATTTACCACACTTTGCTGTGACGCACCCACAAAAGGGTAAAGTAAGGCTAGTCTTTGACGCCGCGTGTAGAACAGCCGGTAAATGCTTAAATGACGCACTGGTAGCGGGTCCCGACTTATTGCAGTTACTTTTCAGCGTATTAATTCGGTTCCGCGAAGGCCAAGTAGCAGTTGTGGCCGACATTAAAGACTGGTCTGTTATACGAATGTCAACAAAAATCGAGTCAACCGAGAAGAAACTTAAACCTGTTAATACGGTCATAATTGTCTTATTTTAACTTCTCTTTCACATGTTTATGGCTTTTACACCATGTTACCTTTTCGTATTGATAAGATTTTTTATATAATTATGTAGCACATAGGATTGCCTATATACTCTAGTAATAAAATCCTATGTATATAAGGCTAAATATAAAATAAATAACAAAATATGTAAACTTGATTAGGGGAAAATTGTAAACTTGACTATATTTTTGATCTTTAAATTTAAATTGTTAATATTCTTAATTTAGGCTTTCTTGCATTTTGTAGCAATTAAAAATGTCCATCTTTAATAAACATAACCCTTAATATAAGTTATAAACATAACAACGAATTGTAGAAATAACTAAGAATGTAAGAGAAAAACGAATTAAAATAAAATTTAAACTGCGGCTCTCTTTACGGTATTGCTCAGTTTTGGAGTCTTAACGGCAGTCTGAGAGATTGATATTGACTTCAATTAACAAACTCAAGATTTACTTTTTATCGTGCTCTTCATACTGCCTGCCTGAAAAATACCGCAACGAAGCCAAGTTATTATTATCAAGTCACCACGAGGTTTTATTTTCAAGATCCCATCGGTACTGCCCAACCTCCACATCTCCATACAGTCCACTGCTGGGTAGTATCAACCACTAACAGAACAAAATAGATAACTACATGTTTATTCCGAGTAATCTAATTTCGCTTCTACATCTAGGGGATATTGGTTGAGAAACAACAATGTACAAAAATACCGACAACAACCATATCCAATCATATTATTCAAATAAATAATTATGAATAAAAAACTATAAATATATTAATAAATATAATACAACAATTTATTAAACTGATTTTTTTTTTACTGACTGTACATGCAAGAATGAGTATAGAGGGCACTAGTGTGAAAGTATGAGACAGCAAGCGCGGCCCTTTTTGAAATGCTTTCTTTAATGAACCATGTCATAGTAAAAAAAATTTAAAAGTACCCTTGTGTGAGCTGATTTGTCCGACAAGTAAAATGATAATGGTCTGTTTTATCGCTGCACCCCCTGGAGTGACGTATTGAGCCATCAGACTCCCTGACTGAGGATTTGTAACAGGAGAGTGCCCCGTTACATATTGAGCTATCTTCATCGCAGTCGGGTGGTTCACAGACATGGCACTTATATCTGGAATAATTGAATAATTATGATAAATTTCTATCTTACATTTTGCATGATAGGTTTAAATTACAGTTAATATTATAGTCTGAAGCAAACTAAGTCAGTTTTATCACATTTTAAATATAAATAGTGTAAAGCATTGAATAATTAGTAGGTAATCAAAATATTTAAATTTCGGACAGATATTTTTGTTTTACCATAAAACTTAATAAATAATGAAATCCCCAGACATCCACACCAACTACATGGACCCAAAGTAAGCATAGCTTGTGTTATGGGACACCATGTAGGGAACTACAGGGGAACCTAGAATATAAATACATAAATACCCAGACATGGAAATTTATTTTTTCTTGTTCCATGCGGGAATTGAACTAGCTACCACTGGCGTCTGAGGCAGACTGGTTCACCCCAACGCCAAAGCGGTCGTCAAATTTTAGAATTTGAATTGAAATTAGAATTGATCTAATTAGTTACAATAATTAGAACAGTTCTTAAGTCTATTATTTATTAAATTTAAAACAAAATCAGTTATTTCATTAAATGAGTCATCAAGATTCCTGTTTGTCTACATCTAATCTTCTAAAAAACAAGTATAGACAAAGATGTGTAATCATACCTCTTTTGAAATTTCCTTCTTCTTGTATAGCAAGCACAACAGAATAAATGATTAGATCAACATATTTATTAACGTTTTCTTCATATTAAAGTATAACATATAAAGTATACATACCCCGGTTGGTGAACCATCATCTTTTCCACTGAGTTGAGATTCTCAAGTATATGGTTATCATAGCTCTGTGTATTTGGCGTTCCATCATCGAGGCTGTCAAGACTTGTGAATGCTGAAATGTCATCAGAGGTGATGATTAAGGATCACGGCAAGACTTACAACAAAAGTTGATGGAATCAAAACATTGCTATTTTTCGAGATAAAAAATAGGACATCATTTGTACATGTTATTCAAAGTTAAATTATTAGTAATCGACTTAAACGGTTCAACAATTATTAATTGTTTACATTTATGAAATAACGTTCAGCATCACGTAACTCATTACTAAGATGAGAAGAAAAAACAATAATAAAACAACATGTAAGCCACTCAGAAGAAGCTGCATTTTTATTCATGCTTATAGGTAAAATTTAAAGGCAAAACTTAATGGTAAAGTGTGGAACAAATTGTTTATCACTAATAACTCAAAATTAGATTTGCACTCACCATAGCAAACACTTATTATTGAAAATATAACAAAATATCTAAAAATGACGTCCGCCATTCTTTATACATCATAACAACAATGGAGTACGGAAGTCGACCGAAGTCCTTTATTTATTTGGCATGGAACGCGGTAGTTGGAATCCAAATATATTTATTAAACTAAATATAGTTTATTTTATCCCATAAAACATCATTTTCAAATATGTACAAATATTATGTCAAAATGTTCTTAAAAACTTATTAACTTTTGGTACCATTTCCGGGCAAAGACAATTTCATAGGTTTTATTACATAGTGAGTTAAGAACGAATAAGTAACAAAAATTACAATGGGGAGTTTTCTGACAGCTCATTAAAAAAACAAAACTGTACAAAATTGGTACAAAAGGCTTCGATAGATGGCGCTTTACAAAAGGCGAAGGCGAAGAATTTATTCCACACTGCGTTTTTAAAAGTAAAATAAATTAATTGAAGTCTGTATCAGAAATTGAACGTATAAATAACCCTAGATGGTAGATACCACGTTCCTACATTATAGTATACAGACTTAACGCCTTCGGTTTTTTTAAAGTGCCATCTATAGAGGTTTTTTGAGAGGGTACGTGGGCAGACGTCGGCAGTCAGCGCTGTTCCTAATACCTCGCGCGCGCACCACACTGTTACACCACGCACCATTCACGCGAGCTTTGCGGACGCTCAACACAGTGTCTGATCGCGTAGATCTGTTTTTTGTAGGAAGCGTGTACGTTTCGGATTTATGGTTCAGTTACAAAATATTGAATATTTTTCAGTAGGCAATTTTATTTATATTGTAATAAATAAATTAGGTGTTTATGTAGGAAATAGGATAGGAAGCAGGATTTTTGCGATCAGAAGTCAAGTAAGTTATAAAGTGACTGATTGAATAACTCACGTTGAATTGAATGAGCGAGCGCGAGCAGACAGCAGTAAAGTAAGTAAGATCGGCAACATAGCACACGAGCAACTGTTCTGTCCCGCCCGCCAGACCGTTGTCTCTGTCAGTGATTGCATGGAGTGACAACGTAGCCTATCTATATATATATATATGTTATTTTCACACACACATTCGCATTTTAGATGAAAATTTTCAGTTGATTTATTTGTGATTTCTAAATGAACGGTATGTTTTTTGTCCATCTCGCGCCAAATTCAACTAGAAAATAGTTTGTAGAACTCATAATTAAAGCTTTAAACCATATCCTGTATCAGTGAATCCCGATTGTTTTTTGTATGGAAATCGAACCACCTTAATAAATTACTATACACTCCTTGAAGCTTACACTTTTCTAAATTTACTTGAGGAAATATTTCAATAGGCCACACAGAGCTCGATAAGTATCTCGGAGAACTAACAGCGCAAGTAGCTAGCGCACAACCCGCTCGCCAGCCTGCCGCGCCTAATCCCGAACATACCTATTTTGTTGCGGATTTTAAAATTATGATATCTCCTACGATGTGGATTGAAATCAAGTGGTGTAAAAGACAAATTTATTGACAATGAAATACTTATGATTAATAACGTAATATATTGGATAAGGATTAATACTATATTGATGTAACTCCATCGAAAATAAAAACATTAATTTCGAAAGCATTTTATAAAACCATAAAAAAGGTTATTGTGAGTAAACCTTAAAAGATAGACATAGGCTGTCGCCGTCTTTTTTTTTAGAACTAAAAATGAGAAACAATTTCGTTGTACATAATTTTTGCGCAACTTAAACCGTTTACGCAGCACACGCTTTCAGCTTTCAAAATTAGATATTTTTCCCCGTTTGTCACCATATTCATCTGTAACATTGCTCCTTTTACTTTGTTCCAAAATAAAAATTAAAGTTACTTCTTATTACATCAGCTACCTGCCAATAAAAGTTCCGTCAAAATCGGTCCAGCCATTTCAGAGATTAGCCGGAACAAACAGACAGACAGACAGAAAAAAAAAATGAAAAAAAATGCTATTTTGGTGTTTGTACGGTATATAATATTCATAAATAGGGTGAGTGGGGAGAAGATGGAAAACGGGGTAAGACCAAAACTCAACAATAACGCCACATCTAGCAGATTTTTTGAAGTGTTTGTAGCACTGTTTAAGCCGCCATTTAATTGTCTCCTATAGTCAATGTTTGAAGGTTATTGCACAGAAACATGTTTTTTTTACAAAATTAAACAATCTGATTTTTTGCGTATTTCTTCAAGTATTTTTATCTTACCCCGCATCCTGTAACTTTCATTAAAAGCTAGATACTACTGGTTCTTTTGGACACTTAATAATCACTTTTTATTTACGTTTGAGTTATTAAATAGATTTTTTGCCGTTACCGTATTTTAGGAATTGACACAATTGTCTATCTGTACACATTACATTTTGATGGGGTAAGATGAACATATCAATTTTCGAGATATTTGCAATAATATTATGCTACCAAACGGGACAAATGTAACCTAATCAGATTTTTGTTTGTTGCTGATTTCGCCTTTAACTTTTATTATCCATATTACTTTAAACAATAACTCAGCAATGTTTGAGAACATCCACTTCGATCTTTCCACGGTGGGGTAAGATTGAAATACAAAAATCAAAATGTTTGTCTTGTCTTTGTTTCCTTAGGCGTTTTGACGCTTGAGTCTGTTATTTTGTTTTCAGGGCATTAAATTCCATAAACTAGTATTGACCAAGAATGTCTGTCATTCTCTTGAACGGTTTTAGAAAATACTTTAATCTTTCCCCGTCACCTTTCCGTCTTTCCCCTGCTTTATTTTTGTCCATTGCAAATGATGCTTGGTGTAGTATTCATCTAATATATAAAATTCTCGTGTCACAGTTTTCGTTGCCATACTCCTCCGAAACGGCTTGACCGATTTTGATGAAATTTTTTGTGCTTATCCGGTATCTATGAGAATCGGCCAACATCTATTATTTTTAATTTTTTAATTTTTATGGCAAAACAACGTTTGCCGGGTCAGCTAGTTACTTTATAGATTTAAATCAAATTTAACAAACTAGTTTAAAAATATACTCTCTGGTCGTCATATACAAGACATCAAATTTAAATTTTGATTAATGTGTTTTACAAGGATTGAAAAACAACACTACTCATCTCATTAAAAAAACCGTTCGATCTTGCCCCCACTCACTCTACTCACTCTACCCGCTTTACGGCAAATGTTCGTGCCATACTTCGAATATAAGAATTCCCCTCGTTGCGATGTAGTGCCTAACTACGCCGCAAACACTCTAGCTCGTCACCAACTCACACAGCAATTGTTGGTTTTGTAACCGCCATTTATTTTACACTTTGTGTGACTTTGTTGATCAGTATACAATTGGGTGATCAACAAATGCCGCGGATATGTACACCGATGCTACGGAGCGGCGACATCACAAACGAAACAAAAGATAGACGCTAGATGAGATACACGCTAGATCACCGGTTCAGTCAGCGCTTGAGTCAGGGGGGGGACATTTGCTTGTTAGCTCAGTTTCTTCAAAGACAGTGGCTCTAACTAACGGAAGGCCCTGAACTTTTATAGTAATACTACTTGACGCTAGATGACGCTACTTCTCACATTCATTATATTATGAAAAAAATAAATTACTTTGTTTTGCAAATAAATGCAAACTGGTTTTTCAAATGTGGTTTTTGTATATTTTAGTGTGCTGGTGTAAATTCGTATATTTTTATTTTCAAAACAAAATTTGAATGAATTTCAAGCTATGAATGAAGCCTTTTTTATTTATTTAATGTTCACAGAACCAACAGCACTTATGACTATTACAACAAGAAAAAATAGGTTAAATACATATTGCCAATAACAGGTTCACTATTTTTACACAGTAAAACTTTTTAGAGTAGGTAGAGTTTAAACAAACAAAAGTACAAAAATCACAAGTACACCAAAGAATCAATTTAAAAATACAAAATTAAGCATACAAGTAAAAATAATAATAATTTATAACAAAAGATAATCATTAATTAAGAATAGTTTTTGATTTTAAGACAGAAATAACTTATGAAAAACAATATTATTAATCTCAATAACTATATAATAATTATCAAGACACAAGCGGTGTGGTACCTATTCCACTAGAGAAGTGAACAAGTTTGTGTGTTGAGAGTTCTTAAGAGAGAGTGTATGTGTGTTAGTGTGTAAGTTTGTATGTATGACCTTTGAGCATGTATGTGTTTTTTCAATGAACATGAATCAGGCATATAAGTTTTACACAAATAGATAGATATATAAATACAAAGAATACAAAAATATAGACAATACATACCTAGGTATAATACAGTCAAATAGTTTTATTAATTTAGTTTTAACTTTATATTAATTGTGACTTGATTTTTAAAAGATTGCTTCGTGTGATTAAAAATGTCCAATGATTGGAAATTCTCGTTATAACATCTAAGTATTCGGCTGATAACTGAGTGTTTTCCATAATTAGAAAACCTTGCCTTTCAACGTCAGGTGTGTTTGTTTAATTTTCAAAACACCACCACAACACAATATGGCTACTGCTATCTGCGTATGTGCGTCTGTAGTTTTTGTTGCTGTTTTGTGTTTATTCCTGAGTTTCATAGTGATTTTTATATTCCGTAAAGTCGAAGACTTCAAAATCAATATTTCTTAGAAAATTTTGAGTTGGAAGTCTTCGAATTAGACTTTAGAAGGACTTAAAATTAGAGAATCCAATGTCGAATACGGCACATTGTACGTATCTATACGGAGATCTCCCAACGTCTAGGAGAGCTTAAGTATCCTCAACATGTTTCTGAAGAAATCGCTAAGTTACTTCCCTAAATTAGTACAAGGTTTAGTTTTAATTTTTTAGACTGTGGATTACTTGATTTTAAAAAATCTTATACTTTATATAATTGAAGAAAATAGTACTTAAAATTAAAGTATTAAGAAGAAGTTTTATTTCTGCTATTATTTCTGTTTCTTTGTTAATTTTATCTTGGATAAATCTTAAAAGGTTAATAAAAATCAAAGCACGTTACACCCAACATTCTTTATTATTTCTCTTGCCGTCAAATACCTATATAACACTCTTCTATTAAAAAATAAATTTGGTTTTAGTGTACCTATAAAATAGTATACTCGTATTTCTTATCAGAATTAAATTATTTTTAACCTTTTAGTTCCTTTTATATACAAGTAATAAAAGCTAATTAAAAAAAAAATTGTTTATTTACTTTTTAGTATTTATGATTCGGGATTTACTACGGTGTAGTTCCCCCCAGAGATCCATTATAGGGGGAAGAGGGCTTCAGTACAACAGGGTTCGCCCTGGTACCCTGAGGCGCAACATTAGTGATATGACATGTTTATACACTCTCATACCATTCAGCTTTCGGCACGTGCTCACCTTGGCATTGGGTCATCCATCTAATCAAATAGAATTTATATTCATAACAAATTAAATTACGTGAAAGATTAGATCAATATTGACTGTATAAATCAAAACTTAAGCGTGCATTACATAACCTCTTCGTTATTTGACTTTTAGTACTTAGATTGAGTTAGATAAGATAAGATAAGATATTTATTTCTGATAAAAACTTATATCTAAGAATAACATTAATTTAGAAATGGAACGAGCTTATTTTATTTAATCCGATGGAGTTGCATATCATATGGATATTATCTAGGACAAAAGTACTCGTCAAGACGAATCAAACGAGCCCAAACTCGATGGGATTGTGTCGTTTTATTACGGACTTCCTATGGCCACCTTCCAGCTTCACCATCAGAACCTGGATACCATCTACAGACAAAGTACTCATCGCGACAGAATCATACGAGCCCAAACTCGATAGGGTTATGTCGTATTATAACGGAGTTCCTATGGCCGCGTTCCAGCTCTATCATTAGATCAGCTCCATGTCATCATAATATTACATTGTCACGTGATATACATATGCGTGCAAAATTTTTACTCACTCGGAAACCAGGAAGTGTGTCAAATTTAACTTGCAAGATTTGATTACAGACAATGGGACAGGTGAAAAAAAAGGTTGTAATAAAAAAAAGTTATCGAATCTTATGGAGAACCTAGCTCCTACTGTACGTGCCGTAACATAACACTGTCTTGCTTCCATCATAGCGTATAGATTGCGAAGCGAAGTGGCAACAGCGCATAACAAAACCAACCAATCATGGCAAAGGTGACCTGTGGTTGGTCCATTTGAATCAGATCAACAATAGATGGAGCGGATTTGTATAAATGATTCAATGAGCAGTTCTTATTTGTGTCGCTACAGGGTCAGCAATTGTCGATCAAATTGGAGCCACGTTTGTGTGCCGAATCATACATTAGATCAACAAAAACTGTTTTGATCAACAATTGCTATGTGATCAACAATTTTTTTTGCGATAAGGCCGCCAACATTGTCATTGATAATATTGTTAAAATGTTTATTTTTTTAATTTCTGTGGCAATAAAGAATATTTATTTTATGCTATTGCATAGCTTCTATCGCGGGCCTTAAGCGTGGGGACCGAATCCAAACATTCCTTAACGAAAAAAACCTAACAACCCCCACTCCGACCGGCACAGCGGTGATACTTTGATTTCATAACTTTACATGCGGGCTTTAATAAACAATCAGTGCCATCGACTACTGCATTAATAAAATAAATAAATAATTATAATTTCGTAAGTTGATAAAAAATGCTGTGCAATAGCTTTACCGCGGCAGTCTCCGAGTGCCACACGTCTTTTTATTATTATATGCATGTAGTAAAAAACGGTTATTTCAATATTATAAACAGACACTACAATTTTATTTATTTGTATAGGTAGATGTACCTAAAGATTAATTTGCATATAAAAAATAAATACTGATAATGATAAAAAAGCGCACCAATTTCAAAATATGATATTTAGTGGCAAAAATCGGCAATGCGTCTTAGTGGGGTTCGGCCTCAGGGCGTCGTAGTTATAATTTGTTTTTCAACACACTTGCTCGTAAAGTGAGCCTTATTCTATTGAATTTAGAACTATAAACTGGGCTATAAGTCACGCGTGCATAATATATTATACCCTAGTGCATAATATAATGAATCCTACAAAGTTGAATTGTACCTTAGTGCAAATTACATGCGAGTAAACAGCATATTTTATTGATCCGGGTTATACATTATTAGTATATTATGTAACAAGTGAGCGAAGTTGCTAATTACAGTCGAGGCTGTGATTTGAGCCCGAGCCGCAGGCGAGGGCTTAATAATGAGCCGAGACTGTAATTAGCAACGCTCACGAGTTATATACGACGTTTTTCAACACACTTGTGAGTAAAAGACAGACATACGTGGTCATAAAATAACAAACACACTTGATAACAAAGCTGTGAATTGCATGGAATTAATAAGTACTACGTTACGTAGATATTAATTCCATGGTGAATTGTGATTGAAAAATGGCGCCGAACTTCGCGCATGCGCGTATGTTTTTTTCCGCTAAATGTGTCAATGGCTGTATAGCATATACAGCCTATTTTACATGAAAATATTTAATTTGGAGTGGTAAATCCAAATATATTAATATATTATAACAAATTATTGTAAATTGTGAATAATTTGTTTGAGATACAATTTTGTTTAACTAATATAAGGCGCAAACATTTAAAAATGTATATGGATTTGAAGTGGTATAAAACCTCTTTGTTGTTTTTGAAAAAAAATTTATGTATAACCCGGATCAATAAAATATGCTCTGTTTACTCGCATTTAATTTGCACAAAGGTACAATTCAACTTTGTAGGATTCATTATATTATGCACTAGGGTATAATATATTATACACGCGTGACTTATAGCCCAGTTTATAGTTCTAAATTCAATAGAATAACGATCACTTTACGAGCAAGTGTGTTGAAAATACTATTATAGTTGTCTTTGTTAGTTCTACTTAACGCTTTAGATGGCGTTGATTGTCTTTTCAATCGCGCATAAACTGAAATAAATAAAATTATGTATACTTGTTTTAAGGTTGTTAAATTGTTCTCAAATAAAGAAAGTTGTTTCCTATAATATACATACGTATGAGTGGTTTCATTAGTGGTGTAAAATATTCTCAGAAACAACAAAGAGATTTTATGACCACGTATGTCTGTCTTTTACTCACAAGTGTGTTGAAAAACGTCGTATGTAACTCGTGAGCGTTGCTAATTACAGTCGAGGCTGTAATGAGCCTTAATAATGAGCCGAGAGCCTTAGCTCACTTGTTACATAATATACTATAATTAAATACAATAATCAGAAATCTAATAACGATATATATTTTTCTGTCATATTTTTATTACCTATAATTTTTCACTTAAACAGGTTCACGACAGCAGATACCCATTACATGGACACACCCCACCAACTTCCTGTCTCAGAGTCGCCACAGCTTTATTACTAACACCGAGCCTCTCGACTCCGACCCATCTAAGGTTAGGATAGAGCTGTGGGCGAAGAAGTATCCATCTGAACACCCATATATCCCTATTGGGGAAAAGCTCCCCCCGATTAACGACCAACCATGGCCCACATGGAAGTCGTTAAATAGACTTCGATCAGGTGTTGGTAGGTGTAAGGAAATTAGGATTAGATCTGCACGGATGACAAGTGTGCCTGTGGATGAACGCAATCTATGGCGCACTTGTTGTCTTGTCCTTTCTCTCCTAATTCCTGCACCTACAGAGACCTCTATGAGGAAAACTGACCCTATACTAGCAAAGAACTGGGCTAAACTTCTATGAGATAAGTAGGTATTACCATTGACTCGAGAAGAAAAAGACTGTGTCTATAATTTTTATATTTTTTTAATAAAATTATAATTTATCACTGTGTAGGTATCACACACACTGTATCATTCATATTAATTGCATTCACATATTACTCGTTTTGTTTTGCATTTACATATTACCAGTTTTGTTTATTTTGGTTTGGTTTTATTTTGTATCCTGGGGAGAGAATGCTACGCGTCATCATAGTTACCCACGCTTAAAATAAACTTACTTCCAACCCTTATGTAATGTTAGGATGAATTATAATGAATACACTGGTGGTTCACTCATACAGTTTATTCGTTCGAGTTCACAGGATCAAGAGGGCGGTTCCCGCTTTTTCTCCCCTTATATAACCTTTTGTGACATTACCAATCATAAAATCCATAGCGTTTAAAACCAAATAGCAATTGTCTATGCCCATCAATCAACGACAATATTTGATGGTGCCGTATGTTGGAATCTTAACATTGAACTTATAATTTTAAGATTAGCAACACTCACAAAATGTCTTACAAACATCGATCAAACTTAATCATATCTAAAATATTTATTTGTAAACAAATCATAACTAACACTCGGCCTTTCCTGATAACAATTTACGACCTCGTAATTGAAAAACAGTACAAAACAAGGATCGCTCTATTCTATATTCCTAAAACTAAAGCATAATTCACAAAGGATAACATACAATTATTTAACAACAATAGTTATAGAACAATAATTCATTGCTCAATTAGCAACTTTTATACAACAATAGGGTGAAAACAATAGGGACAAATATTCAGATTTCCTAGAATTAACACTGATGAAATAACATTTTAGCCAAATATCGCCTTAACACTAATAAAATATTAAATAATTGTGATTGAAATAGTCATCAGACATGTTATTTTTTTTTGTTCGAATGTTACTCGTATGTTACCTTCTCGGCTATTCCTGATAAACCATTTCGTCCTCGGAATAGGTTGAACGATTCACATTCTACTTTCATAACTTCCATTATATCTATGGATGCTTTTATTAATATGTATATAAATGAATAAAATAAATGTTTGTTTATGTATGTATATAATTATTGTATTTGTTTCTTTTTCTTTTCTCCTTTTTTTAATTTTTTTATATCATCCATCATCATCATCATCTTTTTTTTTTTTGTGTACTTTCCTTCGCTTTTTTTTTTTTGATATGTATATAATGTTTATTGATTATTATTACACCGGACACACCTGGTGTATGCCTACGCGCCGGACACACCTGGCGGGCTACCTACGCGCCGGACACACCTGGCGGGATACCTACGCGCCGGACACACCTGGCGGGACACCTACGCGCCGGACACACCTGGCGGGATTCCTACGCGCCGGACACACCTGGCGGGATACCTACGCGCCGGACACACCTGGCGGGATACCTACGCGCCGGACACACCTGGCGGGATACCTACACCACCGGACACACCTGGCGGGATACCTACACCACCGGACATACCTCGTGGTTTGCCTACACCCTACACCACTATATATCTTTTTAGTGGTCTGCCTACACCACTATGTATCTTTTTAGCGGTTTGCCTACATCCTACCTAGCTGAACACATCTTACTTGTAATTTCAATTAGAGCTATGAGATCTATTGAGAAAATAAAGAATGCAAATAAACAGTATGACAGTGAAAAATAAAATAAAATAAAAATAATGCTGTGACTAGTTAACTGAGCGTTGGCTTATTTTTCAATTTCATATAAATGTGCAAACAGATTTATTTGACCAAAGTGTGAATCATTTTAATTTTAAATTTAAGTATTCCTTTTTGTCCCTTATTATCCTATACGTTTTTGAACTTGTATAAAAATCATTGAATATTACAAAAAAATAGCTTAAATAAACAACTTACATCTACACAATTTATATCTGTAATCCTTATTATTTAATTTATTATCAATTTAAATTAATATATTGATTAATTTCCTATGATATTTTTTTTTTCCTTTTTACCACGTCAAAGCCATCATTTAATCAAATATTATTAGTATTACATGTACACATGTCATGATCACTTAATTACTGTATATATAATGTATATATTAATCATTATCATAAGCTTGGATTATTTTATAAGGTCCTGCATATTTATCAACAAGTTTCCCACTAGTCAGGACTTTTTTATTATTTAACGTTGAACCTGTACTAAATCTCCAATTTGAAACTTTACATAAAGAAAGCTTATTTTTATCATAATTAACTTTACTTTTCTGGATATTTCAAAATTATCATTGTGGGCTTGTGCTCGTAGTTCATGTAAATTAGAATAACACCGTTTTATTTCAGGTAAATCAATATCGAACCCAGGTTTACATCCATAGAGTAAGTCATAGGGGCATTTTAGTGTTCAATTTTTAATAGTTGTGTTAATACCTCTTTCTACTTGTGGCAGATATTGTTCACAATCACTGTCTTTCTCTCCCGTGTATGCTATTAACGACTGTAAAATAGTTCGGTTTAACCGTCCCACTTGCCTGTTTGCACGAGGACAAGCGACCGCATTTAAAACGTGATGAATTTCTTTCGACTTACAATATTGCTCAAAATTGTGGCTAGTAAGTGCTTTCCAAGATCACTAATTATTCTAGATGGTAAACCAAAAACTGTGGTGAGTAAATCAAGTTGTAAGAATAACGTGTTCCGTACAAATATTTAAGACACACTGGAACCATGTTAATTTCCTAAAAGCAACCACTACAACTAATAAATATGAATTTCCATTTTAAGATAAACAAAAATGACCTAAGTGGTCAATATGCCATGGAACTTTACTAGGTTCAATGATATCCTTACTTATTAGGTAATTTACAATGTCGCGTACAACATCTTGTTCTTTCAATTAGATACGTACATTCTGTATGGACGATAATGACAAAGAATTTCAGTTGTTAATTTAATTTTCATATCAATGACGCATTCGCCTATTTTAGTATAATCATCAAAACAGTGTAAATATTTTTAAAATTTGTTTATATCTATGAAGATCAGTAGCCTCTCAGTCAGTATTCAATTCTAAATCACAATTTGTAACTAAATTTGCCCGAGCTATGCATCGAGTTGAATGAAGTGTGAGTACCTGGCTTTGTAAGTTAAAGACATCAATAAAACCAATATTATTATGTAGTTTTACAGTCTGTTTTGGAATACCTATTTCTTTTCCAGGAGACCTATGTTCCGATTGATGTACACTAATAGTATGCGTATTTAAATCTTCCTTAGTATAGACAATGATCCGCTTTAACCCTTGAACGACTTCAGTATCGTGAGGGATCCGTAATTCTATTTTTGAAAGAGAAACTTCATTTACTTTTGCGAAAGGTAATTGATTAATTACATTATTAATCGAGCTATCTTTAAAAAAAATGTTAATTGGTCGAGGATTTCGTTAAACAAAATTCCAGGTAATTCGCTTAAAGCACGGCCAGCTATCATGTCGGTTTCTTGCAAGTCATTGCGTACAATCACAGACGTTTCTACAGAAATGTCGGCAATACTGATTAAAAGAGAGCTTTTTTTCTTCAGGGATTATTATTTGGACCTAAGTACTCTTTAATACTAATTCTAGACTGCCCATCGAACGATAATCAGATTTTAGAAGCTGCTGATAAGGTTATAGTATTACACGCACTACCTAAATCTATGTACGCTGTTAATTAAAACCCATTTGAACAACGTTTTTGTAAAGAAGCCCGGTCAATTATGACCTTTCAACTGATTGCATTGATTGATAGCCGAGAGACGCGTCATAGTCTCATATATATCACAAAAATAGATATTTTACTGATTTTCGAGCAAATAAATCCAAATCAAAGAAAAACATTATTAAATATTTGCGAGAAATATTGTTTTTGAATACAGGCAATCGTTTTAAGTTTTATTGGAAGCAACCTTATAAAGGGCCGAAACTAATAATTATGTTAGAGCTAAGATCATATAAGAATAAAAATACTATTATGTCAGTAAATACATACCTACTTTTAATGATTTTCATAAAATATTAAAGCTGAACATAGCTATAAGATATGAGATGCGGGTTCTATCACTCACATAGATCAATCAAAACGTCAGATGTTATTGATATGTATTTTCTTGCAGTCCGTCGTGTTCCTTGTTTATATGTTCATTCTTTTTAAATTGCAGTAGAATACTTATTATTACACAAGGATTAAACTAATATCCCGATATTTGAAACTATTTGGCTGCAAAACTAACACAACTGTTATTTCTTAAGTCCGAGTCTGAATTGGCATCTGACAATGACAGGTAGGGGTTATGTATTTGTTTTATGAAATAATTTTATTTTTGCATCAAATTTAAAAATATTGATAATAGATTTAGATATTTAATGCGTTATACAACTGTTTGAATCACCAACGAATTCAAGATGGGGTCAATAAAAGAATTTAAGTATTATTCTTTAAGATTGCCTTCATCAATTTGATTAATGTTGTATAATTTAGACTTTTGTATAATTTTCCCGATTGCGATCAATTTATACAATGTCTCAAGATTAAGTAGCATTATTATTCAACGTATCTTTAAGAATATAACATTCATCTCGTACATGACCTATCCTTTGACAATGTGAGCATTTTTTTGACATTCTATATGTCTCACTCCAATTTTTCAGACATTTTTTTATTTTTTTTATTTTTTCATACATCGCAACGTAACGCATACCTACATTGCATATTAACATGTCCAAGCCTGCTGCACGTAAACATTTAGCTCCATTGTCTATTAATTCATTTTGTCTGAACGGTATTGTATCGACACAAGAACCAACAAGATAATTTAATAATGAACGCGTATCTCTACATCCAGAACTACGAGCACCCGCTTTTAACAAAGGATCATCTAATATAAAAAAAAATCACGTCACATATCATATCGTTCATAAATTTTTCCCTGCGCTAGTTTTTAATACTAAATGCCAAGTACCTTTTCATCGCGGTGTTTAGCCACAGTGACAAAATCGTGGAGTTTGGCTTACATACCGCGGCCAGTAGGAAAATATTTAACCAGTTTTTCTTCCATTCTTCTTAGGAGATGTTGATTTCATTCAAATGGAAGGTGAGTGTTTTTCATCCCAACCGCAGAACTTCCGCAGCGATTCCAGATGGTTTAGCCATGAAACAACAAAAATGTATTAGAATCATTAAACTTAGGTATATTATCAGGCTTTCCAAAACACCTTGTATTCGGATTAAAGTGGTAAAATGAAGACTGACTCTGTGATGACTGCGGTAAAATCAAAGGCATCTCGTAGTTCTCTCGTTTCCATCGAAAATGAGGTGGATTTGTAGCAGTGTCAGCAAGCTGTAACTGACATGCAGGTAGGTTTTGTACACACACATTATTTTGTTCAGTTAATTCACAATGAATAATTGGAAAAAAAATAAAAAAAAATACATATATGCTAAATAAAATCATCACCCGACCAGGACTCGAACCTAGGACCTCCCATTCTCACTGTGCATTATTAAATGCAAAAACTTGAAAATACTATTCATAATTGGTTGTGTAGGTACCTGAATAGTCTGCTTGTTCATGTCGCTGCAAAGTTTTTGGTTGGCTTGAGGTTTCCATTCCCTCGGACTACGCAGCGTTTTTTCAAGTAGCTGCTGCAACATACTTTTGAGGCGGTCGAGGCGATCCTCTTTTGTGGGACGCCTGGCTTTTCTAAGCTGACAAGGTTTTTTTTTTTTCGAGGTGGTGATCGGTATTGCTTAGCTTCTTCATTTTCATCTTCAGGATGGGATTCACCAATACTCATAACGAAATTGAGCGTTGAAGGCGCGCAAGATAACGAACACTTCTGACTTGTTAGGATGAATTATAATGAATACACTGGTGGTTCACTCATACAGTTTATTCGTTCGAGTTCACAGGATCAAGAGGGCGGTTCCCGCTTTTTCTCCCCTTATATAACCTTTTGTGACATTACCAATCATAAAATCCATAGCGTTTAAAACCAAATAGCAATTGTCTATGCCCATCAATCAACGACAATATTTGATGGTGCCGTATGTTGGAATCTTAACATTGAACTTATAATTTTAAGATTAGCAACACTCACAAAATGTCTTACAAACATCGATCAAACTTAATCATATCTAAAATATTTATTTGTAAACAAATCATAACTAACAGTAAATATAAAATGTGCTTTAAAGTTTCAAAAATACCTATTTCTCTTGAGTCATCATAACTAATTATGGTTGACATGGTTTAAAACAAAACAAGTCTATAAAATAAACATAAACAAAAGCTGACGACAGTTGTAAAAAACGCGTTAGCTACCGTTATTTAACCAAATTTATGGTTAACTACCAATAAAATGCAGTTATTAACGGTTAAATATCTGACACTGACAACGAAAAAGGATAAAGTTTTTCTTTCTTTTCTTGTTAACCGACATCAAAAAAGGAAGTTATCAATTCCACTCGTATGTATGTAAAATTTTTAGAATGACCGAGTTTTCGTATATGTTAGTCTATATGAAAGTCTGAACAAATTCGTCCTCGGACCTCTTAGAAAGTAGTCGTGTCGCAGTATTTTTAAAAACTTATATATTCTCATCAATTGAATATTGATCTATTGCAGTGATAATAAAGTAACATTTTGTTTGTGTTCAAATAAAACAATAAAAAATATTTGTCAAAGTGACAGTTCGCGGGTACTACCTGTTAGCGGGGTGCCCACCTCACCGCTACAATAAGGAACGGTTGACATAATTGCCATCCTTGTCTGACGCCGATCTTCAAGCAATCGTTGCGAATTGTAACGAATAGCAAGAATTTGCTACCTGCAAGATGAATTTATGCTCTGCTTGTAAGCGCAATACTAAGGAAGGCGATCATTTGAAATGTACACGATGTGAAAACTATTACCATTTAAAATGCTTGAATATCTCAAAAGGTACATTAAACCAAGCTACGTTGGCATTGTGGTCATGTCCAATATGTATAAGCAAACAACCGAAAGGAGATAATACACACACAAAAGTGTGTCCGTCTACGCCCACCTTAGAAACTGAATTACATGATCAGGTCACCCGTCGAAAACCCTTCAATAAACATGACAAGGTAGTGCAAAGCCAGGACTCTAATGACTATGTGAGGCATTCAGAATTACGTCAAATACTACGAGAAGAAATATCGGATATTATAAAAGTAAATCTTAAGTCAATAAATGACGAAATCGTAAGTTTTAAGTCCGCTCTTGAGTTTATGAGCAATAGGTTCGACGAAATTTCGACCCAATTCAAGAAACAACAAAATGATATGCACACAATAAAGACGGAAAACTTAACCTTACGTACTGAAATCGACTTTCTAAAAAACAGATTTACTCAATTGGATCAACTATCGCGAGCTTCAAACGTAGAAATCCAGTGCGTTCCGGAGTACAAATCTGAAAATGTTATGAACGTCGTAAAGAATATATGTCGCGTTGTCGATTATGGAGTGATCGCCGATCTTCATTATAGAGAACCTGTCACCTGAAAACAAATCTTTACATGCTGCAGCTCGTCTCCGAGGGAAGGAACTCAACTATAAGTTCGTGTGGGTTCGTGCCGGTCGTATCTTTATGCGTAAAAGCGAATCAAGTAACTCGATATTTGTACGTGATCTTGGGGTCTTAAATAAACTTAAATAATTGTTGTTTGTGTGTACTTCATACTTTTTATGTGTTCATGTTAGAGGTTGATTGTTTAGTTTGTATCAATGTATAGGTTTTTTCTTTGCGATTTCGCTTTGATTCTAATAACATTAATTTTGGTGATTTTAAATAAATATTTACAGTTAGTATTGCACTTAAATGATCTGTTTGATAAAATCATGTTTTCATGTAAAGGTACTGTTTGTTTGGCATTGTGTGGTGGGGTTTATGGTGTTATAAGGTGTGTTCTTATTTTCTACAAAAATAAATATATAGTACTAATTATTGGTTTGCTGATTTGGTTTAATAAATTGCATAGACAAATAATATATTATGTTGTATTTATTATATATTTACTTTCATATGACTTCAATGGTTTAATCTCTATTACTTTTATGAATGAATATATACTAAAGTCTAAAATATATTTTTTGAATATAAATGAATTAATAAGTCTGGTATACTTTATGTTTATAATTTTTATTTATCACTTATCTTATTGGTACGGTGATTTGGGCCGAAAGGCAATATTTTACAAGAAGTATCTTATAGTTATTGTTTATCAATTGCAAACATTATCATGGACTCATTTTGTTTTGGACTGTTTTGGACCCATGATCAAATTCTTCATTAAATAACAATGACTTCTACAGTTAATAATTTAAATATATACTACCAAAACGTTCGTGGACTTAGGACAAAATGCCTAGATATATATAACGGTATTTCAAATTGTAATTATGACCTATTGTTATTTACTGAAACATGGCTTCAAGATGACATTTTGAACTCGGAACTGTGCGATGGTCGCTATGATGTGTTTCGTTTGGACCGCAATCTGACACTTACACATAAAAAAACGGGAGGTGGAGTTATGGCATGCGTAAAAAGAGAGTTAAGGGCACAACAACAAAGGTACTCATCCGACATAGGAACTGAATTAATGTGTATTACCATACCGGCTCACAGGTTAAAATCTAATGAAAGTATGAATATAATACTGGTATATATTCCACCTGATCCCTCGTGTTTCTCTTTGAAATTAGAGGAGGTCCGTAGTTTTACGTCTAAACTCTTAGAAGAACAACCCAGTCACACCACTCTATTCATTGGAGATTTTAATCTATCCTGTCTGTTGTGGAAAGATGGTTATCCGTCAATAGCTCGGAGTACAAGCATAGAGATACAGAATGCAGCATTATCTCTTATTGATGAGACTACGTACTTAGGGTTTGTTCAGTACAATGGGGTACACAATCACTATGGGCGATTACTTGATCTGGTATTCTGTACTTTAGAAACTTCCATTATATTATGTGACTCACCGATATTAAATGAAGACTTACACCATCCCGCCTTATCAATAACTTTAAATAACGGATATATTAGTCCTCTTATCAACGCGACTATAACAAAACGCAATTTTCACAAAGCTGATTATGAATTAGTTAATAAACATCTAAGCTATATTGACTGGGATAACCGATTATCCACCAATTCGATTGATGAAGCTGTAAATGAGTTTTATAAAATACTGGAGGAATGTTTTCAATTATTTATTCCCTCAGTAACTGTCAAACAATTCCAAAATAAGTACCCTATCTGGTATTCTATCCCACTGATTAAATTAATCAATGAAAAAAGAAAGTTGCATCATAAATGGAAAAAATATAGGAACCCACGGGATTATTATGAATTTAGTTTACTGCGTTCTAGAGAGAAAAAATTACAAAAATTATATTTCCAAAGATACATTACTTCTGTTGAAAATGGTATAAATAGTAGTCCTAAAGCATTCTGGACGTATGTCAAATCCAAACGTGGAGGTTCGCAATATCCCAGCCAATTCACAGACCAAGGCGTGGTGTTAACAGACGGTAGTGACATATGTGAGGCGTTCAATAATTTCTTTCGAAGCATGTTTAATCCGACTTCACCATCTGCACTTTTATTGACAAACGTATCCAACGACCTCGATGATGGAGATATAGGTTGTGATAGGTCATCTGATTTGATCACACATATAGAAGTGACAAAAAGTATTGTACTTAGACTATTAAAATCACTAGATACTACTAAGGGTGCAGGTTGTGATGGTGTTCCATCAATATTTCTACGTAATTGTGCTGAAAGTCTTGCCTATCCTATATCACGATTATTCGCTCGGTCGCTGTTAGATTCTGAATTCCCAGAAATATGGAAGAGGGCCCTTATTGTGCCTATACACAAGAAAGGTTCGAAAATAGTAGTTCAAAATTATCGTCCTATCTCAAAACTAAACATACTTAGTAAGCTTTTTGAACGACTTATCTACGAACAAATTTATAGTATTATCTCTAAGGGTATACCCACAAAGCAGATACATAGTAGAGCTGCTGTGAGCAAAGTTGCACAGCTTCAATTTGGGTTGTCCTGACGTCACAGCTTTTAGTTCAAGCTATTCCTCGCTAGAGGCACTGGCGTCAGTTCGTCGCTGACTTCTGTGAAGTATGTACACGCGTAGATATTAAATAAAAAATAAATCCTCCATTGTTTCTCGATGTAAAATTTAGTTTTCTATACTTTTATAAAGGAATTACATTGACATTCCAAATAAAATTAACTTACCACGAAGATAATTTCATTCATAATTACTTTTTACAAATTGTTTGTTTTTCCAATTATTTGTGTCCAAAATTCCAGATTGTTATTTGTTGCCTAGGTGATTTTTATGCCGCGAAAAAAGGTTGCGCTATCTAGCGTCAAGTAGAAATACTTTTATTACGCGGATTATTCTGACAGATTTGGAACGTATGAAATTTCGTTAAAAAACTAGAGCCACCAAGTAAAGTATAGCTGAACTTTTTTGATAATCATGTTAATATTTTAACCTTATGTTTCAACCGGTTTTTACTACTCGCTGCTAGGTGACTAATGTTTGGCTATGATTGGCCAAAACCCCTCCCGCACCCCGCGCGTAGGCTTCACTTGAGTTCCTAGAAAAAACTGGGTAGGGCAGCTCCTCTATATATTTCCTCCGTGGTTTTATGAAATCTAAGTCAACCACGTCTAATCTTGCAGGATTTTGCAATTATGTTTTATGCGGCATGGAGCGTGCGGGTCAGGTTGACGTGATCTACACAGATTTCGAAAAAGCTTTTGATCGTGTAGATCACGCCAACCTACTTCGAAAGCTGTACAGACTTGGCATACGTGGCGACTTATTAAGATGGGTTAAATCTTACTTATCAAATCGCTCACAGGCTGTAGTTATGGCTGGACTAAAATCTGAGTTCATTGGCGTTTCGTCTGGCGTTCCCCAGGGCTCACATCTCGGACCTCTTTTTTATTGTGCCTACATCTACGATATCAATAACTGTTTCCAACATTCCGAGCATTTACTTTACGCAGATGATAAGAAGGTTTTCCTGGAAGTTAAGTCTGTTTCTGACTGTTTATTAATTCAGCGTGATTTAGACGCTTTATTCACTTACTACGTTAACAACAACATAACAGTAAATATACAGAAATGTCAATGCATAAGTTTTAGTCGGAAGAAACAGATTATACTTTTCCCTTATAAGTTTGATGGTAGATTAATTGAAAGGACTAATGAGGTTAGAGACTTGGGGATCACACTGGACTCTAAAATGACATTTGAAAAGCACATTGACGGTGTTGTCAGTAAGTCGATCCGAAACCTGGGTTTTATAACACGAACTTGCAAACCTTTTACCAGACTGCATAGCCTCAAAGTTTTATATTATGCTTACTGTCGTAGTATCTTAGATTATGGTTGCTCGATTTGGTGTCCAATCTACGACATTTATTTCAAAAGATTAGAAAGGGTACAAAAAAAGTTCATCAAGCAACTCAACTACAAGTCCCATAGACAACGTAAGTCATATGAAGAGGACTGCCAACATCATCATCTTCTCTCATTACAGTCTAGACGTGAGCTCTTAGATATGATGTTTCTGTATGACATCATACGCGGTAACCTAAATTGTCCTGAACTTTTGGCTAATATTGTATTTTATACTCCAAAGCATCGTACTAGACATACTCCTCTTTTTAATGTTCCCTTACATCGTACTAACTATGCAAAAAACAATGTTTTAGCCCGAATAGTGGCAACTTACAATAATAAATACCAAAGTGTAGATATATTTCATCTTTCCAAACAAAAATATAAAAAAGAAATTACTTTAAGATTATGTTTGCAGTTATAACATTTGTGTGCATGCTTCAGACCTAGAAAAATAATACCTACTTATTTTAAATTATTTTAGTTTTAGCAATATTGTTTATATTATATTATGTACCTAATACTTAAAAAGCTAAAAACAAACATATTTATCTTATAATTATATATATTTATGAACAGCCTCTCCCTACACACTCGTGCCACAAAAAAATAATAGTTAAGATGTTTATCTTTATTCTTTGTATTTTAGTTTATATTCGTTTTACTAATTTTTTTAAATATACTTTAAATAATTACATATGCTGTGAAACTCTATAATTGGCTAGACCTTTACTTTAAGATAAGTAACAGATGTAATATATAATAAGCTGTTGTGTTTCCGAATAAATAAATAAATAAATAAAAATGTGCCAAATTTCAAAAGTGAATGTATGTTTTTATGCATGTGTTCGCATATCTCGGGAACTACACGTCCGATTTGACTAATTCTTTTTTTGTTGTACTAGGTATCGTTCAACTTAGAGTATAATATAAGTTTTATCAAAATCGGTTCAATAGTTTTTGAGGTAGGGAATTTCAACCGACTTTTTTTGCCAGTCGAAGCTGGCTTTATCGCACACCTTGCGATTCAAATTTCAATCTGCTAACGACATCTCGCGGTGGTATTTATCCGTAACAAGCATAAAATGCGGTTAATTAACCGTTAATAACGAAAAATGCATATTTAACCGCGTGGTTAAAATCGTTAATAACCAGCTTCGCATCTATAAGACAGATCGATCATTACAAGATAACTATACCCAAAGAACTATACCTATATTCAATATGCACAGAATATAATCGAGTTATAAGAATAGTCTGTGATTGATAGTTTTGTTCCTTCCTATGCTTCCTATCCATAAAAAATATATATTTGACTGACTGACAGCGACAACAAGCCAGCCAGTGACCGTTGTTACTTGTTTGCAAAAATTTCAAACTTTGTTTTGTGTACACTTTGGAAAGAAAGAAAGATTTTATCTAAAAAAAGGTTCTTTAAGACCAACATAATGCCTAGAACAAAACGTCCTGCACGTAAATCTGAAAAGTCGGTTGAGGATGACGATGGTTTGAAGAAACTAAGTAAATTCGGTAGGTATAATAAATATTCTTTATTGCCAATGAACTTAAATAATACACATTTTAACAAAATTAGCGATGAGTGTATTACAGGGCCTTTGAATTTCTACGCGCCTATCTTCACTCAAGCACGTAAAATTTTTTTTTTGCTGTTTACAGCTTTAGATCAAAAGAATAAACGTGATAGTAGAGCTCAGATGGAAATACGCAATGTTGAAATAGCTTACAAGATTCTTCTCGGCACTATTAGCAGTAATTACATGCAGAAGACACTGAGCCAGTTGGTATGTAATAAAATATCATTTATTGTTTTAAGATTTCTAGGCACTCCTTAATAACTCCTTATTAACTTTCAATATAATAGCTTAAGCTTAAAATAAATAAAGGCCTTAATTATAAGAAACAAACAAGACTTTAATTAGGATATTTATTAAAAGAACACTCAAAAAACACACATAAAAAACACTTGCACACCAGCTTGGTGGATTACGACCTAAACCTCCTCGTCACCCAGGGGAGAGACTCATAGCCATGCAGTGGGCTTATTACAAAGAGTTCTGATGACGATTGAAAAACTATTAAAATACCTAAATGTTTTTAAAATCTAGTGTTTTTTTGTATAAAAGTGAAGCAAAATTCAAAAATAAAATGACAAATTCCAGGATTGAAGACTATTTTCTCACAAGGCATAGCATGGTAAATAATGAAGCTTAAGCTACAAGCTTGGACTATTATATTTTATAGCATTATTCATAGGACTACTCTTGTAGTCCTATATCAAGACCTATATAAAATATAACTCCTAAAGTGTTTCTATTGTCTGAATGAAGATCCTTTTACCAGGCCTTATAGCATAAATGTATTAAGTGTAGTTTGATTTGATTATAAATGAGGAGCAGGCAAACTAATGCAGACTTGTCCATGCAATAATTTTTTTTTTTTTTACTTTTCAATTAATCGAGCTTACGTGTATTGGAAATCAGAACTCTGACTGGTCTTCAACCTGTCAATTTTTTATCCATCCTGTAAAATTTTATTGGATAAGTCTGGATTTGTTTGCCCGCTCCATGATTTGTCAAGTAGAGTGATACAGATTTTACATGTAAATATAAATAAATAAATAAATATTTCTGACACTCACACAACATTATCTAGCCCAAATTAAGTTTCTTAAAGAACTTGTGTTATGGATACTAGATAACTGATATACTTAAGTAATATATAAACATACATATAAAAAGTACATATTTTTTATTAGAATAAACTTAAATATACAGGGTGTTCGGCAGAACATTGAACATACGCAAATGGTGGATGGGTGGGGTCATGTGCTACTTACTTAGCCCAAATTATTTGACCTTGGCCCCTTGGTTTTTTTTATAATTTTTTTTTGGTATATTTTTTGAATTTCACCACTTTCATGTTTTTGAAGGCGAATATTTTTATTTACAATGAGTAAAACAGGCAACATTTTGTTTTGTTTTTATTTTGAATGTTATCAGATTCTCATGTAATGATCGCTTAACGCTGATGTTACCTTAAAAAAAGTTTGGGTCCTCAAAGTTACAGAAAGATGTATGAAAAAACTCAAAGCTTAGTTTCAACTTTCATTTAAAAAAAAGCTAAAAGAGATTGAGGACTTCCAATTCTAGCAAAACATCCCTAATGTGTGACCTTTCTAACGATATGTAATTTGTTTTAATTAAAAAAGAACTTCAAGAGTTATTAAATTTTTTTATCAAGTAGATAAATTTTGACAAAACTCTACTTTTGAGGAAAGTGAAATGTTTTGCGAAATTTAATACTGTTGAGTTGGTAATAATTAAATGATCGATGGAAAATAAGAAAATTCTTGAACTAAGTACAAGGAAAACACCTTAGGTGTGGTAATGAAACAGATAACATTTTAAGTATTTTTTTTATTGACAATTACAACAATTGTTCAAATTGACGTCCTTCTACTTCGATACAAAGGCGACATCTGCGCCTAATTTCTACAGTTGTTGTCAAACAAAACAAAATCCTCGAGTAAAAAGACAAAGGGGCTTCCAAAGACGATTCAGTGTAAATGTGTGGGCAGGAATGATAGGCAATAAACTGATAGGGCTTCATCAATGGGCCAAATCAATGGGAACAATTATTTGGAATTTTAATGAATGATCTCCCACCATTGTTGGAAGAAGTATTCCAACCTATTGTCTTTCAACATGATGGCTATCCAGCACACTGGAGTCTGGCAGTTCGTGAGTTTTTGGACAACTGTTTTCCCAATTCGTGAATTGGCAGGGATGGATCCATACCCTGGCCTGCACCATCGCCTGACCTCACTCCACTTGATTTTTACGTGTGCAAAGGAGCTCGTGTATGTCACAGAAGTGGAAAGCCGCGAAGACTTGATAAATCCCATTAATGCAGCTTTCGAGGTTATGAAGCAGGAGATGCAGCTGCGGGCAACACACATTAGGGATGTTTTGCTAGAATTGGAAGTCCTCAATCTCTTTTAGCTTTTTTTAAATGAAAATTGAAATTAAGCTTTAAGTTTTTTCAAACATCTTTCTGTAACTTTGAGGACCCATAACTTTTTTTTAAGGTAAAATCAGCGTTAAGTGATCATTACATGAGAATCTGATAACATTCAAAAAAAAAATAAACAAAATGTTGCCTGTTTTACTCATTGTAAATAAAGATATTCGCGTTCAAAGTCATGAAAGTGGTGAAATAAAAAAAATATACCAAAAAAAAATTATAAAAAAAACCAAGGGGCAAAGGTCAAATAATTTGGGCTAAGTAAGTAGCACATGACCCCACCCATCCACCATTTGCGTATGTTCAACGTTCTGCCGAACACCCTGTATAAACATCCATGACTTGACGAATAATATCAGTGTTGATCACACAAATATCCGCCGCCGCCGGGATTCGAACCCAGGACCTCTGGCATAGAAGGCAATGTATGTTACCGCTACACAAGCCTTTAGTAGACATGTGGTCTACTAAAGGCTTGGCCAACATGTGTTTGTGTATAAAGCAGAGGTTCCCAGACTTTTTTGTGTTGCAGACCCCATGCCATGGTTTATGCTTTTGGGTGGTAGACCCCTTACTTACCTGATATTGAAATTTGATGCAGCCTACATCATACAACTTCCACAATTTTATATCAATATTTTACTGTGCAGGTTTTTTTTTATAAATAATTTATTTGTCTTTAAATTAATTAAATAGGTACTGTATGTTGAGATCCATCATTATGGGGTCAATATTTTAATCTCATAGGGGGTCTATTACTAATTTCTTTTAACTTACATAGACCCCTTGCAGATTGTCATAAACCCCTGGAGGTCGATATCATCCCACCTTTCAAGAGTAATATATTGATTGTTAGGTATGTAGTTAAAAAATCTTTGCGAAAATTATAAAAGTATACTGAAATGCACTATAGTATTTTTGTGGATAGGAAATGAAAAATTTTATTCATAATAAGACCATTGAATGGCCGCTTAGCAACGTCACAATTTTGTACTTTGGCTTTAACAAGGTGTTGATAGTTATTGAATAGGATATTAAAGTAGACCAGGAGACAAATAAGCCAGCAGAAAAAAACTCTTGGCACTCTTTTTCAGTCAGGATTATACAAATTTATACAAATAGGTACAGTACAAATTGACCATAATAAAAAATTAAAAAAATAACCAACACAAGACAGCTAATTGTGAGAGCCAATGTCATGCCACAGCCAAATTGTTTACATGGTAGGTGCATTAAGCTATGGATGGACAACACGAACATGACAAACTTCAGCGCTCGTTCACGAGTATAACGCAAGCAGGGTGACCCGATACCCAACGCCCGATACTCAGGCGGCATGGCTAGTGGTAGCATTTGTTTGTTTGGATAGTAATTTATTGGCAATTGAAATATCATTCTACTCGGTCCTATTAAAACACAGTAAAACACAGTTGACGACCGGCTGGTGTAGCGGTAACATACATTGCCTTCTATGCCAGAGGTCCTGGGTTCGAATCCCGGCGGCGGCGGATATTTGTGTGATGAACACAGATATTAGTCGTCAAGTCATGGATGTTTATATGTTTATTTAAGTTTATTCTAATAAAAAATATGTATTTATTCAATATCTATGTTTATATATTTCTTAAGTATATCAGTTATCTAGTATCCATAACACAAGTTCTTTAAGAAACTTAATTTGGGCTAGATAATGTTATGTGAGTGTCAGAAATATTTATTATATAGCACCAAATTAAATAATGTTTAGAATACTAGCCAGGTGGTAAAAGCCAGTTTAGTCCAGAAAAAATCAGTCATTATTTTTCTATTGGTTGATACGTGAAAGACATAACAAGTTAAGTGTTTTTGTAACATTTTTTTTTTTCAGAAAAATGAGTTGTTCATAAATGAAGTTACAAGCCACTCGAGCCGCTCAGCCTCTCACGATGATGGTAAATATACAATGGCTTAAATATGTTTGCTGATAACAATTTTGTAACTTAATATTTTGTATATGGGATTCTTATCAATGTGTTGAAATACGGCCCCACAGTTTTCGACTGTGCTCATTACTTGGCCATTGTCAGGATTACCATGATAATTCCTACTCAAAAAAGAAACTTTGAGTAGGTCCCAGTTAATTCTAGATTCATTAGTGTTTTTGAGGCATGCTCTTAAGTGTTCTGTAGGTATGTGTTAAAGAATAAAATCATTTTGTTCTTACTTGACAGACAGAACTCTTCTGTACTGTGAATTTACGGGATTCTTACCACGATTTTTGATCGCACGTCCGATATTTCGATGCTGTTACAAGCACAGTGATCGCAGACTAGCAGAAGGTAGGTAGGGGTGACAGTTAGAGGCAGATAAAACAATTATTCTGACTGAATAAAGGATTCTTATTTTTTGATTACAACAAAATTATTTAATTTATTACTACTTAACACTGGGTCTTATTTCCATGTTAATAATGATCTTAATTGGTGATTATCGAACAATTGTTAACACTTGCTTTACATATATTTTAGATTATGAGTTTCTTAAATTTTACATTCATTAATCTGTATGAAAAGATTAATGAATGTGGAGGAAGCGGAAGAGGTATGTCTGGATGGTAACAAGTGGTGTTCCCTTGTCTTCTGCCTACCCTATGCCTAGGGAGATAGGGGTGAGGTTATGTATGTATATACTTTCGTAAGCATCCCATATACAAAAAAAACATGTATCATGTTTCGTAAATAACATTTGTAGAATAAGTAATGTAAAAATCTTGGATTCATCTGTTCATTAAATTGCTTACTTAGTTTAGTAATAATGTATGAGTAGGTGTAGAATAGTAGATTTAGTTAAGTAAACAGATTTAGAACAATGGCAGTTTTGTTAATTGAGTATAATAATGTTTATTCAAAACCGGGGTGATAAAATAAGTTTTTACTAAGATAAAACAGTTTTAACTGAACTTTAAAGGGTATATTTTTTGTTGACATCTTAACTTTATTTTGTTGTTTCTAACATTGGAAAAATAATAAGATCTTGTGAATTCGACTTTTATTGGGCCGTTCTTTTCTTTTTTTTTTCCTGCCTAAGAACGAAACCCTACTGCGTTCACAGATAGGGAGAGGGAGAATACTCCTAGTACGAACTGGACCCTGCACGGGAATAAATCCCCGCCGACAGTGACAACCGCTCGCCGACGGAATGCCACCGTATACAACTTGTAACAAAATGGAGAGATAAAACTTAAGGGTTAGCTTCTATACCATACGTAGAATATACAGTAAAAGAATTAGCATGAGAAGTGCTTTCATACAAATTTATTTAATTATTTTATAACAAAATATTTTGACAACCCTAGTCAACCTAATAAGCTCAAACAAGACTTGTGCCGCAGTCAGTGACCTTATGACCTTTCCCGCATCGGCTAAACTTTGTAATATCTGTCTTAGTTACCTATCACTTTATTTTTACGCCATCTGTTATCGAATAGATTTCATCAAAAGCTTACAGCTGTTTTTAGGGTTGACACTTAGATATTTTGATCTAAACTTTGAACTTGTTTTTCGGCCGAACCGTAAGGATAACAAATTTATGTTACTGTTACTTATAAACTACATCACCAAACATACAATCCCCTTAAGTATTATCTCTTCATTATGTTACACGTTGTATACAGGCAGTGTGGGGCTCTCCACCACAGTGAGCGATCCCACTGCAGAGCTTAAACCCACTAAAAACCCCCTTTTCCGATACCTAACTCAAGAGCTATTCCTAGATTGTGTAATGAGCTACAGCCCCGTGGGTACCGGGGTGCGTAGGGCCGTTCAATCAAATGAATTTGATGTATTTAGAGAATTAAAGTGCTATTAAGAATTACTTATGTTAAGTTCATGTTGCAATCTTAGAAATCTTTTTGAATGCTACATATCGTTTAACTTACTGTAATTAACAGTAGCGTCATATGTAACATCTTTTTCAACACACTTGCTCGTAAAGTGAGCGTTATTCTATTGAATTTAGAACTATAAACTGGGCTATAAGTCACGCGTGCATAATATATTATACCCTAGTGCATAATATAATGAATCATACAAAGTTGAATTGTACCTTTGTGCAAATTTAATGCGAGTAAACAGAGCATATTTTATTGATCCGGGTTATACATTAAATTTTTTCAGAAACAACAAAGAGGTTTTATACCACTTCAAATCCATATACATTTTTAAATGTTTACGCCTTATATTAGTTAAACAAAATTGTATTTCAAACAAATTATTCACAATTTACAATAATTTGTTACAAAATATTAAAATATTTGGATTTACCACTCCAAATTAAAATTTTTCACTCAAAATAGGCTGTATATGCTATACAGCCATTGACACATTTGGCGGAAAAAAAAACCTACGCGCATGCGCGAAGTTCGGCGCCATTTTTCCAATCACAATTCACAGCTTTGTTATCAAGTGTGTTTGTTATTTTATGACCACGTATGTCTGTCTTTTACTCACAAGTGTGTTGAAAAACGTCGTATATAACTCGTGAGCGTTGCTAATTACATTCTCGGCTCATTATTAAGCCCTCGCCTGCGGCTCGGGCTCAAATCACAGCCTCGACTGTAATTAGCAACTTCGCTCACTTGTTACATAATATACTATTTCATTATCCTTCTGTTAATATAAACAAACTCTCGCCAAATATGTACTTATAAGAAACCGCTATGTATTCGGGCAAACATGTATCTAGAACGTAAACTTTTGTTCTTGCGAAATCTAGCACATGGGTCAAATATTTTCGTTCAAACAATCTGTACATTGCGTTTCAAATGAGAATAGGACTGGCTTAGCGCCATATTTTGACGTCATATCTGCCAAGTCGAACCGGTTAGGTAGAGTCAGCAAAATAATATGATTTAATTTAGAATTTATTTTCATTTGGATATAAACATTATTCCGCGTTTTCGATTACTTTCATTCCACTTAATGATCAAAATTCATTTTCAGAAGTCATCGTCTTAAAAACTAACTAAATAATAAGACAAAAATAATAAAATAAAGGTTTTGTTTGACTTCGCTATAATACTCTGATAAACAAAATAAATAAATAGTTATTTTTACTGAATTTGAATTACTGAAAATAACGCTGTATATCGAGACTGCAGGCATTTTCATCATACTTAGCGCATACAACCTCATATTGATATTTTCCTACTTCTGTCACGTTATGAAACTGTACTAACCATTCATGGACCATGATCTTTCCACTAACGGGTGCTTTTGGGGCAGGCTATCTCACGGAGAACTCGTCTCACGGCTCCGGGGAGCGCGGGGCAAAGAAACCTATGGGTAAGTTGTTTTTTCACTTGGTGGCGGGCATTTCTTGGGGCCAACGCTGTGTCACGTTTGTACGCCCGAATTGTACGATTGACGCAATTTCGTTAGAAAAATGTCATTAGTGTGCTTTGTACAGTGTGTCAATAGAATACTTAACCTCGTGCTATTTGGCTAAACTTCGATTAAAATCTAAAAATGGGCGTGTAGTACCTACACGCGGGAGCTAGCCACATCCCACGCGCGCGTAGCACGTTGCGTACGTCCGTAGTACCCGCACTGTTAATTTTTTTTAGTGAAAATTACATAAAAACTTGGGCAACGGTTGCCCAAACATTTATGTAATATTAAATGTTGATGTAGTTTTACATGAGAGATGTAATTTTACATTACATAATTGTGTATTTTTTCTATAATTTATGGAAATTCACGTATATTTCTGCAATTTTATACCTTTTTAAAGTATATTTACACATTTTTTATGTATAGCTTCTGTAATAATCCCAGCCCGTGTGTAAAAATACAAATTGTTCTGTCATTATACACGTTTTAGGTATAATTACATAAAATAATTAAAAATCTGTAAAATTACCGAAAATTATTTTCTTTTCCACAATTTACTGAAATTTACAGCTGGTTTCGGTACATTCTAGGTTTATGTACTTTTTTTGCATGTAAATCACATAATTTTTAACAGTGCGCGTAGCTACGTTCGTAGTAGTTTTGTATGAATACGCGCGTATAGGCACGCGTGACGCAGCATTGGCCCTTATAGAGTACTTATAAGTAGTGGTAAGTGTAATCTAGAGTCAATGACAAAAGTGCCATGATCTGTCGACGTGATCATAGTTCTTGTTCAAACGCTGCATAAGCCTGGTATTCAGCATTTTATCGAAGATTTAGCTGCGTAAAGAGTGGCTTAGAATAGCGGCTGGATAAGCAATAAAAGGCGACCAATCCGAGACCGCTCTTCATATAAAAGTGCGGCTAAATATCGCCGCTCCGACGCGACGAGACGGTGATGTGTTCCGGTAATATTTTATAAAGAGCCAGTTTATGATGTGGAAAGGATGATTGAAAGTAGATTTACGAAAGTGGTGTACGCAGCAAGAATGATGCTGTCGGAAGGGGTTGCCCAGGGCGAACGTATGCCAATCAAATTGGCGACGTTCTTAAAAAGGGCCTAGTTAAAAGTACCCGTAACCGGCGATCATGTATGAAAAGATTAATGAACGTGGTGGAAGCGAAAGAGGCATGTCTGGATCGAAGCAATTAGTGTTCCCTTGTCTCTGCCTGCCACAAAGGTACTGTGTCAGGCGTGAGGTTATGTATGTATGTAGCCAGTTTATTCCTAAAATGTCGGTTGTTGGTTGACCTCATCTTCCTTAATTTCTCTTAGCTGAAATTGAGATCAAAGGTAGTTTAGTTACAATTAAAAACAAAAGTGAGACTGACCGTGTTGATAAACATACCTATCCTGTGGTACTGTACCTAATGGTGCGCGTTCACTGACGCACGGCACGCAACAGATTTTGATTTGCTTTGAATGAATTCATATAGAACTGCGTGCACTATCCGCACTATCCATGCCACTATTTATGAGCAAAAAATGCGTTGCGTGCTGGTGACACGTCACAAAAATCCGTTCACTGCTGACAGCGGCAGGGAATACTTATAAAGAGAAAACATTCTTAAATAAATAAAAAAAGACGTGTGGCACTCGGAGACTGCCGCGGTAAAGCTATTGCATAGCATTTTTTATCAACTTATGCAATTATAATTATTTAGGTATTTATTTTATTAATGAAGTAATGTTTGATCTAATATGAAGTTCCACAAGTTCCTAGTAGATGGCGCTGATTGTTTATTAAAGCCCGCATTTAAAGTTATGAAATCAAAGTATCACCGCTGTGCCGGTCGGAGTGGGGGGTGTTAGGTTTTTTTTACGGAATTTCTGGATTCGGTCCCCACGCTCAAGGCCCGCGATAGAAGCTATGCCATAGCTTAAAAACCCGGACACAGTAGACGCATGCCATCGGCAAATCTGCGCAGTCAGTCCGTTGAGTACCGTGCGTGCGGTCCGTCCGCACCATGAAACCACCTTAAAATGCACCATGTTCAGTGTCCTATCAATACGCTTTTTTTTTTTTTTCCGCCAAGGAAAGTCGTTTGGCACCCACTAAACCAGCTTTAACCAGTAAAGCTAGCTTTAGCGGGAGGAGGATGAATCCTATTACGGACGAATGGGCATTCTATAAGCTGTTAACCCAAGTGGCTAATGGCAAATAGAATGCCCAGACAGTGTGGAGACTCTCTCAGATAGGCTGAGCATACCCACTAAACATCCCCCTTTTGACTCACCTTGATTAAGGTCCTTAGTCATCGTTGGAACGACAGCCAATTGGAGCGAGAGGCTGCGTGCGTAGATCAATATGCTACTTGTAACAGCACTTAAATATCGAAAATTCGAAATTCAAAATCTAAATTTGAACGAGAAACCAGTGATATTGTTTAAAGAACCGCGACATTTTCAAACAATTACTAATCGTTCTCTTTTTAAAACTGGTTTCAAAAAAGTTCTCAGTTTAAAGCTTCTTTTTTTTTTTTTCATGTGTCGCGAAATGATCTGGGTAACTTAGTAATAGTATTTAGACTCTGTAGACCTACCTATGTACTTTACGAGGTGTGTCCAGCTTTGGTGGAGGTACAGAGTGCTATGTGCTTTTTCATACATCAACCTTTCGAGCTCATTCTTAAAAATAAAACTGCATCTTTTGAAGAGATCTATCACGGACTATTCTATTTAATATTCTTTAGTCTGGGGGAAGTCGGCCAAGAACTTCCCAAACAGACGGCCATGATCAATGAAATTTTTAAAATAAAATAAATTATATTCTACAATTTATTTTTCAAAGTAAACATTGCAGAGGCAACTTGCTCCTTAACTCTCACAAATGGATTTATTGGGACGTTAAATTGTTTTTCTAAACAACTTCTTTTATAACTACAATAAGTAAGCTCACATTTTTTAAATTTTGGCGTGTTTCATATCTTAATATTTAATTTAAAAGTACAATAACAAGACTTAGTATGAGCGGTAAAAGTCAAGAAGTGACATTTCCCAAGACGGTGGTTAGTTGAAATTTTTGCCACGCGCCAAAAGATCCTTGTCGGACTATAAAATAAAGAGATTGTTATGTCTAATATGGCCCCTAATATACTCATATTTAAACTCTACTTAAGTTCTTATAGATTTTTTGACAAGCTCTATGGAGAAATCTACGACCAACGCTGAAAACTTTCATAAAACAGACCATTTCATATTTAAGGAAGAATTGGGCCCACACTTTACTTTAATATAACTCTTATGAAATGAAATTAAGTTTATTCACAGCAATTATCAAAATAGGTACATAATTAAATGAACTTACAAACTACTTAAATTCAATAAAATGAGAAAGAGAAAAAAATTAATAAGAAAATAACAACAAAAACAAAAAATATGAATGTGCAAAATTGTGCGAAAAGGCTCAGTGATCATATTTGCTTCTCAGAGCAAATCACGGGTTTTCAGCTATTACCTTCCTAGGAAGCGGCAGCGGGATAAAATGTAGTTTTATTTGGTCCTCATATACAGGGTGTCACTGCAGGTAGATGTGCCCAAGGCCCATCAGATAACATCAAAATAGGTTTCGTAAAAGTTCTCTGGCTTTCGAGATATTACCACTTTTGTGATTCTTTAAGAAATTTCCAATGTTGGTCCCTCTTTGCCACATAATTGCATGAGTACATAAGTTACAGGTGACATTGACTTACTGATAGCAAAGACGCTTTTTAGCCACAAATTTAAAGCTTACAATCGTTTTCTAAAGGCGAACTCATAAAATAGAACTACTAAAAGTTGCTTATTAAAAAAGGACTTTCGCCTTTTTGGGTTTTTTGTACTCAAGCCTTTTTTGAAGACTAGCGGAGAACGTAGCTCTTTTGAGGATCGAGTTGATGGGAAGGCATGTAAATTAAAAGTTCAATGTTATGTTATTTTCATTTATAATAAGTATATCATTATAGTCATTTATACAGGGTGACTGGCGACAAATTTAAGATATTGAAGGAGAGCACTCAGTATTCGATTCTGATCATAATTATGTAATAAAGTAGGTACTTAATTTTTTTTACCAGAATTCCCTATAAATAAATACAGAGTTTTCTACGGTCGACGACCGTTCGCTAATCCCTCTATACCTACCTACATATTCAGTGTTGATAGCGCCGTGCGTACGTTCGTGCCAGTGTAACATTTTAAAATAATAAATACCAATAAATGATTTTTTTGCTAAAATTAGGGCACTTGTTCATAAAAACTAAACGATTAAATAATTTAAAATAAAAACCTTAAAATAAATGAAGCTATAAGATTTATTAGAAAGCACTCAAATCTTTAGAGAACTAGCCTCGAAGTCTTGCAAGCTATTAAGCCTTTTAGCCTCCAAGCCATCGCAATAAAGTTGCGAGTTTTAAAAAAGGGCTAAAAGTCTTTGCTATCACTACTTGATTATACCCTGGCAAATGATTCAGTGCAGTAAACTGACAGAAATGTCAAAAAGAAAAATAATGATACCAGTGAAAATTTTCATAGTGTAAGTACCTACTGAATGAGAATGATTGAAATGGAATGGTTATTTAGAATAAAATTTTAAACAAATGTATAAAAACGGAAATTATTAAAAATAATTAAGTACCAAACATACAACGTGCTTTAAAACGGTCACAATAGAATTAAAATTAGTTGTTTGCAATTCTTTAAAGACAACGAAAAAGTAAAGCATCTCCACTCTAGAAATGAGAAAATGAAAGTATTAGGTAAATATTTTGTGAGTCACAACATTTTTTTTCCTAAAAAAAATAAAACATTAATTCACTTAAACCACATCACTATTTTTTTTCTTCCCTAAAGTGGGCACACTGGAACTGTCATTTTACTGCATTGAATTATTTGCCAGGATATAAGCGTAAAGCTACATTCATAAATACATGTCACATATACTATCAGCACCGCCGTCTACGGCGTCCCGCTCAACGCGCCGCTCCCGCTCCGCCGACGCCTCCGCCCGCAAGCCGCCCTCGTCCCGCGCGATACCGCAGCGGAGGCACTCCAGGAGCGTCTACAAAACGCCTGCTTATAGCAAGAATGCCGCGGTCACGTTCCCCGCTATCACGCCTAAGGTAAGGTTATAAGTCATTTTATTTCTGCTTGAGACAGCACATTAAAATGTTTTTTCTTGTTAGCCGACATAAGTTACCGCTCAGATTTTGAAATCGTTTCAAAAATCGATAAAAAAAATGTAAATTTTGATAAACTAAGAATGTGAAGATAGCATTTAAGTTATTTCTAGGCATATGGATTTCATAACTACTTACTTGTTAATTTAAGAAAAAGTATATTTTTTATTAGACGTGTTTTCGAAAAATCGAGTCAAAATCATTAATTCATGTTTTTGAGCAATCAAAGTATAGATAAAGATATGAATTTACACATCTCCAGATCCCTTCGTCTTGTCATATTCTCATAGTATGCGATGAAAGTCAATGCATTTTTTCATTATGTCTCGCCTTAAGTGTTTTTAAGTAAGCTTTAAAATTTAAGTAATTTATCTTCATTTGGAAAGTCCTTGGTTGTAAACTATTTGAAAAAGATGATTGCTGTAGAGTTCCTTGTTGAGTTTCGAGTTGAGTTTTGAGTTTGAGTCACCGGCCAAATTTTTTTCAATAACAATCTTTTTATATAGAAACGACTTTCGCAAAAAAGTTACGTACTTTTTTTAAAACGTAAAAGAATATATTCTCTTACATAGTAAGCAAAGCATGGTGACTGTAATTATGAATGAATACCATTAAAATAAAGACGACTACGCGCTACTACAAAACTACTACGTCGTAGTATTACAATGAAATACCGCGTCGTAGTAGCTATGTTCATCAACAGCGACTATTTGTAAAAAAGTATGTGGTGCCATATTTTTTTTTTTTTGTAGTGAGCGATACTAAAATAAATATGTAGGAACGTTTATTATTTTTTATCAAATAAACTACATATAAATTTGGCTGGTGACTAAAAACCAACCCTATATATTTTTATATACTTTGCCCTAAAATTACAAAATACAAAGATTTTGGCTTTGGCCCTGAGCTCACATCGCTGACAAAAAATCCACCAATTCGCGGAATTCGTTACGACCATGGTGGTGATGTAAGGTTGAGCTCACAGGTAAAGGGCTATTGTGCCTGTGAGGCTAACTTTTTTAGATATTCTTAAAAGAAAAGTAAACTGTAATTTTTTTTTTATTATTTGCACTGTCAATCGCTCAGAACTATGTATTTAGTAATCTTACATAGATTTTTGGTTACTAAGATCATAGAGCACCTTAATCTTCATGTAAGAAATAAATGATAGATAAAAAAAGCGCACCAATTTCAAGATATGACATTTAAGGGCAAAAAATCGGCAATTTTTATAAAAAAATTTAAAAGCCGATTATCTCGAAAACGGTTAGGTTTGGGGTAGGGTGTTTCATAGTGAAAAGACGGGTGCTACACGCCCTTAATGGATCTAGGTCGACTTAACCAGTAACCCGGTATATATGTCGCAGTCATCTGGTTGAATTAGCCACTCAATTGGACGCCTAGGCCGAATCAACGGCCTAGGCCGATAGTTGATTGAACACGAAACACTCAACGTTTAACAACTTGGCGTGTTGAAAGTTAGCCCTTTGAAGATGGCTGACCAAAATTCAGCCAAGTGATTAAAATTTGGTACAGTTTTGGATAAAGTAATAAAACAAGTAGGTCATGGTAAAATTATCTTTCATGGCGGAAAAACCAGTCAAGCAAATTTTTTTTTTATTAGATTTTTTATTTATTTCAATTAGAAGGAAATAAAATCCATTGTGGCGCATCGCCGGGTGCTGCCGAACCACGCTCGCTTCGCTCGCTTGGCTCGCGCGTAAATATAAATATCATAAATATAATAAAATAAGTTCCGTTTAAATGTTTTAATATTAAAAAAATATATATCGGTTTTTATATAAAAACTATTAAGTATCTTCTTTTATGGACAATTATTCAATACAATCACAAAACCCTAACCAAACATCATAAATTTAACAATATCCAATTTAACTAAATGGCTAAACAACTGGTTATACGTTGCGATCAACGACTTGACTAATTGTCCTTAAGCCAGTTGAAACGGCCTAGGCGTCCAATTGAGTGGCTAATTTAACCAGTTGGCTACGACATATATATATAATAAGGATAGGACGTTTGTCTTCCATGCCACCTGATGGAAAGTGCGCATAAAGACTTAGGTAGTACACGTCCATGTACGAGAAACTTTTTCGCTCGACACTTAGAAGTGTAGAGGTAGTAGTGGACTGTAGTGGTCAGGAAACACAGACGCAGGCAGATCGTTCTTTGGCAATCCGTACCAAAAAGGAGTTATCGAACTATAGTTGTTAATTATCTTATAAAAAGTGAACTGTATTCTGTTCTGATAAGAAATAAAATTGTCTAAACGTATCCCCGCCCCGCAGGTGACCCCGCAAACCCCGCTGACCGTGCTCCGGCAGCCGCGACAGGGAGAGATGGTCGTGTCCATGTCCGGATCCCCGGTCATGGTTCCTTCCTGCTACACGTAAGTGCTCGTTTTACCCGACTTCCAAAAGTCCTAGAACAAATGATGTTGGGATTGATGTGTAGAGGCTGCCTGCAAGACTTGATGCGCTAATTAAAATTAACCCTGTAGATTCTACAATCACCTTTTCAACACACTTGCTCGTAAAGTGAGCCTTATTCTATTGAATTTAGAACTATAAACTGGGCTATAAGTCACGCGTGCATAATATATTATACCCTAGTGCATAATATAATGAATCCTACAAAGTTGAATTGTACCTTAGTTCAAATTACATGCGAGTAAACAGAGCATATTTTATTGATCCGGGTTATACATTAAATATATGAGCGCGCGCGTTCAGGCGGCGCCTCCAAGCAACATTATTAAGCCGCACGGCGCCTCCAAGCAACAATAGCGTGTGTACGTGTAATGGGACAGGGTTACTGACGCGCAGCAGCTAACAGCTGCTTCAAATAAATTTTATGACCACGTATGTCTGTCTTTTACTCACAAGTGTGTTGAAAAACTTCGTATGTAACTCGTGAGCGTTGCTAATTACAGTCGAGGCTGTGATTTGAGCCCGAGCCGCAGGCGAGTTACTCACTTGTTACATAATATACTATTGTCTCAATCCGCATTTATGTTTTCAGAATGCAATCCGAAGACAAGGCCAACTGTAACATAATGCTGCAAGACGGTACCATGCTGTCTTTGCAACCGAAGCAGCTGCGTCAGTCCCAGGCCTACATTCCATTTTCTCTAATGGACTCCAACGTGCTGCATCAACTTAAGACCTTGAGGGAAAACCTGGACAAGGTTGTGAAGCTCGGAGAGAAGAATATAGTGAAGTAAACTGCGTACGGTTAATTGTTACGAGTGGAGATTTTTTTAGTTGTATTTGTATTCGTATGGTATGTAAGTTCAGGTTATATTATTTTTGTAACTTTCATTTTTGACTGTAGTTGTGTTGTTTTTTTTGTTGTGTTTAATTATATTTTACATATTCAGTAAATGTGCTGGTGTTTTAACACTGTGGTTGCTTTGTATTATATAATTAAACATTATAAAATCTATGTTTTGTTATGTCATACTTTCGAACCTTTGCATTTTCTGGTGACTAGTACATAACTAGTTTTATTGTATTATGATACTGCTGAGTTACAAAATTGGTTCTAATCAGACTATCATGTAGAAATATGGAACTACTATTATTAATCCAGATTAAGTTTCGTCTAGCATGGATTTCCTGTTTGGAGAAATGGTAATAAAAGGAAAATAGTAACAAAACAAAAATGGCGTGAACTGCTGAGAAAAAATGTATAGGTACTGCAAGATACTGGCAGCAGTCAACCTATCATTACTATAAATCAAATAAATTAGGTATTCTTAGTAAATTTTAATGAATATCTTTATCTTCTTGTGTATTAAAATTATTCATAGAATAAGTACTTTATATAGTTCTAGAATTCTATATGCCAAATTTTGTTTTTGTGGTATGTCTGTTTGTGTGTTAAGGTGTTGCAATCTGTCAAAGGTCTAAACGATACCTATTTCGTGAAGCCTTGCTTAGGGTCAAGCTTCGTAGGTAAGTTAATTAAAATTGTGTAGGTTTGTCATTGACATTATTCATGTGAATTATAGGGTCCTGCAAAAATAGTGTAAAGTATTTTAGGCGGGCATTAGGAACATAATCTATCATTAAAAAAAAATAACAAAACAATTGACTAATAGTTCAAGTATTCAGTTAATTTTACGTAATAATAAACTTTCTAAATACAGTCGACTCTCTTTAAATCGAAATTCAAGGGACTCTTAAAATACTACGAGTTATCGAGTGTTTCGAAATTTGTGAGAGCAAATAAATAAAACTTCCAATTACTAAGGGCAGGTTGTATCAAACGGTTGGTTATCGTATCATACGTACGTAACTTTTTGACGATTACATCAGATGTTTAACGTACGTCAAATACAAAGCGTTGTTTCATCACAAAAAAAACTGTTCGTCAATGTTATTCGAGTTATTTCCACAATTGAATCATCATCACTATAATTTAAAATATATGAAAATAAAACAGAATCCATAATGTTAAAAGCTTTCAACAAAGATGTCCTGCCTGTCAACTCAGTTTTCACTAGAAAGTTACGTTAACCAGTGGGTGGATGGACGGTCAACGTAATCGTTAATTTTTGACGTCCGTTATAGTTGAAACAAGCCGTTTTCTAGCTTGACAGTGGTTAACGCCATTTTTAACGTTGACAGACACGTAAAGTAGTTGTGATACAACCCGCCCTAAGTGTTAATTTGAGCAGCATTCTTTTTTCTCCTTGTACTTTATTACAGTTGAGATAGTAGGTACCACAAAGCAATATTATTCAGTCCCAAGTTTAACAAACAAATACAAAATTTGCCCAACAAAACTCTTAACCTTACGTTTAATAATTGCTCAAGCATAACTTTTAATTCGTTTTAATTCGTCGAAGTCGTCGTGGCGCCGTGGTTACTGTGTGTATCTTACGATATCACAGGTTAAGCAACGTTCGGCGCGGTCGGTACTTGGATGGGTGACCGCCGACCATTCGTTTCTCACGGCGACTTCCGTGCTTCGGAGGGCACGTTAAGCTGTCGGTCCCGGGTGTTGTATACTTGTATACAGTAGTCGTTAGGGTTTGTCAGAAGCCGTATCGGCACCCTGAAAATTCTGACATCCACCACCCAGCACTGGGCCAGCTTGGTGGATTATGGCCTAAACCTCCTCATCACCCAGGGGAGAGACTCATACCCTGCAGTGGGCTCATTACAAAGAGTTGTGATGATGATGATGATGATGAGGTAATAGTTGAAAGCAAAGCAGATTATGCACCTCGCCTTAAGTAATTTATATTGCCCTCATCGGGCACTCGGTGCAATAATGAATTACTTTGTGCTCGATGAAATAATCTACTATTACGATTAAATTTCAAATAAAGTGGTAAAGAGAGAAGTCACAAAGAATTCTAGACTGTAACCTTCAAATATTATAAATATTTATAAATTGCTTGGTGGTAGGATCCCTTCTGGGTCCGCCTGGCTAGCGACCACCCTTTATATAAAGTCTGCCGCCAAATGTTACCGCTCCGGCGGTAATGTGTTCCGGCAATATTGTATAAAGAGCCAGTTCCTTCCTAAACCCGTGTGCTTTCATCTTCGACCTCATCGTCACTTACCATCAGGTGAGATTGAGGTCAAACGCGGGTTTAGTCACTTATAAAAAAAAAAAAACCCCAGACAATCACACTAACTACATGGCCCCAAACTAAGCAGAGCTTGTGATATGGGATACCATGTAGCGAACTAGGGGAACCTAGAATATAAATAAACGCCCAGACCCGTACAATTTTTTATTCTTATTCCTTGCGGGAAAGCGACCACTGGCATCTGAGGCAGACAGTGATACCCCATCGCCAAAGTGGTCGTCATAATATTCGTTTAGTCTATCAATAACCTGAATACCTTATTTTGATACTCGTTAAAAAGTAGTCAAAAAGACTTGGTGTAGTGCAACGACAGTCGTACAATTCATAGTGCAAATGTAAGTACTTGAACTGACGCTTCGGTTAAAAAGTGATAAGGACACTTTACGAAAAGTTAAAATTAATATTATTAAACTTGCAAGACTTGCGTGCGGCCAATGGGACGCCATGTGCAACAAGTTATGTGATAAGTTATCAGTGAGTAATATTTTTACACTATTTTTGTAAGACCCTGTTTAGTTGAATATAAGATAAATGTTGATCATATCAAAGAACTAGGTATATATATGTGAAATTGTAAATGTTGAAAAATATTAGCTTGTCTCCTGGTAGGTTTAAAATCGTATTAATTTCAAAAATGAATCAATCCTTAGTATGTTTAAGTATTTGGTAAGCCTATTTAAAAAACAGGAATTTTATATTATTGTATGTTCCTGATGAAAAACCACTCTAAAGTAACTCGAGATGACAATAATTTCAAAATGAAAATACATATTATCTTTATGTCTGACAGAGGTAGCAACCTTCTCAATTTTATTTTATTGTTGAAAATATCTAATTGACATGTGTGACTTTAATAAAAGGTATGATGGAATGTATTTTAACTATAAATGTTTTGTTTTATTTTAATGTGGACACATAGCTCCTGATCACATAGGATTTATAATTAAGTTTTTCTTTCGTAAAACAGGGTGCATAGGGTTCCAGGATGCAATAGGGTGTCCTGCGATGGGTATGTTCGCACTCTTTTCCTGCCTTGGAAAACAGATAGTTCATTGAAATGTTACATTTTTTAGGCCTAACCTTGCGTTTTTCAGAGGACGCAATTTTATTTTTTTGATGTGTAGGTCAGTGTAAAGCTAAAACCAAGTTTGTGGGGTCGCCACCCTTGTCCTACGGCCGCCATCTTGAAAATAGGGGTTGAAATGGTTTTTACGATATATCTCTTAAACTATTTATCTGATAAAAAAAAATGTATTAACATTTTTTGTTGCAAATTAAATCCTCTACAACTGAGGTCAAGTAACTTTTTGTCGTAGAGCTATAAAAAAAAAGTTATAAGTGAAAATGTTTAGGAAGTCGAGAAAATAATTTATATTTTTTGATATAACTTTTTTTTATCATTGAAAATGATATCAGACCATTTTTGTGGATCGTTTTTTGAGAAATAACTTTTATAAGCAACATTTTTTCATGAAGTCAATAGTTAAGGTTTTACAGCGCTCCGAAATGAGTACTATTTTTCAGTACTCATAACTAGACTTATATTATACGTCTGTACTAATAATGTGTCATCAGAAATTGTTTTTTTTTTTTGTTTTTTTTTTGTTATTATACACACACACACAACTTCACGCCTGTATCCCGTATGGGGTAGGCAGAACACCAGAGGTAATAAAACCATCTGATGTCACGTTTGACAAATTAGGAGGCATTATAATAGTGAAGAGAGACTATTGCAGTGACAGGGGGTCAGCCTATCGCCCACAAAAAAGCCTCCCATAACACCTCGGTTATTATAATTTTTTAAATTATTAATAATTAATTATTGACACTTTTCCACTCCATTACAGAATTTGACAATTATTGATTTTAAAAATAATTGTAATCTGATGGCCGTTACCGAGAATACTGTCCAGGTAGAAAATACTTTGCTCCAACTTCCACTAAGCTGGGAATATTAGCTATGCATACATACATATACATAGTACATAACTTTACACCTGTATCCCTAATGGGATAGGCAGAACACCAGAGGCTATAAAACCATGTGATGTCACGTTTGACAAATTTGGAGGTTCTATTATGATGGAGAGAGACTATTGCAGTTACAGGGGGTCAGCTCGTCGTCCGCAAAAACGCCAATAAAACCTCCATCTCTTAACTGACTCTTACAGTTTGCCTGGGAAGAGAAGCAGCTAGCACATTCTATGTTTTTCTTTCGCTCCCAGTCCATCATAGAAGAAAGTTAAAAAATTAGCTATGCGATTAGTAATATTCATTGTAACGTCCATAATACTTGTTTTTGTAATCTCATTGTACGCAAATTACTTGGATCCTGAACCGCTTTGGCACAGATGAAACAATTGTTCGCAAAATCGAAGTCTGGCTCTGGAGCTTCTGAAACTGACGATAAACTACTGGAGCTGCTGCTGCGACAACGAACAACATTATCGGTTCGATTGTCCACGTAATAACAATAACACGCAATATGTACAGTAACTTCCGAAACAGTTCGTAAAAATTGTAAAGCGCTGTAAAACCTTAACTATTGACTTAATGAAAAAATGTTGCTTATAAAAGTTGTTCCTCAAACGATCTACAAAAATGGTCTGATATCATTGATTCGTAAAATGATAAAAAAAAGTTATATCAAACAATATAAATTATTTTCTCGAATTTCTAAACATTTTCGCTTATAACTTTTTTATTCATAGTTCTACGACAAAAAGTTACTTGACCTCAGTTGTAGAGGATTTAATTTGCAATAAAAAATGTGAATACATTTTTTTTATCAGATAAATAGTTTAAGAGGTATATCGTAAAAACCATTGCAACCCCTATTTTCAAGATGGCGGCCGTAGGACAAGGGTGGCGACCCCACAAACTTGGTTTTAGCTTTACACTGACACCCCCTACACATCAAAAAAATAAAATTGCGTCCTCTGAAAAACGCAACCCCAAATGTAACTTTTCAATGGGCTAAGATCTAAATCTTGTATATGTATCACAAATACTTATACTAAAAATGTATTTTTCTGTTTTGGCAACCCAGACAGCATAGGCAATAAAGAAAAGCCAGGAAACAGATTTAAAAAACTGTTGCAGAAACGGTTAAACATACATACATACATAACTTCACGCCTGTATCCCTTATGGGGTAGGCAGAACACCAGAGGCTATCAAGCCATGTGACGTCACGTTTGACGAATTGGAGGTATTATAATGCCTGTAGACGTCTACTGTCGTGCATATTTATTTTAAATGATTTTCAAATTACTCTCCTTTTTATTTTAAGGATTTTTCATGCGACCGAACCATTTTTCACAGATCTGAAGGCATGTTCTCTACGTAGGTACCTATTATGCGATTCTAATGAGAAGAGGAATGTGAATATCCTCTGTCAAAAGTTACTTGAAAATTAGGGTCTGCAAAAAAATTTCAATAAAATTTCAATAAAAATATTTATTTTATTTTGTAAGTATATTAGAGTAGGTATTATATCGAATAGTCGTCGTGGCGCCGTGGTTACTGTGTGTATCTTACGATATCACAGGATAAGCAACGTTCGGCGCGGTCGGTACTTGGATGGGTGACCGCCGACCGCCGGCACGTTAAGCAGTCGGTCCCGGGTGCTGTTTACTTGTATACAGTAGTCGTTAGGGTTTGTCAGAAGCCAATCGGCACCCTGAAAATTCTGACATCCACCACCCAGCACTGGGCCAGCTCGGTGGATTATGGCCTAAAACCTCCTTGTCACCCAGAGGAGAGACTCATGCCCTGCAGTGGGCCCATTACACGGAGTTGTGATGATGATGATTATATCGAATAGAAATTAAAAAACCTTTATTAGGTACAGCAAACTGCTCCAACATTGCCTGAAATTTGACGTTTTTGGCTGATATTTTTTAAAGTACCTATTTATAATCTACGGAATTCAACGTATTGATAACAAATTTAAAGCCATAATTTCTACGATATAGAGTTCCAAGTGTCTGTCAGGATGGCGTGAGAGATGTCTGAATAGTCCCAAAATTTGCAACAAACAACTCTACCTAAACTGTAATAAACTGTACCTATGTGAAACAAAACTGTACCTCAAGCAATTCAATAATAAATAGCTTGTGACATAGACACGCCGTCCTGATGTCAGCTTGGCGCGCATAGTTGTGTATCGCTCCAACGTGTGGGAATTATGTTCTCGAACTTATATCAATAAACTGTACCTAATAAAACTGCTAATAAAGAAATATTTCACACGGTCATGTCTATCAAATCCATAAAAAAAATTTTTTACTGCCCATTTTTTTTTATTATGTTGTATTCATTATAAAGATTGGTCAAACTTATATCAAATATCATATTTATTATAGTAAACGCTCTCAAAACTTGAACGTAAAACAAGATATAAAACTTAAACCTATTGTTTAATTGAAAAATTAATGTTTGAACTCAGGGAAATTTGATGTTAGTTGACAGATATAACGTGTGAAATATTATTTTTATTGGTAGTTTTATGAGGTACAGTTTAGGTATAGTTTATTGATATATGTTTCAGAACATCCCACGCGTTAGAGCGATACGCGACTATGCGCGCCAAACTGACGACGTCAGAACGGCGTGTCTATATCACTTTTTATTTATTAGGTACCTATTGAATAGCTTGAGGTACAGTTTTTTTTTCACATAGGTACAGTTTAGTGCAGTTGAGGTAGAGTTGTTTGGTGCAAATTTCGGGAATATTCAGACATCTCTCACGCCATCCTGACAGACACAGTTCAAACTAGCAAAATAGTTTGAGTTTTGTAAAATAACATGTCAGTCGTAGGCAAATTTTGCCTAATAGGTTTTCAGATTAAATAAACAACGGAGTTAAAATGGAGTCTTATTTTTACGTTCATAAGAGCTTTGTTATTTTTGCTTTTATCATCATGTAAAGACCCGACCTCTCTCAAATTCAGCGAACCGTCTCCTCAAGTTGCTTTTCTCCCAAAAGCATTTTGTAGACGAGCGGCACAGTCTAGCGGAGAGGGAGAACTTAATTCATTAAAATATCATCGCTCTAAAATCTTTTCGACTTCATTTTCGTATCGGCTTATTCCGTTTATCCACCCTAAAAAAGCCACCCTAAGGAGGATACTCGGAAACGCGTGTCCTTCTATCCACCCTGAACGGGGTGGATAACCGTAATTCATATAATATGTTTCTTCCGATTTTTTACCCCAAGTACAGTTGAATCAAATCAATATCTTTTAAGTTTTAATTTAATATTTATTGTTAAGCGAATAACATAAAATAGTCTTAAAATCTAAATTGTAGGTACATGGTACTATAAGATAGAAAGCCGAAGCGGGGCTGGTGGTTTTTTATAAATTTTGCAATATGTCCAGAAAATGACCAACGCTTATTTCATTATTGAGTAGACGTAGTTGCGTATCCTGGATAAATTCGTCCCTTTAATTTAAATTTAATTTAAATTAATTTAATTAATTAATTAATTTATTTTAATTTTAATTTTAATTTTAATTTTTAATTTTACTGCTATTGACGAAGAAAAAAATACCTTAGCTAACAATGCTTTTGGGGCGTTAGTTGGGCACGAACTGGGTAATGTATCTTTATTTAAAAGAAAATATGTTATGTGCAAAATCCTACAACTATTGGATAATAATTAATTAATAATACTTTTATTTACCATTACCGTAATTGTCCCGACGCAGTGGTTTATTTTTCGTTTAGCACACAGCCAATAAGTTGTTTGATTTGCGTATGTTTTCTTAAAGTGATATTGATAACCATTATGTAAAGCTACTCGACCCTTACCCCTTGTCAATATTTTTATTTTTTCAATTAAAGACATTTTAAAGTTTAAATCAAGCTATGATTTATATTTAAGCACATACAATAATATAACTGGAATGGAAATTAATTGCAATGATATGTGTCATTAAAAGATACGTCTAGAATGACGTAATAGTCACATAGAATGTTAGATGAGTAAACAAAACTATTTTCAGCTCAAAGAAGAAGGTAAGTATGTACATCTAAAGTATTTTAATGTTCACGAAGTTTCTTGGACTGGGTTTGTGTATGTTTTTGTGTTAATGACTGTACTTAGGCAGGTGAGAAAAACGGAAGAAACATATTATATGAATTACGGTTATCCACCCCGTTCAGGGTGGATAGAAGGACACGCGTTTCCGAGTATCCTCCTTAGGGTGGATAAACGGAATAAGCGCCACCTACACATCAAAAAAATAAAATTGCGTCCTCTGAAAAACTCAAGGTTAGGCCTAAAAAATGTAACATTTCAATGGACTATATGGGGTAGGCAGAACACCAGAGGCTATCAAACCATGTGACGTCACGTTTGAAGAATTGGAGGTATGCCTGTAGACGTCTACTGTCGGGCATATTATTTTAATTGATTTTCAAATTACTCTCCTTTTTATTTTAAGGATTTTTCATGCATCGAACCATTTTTCACAGATCTGAAGGCATGTTCTCTACGTAGGTACCTATTATGCGATTCAAATGAGAAGAGGAATGTGAATATCCTCTGTCGAAAGTCACTTGAAAATTAGGGTCTGCAAAAAAATTTTCAATAAAATTTCAATAAAAATATTTATTTTATTTTGTATATCAGAGTAGGTATTATATCGAATAGAAATTAAAAAAACCTTTATTACAAACTGCTCTAACATTGCCTGAAATTTGACGTTTTTGGCTGATATTTTTTAAAGTACCTACCTACCTATTTATAATCTACGGAATTCAACGTAGGTATTGATAACAAATTTAAAGCCATAATTTTTTTTTTTTTTTTTTATAAAATATAGATGGGACGTTTGTCTTCCATGACACCTGATGTTAAGTGAACATGAAGACTAAGGTGGTACACGTCCATCCACGAGAAACCTATTCACTCGACGCTTAAAAGTACTAGGACTATACTGGTCAGGGAAAATATACGCAGGCAGTTCATTCCAAACCTTGGCGACCCGTATCAAAAAGGAACTGTCAAAGCGCTTAGTTCGACTTTTCGGAATATCAACCACATACGGATGGAAGTTCTGTCTGCGTCTAGTAGTCCGATGGTAAAAGGGTGAGGGTTCAATTTGCTCAAACAGAGCACTCGCGCACTCACCAAAATGTATCCTGTAGTACACGGTTAAACAAGCAACCTTACGACGATGCTCTAGGGTCTGTAGTTTTTTGGTCGTAAGGTCGACGTTGTTAATTAATTTACGGGCTCTTCGGTCAACGGAGTCCAGCGCTTCTAGTTGATATTTGGCTGAACCATCCCAAAGATGACTGCAGTACTCCATGCATGATCGCACTTGAGCTGTATATAAGTTAAGAAGCTGTGCAGGGCTGAAGTACCGCCGTACCTTCGAGATGATTCCCAACTTTTTCGAAGCTACTTGAGCCATGGACACAATTTGTTGACCGAAGTTTAAACTGGATGTTATAGTTACGCCTAAAAGCCCTAGATGGTCAGTGATGGGGACAGATACATTTTGGAAAGTGGGCGTTAATGTGAAGGTGCTCTTTTTTGCGGAGAATAGACACGCCTGAGTTTTGGACGCGTTGAATTTGACCAAATTCGACTCACCCCAATCGGATACTTTCCGTAAGGTCAAATCAACGCGCTCAATCATTGACTTTCTTAAACTCTGGATTTCACGGGGGCTCGCTCGCGCATTGGATACGTATCTCTCTACAACAGTGCTGTCATCAGCATAACTAATAATGCCCGGTGTTAAAATGTCATTAATGTGCAGCAAGAATAATGTTGCAGAGAGAACAGATCCCTGAGGTACCCCGGCATTAATTGCCATTTGGTCGGAGGAGAAGCCATCTAAGACTACTCGAATTGACCGTTCCCTCAGAAAATCAGATATCCAGTCGCAGAGCCTAATCGGTATGCCATAAGCTGGAAGCTTACTTAAGAGACCATCATGCCAGACCCTGTCAAAGGCCTTGGAAATGTCTAAGGATACAGCTATTGCTTCACCATGACTCTCCAAGGCCTCGCTCCATAAGTGAGTGGCATACACGAGAAGATCGCCGGTCGAGCGCCCGTTGCGGAAACCATATTGGCTATCGCTTAGGAGCTCGTTGGTCTCGAGGTATGCCAGGAGTCGATTGTTCAATACACGTTCCATGACTTTGCAAAGTATGGAGGTGATTGAAATTGGTCGATAGTTGACAGGATCGGCACGGCTTCCCTTCTTTGGTACTGGCTGTACGTTAGCAAGCTTCCAGGACTTGGGAACCTTACCGGATTCCAACGAAAGTCGATAAAGACGTGTCAAAACAGGAGACAACTCAGCTGCGCAGCGTTTTAAGACCACTGCAGGAATACCGTCTGGACCACTAGCTTTGTTCTCGTCTAGGTGCAGCAAGCATTTAAGAACCTCTTTTTGGCGAATGTGAACGGTACCCATTGTAGGTCCGAACTGAGGTAATTGGGGTGGGATTTTTTCTTGGCAATCTAGACGAGAATTTTCTGCGAAGATACTAGCAAATAAATCTGCTTTCTCCTTAGCAGTGTGGGCCAGAGAACCATCGGGTTTCCTCAGTGGTGGCAGCGACGGGCGACAAAAGTTCGTTTCGACCGACTTGGCAAGGGACCAGAAAGCTTTACTTCCCGAAGGGTATGCTGCTATTCTGTCTCCGATACGGCCTATGTGGGCAAAACGAGCTCTTTTGATTGCCTTTTTGCAGGACTTGGCGGCAGCATTGTATCTTTTCTTAAGTTCATGCGAATCCAGGGCTTTGCTTCTGCGAGCATTTGCCCAGGCTTTGTATGCTTCCCGCTTTCGCTTTTCAGCGGCAAGGCAAGCAGTATTAAACCATGGGCGAGCTTTGGTTTCAAGGGATAGATCAGCGTGGGGAATGAAGTACTCCATTGCTTGAACTATCACACTTGAGACAGCATCAGCGCAGCACGATGGATCGGTTGATGTAAAACAAGTTTGCCGCCATGGATAAGATGCGAAGAAATGTCGCATTTCATCCCAATCTGCTGACTTGTAACGCCATACTCGCCTGGAGCCTTTTGGGCGGGTGTCAGGTGGCGAGTACAGCGATACAGATTTCACCATACAGTGATCGGATGTCCCTAAAGGTGCAGTGACGGACACCGAGTATCTGTCAGGATCGGTTGTCAGCAGAAGGTCCAAGCAATACGCAGTGTGGCCAGCAACGTCGGGGATGCGCGTAGGCTCGTTAACAAGCTGTGAGAGACCATAAGTCAGCGAAAACTTAAAGGCCTCTCTGCCAGCATGGTCAGTGTCCTGATACGGGTATAACCACTGCCCGTGGTGAGCATTAAAATCCCCCAGAAACACCAACTGCGCCGTGGGAAAACGTTGCTGAATCTTATCTGCTGTATTGCCAAGGTATTCCATAAGCCTCGTTGTCTCCTGATCTCCGCTATGTGAACGATAGATACAGGCGTAAACCACTTGGTCTAGGCCAGTATCTATGTGAACCCACATGACTGAAAGGTCCGGCACTTCCAAGTAACGGAGACGCTGACAACAGATCGCGTCACTGGCATACATGCACACCCCGGCGTGCGGGCGGAAAAGAGACTCCAGGATATAGCCTGGGTAACCAAGGTATGCCGAGTCTGACGGATCGCAGATCTGCGTCTCCGTTAGAAAGAGTAGGTGTGGTCTCTCCGTCTCAAGATGGTGGTGGACATCATTCAGATTGGAGTGCACTCCTCGGATGTTACAGAAGTGCACTTTAAGGGAGAGGAAGTGCAACCGCTGTTGAACCGTACTCTTTTTAGGACCTTTCATTGTGAATTGGTAGTGGAGTGAATAGGGAGGAGAATAGAAGTTGAGTGAAGCGCTGCAAATGGAACCAAGCAACTCGTAGGAAACAACGCACCATTGGGGAACTCGCCTGGAGACTGCGGGGACGCCCGAACCCCCCCGAGGTCGCCATCGGGTCCTCTCTAACCGGTCGCCAACCGGCACGATGGAGCCTCCCGGGATTTTTCGCGAGGTGGTGGGGCAGCCTTTCGCATGTGGCTGGCATGCTACTTGGGCCCCCTACTACCTGCGGTCGGCCAGCGGTGCACCGTGCTTCGGATCCCGCTACCCTCCAAAACGAGTTACCCGGTGAGTCATTATCCTACGAGTTGAAAACTGTTCTCCGATGCAGCACGATTACTCAGACCTATTCTCCTCAATGGCTACACTAGACATCATGCCGGAACGCGACTAAGTCACTTGGCGGCATGGTTTTGTCTAGTGGGTGGTGACAAGCCACGGCCGAAGCCTACCACCAGATTTTACTGCTCGTTTAGCACCACCCAGGGACCACGTACAAGGCATCGAGGGCTAAACCTTGCGGACGCGAGCAGTTTTCAGTCCCCAAAAATAATATATTTTCTAATAATATATAATATAATTTCTACAATATAGAGTTCAAACTAGCAAAATAGTTTATAAGTTTTGTAAAATAACATGTCATAGTCGTAGGCAAATTTTGCCTAATAGGTTTTCAGATTAAATAAACAACGGAGTTAAAATGGAGTCTTATTTTTACGTTTATAAGAGCTTTGTTATTTAAGCTTTTATCATCATGTAAAGACCCGACTTCTCTCAAATTTAGCAAACCGTCTCAAGGTGCTTTTCTCCCAAAAGCATTTTGAAGACGAGCGGCACAGTCTTTTTTTTTTTTTTTTTTTTTTTTATAAGTGACTAAACCCGCGTTTGACCTCAATCTCACCTGATGGTAAGTGACGATGACGTCGAAGATGAAAGCACACGGGTTTAGGAAGGAACTGGCTCTTTATACAATATTGCCGGAACACATTACCGCCGGAGCGGTAACATTTGGCGGCAGACTTTATATAAAGGGTGGTCGCTAGCCAGGCGGACCCAGAAGGGATCCTACCACCAAGCAGTCTAGCGGAGAGGGAGAACTTTTAGGTTCATAAAAATATCATCGCTCTAAAATGTTCGTATAGTACAGTCAGCTACAAAAGTTGATTAACACATTGAAATTTTCAAAGTCGTTTTTCACCATATTGTGCCTAAATAAATAGTCCATTGAAAAGTTACATTTGGGGTTGCGTTTTTCAGAGGACGCAATTTTGTTTTTTTGATGTGTAGAGGGGTTCAGTGTAAGTAAAGCAAAAACCAAGTTTGTGGGGTCGCCACCCTTGTCCTACGGCCGCCATCTTGAAAATAGAGGTTGAAATGGTTTTTACGATATATCTCTTAAACTATTTATCTGATAAAAAAAATGAATGAACATGTTTTGTTGCAAATTAAATCCTCTACAACTTTGGTCAAGTAACTTTTTGTCGTAGAACTATAAATAAAAAATTTATAAGCGAAAGTGTTTAGAAATTCGAGAAAATAATTAATATTTTTTGATATAACTTTTTTTTTTATAATTTTACGAAAAAATGATATCAGACCATTTTTGTAGATCGTTTTTTGAGGAACAACTTTTATACGCAACATTTTTTCATTAAGTCAATAGTTAAAGTTTTACAGCGCTTTACAATTTTTACGAACTGTTTCGGAAGTTACTCTACATATTGCGTGTTATTGTTATTACAATCGAACCGATAATGTTCTTCGTCGTCGCAGCAGCAGCTCCAGTAGTTTATTGTTTGTTTCAGAAGCTCCAGAGCCAGACTTCGATTTTGCGAACAATTGTTTCATCTATGCCAAAGCGGTTCAGGATCCAAGTAATTCGCGTACAAGCCGACAAGCGCGGGTTTGTGTTGTACATAATGAGAGTACAAAAACAAGTGTTATGGACGTTGCAATGAATATTACTAATCGCATAGCTAATTTTTTTAACTTTCTTCTATGCTGGACTGGGAGCGAAAGAAAAACATAGAATGTGCCAGCTGCTTCTCTTCCCGGGCAAACTGTAAGAGTCAGTTAAGAGACGGAGGTTTTATTGGCGATTTTGCGGGCGATGCACAGTGGTTCATGTTCCTTCCTAAGAAAGGCGGTCATAGAGGTTGTATGTCGGATTAAAAATGAAATATTACTTTTTTATCTTAGAAATGATTGTTTTAAGGTTCTAATGGTAATAACAAGTAAAACAATAGATATGTTTTTAAAGAGTAGATAAAATAAGTTTTATTTAGAAATAATTTCTGAGGATAGCTTACATTTACATATAAATAATAAAATTTACTAGATTATTGAAAACTGAACATGTATTTATATAAAACATCATCTTTTTACATAATAGGAAAACATTATATTCACAATTTTTACAGTTTTTTTTAAGTAAATAATAAATCGAACACTTCTCTTGCTAATACAGACTTCTTCTTACAAGGTAACTTTCTTATGCTAGAAATCAGTGGGTCTGAATTAAGAAGAAGTCTGTTTAAAAGATCCATATTAGTCACTTTTCGGGAATGTTTCCTAGTGTTATCGCGTCTAAATAGTTTAACTAATTTATTACAAGATTCGGCCGCCTCTTCAGACAATTCTGCCAGAGCTCTCAAGAATGCAGACTTCGATCTCATTTAACCAGTCACCATATTTGGCAATCAGCTTAGCTTTTGACCTCCCCAGTTTCTTCCAATATGCAGCAAGACTACAGAGATTACAAATTAAATCTCTCAAGTAATCGGTCTGGATATTTTCAGTGTCCGGTAAAGAATTTGCTAGCATTCCAAACACTTCACGAGATCTATCTGCGTCATTTTCTTTCCTTGTCGCATTCATCCACGTGTCTAGGACAAGCATTCGAGGAAAAGAACACTTGATGGTGGATCCTACAGAATAAAATAAATGAAAATTACAAAATATCCTAAGGTATCAAATTTACCTATATACGACTTTGTCTTTGCCATGACCTATAAGCAGTCCTCGGCGCACTTTGGCGCACCTAGATGTTACACATTCTAAAACTATACAAACAAGAGATTATTTTGATATATGTTTCATCTTTGGGGATTCGTTCCTTCCTAAGTAAAAGTCTAATTAAATATGGCAAAGCGGTAAAAACAATGAAATCGGAAGTCTCTCTTGATGGTGCTGATTACAGATAACGACACGGTTAAAGTAAAGACAATAGTATAAGCAGAAACAACTTAGTTATGTTGTGAGTCGCAGCGACCGCCCGACAACCTGCATAAATAGCGCGCGCGCACCACGCCACGGGTATTTAGTATTCCTTAGTAAGTTTAGTATTCTTTAGTAAGTCCTTTACTTGTAATTTCAACGTGATTTATAATGTGTTTAATGATATGTGATTTAAATTAATGGCTGTTTGTGTATTATTGTATGTTAGAGGTTATTTGATTATTTTTGAAGTAAATAATTTAAGTTTGTAAAAGTTGATTTTTTTATTTTATTCCTGCTTCTGATGCTAAAAATAGGATCAAAAATGTCGTGCATACCTTCTATTTGAATATCCATGGCACAAAATTATCACAAACAATCAATTTCCGAGAAAACAACACTTTAAAACAATAGAAATTTTGCCGAAAAAAACAACTCTAATTAGCACTATGGAAATGTTATCACTTCGGTTGCACAAAATGAAATGTTCCTTTCATGTTATTGTAATTTCTTTTATACCTGGGGGTAGAAGGGTTATTTGTCTATCCTGTAGTGTTAAATGACGTCATAATTCAACCATCGACATTTCAGCTCTATGACCTATGGAATGAACCACTGTGCGATGGGCTGACCCCCTGTCACTGCAATAGTCTGACCCCCTGTCACTGCAATAGTCTCTCTCCATCATAATAGTACCTCCAAACAAACGTAACATCACATTGTTTTATAGCCTCTGGTGTTCTGCCTACCCTATTAGGGATACAGGTGTGAAGTTATGTATTATGTATATGTATGTATGCATGGCTAATATTCCCAGCTTAGTGGAAGTTGGAACAAAGTATTTTCTACCTGGACAGTATTCTCGGTAACGGCCATCAGATTACAATTATTTTAAAAATCAATAGTTGTCAAATTCTGTAATGGAGTGGAAAAGAGTCAATAATTAATTATTAATAATTAAAAAAATATAATAACAAAATAAAAACAAAAAAAAACAATTACTGATGACACATTATTAGTACACACGTGTAAGTCTAGCTAAGAGTACTGAAAAATAGTACTCATTTCGGAGCGCTGTAAAACCTTCGTAAAAACCATTTCAACCCCTATTTTCAAGATGGCGGCCGTAGGACAAGGGTGGCGACCCCACAAACTTGGTTTTAGCTTTACACTGACCCCCTCTACACATCAAAAAAATAAAATTGCGTCCTCTGAAAAACGCAAGGTTAGGCCTAAAAAATGTAACATTTCAATGGACTAAAAGACATACTGATCAACTTCTATGTATAATTGTAATAAAAAAACATAGAAGTTAGTCATTATTTGTAGTTATTTAGACACAATTTGGAATTTTCAAAGTCGCTTTTCACCGTATTGTGCCTAAATAATGACTTATATTGATTAACTCCTATGTATAGTTGTAATAATAAAACTTAGAAGTTTGCTTCAGCTTCTATGCTGGACTGGGAGCGAAAGAAAAACATAGAATGTGCCAGCTGCTTCTCTTCTCGGGCATACTATAAAAGTCAGTTAAGGGACCGAGGTGTTATGGGAGGCTTTTTTGTGGGCGATAGGCTGACCCCCTGTCACTGCAAAAGTCTGTCTCCACTATTATAATGCCTCCAAATTTGTCAAACGTGACATCAGATGGTTTTATTACCTCTGGTGTTCTGCCTACCCCATACGGGATACAGGCGTGAAGTTATGTATGTATGTATGTATAAGTTAGTCAATATAAGTAGTTATTTAGGCACTATACGGTGAAAAGCGACTGAAAATTTCAATGTGTTAATCAACTTGTAATGCTGACTGTACCTACGTAGAACTTTGATGTGTGATAAAAAACAATTGACAAATGATTTCCCTTCAATTTTTTTAAACTAAAATCGCCAGTCATTTAAAAAAAATCGAAATTTAAACAGTTCCGATTAGCTAGAAATGCTAAACTTTTAGTGTGCCCCATGCAGTAAACGTACGAAAAACAAACAAAACATAAAATTAACATTGGCATTTAATTGTCTTACGGGCTAATGAACATATCATTAGGTATAACAATGCGGCACAATACTTACCTAAATCCCTTAGATTTAAAAACACAATTACACAAAATTCTAAAAAATATTGTTTGCCTTAAAAACATCAAAAAACGACAGAGCTATACAGAAAACCATACATGAAGCCAGTGTAACCAACACTTTTACTTAATTCATCCTACAACTTGTAAAAGTAAGTCTTACATCTTAAATCAAGAGTATTTTAATATAACTTCTACATAATAATAAGGTGGGTACTAACCGGCGTTACACGGTGTAATGTAACAGTCACAGCGAGCATGTAACGAAGTGTTCTGTTTGTGTCGCTGCTCGTTCGCAAGTGCCTTGTTTTCTCCATACTGATTGCACGAACGCTCGCTATGTTACACCCTACATTACGCGGTGCAACACCGGTCAGTACACACCTTTATAGATACGTTTCACTTATGTCCAATGATTACAGGACAAATATCATAAGTCACTGTATTTACCTATCAAAATAATCATGGTCGTGTGTACATTGCGAATTATAATTGTACGAGTTCACCTATTACATAATAAGTGCTGTCCATTTTCGCACGTAGGTACCTACTTGAATTATTTCAATAACTATAGCCATGTTTTTCGTGTCAATTACATTTGTCTTGCCATCTCTTTTGTCATACATTATCCTCGGTATATTGAATTTTAAGTGGCAGAAAACGGTGCGATTTCTTCGGTGGATTTACAGAAATATTTTTCGGTCATGACTAGTGTTGCCAACTTTTTTTCGAGAAATAAGGTATATTTGAGTTTATGGAGAAATAAACAGTACCTATTCAATTTATTTCATGTTTTAAACACATATTTTTAGAACTTCTTGCACAAATTATTAATTAAAGTTTAGCATGTAAAGTGTTTAACTTTTTGTGCTGAAGGCAGTATTTTGTATTTTTCAACAGTAAACAGTATAATGTAGTGAAAAACAGTATAATACTGTTAAAAACAGTATGGTCGGCAAACCTATTATGACGGTTATCCGAATGAAATCTGCCAAAATAATTAGTTCCCGACGATCAGAAAGTATATAATTTTGGCACTATAACTTGCGCATCGACTGTTAATTGTTTTTTCTAGGAAAACACATCACAACAATCATTTTATACCTTTGTATGGGTAAATATATGGAACTTTAAGTTTCCCATTCGAAAATAACGTCACAGTGGTTCTTTTTATGGGTTTAGCGCATATGGACAGGCTTCATCCTTTTACTCGCTGTTCCAATATCCGCTTACATTATTTCATGATATTGATCATGATCCACGAGACGTTTCAATAAGGCTACACCGAGGATCGTATTTGAAAGGCTCAAGCTTGAACTCAGATTTTTTGAAAGGAGTATTAGCACCGAATCATTGCTTGAATATTGTTTCGGGTTGTCACCTATTCACCAATACTTGCTGCGGTTCTGAAGCCGAGAAAGACATATTATTGTGCTTCTTAGTATACGCGTTGAGCTTTACTATTATACCATGTGGTAGTCGTGCCAACTTTTTTGCATATATCAAGTATTAGGTGTATTATTTTTGTATTTAGTTATCTAATTTATCTTTCTACTTCTTGGTGACTTCATCACAATGAACCTACGTTTTCTATTTTTTTTTACTTTCTCAACTACTTTTTTTTTAGTAGTCGAAGTTTTATTAAGTTTCGCTGCATTCACTTTAGAAGTTTTTGCTATACTGTTTGTTGTGATAGCTGCCTTGGTGGTGCTCTTCTTAGGAGATTCTTTTTTCGGCCCATCTTTTTTTGACTTTTCTTTTTTTGGCTTTTCTTTTTTCGACTCTTCTTTTTTCGGTTGTTCTTTTTTTGGTTTAGTGACAACCTGCAAGAAAAAAAATTATAAAAACGTTTTTACAATCGTAATGTAATAAAACATAGGTGTAGTGCGCCGTCCATTTTACTTCCACATTTTAATGTTAAATACGGTATAAATATTATTTTATAAATGTATTGAAGGAATCGCAAAGATCATCCCGCAAAAAAATTATATGTTATACAGATTATGAGAAAATGAAAGTTAAGTGGAAATGTATACTTAAATGAGCCTAAAATCGGTAGTTTTTGTGTTGATTGCTAGCATGTGCGCAACTCAGTCATCTTTATAAAGAACTAGTAGTAAACACTTTAATAGTTGCAGGGTTAATTTAGTTAATAAACAATTAGGTACACAACATTATCAAGCCCAAATAACTTAAGTTTCTTAAGTACACGATAATAGATAAATAAACTTAAGATATACTTACAGGGTTAATTTTAATTAGCGCATTACCTCTTGCAAGCCGCCTCTCTTACATCAATCCCAACAACATTTGTTCTTCGACTTTTTACAAATCTTGATAAATAACACAAAAATTAAAAACAAAAAAAATTTTTGCTCCTTACTCTACATTTTGTAAGTACCTATTATTATTATGAAGCGATATTTTACTACGCAAGGTGCGTGCGTGGCATATCTACGCTCAGAGTAAATAGAGTAACTCCTCTAAACCGAGACTAAGACTTATTTTAAAACTATTATTTTAAAAAGTCGTAGAACAAAATGTTGGGATTGATGTGGAGAGGCTACATGCAAGAGGTAAAATTAATTATTAAAATTAATCCCGTACACAGGGTGTTATGAAGAAGAGTACAGATATTTTGCAGATGCGTAGGGTCATTCCAGACCAACATCATGAAATAAAGGCACTATTGTCCGATATGCTTTGGTTTTACAGTTATAGGAAGAAAACGTTCTTAAAAATAATATAGTTTGCGAGATAGTTATTCATGAAATCAAAACAAAAAATGTTTTTACTACTATAGCAGTTGGCCGTCATGTAATGTACAGACTACAGACATAGTTTCATCAAAGTTTTATTTTACGTTAGACTAATAGGGACTTACTTGTTTCTGTATCTTTGCATTGGTCCAAGATGACGGAACTGTAGTTATTTTCTTTGAAACTTTAAGATTTGTTGTTTCTGTTTTACTGAAAAAAAAAGAATATAGGTAAAATATAACTTTTTTTTCTTCTATTCGTACATGCACAATGTTTTATCACATTTACTTACATTGTGCTTTCTTTGGTAGTTTTCTTAGGTTTCTCCGAAGCAGCTTCGAGTATTTGTAAAAAATCCGGGTGTATGTCTATTTGTTTACTGTTTATTGGACTATTTATAGTAGTACTTGCCGTTGGTTCTTTGTTCAACCTTTGTGTTGCAAAATAATCACCATCGTAATCGGAGGCAATGATCAGGGTTGGTGCAGTTGTAGATTTATGTGTGCTTTTGTACACAAGTCTTGTGGATGGTTTTGAATTAACTGTCTCAATAAGCTCAGTCGGGTTTACGTCCTCAAATTGGTGTCCAAGATCAACAACGGACTTACTTATTTGCAACGTGTTTTGTAGAATATTCGCCGTGATACCTTTCAGTGTTCCTATAGCATCATCAACACTACTTGCTATGTCACGGTTTCCTTCAGTATGAGATTCATATAAAGTAGGGACTGTTTTTTGTAGGGCGAGATTGATTATATGGCGTCCGGCCGTGGAAATATTTGTTTTCGATTTCATCGAAAAATTATCGTAAAGATCTGTATTATCGAAATTATTTTCAGTAATTTTAGAGATCGGTGTTGTGAACTTCTGTACCGAGGCACCTAATATATCAACATTGTAATTTTTACTACGTTGTGTGTTTTTATTGTAATTACGTTTTTTTCGGGAGTTCTCATTTAAAAATTGCAAGGAAGCACCGTCATTAATTAAAACATTGTATATCTTGTTTAATTTAGCTTGCATAGAAGAAACGAAATTATGACTTAAAACAACATCGGTATCCTTTGTAATATTGATAAATGGTGTAGGTGAAGTTAACGTCATTTTGTCTTGCAAAGGATTCAGTACGATTTTATCTCCCTTTTGTTCAATCAAATACAACCCGTTAGAAAATTCTGTTTGTCCAGCGGCGTTTAATTCACTGTCCTCAATATGTCCATATAAATTTGTTTGTGTTGCTGATGAACCTCTTTGGTATAAGACGTGGTCTGGTGAAAATTTATCAACTATAAAAGCTTTGCTATCAATGCGTTTAGGTAAAATAGGCGTATCTAATGTCGGATCAGTGTTCATTTTAGTGGAAATGGTTGTCACATTGTTAGCTTGTTTTGGATTTCTGTTAGTTCCACTCACGGAGTTAATCACAAGCTGGATTTCTCGTTTATCTTTGCTATCATTAATTTCTTCTATCTTTTTTTCCATATCCATTACTATATCTAATTGAGACACATCTTTAACTGTAAACTGAGTAACAGAGGCGTATCTTTTTATGTTTTTCTTTGCTTTGTCTTTATCATCATTTCTAAGTTTAGTAAACGGCAATGTCATTGTGCTAAATGGGTCTTTACGTATAGGTTTGAGGAGTGATAAAGGTGAACAGAATTTTTTACAGGATTTCCACTTGTTTTCTATGCTCTCTACATTTTCAGTAGTACGTGTCTTATCTTCCATTTCTTTAAGCATTTTACCCACCATAGTGCAATCCGTAGTTGTTGTATGCTGTGCTGTTGTTGTTGTTTTACTTCTCATAAATGGAAACAGATCCTTGAAACTTCTTGTCGTGCAGGAAAATGAACGTCTGTGTTTGTTATCTGCCTAGAATATATTTTTTGTGTTAAAACAACGTTACTAATTTTACATTTTTACAAGTTGAACATAATCCTTACTTACATGATCACCGGCATTGCACTGATTGTTTTGATATTCAGTTGGCTGATTATTTATTGCGCCATTAATTTCAGAAGGCCTTTTATCTGATTTTATCATTGTCTGCAAATAAATTAACTGTGGTTATATTTTATTATAATTTTCAAACGTATTACAGTATTGCTTAAACTTACGTTAATAGTTTTGCTTGTGCTTAATGTATTTTCAACACTGCTTAGTTTGGCTTTTGTGGTCTGTTTCTTCTTCCAAAACTTCAACGTGTCTAAAAACCAAGACATTTGTTTGCTACATAAGTAATTGATATATTATTTAAATGTGAGTATAACAATCAGTCTTGAACAAGATAAGTGTGTTGAGTAATCCAAAGAAACTTTACCTCCGTCAAATCTTCTGTCCCTCATTTGCTCTGGCTCCGCAAGTTCCGCATTTCGTTTCATGACTCGGTCTCTATAAACTTTATTACTGTTAATATTTATGCTATCAGTTGTACTATCTCCATCGATCGTTTTGTTAAATCCATATTTTCTCAGCAGTTCTACAAGCGCCAATCCTGATAAGCACCTCATAATATGATCGTGCCAGAGTTCTTTTCTAGTGACCACAATCTCTACTTCAGGTAAGTGAGTGTTAGGTTCGTAGTAAGTTGGTAAGTCAATGTACACAGGAGTGTATACGATAGTTTCAACGGTACTAGACTCATTTTTTTCAATATCTGTCAAAAGTTAGGTAGATACGGAAAGCGTGAATTTCAAGAAGAATTTAGGATACTGTCTTCTACTCAAAATTCAGTTATTTAACTCAACGTTTAAAAGTCGTATACTATTAAAACTATTTTAAAGAATCGCACATAAATGTAAAGTAATAAATTATCAAAGCTTACGTAATTACTTTGACAGGAGTTCATCCAACGAGAGTATAATGATGTAATGTAATACAAAAAATTAAGCACAAACTCACTCACTATAACTTGGGCCCTCGTCGAAGCTTTTAGGTTTGTCTTGCTTTGCTGCCTCTGAAAAAAAAAGGTAACTTATGTTGCATATTCGCAGTAACGTTATTTAAAACTAGTTAAAACGAAAAAAATTATGTTGAAATAGGTTTGAAACTTTAGTTATACTCACTTGGATCTGCCTCCACGCTTTCTTCTGCTTGAGCATTACTGTAAACTATATCGAACTTGTAAACGTGGTTACTAATTTGAACTTTTTGAGGTTTCGTCGTAGATGGCGCTACGGCTGGCGCTGGTGCTGGGGCTGGCGCAGCGGCTGGTGCTGCGGCTGGCGCTGGCGCGGGGGCTGCCGCTGGTGCCGGCGCGGGGGCTGCTGCTGGCGCTGGCGCTGCGGCTGGCGCAGGCGCTGCGGCTGGTGCTGGTGCCGGCGCTGGAGGCGGTGCTGGTGGATTTTGTTCCAAAGCAGGTAAATTTACGCCAACTTTCTTATTTTTGTTTGATTTCTCGGGATACTTTTCACTTTCATAAAATCTTTCCGTCGTTGTTGGCTTGTCTTCGAACCTATAAGTTTTCTTCTTTTCGTATTCTTCAATAGTCTGTAAATCTGGATGTGCCTTGAACATATGCGTTTTCTCCATTTTTCCTATTATTTTATACACGTCTCGTAAAGTTTCTGAAATTCTTTTGGTCGTATTTGCATCGGGAGACAAACTGGTCCAGTTAATGGTGCTACTATGTTTGGTTTGATATGTTTCAGAAGTGGTCTCATCGGTCACACTGTCCTCAAAATCTAAAACATCAAATCTGTCGCTCGGGTCGATGCTTTGTCTCGTGGGAAAAATTTCGGTTCTTTGAGTCACCTTATTTTCATTAAGTGTAGCATCATTATGTGCATTTTTGTACTTCAGAATATCGAAGAGATCCTTGTCGCCTAGTTCTTTAAGCAAATCGTTGTCATCAAAGGTGTTCAGAGAAACGGAGACTTCAGTTACTTCATCTTCGTCAAATGTATTTGCTCGGTCCTGAAGGTTGGAAGTCGGGGTTCTCATTTTATCCATCTTTATAATTTTTGTAGGATTAGCCAATAATCTTTGATAATTATGTATCTTGGGTACCGCTGTAACGGCTAACTTATCCATAATTTTGTTATTATCGATCTCATTAACTTTATATTTGTCGAACTCATTTATTTTCATAGGTATTGGTGTAGTAAAGAATTGCTTGGCTTTGTGGTGCTGAAATTGAAATTTTGCAAGGGCTTTACGTATTGTTGTGAATAGAGGTAGGTGGTGGAGAGGTGCAGTAAAGGTGTGTATTTCAGTTTATTGACAATTGTTTTTTTTTTCGTTTTGTCGAGAAGGACAAGCCTGTGCTACGTAAGTCCCAAAGTATCTTTTTCATATTTATCGTCTCCATGACACACCAACTTGAAATGAGTTTGAAAATACCTACAGAAAACTAACTTGGTGACGCGACAAGAACTGTTCCTTTAGCAAGACCCTTTGAAGATTTAAATGATGAAAGATACTAGGGGCTACACAAAAAAGGATTTTAAATCAATATCAATAATAAATTTTAATTTTACTGTCGTGAGCATGGCACTGACAAAATTTCTGGAATATCAAGAACTTTAAAAAATTTAAAAGCGTGGTAAGTATCCCGTTTATAAAATTGATTCAAACGTTAATGAAATTGAGACTTTAAGAATTGAAAGAGGATGTAGTGACTAAGATTGAAAAGGGTATGCTACGGTGGTTTGGACATTTGGAAAGGATGAGTGGAAGAAGATTTACGAAAGAGGTGTATAGAGCAAGAATGGATGGTGTTGTTGGAAGGGGCCGGCCTAGGCGAACGTATGCCGATCAAATTGGTGACATTTTGAAAAAGGGCCTAGTCAAAAGTACCCGTAACCGGCGATCATGTATGAAAAGATTGATGAACGTGGAAGAAGCGAAAGAGGTATGTTTGGATCGTAGCAATTGGTGTTCCCTTGTCTCAGCCTACCCCAAGGGGAGACAGGCGTGAGGTTATGTATGTATGTATGTACGTTAACGATAGATTGCATATTTATAATAAAAATATTAGTATTTTCACAAACCTCTTGCTGTGGCATCAAGTATCTTGTGCTATCTGTAAACAATAACAAAAATACTATTAGAATTACAAGACAACCACACTGGGGTTTTTGAAAGGGTTGAGGGGTAGGTAATATTTTAGTCACTTGTGACCCTTTGGAGTTGAGCCTTGCTTCCCTGCGTTTTAGACAACAATAATTTTAAACATAAAAAAAATACTATCAAACCGGAATAATAAAAATATTCACTGCTATGTTTATCCAAATATTCAAAATTGTTTCAGGTTTTTAGACAACGACAGTACTGGTATATTCTTGTGTCCGGTGTTCCGTGGATGCACGTATTTACTCTTCATGATAACTTTCCACTAGGTAACATGGAGATAAACGTCCCAAACTTCTCATATACATATTATATTAAAAATAGTACCCCATGTGATGTCAGGGTGTGGCAAAACCTCCACAGCGTCGGTAATCACTTCCAGGTCTTCGTAGCTTGGAGCCTTGCTGTCGTACACTGGATAGTTTTTTGCAGCGATCATGCGATTCGTAGATCCTCCTTCTGGAAATTCAGTAAGTACGTAATATTACTCCAAAGTAAAAAAAGTGTTGTTTTACACCCTGTATATCAAGAATATTGTTGGTCGCGAACGCAGCAAAGCATTTTACGCTAATAAATAAAATAAAATAAAATAAATAAAATAAAACCTACGCTAATAAAACCACCCTAATAAAATCCATTACTTAATGTCTTCTTCATCATCTGCCTAATAACTTGGAGCTCGGTGTTCCATTTGCCATACGATTATTGACCCTATAGGTTACACGCCTAGCGGTACCGCCGAGTTCGTGTACTTCATGCGGTACACTAGTCAGTCACTACCAAACTTAAGCTTTAGTGTCCTGGGCTTGTCATATTAGTTTGTTATTACCGGACTTGTCAAGAGAGTTCTAATAAATAATAAAAACAAAACAGCATTTTTTTCTCTTTTTGGAAATTACAGGCAAAATTGAATGCGACTTGGTAGAAAAGTGAAAAGTTTCATCTGGCGCGTGGCACTATATTTTCCAATATTTCTGCATCAGTTTTATTGTTTGCATCGAAATAAGACATTTTTTCATAAAAGCGTGAGTGGACTTATGGGGAAATTTAAACTTTTTATATGGGGACTGTCAACGTGTTGAAAGTACCTTGAAAGAACTAAGTACTTAGAGAAATTAGAACTTAGACACACCTTATTAAACACTAAAAACATGAATAAAACGTGGAATCTAACCAGCAAACAGGTTCATATAAGCAGTAGCTGGAGTGTTGGAGGTCACTACGTTGAATCTGGTTAGTGACCAGGGTTCAGCGTCGTCCTTCATTGTACTTTTCTTTAACCACTCGAAGTCTAGGCGCACTGGCACTTGGTCTGAAATATAGGGCCTAATTAAAGATAAGACTTTTAAGATAATTATTTTTGCAACGTTAAGAAGGAGTCTAGATGTACCAAGGTAAGTGGCGTCCTGAGGATCATGAGTCTCTCCTCTGGATATACAGCATATACAATATACAATACAGCAACCGAGACTGACGGCTTAACATGCCCAAAGTTGTCGATTGAAATTAATGAAGGTGGTTACCAACGTTCCTGAACCTAATATATTGTTTGATATCAAGAGGAGCCACAACGCAACAATGATTTCGTCCAGGCCACTGAACGTCATTAATTAGTGATTTTAGGATAAACAATGCTAAACTTTAACGACTTTAACTTAAACGATTTTAGGATAATCAATTTATACATTTTAACATTCTTACTTACCTTTGCTAGCTACTTTATACGTATCAACGGCTTTTGTAGACCAAGGTTCGGTAGTCGTAGCTGACGCCTTACTTGCGTCAACAGGAGCATTTATTGGATTCACAGACTTCGCACCATCTAAAATAGGTTCAAAATAGATATAAAGCAATCAATGTCACGATATTATCTTCAATAAACAACTTTCAATGTACCTACTCTATAATTTTCAGTCCTAAAATTCAATTCTCCAGACTCTTCATATACTCACCTATAACTATGAAGTTAAATCAACTACAGCTCAATTTAACAGTTATTTGTTTAACAATGCATAATAAAAGTCTTCATTTTATTATCAGAATAGTAGGGGTTTAAAATCTAAACTAGTGGAATTGCGTTTAAACATATTGACAACAAAATACGATGTAGTATTATTGACAGAACTTAGCGGTAACATACATTGCCTTCTACGCCAGAGGTCCTGGGTTCGAATCCCGGCGGCGGCGGATATTTGTGTGATTAACACAGATATTAGTCGTCAAGTCATGGATGTTTATATGTTTATTTAAGTTTATTCTAATAAAAATATGTATTCATTCAATATGTATGTGAATATATTTCTTAAGTATATCAGTAATCTAGTATCCATAACACAAGTTCTTTAAGAAACTTAATTTGGGCTAGATAATTTTGTGTGTCAGAAATATTTATTATTAATATTATTATAAAATAATAAAATACTAGACTTAATTCTCTGTAATAAAATATGTGCCCTAAGCAAACCTAGTTTATTGCCCAATCATTAAGCAAAATGACTAGAATGATTATCACGGCCCTTTTTTATTTGCGGAACAAAATTTTAGCGATGGGTATCTCTGCTTGCTGAGAAAGCATGACCAAAATGAAATTCACCAATGGCTAATGCTGGTCATTAGATTAAATCGTAAAATCGATAAGCTGTTTAAACACTCACATGTTTCGCTGGCATTTTCTAAGGGATTCTCATTCATTGTTTCGTTTAGTTTTTGTGTTCCATCGAGTTCTGGGGACTTATACGAACTGGGCATTTTATATGGAGAACTTTTCAAAGCATCTGGCAGTTTAATCGTATCAGATTCTTTTGTCTTTGGTGAGTAGTCTTGCATGTATGGATTTGGTTCTTTAGATAATATTTCAATAGATTCAGTGCGCATAGGCTCAGTACTTGATAAAATATTCTGGCCTGTAAAGGTTTAAAATGTCTTATAATGAGTTCTTCTCCTTCGACGTTCCAATGGCATCACTGATTGGCTATATACAATTAGATAATAAAAAAAAATTAAACACCCCACGCAAAAATATACAAGATACCTACATAAACAAAACAAATGCGTTTGGGGCTCGGGGTTGTTGTTCGGATTGTTTTTACTATATTGGTAATTTCTCAACGGAAAGTACTTGCGTTAAAGTATGCGGCATAGATGGCCATATTTAGTGTTAGAACTTTGAATTTTTATGCCTCTAGGTATTACAGGTTCCCGTATTTGATATTGATTCTAGCTTAATACTCCTACGCGTTTCTGAGGAAAAGGGGCTTTCAGGCAGACAAATAGACAAATAAATTATAAGAGTGAAATTTTTGTTCTAGTGTACAGAACACGGAAAACATCAATCCATAAGATTTCGTGTATAACTGTGTGTATAAAAATGTATTTAGGCTGTAGAAAATCAGCAACACTTACTAGCATATGTGGACGAGCCTTGATATGTCTTATCTGATTGTGGAAGTGAATAAGGGTTTTCAAAAGTATAGTTTGGCATTTCAACTCCTTTAAATGGTTCCTGTTTTGCAGTCATGAACTTCATTTCCATTTGTGAAATGCTATCGCTTTGCAAGATCCCCACTCCGGTAGCCTTTGGGTAACCAGTAACCGTAGGACTGTTAAGAACCTGTTCTCTTAAAAGGTTCTTCCACTTTTTGAACAGGAATCTCGTATTTCTCTGCGTGACTTGACGTTTGTGCTTTGATAATCTTTCCTTTCGGAGTTTCTGCCTAAAATTGAATCGACTGAATAATGGCTTACGCTTTACCTTTTTGGCATGATTTACTGCTTTTTTTGGAACCAAACTAACTGCTGAGAAGTCATTTTGCTTGCAAGCTCTTCTAGTTGGTGATGTTGATTCAGACTTTATATTATTTTTTTGGGTTTCGCGTTTAAATTTCATATTGACAAAACTGTCAGTCCTAGGTTCACTATAAAGTAGTGACAAACTTGTCGTTGTCATAACTTCTTTAATGTCCATTATTTTGTGGAGTAAATCTGTAATAAATGATGAGCGAGGAGTGGTTGATGTTTCGATTGGTGATTCGGTATCTCTTGCTGAAATTAACATGAAAAAGTTTAAAATAAATATTAGTGTAATACAATACAAAACATTGAACGATCTCTTTGTACCTTTCATGCCCGATTCGGACCCGAACAAAGGGCTTGCATAAGCAGAGCGATAGTTTTGAGCAGAGTTTTCCATGAGCCTGCTATCTTTAGCTGCTGGTTTTTTCGAATCATCCGCATTATTATCAGTTTTAGCCTCTAAGGTCTTCATAGGGACAGTTTGTGAAGAATGAAACTTTTTTGGAGACCCGCTATCGATAAACAAATAAAAATGTTTTTTAAACCAAGAGTCATCGTTCTTAGTAAATGTGTCTTCATCGTCCAAAGAGAATTCATTTCTTTTGACTCTGTCTAAGTCAGGAACAGTTGGAAGTTTTTCTAAAATAAACTTTCCAATATCGTCGACTTTGTGATGCTTATGCGCTTGGTATTTTACTAGATCGGAAAAGTGATCCTTCCCTGAATCTCTTTGATAATTCAAATAATACTTATAACCATTGATGTAATCATTATAAGATCGTTTGGTTTCAAGAGGGCTTAGGCTAAATCTTTCTGCATTTTCTGGTTCTTGCACATTATCTAAATTAAAATCAAAGTTTTCACTAGTCAGTCCGTGTGTATTTTCGAAAACGTTGTACGGTGTCTCGGGCGTATACTTTCTACTAGTAAAGACTTCTTCATCGAGTTCAAAATCTGAAAGAGTTTCTGTGTCTCTCTTTCGTTTAGTTAGAGGAGCGGACAATTCCTTTTCAGTTTTAGTTGTACTCATCATGTTTTCATATAAATATAGCATATTAAAATTATCACTGGCATTATTTAGCATTAAATTTGTTAAATTATCAAGGTTTAATTTATTATTGACGACAGTTTGTTTCCTTGTTCTTGTAGCACCTTTTTTTGATGATTTTTGCGTACTTTTTCCATGCGTTACTTTAGTTTTTAGGGTTGTCGTTGTAATTTCAGTATCACGAGGTTCTTCTGAACTTTGTTCTGATACTTCTGAACCTGTCTCTTTTCCGCTTGGACTTGTTGTACTTTCGCTAGTAGTAGAAGTAAAACTTTCTGTACTATCATTTTTCTCTTGGCCATCTGTATTTTCATTGTCCATATCAGAAGCTTCGGCGTTGGAAGCCGTAGGCGTAGCACTGGTTTTTTGTTTACGTTGGTCCTCAGTGGAAGTTTTTTTAACTATAGCATTAGGTGCATCTTTAGATGTTGTTGTGTCATATAAACCTGTTATTTCTTTAAAAGAAGCTACGGTGTAATCAAGTTCATTTTTGAAATCATTAGTGACTTTTTTAAATACTTTTTTATACATATTTTTAATATTGTTAGCAATGGATGGCTTATTTTCGTCACTCGACCGTTGGTTGATGTAATGCATGGTCTCTTCGTCTGATGTAAAAAGTGCGCGGTTGTTTCGTTTATCAACAGCTTTTTTCTTGATCATGTTAAGGAGGTCTTCAATTTGTGCCGTATTGAACGTCTCTGGGCCGTCGTGTGAATTTGTGGTTATAGATTTTAAAACCGAAGCTACTTCTTTATTCGTTTTTGAATTTGGGGTGAAATCAGTCGCTTCGTTTGTTAATTCGTCGCCATGCTGATTTGGTTTCGTATTTTCGTTCGATTCAGTTTTACTTTTAAAAGCGTCATCAGAAGTCGTGACGTCCTTAGTGGCTGTATCGGGTGTGTCGCTATCTTTAGTAGCCATATTGTGTGTTTCGTAAGGATTTTGGTTTCTGGAGAGACGATTCTCCGCACGTGTAGTTGCAGCAGCTTCATGAATGGTGAAATCTTGTATAAAGCCTAGTTGTTGTAATGGCCGGCAGCTAGCCAGCTCTGTCATAATGTAAAAGCTGAAATTAAAAGTTTCGGCAATTAAATCCAGGTTTTATTAAGTGATTAAATCGAGTTTAATTTACGTATTTTTTAAAGCTATTTAGAGGACTACGGTGAAACAAAACGAGGTTTGAGGGAAGACCGACTTGTACCCATCTGGATGTATAGGCATTATAATTTCATCCGTTTCTTAATATTTCTTAGTAACTGGTCATATTAGACGAGGTACGTAACGTTCGAAGCGTTTTTATCCCCTACTGGATGAAGGATGTGACGTCACATTTAATTGCCCCTTAAATAATGCAATAAGTCATGTCAAAACACTGTTATTCAAAGTCAAAGTCAAAAGAATCTTTATTTCGTAAGTATTTTAATAAATTTGAAATAAGTCACAATTTACAAATTGAACTGAATCTACCACCACTTCGGAAAGTCGATCTGTTGAGAAGAAGTGGCAAGAAACTCAACATCAATCATCTTTTAAAAATACACAATAACAATAACAATTTACAATCTTCTTGCATCCATGCTTTTGATATCTTATAATAAAACTTTATACTTATCCTTAAATCTATCGAAGGGTTAATCTTAATTTTTATTATAGAAGCGTACACATTGACCCATGAACGAGTTGTCTTATGTTTTCGCGATTCATACAATTAAATAAAACACTCGACGTCGCTCGTGACCACGGGGTCTGCAAAGACACCGAAACGTCGAGTCAAAAAATTTAAAATGTAAATATACGCGATAAATCCGGTTAAAAAGTGTTTTATCTACTATTATATTTATACATTAGGCAATCAAGTACTAGACGGAAACGTAGACATAGATATATAGAGGTAAAGATAGAAGTAGATAGATGTAGCGATAGAGGTGAGAGATATTACAGATAATGTGGATGGAGATGAGGATAGTCGTGGACAGAGACTGGACACTAACACGGACGTGAACATGGGGGAATGGGATGGAGATGGGGAAGTCAGAGTCAAATTCAAAAAAGTAACATAGTCATAAAGTCTTCAGCAAAACGACCTGGCACCGCTAGCAGCACCCGTTCACGAGTATAACGCAAGCACCAGCCATCACTCTCCTCAACCATATTTTAGGGAAGAGGGTGACCCGATACCCGACGCTACCGCTAGCCATGCCGCCTGAGGGAGCATGACGTTCTTGCTGTTGTATAGATAAGAAGGAGATGGAGATGAGTTTGCTCTGGAATTAAGTTTGTAGATTGAGCGAATAGCCCGTTTCTGCAGCACAAAGATGGTTTTAATATCGGCAGCATTTCCGCACAGGAGAATGCCGTATGTCATTAAGCTATGAAAGTAACCAAAATATACCAATCGCGCAGTAGCTTCATTAGAGATATTTCTCATCTTTTTGACGGCATATGCTGCAGAACTAAGTCTCATCGCCAACCTTTCTATATGTGGTCCCCATTTTAGTTGTGCATCTAGGGTTATGCCAAGGAACACTGTTGAATTTACAGGGCTCAATTCTTATCCTTTTTCAATTAAGTTAGTATTTACATGCCGGACATTAGGCAAAGAGAATTTTAAAAATTTAGTTTTATTTTCATTGAGTAGTAGGTTATTGGCTGAAAACCATTTCTCCACAGTTTCAATACAACAGTTTATTTCAAAGCTTTAAATAGAAAAGAGGTATCATCAGCAAACAATATGGTCTCACACTTGTCTTTCACCACAAATGGCAAATCATTTATATAAACTAAGAATAAGAAAGGCCCAAGAATCGAGCCCTGGGGCACTCCCATATGAACTGCTGATCCCGATGATCTCTTTCCATATATCAACTCTTTGAATTCTATTGCATAAATAGGATTTCATAAAATCAAGTGCCCTATCATTGATTCCATAGTGGTGTAGCTTCATGATGAGTGTATCGTAGTGAACACAGTCAAAAGCCTTGGACAGATAACAAAAGACACCGAAGGCATCACGTGACTCCTCCCAGGCATCAAATATAATATGTTTGATAAGCTCAACACTGGCATCAGTTGTTGAGCGACCCCGTGTGAAACCAAATTGATTTGGATTCATTAAATTTTTGCTAATGAAGTGTACCACTAGTTGATTAAAATAAGCTTTTCAAAATTTTTACTAAGTGTTGGTAATATAGAGATTGGTCTAAAGTTACTGGCGTCGGTTATGCTTCCTGCTTTAAATACGGGAATAATTTTACTAAGTTTCATTAACTCCGGAAACACACCATTATCAACACAATTATTAAATATACTGGCTAAATAAGGCTACTTCGTAGGTGATTTATGAAGTGCTGTTATGAAATGAAAGAAATAGGTAGCCTATATTGAAGGATAATGGGCGATCATCATCTTCGTGAGCCGAGAGACGCACACTGCGGCACAGAGGCTTCCCCTAAGATTCTCCACGTCGCGCAGCCTTCACCTAACGTTTGACGTTCATAAAGTGTTTTTTTGTAAACCTATAATGAATTTTGAGAATCTTTTTTAATTTTGAATGTCGATTAACCCCGAGTTTGGAGTGCATTCCAGGTTTTGCCTGGTTAGTTAGACCACTCTTCATATAAAGTGTGCCACCATATATCACGGCACCGTGTAATCATGGTGATCGGTTCCATTAATGAAGAGCCAGTCCCTTCTCAAAACCCCATTGTTTAGATCTTCGACCTCATCTGCACTGTCAGAAACAACACAGTTCTCGATGTTAACGATAAGTCAAGATGCACACGGGCTAAATATGAAAATAGCGAATTATAAAATAATAAATAATAAAATAACGAATTTCAAGACATTGTGGGAAAACACTACACAGGACACTGTAAATGGCGGCCACTAGGTAGGTATTCCTCGTCAACCCATTTATAAATTTATTTATAAAACCCCCGATCAAACACACCAACTACATGGCCCCAAAATAAGCAAAGTTTGTGATATGGGATGCCATGCAGCAAACTAGGGGGTAACCTAGAATATAAATACAGTAAACACCCAGACACGGAACATTTTTTTTTCTTGTTCCGGGCGGGAATCGTACCCGCAACCACTGGCGTCTGAGGCAGATAGGTTTACCCCATCGCCAAAGTGGCCGTCGAATCTACCAGGTACGTAGGCCGTAGTACCGGGTCTACGGGGAATTTTAGCTGCCCGTGGTCCCATGACATTAGAGATTGCTCCCTAGACTTCTGGTGCTATCGATAGAAAATGATACAAAGTTTACTCATTCAAATAAAATATTTCTATTCTAAGGAACAAAAATATACTCCTACCATAGAATTAATATTGAGATGTTGAATTTTTACTCATCTGAGGCATATCCAACTGATATTTTAATAGTGCCGTTAGTGTATAATTCATCAATATCAATAATATTTTAATTTTTTTGCATTTAACAATGCTTAATTACTGTTAAATAATTGGAAAATATGCTAAATTAAATCATCACTCGAACCTGGGATCCCTCGTTCGCCGGACGAGTGCTCTTCCACTAAGCGACCGGGGTCTCGCGACAAGCCACGAAATTACTTAGCATACTTTTTGGTTTTACGTTATATTGCTAATAACGGAGCTACGTTAGGTATTTAAGAGTCATCAATATCAACTGCTATTTTTGCGCTGGTTCTAATTGGTCTACTCTATTCCAGTGATAGGGGGTCAGAACAAGAAAACCTCTGACTTTTACAGTATGCCCGGAAAGAGAAGCAGCTGGCACGTTCTACTTTTTTCTTTCGCTCCCAGTCCAGCATGGACAGCCAAGATCGATAGGGTAGCAATAAACGCATAGGTTTTACGACACCTGTTAAAGGGTTCATAATGGATATGTAAGCGATGCAGAGTATTGATTGTATTACAATTTTAACCGGTTTTTCGCACGGTTTTACTCGCACAATTTTATATCCCTCTGGAAAATCGGAATTAAAAGTAGCCTATGTGCTATTCCAGACTAAAAACTATCACTTGCTTCTATGCTGGACTAGGAGCGAAAGAAAAACATAGAATGTGCCAGCTGCTTCTCTTCCCGGGAATACTGTAAGAATCAGTTAGGGGCCGAGGTGTTACGGGAGGCTTTTTTGTGGGCGATAGGCTGACCTCCTGTCACTGCAATAGTCTCTCTCCACTATTATAATGCCTCCAAATTTGTCAAACGTGACATCAGATAGTTTTATTACCTCTGGTGTTCTGCCTACCCCATACGGGATACAGGCGTGAAGTTATGTATGTATGTATGTAACTATCACTATGCGAATTTCGTCCAAATCCGTTGACCGTTATTTAGGAACAAACATCCATACTTTCGCATTTATCGAGAATACAGTTTTTTATACAGTTATGTAGGTACCTATTTCAGATAGTGAACGTGAAATTGAGAATATTATTATTAACTAGCCACCGCGCGCGGTTTTACCCGCGTAATTTTTGATCCCGTGGGAATTTCGAGATAAAATATAGCCTATAACCTTCATCAAGAGTTGGGCTATCAAATGCAAAAAGAATTTTTCAAGTCCCACTTGTAGTTTCTGAGATTAGCGCGTTCGAACAAACAAACAAAAAAACAAACTCTTCAGCTTTATATATGAGTATATATTGTGATTCTGAACTGTAGATCTATATTATTATTTATAAGCAAGTAGGTATTTAAACTGGGATGATTGGACCGTAACTTGCGATGTTTTTTGGGTAATTTGTTGACTTAAAGTTTAAACTACTGTTTTTGACCCTGTCTGCCTCAGACACCAGTGGTCGCGGGTTAGATTCCCGAACGAAACAAGAAAAATAAAATGTTCCGGGTATGTATTTATATTCTAGTTTCCCCCCAAGTTCGCTACATGGTATCCCATAACACAAGTTGTGTTTAGTTTGGGGCCATGTAGTTAGTGTGATTGTCTGGGGATTTAATTATTATTTATTTATTATTATATGATATTCGAAGGCACCAGTAGATACTTTTTATTTACCTTACCTACTTGTCAATAATTTTATCCGAAATTACGATTTAGGTTATAATATTTATTTTATCTCCCATCATAACAAATACAAAATAAATAAGGTTGCAAAAAAAGAAAACACAATGCACAAAGCCGGCCTTATGAAATATATAAAGCGATTCCTACAAGGCAACCCAAGTTAGTTATTAAGAATAGGTAGTTACGACTATTTTTAAGCAGTTTATTTCTCGACTCAGGGTCAGGGTTCCACAACAAAATAAACCGAGAAACCCCAACGGATCCGCTACGTGTCATTATTTCTTATAAATTGATTTTATTACAGTATGGCGTTGATCTAATACGTGATAATTGTGCCTATTTACCAACAATAAAAACAAAAAAGTATTAGGTATCAAAAATTCGACTTACCATAAAAACTTGAATATCCACATATTAAACAACTAGTCACATAAAAACTAAATTACTGCTACAAATAAAACTTTAATTACGTTTCTATCCAACAAAATAATTCTAAAACTCTATTTATTCAGAAATTGAGCAAACAATACTATTTGCGTATAATTTGACAATTCTTTTGTTTATTCTGTTGTCAAATTTGAAAATCCGTGTTCCATGGAATATTTTTCTTCTGCCGCGAAAGTAAGGGTGATTGTAAACCGAACAGAAAACAAGTCAAATTAGGGTTACCATTCATTCAAATAATTTCTCTATTATCAGGGAAAATATTTTTATTAAATCATCATCATCAACCAGCCGGGCTATTCTCCTAAACAACAGCGTCAAGTTCATCGATGCGTCAGCGACGAGTGACATAATTGGTATTCACATAACACAAAACTCGACCACAGCGCTCGCCGCTGATGACGGCGTGAGTAAGAACTGATATTCGTCGAACTGTTTGACATTTCGTAGACAAGTTCGTCGTCGATCACAGCGCTGTTGTTTCAGTTGCGCGAATAGCCCTGCATTAGGCGTACACAGGTGGACATAGGGATCCCCCAAGGTTCTCAACTTCGCTTGGTCCCGCGCCGCCCTCCTCCAGCGCTTAACGGCAACCTTGACCAGGTGGTCGGTCCTCCTTTGTGAGGGAGCTAGCTACGCTGTCTCCCAGTACGTGGCGTAAAAATAAAACTTAAAATAAAAACTTACGTATACTGTTTACGCGCGACCTTGCCTGGATCTACGAGGGGATGCAACGGGAGGGGCGAGTCACTGCGCGGGCGCCGCGCTGTCTCCGAAACTAGTTCGCATTCGCATCTGACCATCAGCCAAGCGCCCGTGTGCGTGATCGCCGCTATCGACCGAATTGATCGAATACACAAGTTTTTATATTTGAAGGAGTTTCTCTTGCCTTGCATGAAGCCTAAACCCCCGTAGGGCCTAAACATATACTATATCTTTTGAACAATAAGGATGAGTAAAAAAGAGAAGCAAAAAAGGAATCCTAAGTCAGTGGTTATAAAACTTACTGAAGTAAGCTAGGTACTATAATCTAGAAAGATATCAGCAATCAATATTTAGTTATTTGTAAATTGTATAATTAATCCTTAACTTTAGGCAAGCTATCCAAAGTTATTTAATAGGTATGTAAGATTAATTGTAAATTGATTGTTTTTCACTTAATAACTATTTCTATATCTTTCTAAAAATAATTAATGTACCACAGGTACTAACTTATTATTACCCGTAGTTTTGTCTTATTTTAACTTCTCTTTTACATGTTTATTACCACGTTACCTTTTTGTATTGATAAGAATTTTTATATAATTATGTAGCACATAGGATTGCCTATATACTCTAGTAATAAAATCCTATGTATATAAGGCTAAATATAAAATAAATAACAAAATATGTAAACTTGATTAGGGGAAAATTGTAAACTTGACTATATTTTTGATCTTTAAATTTAAATTGTTAATATTCTTAATTTAGGCTTTCTTGCATTTTGTAGCAATTAAAATTGTCCATCTTTAATAAACATAACCCTTAATTTAAGTTATAAACATAACAACGAATTGTAGAAATAACTCAGAATGTAAGAGAAAAACGAATTAAAATAAAATTTAAACTGCGGCTCTCTTTACGGTATTGCTCAGTTTTGGAGTCTAAACGGCAGTCTGAGAGATTAATATTGACTTCAATTAACAAACTCAAGATTTACTTTTTATCGTGCTCTTCATACTGCCTGCCTGAAAAATACCGCAACGAAGCCAAGTTATTATTATCAAGTCACCACGAGGTTTTATTTTCAAGATCCCATTGGTACTGCCCAACCTCCACATCTCCATACAGTCCACTGCTGGGTAGTATCAACCAATGGTCCTTCGAGCCGGATCTCTGAAGATTGCGTCAAACCTAGTGAAGCCTTCGTGGAGTCTTCGTGGTGGCGTCGAAGAGTCTCCGTGGTGCCGTCGTGTGCAGTCTTCGTGGTGGCGTCGAAGAGTCTCCGTGGAGCCGTCGTGTGCAGTCTCCGTGGTGCCGTCGTGGTGTCGTCGTGAAGCCGTGAAGATCGAGAGGCAAGACGGACAGCGCTGGAAGAAGCCATCACGCGGCCACCTAGCGGTGTTAAACGGCCATCAAACAGCGTGCGTTAATGCCATTTATGGTAGTGTGGGTTACCAGACGCGCCTACGAGTCCACAGGACTCAATAGTCTGACCTCGCTGGTAAGGTTCTATTACTGAGGGTTTCTCAGAGCTGTTTTACGGCCTCGAGGAAGCTGACGAGTTGGGTTGTTCCTACCCTTCTCCGAGCAGCCCAAGGTGGTAGCGCTCTCTGCCAGGTGGTTCCCCTACCCGCCCTATCCTATTTCCACCCTCGGCTGACGTCATCACGCTAGGAAGTCAGTCGAACTGCTAGTGTTAGGAAATAGGTATTATAAATTAGGGTTTTTATTGTGTATAGTGAATATTTAGATTAGGGAACCCCCTCGTAGCACCATGTCGGACGGAAAGAAGCTAAGGTCAGGCAAGAAAACCGGTACACCATTGGACAGTGAAACATCAGGAACCACAGAGACCAATACGTGGAGCCATGGGACCGGCACAGAAGAGCAGTCACGCAATAGCACGCAACAGAGTAGCGAACAGGTGACAGAATCGAGCGGAAATATAGAAGTAACGGAAGTGTTAGTGCAAACGTTAGCAAACAGTGCACCCGGGACGGTTGTAGGTATGCCTGTCGCGAGTGATAGGCCCGGAATCGATATATCTACTTCGCAGTCTAGTAAATTATCTCAGATTAAGGCGCAGTTAGAACTTAGGGCCTCCGAATTAGAACGGGCGCGGGCGGCAACCGCATATGCTGAGACTCGTTTGGAGTTAGCCAGATTCGAACTGGCAACTGTTGAAAACTCCAACGAGGCGGATGTCACCCCCGAACCTATTGACGGTAGGGTTCATAGTTGGATCAATGATCAAAATAACGCGCGAGTAATTTGCGAACGGGAATGTAGGGCACAACCGGCTATCGTACCTCCGTGTGTAAACGTTCAGATGTCTCACCCAGTTAAGAGTCGCGAAAATGTTAGTGATGAAAGCGGCATGTCGGCGCTAGCCGACGCGATAGTAAAGGCAGTCAATCTAAGTAAGTCAAACAGTCAATCAATACCTAAATTTATGGAAGAGTTGCCCTATTTCGAGGGCAACATATCCGAGTGGATTCCATTTAAATCCGTGTTTATAGACACTCAAAACTCGTACACGGGAGTTCAAAACGTAGCTAGGCTTCGTAAGGCGCTCCGCGGCCATGCTAGAGAAACCGTGCGGTCTTTAATGTATACTAGCATCGAACCAAGTGCTATAATGGAAACATTAGAAAGACGTTACGGTAGGCCGGAAATGTTGATATTATCGGAGTTAGAGTCTTTAAAAAAGCTACCCCGCATGTCAGAAGACGGGAAAAATATTACGATGTATGCTAGCAAGGTAGCTAACACCGTCGCCTCGATTAAAACTTTAAATCAACCTCAATATTTATACTCACCAGAGTTAGTAAGTAGAGTTATAGATAAATTAAGCGTAATTTTAAAATATAAATGGTTCGAATTTAAATCAATGTATGCCGACATACCAGAATTAGTTTTATTGTCACAATTTTTAAATAAAATGGCAGATCAGTGCGGTGCTATGTTTTCATACAATTTAAATAGGGAAGAACGCGCCTTTAGTCGGCAACCGAGGCCGATTAACGCCGTGAAAACATACAAACATCGCTCGCGTTCATACAGTAGCGACTCATCATGCCCGTCGGAAAACGAGCGCGAACCGAAAAAGGCAACCGTTGCTGCAGTGGCTCACCGAAAGAGTTTAAATAAAAAACGCAACTCGAAACCCCCACAAGCCACACCTTGCCACGATAAAGTCGATAAGGGCAAGTGCGCATTGTGCGGGGGTACTCACTTGATAAAAGAGTGTGCGGATTTTGCCAAATTAAACGTCGCAAAACGGTGGGAAACAGCGAAGAGCAACAGGCTGTGCTTTAGATGTTTAAATGAAGCACACAAACGCATAATGAGATGCAAATATAAACCGTGCGGCATAAATAGTTGTGAAGCGTCGCATCATCGCCTTCTACATCACGGGCAGGAATCGAACCCGGGAACTGCGGATGCGACGATAAACTCGGTTAACCACGTTAGCGCGTCAACCGCGTACCTTAAGATTTTACCGGTTGAGCTGAGTGGGCCGTTAGGTACAGTCACCACACACGCCTTGTTAGACGAAGGGTCAACAATGACGTTGATAGAGCGGGATGTGGCTCACAAAGTAGTGTCGCCCGGTAGGCCGGAACAGCTCACCATCGAAGCTGTCTGCGGTAGTAAAACAAATGACTCGGAGTCAACAAGAGTTAAGCCGAACATCCGCGGCATATGTAGCCGCGAGCTAGAAACTATGACCGCCCACACGATAGGCGCTTTGAGCCTCGCGCCGCAAGTCAAAGAGCATTTTAGTATAGAATCATTAGGAATGGAACCGCGCAAACCGGAAAAAAATCCCGAGGTACGGGCTCTAAAGTTGTTTGATTCTACATGCGCGAAGTTACCTAACGAGAATAGATACGAGGTAGGGTTGCTATGGCGATCGGACGATGAGGTAATACCCGATAGCCGCCAACAAGCCCTCAGCCGTCTGTATAACCTCAAAAAGAAATTAGATAAAGACAAGTCTTTAAAAGCGGAGTATAGTAAACAGATAAAACACCTTATCGAAAAAGGTTACGCCGAAATAGTCAAGGCACCGTCGTCAACACCGCGTCTATGGTATTTACCACACTTTGCTGTGACGCACCCACAAAAGGGTAAAGTAAGGCTAGTCTTTGACGCCGCGTGTAGAACAGCCGGTAAATGCTTAAATGACGCACTGGTAGCGGGTCCCAACTTATTGCAGTTACTTTTCAGCGTATTAATTCGTTTCCGCGAAGGCCAAGAAGCAGTTGTGGCCGACATTAAAGACTGGTCTGTTATACGAATGTCAACAAAAATCGAGTCAACCGAGAAGAAACTTAAACCTGTTAATACGGTCATAATTAACAAAACGTACGATCACTTACCCGATCCCTCGCGATTTCCATCGTATAATAGAATGTTGCGTGCTACGGCGAGACTGCTACTCGCAGCTGAGGTATTTAAAACCCGAAGGCTACGAGAATCACAGTCAAGAACAAGAGATGTTTCAACGAAACACTTACTTATCGCCGAAAGAACATTACTTCATAGATGTCAAAATGAATCCTCCCATAAAGAAAGAAGACGTCTAAAGTCAGATCGTCCGCGGCGTCGATTTGCCGCCCTGTTATTCTTCTCGACCGACCTAGCTTACAAACTAAAACGGTGCTTGCGCACGAGGGGGAGACTGAAGTAAGCTAGGTACTATAATCTAGAAAGATATCAGCAATCAATATTTAGTTATTTGTAAATTGTATAATTAATCCTTAACTTTAGGCAAGCTTTCCAAAGTTATTTAATAGGTATGTAAGATTAATTGTAAATTGATTGTTTTTCACTTAATAACTATTTCTATATCTTTCTAAAAATAATTAATGTACCACAGGTACTAACTTATTATTACCCGTAGTTTTGTCTTATTTTAACTTCTCTTTTACATGTTTATTACCACGTTACCTTTTTGTATTGATAAGAATTTTTATATAATTATGTAGCACATAGGATTGCCTATATACTCTAGTAATAAAATCCTATGTATATAAGGCTAAATATAAAATAAATAACAAAATATGTAAACTTGATTAGGGGAAAATTGTAAACTTGACTATATTTTTGATCTTTAAATTTAAATTGTTAATATTCTTAATTTAGGCTTTCTTGCATTTTGTAGCAATTAAAATTGTCCATCTTTAATAAACATAACCCTTAATTTAAGTTATAAACATAACAACGAATTGTAGAAATAACTCAGAATGTAAGAGAAAAACGAATTAAAATAAAATTTAAACTGCGGCTCTCTTTACGGTATTGCTCAGTTTTGGAGTCTAAACGGCAGTCTGAGAGATTAATATTGACTTCAATTAACAAACTCAAGATTTACTTTTTATCGTGCTCTTCATACTGCCTGCCTGAAAAATACCGCAACGAAGCCAAGTTATTATTATCAAGTCACCACGAGGTTTTATTTTCAAGATCCCATTGGTACTGCCCAACCTCCACATCTCCATACAGTCCACTGCTGGGTAGTATCAACCACTTACGTTAGGCAAAAATATTTTCTAATTGAATAATGCAATTTATGAATTTTAAACTAACTTATTAGGTACTGCTAACAATTTTTCTGTGTCTTCATAAGACATGTTTTGTAACGCCTCTTGAACAATATATTTCGTTTCATTTAAACACACAGAGTACAAATTTAGTTTTGCATTAACTCTATTATAAAGAAGAGGGCCAAGAAATAAGAAAAATCTGGTACATAAAGCATGTTTGATATCTATGTCAGTCCGGTAAGCTATATCTTTCCTTCTTTTGTTATTAATTTCGGGGTTGTAAGGAATTGTGGTGTGCTGCCGTGATACCTCGCGCGGGTGTAATTTTCCGGGACAAACTGCCGAGCAAGTTCGTTATGCAAGTCAGGAGCGTCGATAATGCCACGTAATATTTTACATACAAGTATAAATTGATCGAGTTTCCTCCTGACTTCCAACGAGTTGTACCCTAAACATCCTAACATGTACGGATAATACCCATATAAGCGCTTATAGATGTAGCGCAAAAATGAAATGACATAACGAATGAATGTAAGTCATATTTTTTTAAATGTATGAAAAATGTTATACTTTTAATAATTTTGGTTCAAGTAAACATTATTTAAACGTTTAAAATGAAAACAATATATATATATTTTTGAAGTTGCGTATTTATTTATGACCGCCTTAGTACGGAGAGTGAATCACTGTGCAATGGAGACAGCATGTTTGTCTATATCCATATATTTTGACAAGACCGAAATGAAGCCAGTTCGCCATTTTGAAGTTCGTGTTTACAAATGGTTTACAAGTACATGTACTGTCAAAAGTGATCAATTTGAGGATGTTTTTTTACTTTAAAGAGACGCCATTTTACTGCTTAAGTTAAGATATAGGTACACCATTTTTTCATAGACCAGCTCCTTTAGTCCTTGTCTCATGAGTTTATATAAAGAAGTAAATGTGCAATCACAAAACTAAATAGAAGTACAAAGTAGGCAAATGTAATTAAAATGCTGAGGCGTGCAGCCCTATCGCATGTTTTCGTAACGCGCGGCTGCAGCTGTAGGCATTTATTTCAAAGATTCGGCCGAGTTATACTGTATAGATAATATTACCGTGCTACGCAGTGGTACGGGTGTTGGTGTGGTAGTGGTATGGTATCTTGCGTCTAGACTCGCTACTACGTGCTTAGGTGCATGTTTCCTAGAATTTAGACGCGTGCTCCGCACAAACGCTCATGTATGTGTTTACTATGTTTTTTAAATCCAAAGGAGTTATTCACAAGCAACGTTCGTACGCCGCGCAGAGTGCGCATCGCCTTAATAAAGGCATCCTAAGTCAAATCAAGTGTGTAAGTTTAATCCATTAATCACCTGGCATGGTCATCACTTTTAGTAAAGCGGCCTCCTGGTAAAGCGGTAATTAGGCCTATTTCATATCCTCGGTTAAATTTTTTTTGATTAGATTGGTGGTAGGTACGTGGTACAGCCAGCATCAAAAGTTGATGAATACATGAAAATTTTCAAAGTCGCTTTTCACCGTATTGTGCCTAAATAACGACTAGTATTGACTAACTTCTATGTATGTTATCAATATTAGTCGTTATTAGGCAAAACATGGTGAAATGGGACTTTGAAAATTTCAATGTGTTCATCAACAGTTGATGCTGACTGTATCTACTAAGCCCATAATTTGATCTAATAAACCTAAAATAAATATCGTATTACCAAATAGAATATACCTACCAGGATATCAGAAACCGTAAAGAGGTATTTTATTCTACGGATCAAATATACCACGGTAAAAACATTTTGCTATAATACCATCAATGGTTCTGTGTGCCAACTCTTCGACAGATTTTTTTAAGCCTAAGCGTATCCTAAAAGATCCATTCGTCGTAAAAATCTATTGAGTGGATAAAGACATAAAAGTCCACAAAGAGCCATGATAGATTATTTTGAAAATGAAAATGAAAAAATACGCTTTGTTAAGGTCAAACGCTGGATGAGGGCGGCGCGGGTCCGGGCGACTGAAGAATCCTGGAGGAGGCCTCCGTCCAAAAGTGTGCGTCTCTCGGCTCACGAAGATAATGATTGCCCATTATCCACTTATGTTTTAGTGTTGTCTACTACTACTTCTTCCGCTTTAAAAAAAAACGAAATCCAAGTAGAAACCTAGGAAGACCGGGAGGAAAAAAGCCGGCGGAAAAAAAAATCTAGGCATTATTTTGATCTTAGGCGCTTTGCACACGTAGCAACTTAAGTTTACAAAACTGACAACTTAGTTGAGGCAACCATCAACTTTTTTAGAAATTGCCACTTGCTACAACTAGAGAATCTGCAATTGATGCAACTGGTAACCTTGTTGAAGCAACTATCAATTTTTGTAAATGTTCTAAAGGTTTCCAGTTGCAGCAACCACAAATTGGCCTTTACGGTTGTCGCAATTTTATGTGAACCTGGTTTGTTAGGTCCACTCAGTATTACTAAGTACAACAAATTATTCGCAGCAATCGTCGGTTTTGGATTCATCCCTTCTTGCAAGATAGGATTAGATTTATTAACATAAATGAGCTTCAGAAACATAATGACAAGTTTAAACAATATTTTAAAATGTCTGTTTACATATTTAATAAGTTGCTGGAAAGTGATTTAAAACGACAGAATACAGTGATGAGGGAAAGTATATAGGTACCCCAAAGAACGACTTGCTATTGCTGATTTTAGAAACTTTTGTTAGCTGCGATTGTCAATTGAAAAAACCAGCAACTCAATCAAAGTTGCTAATTGCGAGTTGCTGCAATCAGAAACTAACTCCTAACTAGAATTGCTGTGTACGCAATTCCATTGGAATAATATATGAACAGGGAGTTGTCAGTTGTCGGTTGTCGCAACAAGGCGCATGAATTTATCGTCTGCTAAGCGCCTTAGTGGAAAGGGGACAGAAGAAGGGCTTAGGAAAGAACTGGCTCTTTAAAAATCATTTCCGGAACAGATCACTGCTTGAAAAGTGTATAAATATTTTTTTATTTTTGTGACGGCTTTAAGCAAAGGGGTGTACTTTTGAACCTGAACAGACAGCAGCAGCAAACTGTTGTCTCTATATCCCTTTGATACAAAAGTGATTTTTGATATTTTTGTATTGTCTCCAAGACTTGTCATTTCTAATATTTTGCTAATGTTAACATAGTGAATAAAACAAACGTTGATTACAAACAGTTTATCACACACATACAATTCATGTTTCACAAAAAAGCTATCGGAAGAATTGGTTTACATTTTTTTTTCATGATTAAACAAATTAAATAATCGATGATTTAATTTAAAAAGATAAAAACTAAACACACTAAACATGAACAAGAAAAAAGAATAACTTTAATATTTTATTTCAATATTAGCCTCCACTTTCTCGAAATAATTTTACACAAAAGTTATCGAGTTTTTGTTCCATTACAAATTCAAATAGATCAAATAAAAATATGTACTATCAGCGGATAATTTGTAAATAACGATAGCAATTAATAAATTTATTTTAAAAAACGCATTGCGTTACACCTGCCGGAAAATGTCGTATTTTTTTTTTCTGATACATAATTAATTCGTTAGTTTCTGTAAATATTCTGCTGATTTTAATATTTGTTCATCTACTTAGTAATTATCGAGCTATTTGAAAAAAGAACAATCCTGTGTGGCCAATCTTCAACTGGAAGTTTTTTTTAAATAATGGATATATTGAAATAAATTTTGGGTTAATAATTTGTTGACTGTTCAGAGTAAATGTTCTGTTAAAGTTAAAATTTTTATTTGGTTTCGAAGATATTAAAATAATTTAAAAAAAAATCAGCTGGAGTTATGTCTAACGTCAGTCAAAACTCTCTTTTTCGAATTACTCGAAAATTGCTAAATGAACAAATAAGAAAGGATAGTATTTAAAACAGTGACTATAAATTAAAATTTCAAGTGACAAAAACACTGTATGAGCTGTTTTATCAAGCAAGCGACTGCAATTGTTCGTCAATCGTTAAATTATTTTGTCGCTTACTTCTTCATACCCACAGACATACATCTACATAGACAACGCAAATGCATGTACTTCGCGTGTCTGAACCCCGACCAAGCGTCAAGGTTGGTCGCCGCTAGATTCAGTCTCTCGTATGTATGTATGTTAGAAAATCGATTTCACAGTATCGATATCGTTCTTAATAATCGATTTCATCGGCGGCATCGGTGTCTTTGAATTGGTTTGCATTTTATATCACAAAATATAAGCTGTGACGTCACAGTTGGTGTTAAAAAGTCGGCACGCTTGGTTTCAATACAAATCGTGAAACTTGCGTCATCTATGTAGATGTATGTCTGTGGGTTAAACAGTATCTCATCATCAGTCACTTATTTATTTTTAGTCGGTCGTTTTTATTATTTCCCTTTAAAAATTAGCAGAACCTTTACAGAAGCTAACGAACTAATTATCAATCATAATAAAAAGGTAATTTTCGACATCTTTCAATTTTTGTAACGCAATTACAAAAACGACCAAATGAATTATAAAACCCAGCATACGTTAGGTTATGTTAAACTATGAATTGACAATTTCATTAGATACAACCAAGATAATAATAAATATATCTGATATTAACACAACATTATCTAGCCAAATAAATCAGCTGATTCAAAAAAAACAATCTAGTTTTTCTACAATCACTGCCACTTTATAACAAAAACAGTCAATTAGCTGTTCCTTTAACACAAAAAACAAACAGCATTAAAAAAAATCCTTAAGGTCGAGAATAATATCAAATTGTCGAGCATTATTTGCGTTCTAGAATAAAAAAAATCGCTTTTAACGGCGTCATTTACAAGAATCCTTGTTTGGCGAGTATCTGCTCCACTTCGGTAACATATTTCTCTTTTATCTTCTGCTGTCTCATCTCGGCCACCTGTACACAATAATAACTTCCATTGTTTATTTAACGCAACAAAAAAGAAAATATTAGGCTTAAACTGCGTTAAGCAGGCGCAGTTCCATATTAAAATGCCCCTTCGCGTTTTCGTATTTTCGCAACAGTACCATGCAATATGCAATAAAAAACATAAAAAGGTCTGCTTTTTTCTCATTATCATAACTTTGCAGGGACGAGGCGCTCGGTATGATGCGTATTATTCATATCAAGGTAAAAATTGTGCTACAGGCATAAGGCACGTTAAGCAGTCGGTACCGGGTTAAACTTTGTCGGATCGGTCCGTTTAAACTAAACAGCCTTGTGGAATTCATTCGTCAATTCCCTCGTCATTTCTGGGCTGTGACCCAGAAGATCTAAGGAATTTTAAGATCCGCTATAGGTCGGCTTACTGCTTCCCTACAAGCATGAAATAAGTGGAGTCTAATTGCTGGCGGCCACCCTTTATACAAAGCCATGCCATATAAGGCCGCACGAGCAGTAATGTAAGTAGTTCTCACAATGTTTAATGTTCCTTTTTTAACATGTATAATTTTATCTTTACAAACGTCCTATCCTTACAATATAAAAAAAAAAAATCTTCGTCCTCATATTCACTTATCCTCAGATGAGTTTGAAGCCAAACGCAGGTACAGCCACAAAAAATTGAATATACAGGGCGTCCCAAAGCTATGATGGGACATCAAGGGAAAGTACATTACATATTGTAGATAGAGTATTTTCCAGAAAGAATACTTCATATGATTTTTAAATATTAGTAATTCTGCATTCAAAGATTTTCTAAGAATTACTTGACTTGGATTGAAAAAAAAATACCCCATTTTTATGATGCCAATCAAACAATGATATTTTTTCCTTAAAAAACAACATGGTATTTTATTTATTTTTTAGGAACAACGTGAAATTAATCATTTTAATCAAATTAAAAACATACATGAAACTGCTGAAGTCAAAAAGTTGGAATGCATCTTTAAATGCAGAATTACTTATATTTGAAAATCATATAGTCTTCTTTCAGCAACACCCTGTGTTAAGACTTTATATGATCTACGATATTTAAAGTACTTTCCTTTGATGTCCCATAGCCTTAGGACGGCCTGTATAAAATGTTTGACTGAAGATTCGGTACCTTATCCTTGATGATCTGCTTCTCTTGCTTCTGCTGCGCCTCTTGCTCCAGCCTCAAGGCCACTCCTTCATTGTGGATCTTCTCTCGCATCTCCGCTCTGTTTCATTTATTTTAAATATTATAAGGGGCAAAAGGAACATGTATGCTAGCTGACGTTAAGCAATAACCATGACTTATAGACAAAATGCCATTCGGACACTCTACATTCAGTTCCTATGGCGGTTCGGTATAACGTCTGTTCGGGACCGGGTATAAGTATAGATAGTGGCTTATGCACAGAACACATAGTGCAATTTTAAAAACGGAACACGGATTCGGTTTAGAAATATTTTTTGGGAATCCAACTAAGAGCGAATGTCTAATATTTATTCATATCAGAGCCCAAAAGATTCAACCTGTAACATAATGAAGAGATAATACTTGAGGGGATTGTAAGTTTGGTGATGTAGGTAGTTTATAAGTTACAGTACCTAACATAAATTTGTTATCATTAGGTACGGTTCGGCCGAAAAACAAGTTCAAAGTTTTGATCAAAATATCTAAGTGTCAACCCTAAAAACAGCTATTAGCTTTTGATGAAATCTATTCGATAAGACAGATGCTACAAAGTTCAGAAGGTGCGGGAAAGGTCATAAGGTCACTGACTGCGGCACAAGTCTTGTTTTAGCTTATTAGTTTGACTAGGGTTGTCAAAATATTTTGTTGTTAAATAATTAGATATGTTTGTATGAAAGTCTTTACCAGCATTGATCATGCTATTTCTTTTACTGTATATTTTACGTATGGTATAGAAGCTAACCCTTAAGTTTTATCTCTCCATTTTGTTACACGTTGTATAGGCTATAATGTATAGCATTAATATATGTATACATACATCGCCGACTTTCGGCAACGAGTTCTCGATACATAATATGTTGGAAAGTGGCCATCATTATAAAAAATATTACAAAATATTCATTGTTAATATTTCAGCGTTGCGAGCACAGAACTTTATCGACTCGTATGTTTATTTATTTATTTATCATATAAGACACACCAATAACATAAATATTAAAACACTTACTAAATAACATTATTAAAAATTAAATATTCTGATAAATATGTCCAATGAGGTATGTACAGCATTCGAACTTGTAACGTCTCTATAACTAACAATTAAAATTAAAATAGAAAAAAAAACACATTAACATTAAGTAAGCAAATAGTAATAAAAAATGTCAAAGTTAACAAATGTCAAAAGGAAAAATCAGAATCACAGGAATACAACATACAAGAAAAAAAAACAATAATTAAAATTAAAATTAAATTGGAGGCATTGTCGATAAAATGTGAACTAATTGTAGTTTTTTCTAATTTTACTACACAATACGGAAATGGAGTCGTGAAATATATCAGGTTTAGGGTCATCAGCTGTCTTGACGAATAAATTGTATGTAGAACAGGAGCGAGCGAGAGGACTATTAGTACCAACATTACTTTTGCAAAGAGGTATATAGAAGGTTTGCGATAGCGGCTTTCGAGGAGTTGAACGTGGGACGTTTATATTAATGCGAGATATGAGTTCAGCACATAGAGTAACGTCATGGAGAATTCTATATATAAATAAAATGTCATTTCTTATGCGTCGAGAACGTAATGATTCTAATTTAAAATAAGTATTTCGGTGTTCATATGAGAAACTCCGCTTGAGATAAAGGCCATGTGTCGAGTGAATAATCTCTGTACAGATTCAATACGCTGAGAGTGTGTAGAATATATTGGATTCCAAACATTGGATGCGTATTTCAAGTGGCTACGCGCAAGTGCGTAGAACAAAGTGATCTTGGAATCAACTTTTTTGAACCTCTTAGTATTGCGCTTTATAAATCCAACCATTCTGGAGGATTTGGTTACAATGTCATCAATGTGAGGAATAAATGTTAGTTTACTGTCTATTGTTACACCAAGGTCTTTGATCTGTTCGACTCTAGCCAAGGATGAGTTACCAATCGAATAGAAAGATTCTAAATGTTTTTTCTTTTTACTGAACTTTATGTGGCAACATTTATTTAATTTCAGCTGCATTAAATTAACTGAGCACCACTCTTCAATTCTGCACAGATCTTCTTGAATAAGACGAGCGTCGTTTAAGGATTCAACAACCTTGTATATTTTTAGATCGTCTGCGAAGAATAAATATTTGCAGTTGAGAATCCTAGTGGACAGGTCATTTATGAAGACTAAAAACAGTATAGGGCCAAGGTGAGATCCCTGAGGTACTCCAGAAGTTGCAAAATATGGTTTCGATTCGTAACCGCTGACGGACACAATCTGGAGTCTTTTTGACAGATAAGATTTGAACCAAAGAAGCAGAGATCCTTGAATGCCGTAGTATTCAAGTTTTCTTAGTAAAATTTCGTGACTTACTTTATCGAAGGCGCTACTAAAATCAGTGTAAATTGCATCGACTTCGCTTTTGTTATCGATAGCACAGGATAAGTCGTTGACGTATTGTACTAGATTAGTTTGAGTGCTGTGACCTTTACGAAATCCATGTTGATGAGGAGTGATTAGTGGTTCAATGTGGTGCGTTAGAATCGGGCAAACCAGTGACTCAAAGAGCTTTGAAAATGTACAGAGCATTGCTATAGGTCTATAATTAACTGAGGAACTTCGATCACCTTTTTTATGTAATGGGATTATTTTCGATTTTTTCCATATATCGGGATACTGTCCTGTTTCGAGCGATTTATTAAATACTAGCTTTATCCCGCAACTTCGTATGCGCTTAACTACCCTTCTCGTGGAAATTTCAGAAACTATATAACCAGACACCCACTGAAAGAACCTTTATACCAAGTATCACACACATGCACTCAAGGAATAAGTTTTTTTCATACAAACTAAAAATCATATATTTCCCGTGCCCGTGGGAATTTTGGGAATTTTTTTCGTAGCACAACCAGTCACTCTTTGAAGAACCTTCATGCCTAGTATCACATCCGTACACTCAAGGAATAAGATTTTTCATACAAACTAAAAAGTACAACCCCTTCCCGTGGGAATTTCGGGAATTCCTTCCATAATACAAATAGGCACTTATTGAGGAACATTTATATCAAGTATCACATCCGTACACTCAAGGGATGGGATTTTTTCATACAATCTAAAACATCATATATTTCCCGTTCCCGGGAATTCCTTTCATAACACAACCAGACACACATTGAAAAACCTTTACATCAAGTTTCACATTGGTGCACTCAAGGAATAAGATTTTTCATACAAACTAAAAAGTCCTATATTTCCCGTTCCCGTGGGAATTTCAGGAATTCCTTCCTTAGTGCACCCCTACATCCTCTAAAGAATGTATGTTCCAAATTTCAGCTCTCTACGCCCAGTAGTTACGGCTGTACGTTGTCTGTCAGTCACTCAGTACCTCAGTCACTCAGTCACTCAGTACCTCAGTCACTCAGTCAGTAACGGAACAGTTTTATATATATTGATAATCATGAGTGGATATGCTAAACTACGTCCGCACCTTTTAATAAAAATGTTTGGTATACCGTCCGGTCCAGGTCCTTTCTAAATATCCAGTTTTTTCACTTTATCGTAAATTTCGCTCTCAGTTACAGAAATTCTATGAATTGTATTATTATTAGTAAAAATGTCGCTGCTAAAATTGTTAAATGTATTGCTAGGCAAAGTGTAACTAGACGAAAATTGCTCGGAAAAAAGATCAGCAATATCATATCCAGTATTCACAGATCTGCTTTCGTTATGCATTTTATTTGGAATGGAGGGTGGTTCTTTTCTTTTACTATTTATATAGTGCCAAAAACACTTTGGATTCTTCTTGAGATTTAGTTCAGTGTTTTTGATGTAAGATGCAAAATTTGCTTTCTGTAAAGACTTGCAATATCTGCGCAAACATTGGTAGGAAGACCAATCTCGAGGGTTTTGATAATTTCGGTATTTTTTCCTTAGTTTATCCCGTTCATTCAGTCTTTTGATGAGATTGCTGCTGTACCAAACTGGATATTTCTTTCTATTCATTGGCCTCGCTTTAGGAACGTATTTATTAGAAATAGTGTCAATCGTGTCATAAAATTTTAAAACTATGTCATTAATGTCAGAACACTGAAAATTCTAAACTCCAGTCAATTTTGCATAATTCGCCATTTATTGCATTGTAGTCAGCCTTAAAATAATTTAATTTGTAATTAGTTAATGGAGTCAAAGAGTTATAAAAAAAGTCAAATTTAAAATCTATAGTTAAAGCCGGGTGTTTAGGGTCTAGTTTGCTAAGAATAGCAGGTGCGCTATAAACTCTAATGTCAAAATTACTTAATACGAGGTCTAAGTTGTTACCATCAATGTTAACTGTGCTGCTGAACTGATTTTAACTGTTTAAAGCCATGAAGTCGATAAGCTGGTAACCCAAACCATTGTTATATTCGCTTGGAATAGTGTAATGAGAATCGCTACATTTAGTCCACGTTATAAAATTCAAATTAAAATCTCCCAGGATTACAACATCATCTACGCTGTTCATTACATCACTGCAATTTTCAAGAAAAGACTTAAGTAGTTCCAATTTCACTGGAGGGGGTAGATATACCGCACATATTGCTAGTTTTGTCTTTTTTCCGTCAATATTTAAATCGACTAATATCCATAGATCTTCGAATTTAGACTCCCAGCACTCCATTCGAGTGGTTGAAATGCGAGTATTAACTGCTACTAAAATACCTCCTCCATCTTTTTTGGAACTACTTACGTTACAGCGGTCTTTTCGAAAAGTGACATATCTAGAGTCAATGACTTCAGCACTACAGACATTGGAATTAAGCCAGGTTTCCGTAAAAACTATAATATCGTAATTTTCCAAAAGAATATTTTGAAAGATTTCATTTGTTTTGGTCCACATGCCGCGAACATTTTGGTAGTACATGTTTAGTGAATAAAACCTACAACGAAACTGAATAAAACCTATTTTTTCTGGGGCCCATTCAAGCATTAGTAACAATGAATGGTAACGTCTTTTTCCTTTCACTATTTGGAACACATTAAAGCTCTCACGTGTTTATCATGGCATTTAAAAAAAGAAAGTCTAGACTACTTACGGTGCATAAATGTACAGAAGGCAGCAGTTCAAGCGTTAAATTACCTGTCAAATTTCCCCAACCAATTTGAATTTAATGTCGAGGGCATAGAGTTCAGATTCAAGTAATTTTTTTGACAGATTTGTAACGCTTGATGTGCTGCTGTACGTTTAATAACTAGATTCAGCTTTTATCATACCTCGCTCTTTCTTTGTCGTTAATCTGTTTCATAATCGCTTGGCGATGTTTTTCTATCTCAGCTCTTCGTTTCTCTTCCATCTGGAGAAACGATTTGGTTATCAGAATTATAAAATAATCTACTTTTGGTTTTGCGATCTACATTCACAAAAAGAACATATTAGGCAGAAAATTACAAAGAACATGGACTGACTTGAATCGCCCGGTAATCGCTATTTGCCTTCACAATTTATATGGATAAATCACCTTCTCATTTTTGCAACTCTACTTACACGCAACAATTTTGCTTTGTAATACAAAATTATAATGTATCCTTCTCTAGGTGAAAAGCAAATACGTAATCGATTTTAGCGATTGGAAATAGTCAATAGTCAAGTGTGATGTAGGTATAGCAACTGCCGAGTCAGTTCCACTTTAATTACTGCGGTTACAACTTAAATAAATAATATAGAATATTGTTGGACATATATTTACCCGATTTAAGCCTTCGTGGAAGGAAACCGCTAAAAATAGAGAGGAATGGAAAAAATGGAGGGAGGCCTTTGTCCAGTAGTGGAACAGCGCAGGCTAATTATAATAATAAAAAATATATTTCATCCAATCAGCCATTAAGCCCTAAAGTAAGGACATAGCTTGTGTTATAGGTACATACTAGGTAACGGTAATACACAATTTATTTTCGTAAATATTTTCATTTCATACAAATTACATCCAAACAAACATGTTTTGCTGGACTGGGAGTGAAAGAAAAACATAGAATGCACCAGCTGCTTTTCTTCCCGGGCATACTGTAAAAGTCAGTTAAGGACAGAGGTTTTATTGGCATTTTTGTGGGCGATAGGCTGACCCCCTGTCACTGCAATAGCCTCTCTCCATCATCATAATACCTCATTTGTCAAACGTGACATCAGATGGTCTTGTAACCACTGGTGTTCTGCCTACCCCATAAGGGATACAGGCGTGAAGTTATGTATGTATGCAAACATGTTTTAAGCACACGAATATTTACATTGTGCGGGAATCGAACCCGCATCTACTGGCGCCTGAGGCAGAGGCTTAGAAATACATTGGTTGACTTTAGTAATTTATTGCAATAACTACAATATTACAATAACTTATCCAAGACGACCACTTTGGCAATGGGGTAAAGCTATGCACGAGCGCTTTTTTAACGCACATTATTCGAATAGAACCAATATTATTGCAATCTAACAGCCCGTTCACACATGGCCCGTTTTACTGCATACGTTTTACCGGATACGTTTTTTTTTTCATCGATGGCGCATGGAGTTGTATGAGCGACTTCACATATGGCACAGTATTCAGTGTACAAAAAAGGTATCGAGTAAAACATATCATGTGTGAACGGGCTGTTAGGCTGCAAACTGGACGGCAGAGACAGCGACGCGTGCAGCGACGGGCCGTTCTCGACGCCAGCGGGCGTGAGAGCGATTTATCGCGGTTTCATACAAACTCAATACTTTCGCTGCCCGTGCCGCTGTCGCTGTCGCTGCCGTCCAGTTTGCAGCCTAAGCCTCTTGCTGGCTCGATTTCCGCACAACGCAAATATTAGTGTGCATTATAACAGGTTTGCATTAGATTACCGTGTCACGGTAATATTATCTATACCTACAGTATTACAACTTCATACAAACAGACGAAACGCGAGCTATACCTACGCGGCTCGATCACGGCATGCCGAAACAATTTTTGATTGACCTTTATATTAGAACGTGGATATTTTATACTTTAAAATTTAATAATAAATCATTTCGTGCGTCTCAGTCGACGCTCAAGTATTTTTCGGTCGCTAATTTATAGGACCGATTTGTAATTCAAACGTAAAAGTGTTTTTTTTTGACACAAAACACATTTTTTAACACTTCCTATTCAATTCACAATGTATTTTATTTGTTTATATAAAAACGTATTTTACAATCACAAAACTAAATGAAAGTAAACACAAAGTAGGCAAATGTAATTTAAACGCTGAAGGCGGGCAGCCCTATCACATGTGACCGGACCGCGACGCGCGCTGTAGGCATTTATTTCAAAGATGCCGAGTTGAAATACTGTAGGTAAAGTACGATAAAATAAAATGAAACAAAATAATCAGTTTAGCTCTTTGTAGATATAGCATACCGCCTTATCCTTAAGAAGCGCCTCCTCGTTCTGTCGCGCCGCATTGTTGAAGCTCTGCTCGTCCTTCGCGATCTCCCGCGCGATGCAGCGGTGGATGTCCTTGATCTGTAATCAGGACGAAATCGAAACTTAAATAACTTTAGTAATCATCTACAGTCAGTAGACAACCACTGCTGGACATAGGCCTCCCCCAAGGTTTTCCATGTCACTCGGTCCCGTGCCGCCCTCATCCAGCGTTTGCCGGCGACTTTGACCAGGTCGTCTGTCCATCGTGCGGGGGGCCTGCCTACGCTGCGTCTCCCAGTACGTGGCCGCCACTCGACAACTTTTCTGCCGCAACGGCCATTTGTTCTGCGAGCTATGTTGCCCATTGCCACTTCTGCTGTGCAATCCTTCTGGCTATGTCAGTGACTTTGGTTCGCCTGCGAATCTCCTCATTCCTGATTCGATTCCGCAGGGTAACGCCCTTTCCAATACCCGCTGAGCAACTTTAAGCTTGTTTATAAGGACCATAGTTAGCGACCACTTTAGCAATATGTTCCTAATTCTTTTAATTCATGTTTAACTTAATTTATAATTTTTGCACATAAATATTAATTTTAATTTTACTTAATAGTTAGGTTTATTTTATATGTCTTATATGTCTGTCTGTAAATGTCCCTTAAATGAATGATGTGCCTGTCTTAAACAGATTTTTACATTTAACAAACGGTTTGTTAATATTTTTAGATGTAAGAAATGAGGTAAATTTCCCTGGCGGGCCTTATAAATAAATAAATCACTTTATACAATGTGTTAGGGTTCCGACTTTTGATACTTTACCTTCGTGATATACATCAAATTTCATCGACAAAAGTCACCTTAGGGGGGGGCATACCCCTCACCCCTCGTGATGGGGGTGATTTAAAAATTTCGTTTCTCTGGTTTGCTTTAAATTCGTAAAACCATTTTTTTTTCATATTTATTGTGTGTATCTTGTTGAATTACATCTCATTTTAAAGCTTATTAAATTTACCAACTTTTGATACCACATTCACTAAAAAGTCATAAGAAGAAAAGAATTAATTTTAATGACTTAGAAAAAAAATCTTACTTTTTTGTAGTATTTTTTTAGTTTTTTGTCATTAAAAAAAAAACGAAGCCCTTAACTATGCATTTTTTTCTTCTTAACTAGTACTATTTGAGTTTATCTTTCTAACGATACAGAATACGACAGTTTAACTTCAAAGAAACAGTCCTAACTGCTAAGCTAAAATGACATCAAAATAAAAGACACGAAATTTACAATCTCTTTTTTATTTAGTTTTGCCGATTTTAAGTCAATTTAACAATTGTTCAAAGTGACCACCATTGTTTAATAAACAAGAAGTAGCCCTTAATGCTACTTGTTGTGTAGCTCTTTTAATCATAGCTCTGTCGGCTTTTAATTCATCAGCTGCGGTCATAATTTTTTGCAGCAGCTCTTCTCTTGTTGTAGGCACCTCTAGGTAAACCCGCTGTTTCATGGTCCCCCACAGGAAGAAATCTAGAGGTGTCAAATCAGGGCTACGAGCCGGCCAGGCAATTGTTCCTCCTCTTCCAATCCAGGGGGTGTAGTGTTCATCCACATATGCTCGTACATTCCGGGCAAAATGGGCAGGAGCTCCATCCATTTGCAAATAAAAAGACCGGCGTTCACGTCTGTACTCCAATGGTAGCTCATGTAGGAAATCCCCTCTTAGAAATTCCAAGAATCTCTCACCATTAAGATTGTCTGGTAAGACGATGGGACCTAGCAGCTCATCATCAATAATGCCTGCCCACACGTTGATTGAGAATTCGTGTTGGAACGAGGCGGGCCTCACAGCATGGGGATTTTCATTAAGCCACAAATGATGGTTTCGGTGGTTGGTTATCCCAGCTCTTGTGAATTTGGCTTCATCAGTCCATAATATTCGCCGTACGAAGTTTGCATCATGTCTCACTTTCCTATTAAGCCACGCACAGAACACAAAGCGAGCAGCATAATCTGGTTCAATTAAATTCTGAACTCGACGAAAATGAAACGGCCGTAATCCTTCCCGACGTAGAACTTGCCACACCGACCAATGCGAAATCCCAAGTCTTCTGGCAATATTTCTAGTGCTAAGTCGCGGGTCACTGGCAATCATTTCAATGATTTCTTCTTCCATGTCTGGTCTCCCCACAACAGCACGTTCATTAGGCGGCTGTCGGATTCCATGAGTGCGCAATCTTGCAAAAACGCTTGCAAAAGTTGGAGCAGAAGGTATGCGCCTTGTAGGGAATCTAATTCGATATTCCCGAACAGCAGCCGCAGCGTTTCCATTGGCGTATCCATAAATAAATACAATGTCGGCCAATTCACTTGGTGAATAATTAACTGCCATAGTATCGAGTAAGTAGTACTTAGCTAAATTCGAAAGTAAAACTTTGTAGCAATCGCAACGAGAAACGAAGGACAACTGATTAGCAAGTAGAAATCCTAACCAGTACCTTAGTATTGTTATCTCATTCACTATTAGACTGAAAGAGATTCATGTTTCGACTCGTACGATGCGCGGGGCGACGTGATTGGTGCGCTCTAGCCTTTCGGCACGGGCCTCGCCCTGATCATCCCTCGCCAACGCAGCGAGCGCAGAGGCAGTCAGGCGAAAACCTGAAGCAACCTGCTACCGCATTGCGCGCGCGCTCTAACTCGCGAGTCTTGATAGTACTTAAATTTTGTAACTAGGACGTATTACCTTAGTAAAATAAACTTTTGATATTTTAATTTCGTGTTTCCTTTTAACTAATTACTGAACCGGGCCTAAATTTTGGCATCGTTAGAAAGATAAACTCAAATAGTACTAGTTAAGAAGAAAAAAATGCATTGTTAAGGGCTTCGTTTTTTTTTTAATGACAAAAAACTAAAAAAATACTACAAAAAAGTAAGATTTTTTTTCTAAGTCATTAAAATTAATTCTTTTCTTCTTATGACTTTTTAGTGAATGTGGTATCAAAAGTTGGTAAATTTAATAAGCTTTAAAATGAGATGTAATTCAACAAGATACACACAATAAATATGAAAAAAAAATGGTTTTACGAACTTAAAGCAAACCAGAGAAACGAAATTTTTAAATCACCCCCATCACGAGGGGTGAGGGGTGCGCCCCCCCCTAAGGTGACTTTTGTCGATGAAATTTGATGTATATCACGTAGGTAAAGTATCAAAAGTCGGAACCCTAACACATTGTATAGATACTCAGTATAACAAGGCCTGTCGTCGGTCTGAATGCAATAAAATAAAAAACGGGATTAATCTGCAGGTTTGGTACCCGTATCTACTGAAAGGGTGACCTATATATAAACCGTATATCCGTATTTTACTGCTAGCTCTCGTTACATGAAAAATAGAAGAAAAATCAAATCAAAAAAAAACAAAATCATAATACTAATAGCCGGTTGTTCCAAATCATCTGCTTTTTTACAAATTCTGTTTTACATTTTACGTATACTATTACTTTTACTATTACAAATTCGTAAATTTCTGTTGCTCCAACAAAATTCCTGTGAAAGTAACAATATTGTGATATGATTGTCAAAAACAAACTAAATAAATGGTTTATAGTTTTTAAAGTTGTCTGTTTTTTTTTTGCATTAAAATAGTATAATGGAATTAATATCTGAAGATAATGTTGCGCTGGAAAAGTAAGTACAATATCTTCAGCACCTATGTACCTATCTGATTTCTCACGTTTTCATAGAAAATATACCGAGCTTATTGTGTTTCATTGTTTCAGACAACGAAGTGCTAAATTCAATGAAGATGAGTTGAATTTACTCAATAATCTGATAAAAAAATATAAACATATTTTATTAAATAAACAAACAGGTATATGATACTTTTTGTTTTAAAAAAAATTAACTCATATCTATCGCGCTACCAGCGAATAGAGCAGGCCAGGCAGCACTTTTGGACTCGGTGGTCAAAGGAATTTGTATCGGAGCTACAAATCTGGGTGAAGTGGAATAACTCTGGAGACACCTTGAAAGAAAAAACGCTTGTTCTTGTCAAGGAGGACAACTCGCCCCCCCCTCAAGTGGTGCATGGGACGAATCAACGCGATCTACCCAGGGAAAGACGGAGTGTCGAGAGTAGCTTCTATACGAATGGCTACAGGCAGCATCATACGTAAATCATTTTCTAAAATTTGTCCACTACCTATAGAATGCAATGATACAAATTAAATAAGGTGTTTTTCTTATTGGAAGTCGGTACTTCCAAGGCCGGGGTCATGTTAAGAACGCATCCCTACGGTTTAAGAAATACTATGTTGGAACACAACGTAACGGATCAATTCAAATCAATTTCTATAATTAATATAATTTATACTTGTATCGACAAATATAAGGTTTAAATACGACACATAGGCCTATCATTTAACAGAGTGCAAAAAAAGTATTTTTTTTATAATTAAACCAAATTTAGCACACCTACTGTAGGTTATTTTCCATTTTCCAATCAAAAAAATATACTTTTACGTTATGAGGTGGGTCTGAGCTCCGTATAAAGTATACGTGAAAAGTAACTGTAAAAAGTATTAAAAAAATGTGGTGCAACACTTTTTACGGGATACTTTTACGTTTTACATTTTTTTTTACGAATTCGTAAAAGTATAAACATGGAACAACCGGCTGTAAGTATGCAAATGTGCAGAAGTTTTTCATTTGACACCTAACATCCTATACTATGTCTAAGTAGCTTTTAGTCTTTTAATACAAAAACAGACAAATGAAGTCTTTTAATCATATTTGCCGAGTTCTTACCTGTACACCGTACAGGTACTTTAGCCGATTGCGCGATGTTACTTGACTTTTGTATTGTAATACTGAACGGAAGGGATTGGGAATTTCTAAATAATAAATCGTGGTTTAAATAATCGACTTTTTTGATAACCAACAAATCAACCAAAAAATAAAATAAAACGGTCATCCAGGTTATTTTTAAAACGAGTATGGCCGTCATTCGCATCAATAACGGCCTGCAACCTCTCGCCATATGTATGTTTTAAAAGTGCGTAAGTTTGATTTTTTTACCTTCTTTATGGAAATTTTATAGCTCATTTTCATAGCCTAGTTTTTCATAAACGTACTTTAAGAAAGTAGGTTTAAAAAAAATTAAGAAAGTTGTTTTTAACAACTTTTAGACATAGGATGTTAAGTGACAAATGAAAAAAATCTGTAATCGTTTTATGGGAGTTAGTAATGTTAAGTTGATTTTGGTATCTTGTTACAACCATTACTTATGATAGTTCAAATGTCAAGATATTTAGAAAATTTGAACACATAAGCAACTTTTGGAGCTGACTGTACATTGGGCAAAAGAGTCCAATTTACTCGACATATTCTCCAAATAGCATTATATTCCTCATAAAAAGTAAAATTAAAAATTTTAAAAACCCCCCGACACAAAAAAAGACCTTAAAAACTAACAAATAATATTTTAAACCTATTCTAATTATTATCGTCCCATATACAATGTGTTAGGGTTCCGACTTTTGATACTTTACCTACGTGATATACATCAAATTTCATCGACAAAAGTCACCTTAGGAGGGGGCGCACCCCTCACCCCTCGTGATGGGGGTGATTTAAAAATTTCGTTTCTCTGGTTTGCTTTAAGTTCGTAAAACCATTTTTTTTTCATATTTATTGTGTGTATCTTGTTGAATTACATTTCATTTTAAAGTTTATTAAATTTACCAACTTTTGATACCACATTGACTAAAAAGTCATAAGAAGAAAAGAATTAATTTTAATGACGTAGAAAAAAAATCTTACTTTTTTGTAGTATTTTTTTAGTTTTTTGTCATTAAAAAAAAAACGAAGCCCTTAACAATGCATTTTTTTCTTCTTAACTAGTACTATTTGAGTTTATCTTTCTAACGATACAGAATACGACAGTTTAACTTCAAAGAAACAGTCCTAACTGCTAAGCTAAAATGACATCAAAATAAAAGACACGAAATTTACAATCTCTTTTTTATTTAGTTTTGCCGATTTTAAGTCAATTTAACAATTGTTCAAAGTGACCACCATTGTTTAATAAACAAGAAGTAGCCCTTAATGCTACTTGTTGTGTAGCTCTTTTAATCATAGCTCTGTCGGCTTTTAATTCATCAGCTGCGGTCATAATTTTTTGCAGCAGCTCTTCTCTTCTTGTAGGCACCTCTAGGTAAACCCGCTGTTTCATGGTCCCCCACAGGAAGAAATCTAGAGGTGTCAAATCAGGGCTACGAGCCGGCCAGGCAATTGTTCTTCCTCTTCCAATCCAGGGGGTGTAGTGTTCATCCACATATGCTCGTACATTCCGGGCAAAATGGGCAGGAGCTCCATCCATTTGCAAATAAAAAGACCGGCGTTCACGTCTGTACTCCAATGGTAGCTCATGTAGGAAATCCCCTCTTAGAAATTCCAAGAATCTCTCACCATTAAGATTGTCTGGTAAGACGATGGGACCTAGCAGCTCATCATCAATAATGCCTGCCCACACGTTGATTGAGAATTCGTGTTGGAACGAGGCGGGCCTCACAGCATGGGGATTTTCATTAAGCCACAAATGATGGTTTCGGTGGTTGGTTATCCCAGCTCTTGTGAATTTGGCTTCATCAGTCCATAATATTCGCCGTACGAAGTTTGCATCATGTCTCACTTTCCTATTAAGCCACGCACAGAACACAAAGCGAGCAGCATAATCTGGTTCAATTAAATTCTGAACCCGACGAAAATGAAACGGCCGTAATCCTTCCCGACGTAGAACTTGCCACACCGACCAATGCGAAATCCCAAGTCTTCTGGCAATATTTCTAGTGCTAAGTCGCGGGTCACTGGCAATCATTTCAATGATTTCTTCTTCCATGTCTGGTCTCCCCACAACAGCACGTTCATTAGGCGGCTGTCGGATTCCATGAGTGCGCAATCTTGCAAAAACGCTTGCAAAAGTTGGAGCAGAAGGTATGCGCCTTGTAGGGAATCTAATTCGATATTCCCGAACAGCAGCCGCAGCGTTTCCATTGGCGTATCCATAAATAAATACAATTTCGGCCACTTCACTTGGTGAATAATTAACTGCCATAGTATCGAGTAAGTAGTACTTAGCTAAATTCGAAAGTAAAACTTTGTAGCAATCGCAACGAGAAACGAAGGACAACTGATTAGCAAGTAGAAATCCTAACCAGTACCTTAGTATTGTTATCTCATTCACTATTAGACTGAAAGAGATTCATGTTTCGACTCGTACGATGCGCGGGGCGACGTGATTGGTGCGCTCTAGCCTTTCGGCACGGGCCTCGCCCTGATCATCCCTCGCCAACGCAGCGAGCGCAGAGGCAGTCAGGCGAAAACCTGAAGCAACCTGCTACCGCATTGCGCGCGCGCTCTAACTCGCGAGTCTTGATAGTACTTAAATTTTGTAACTAGGACGTATTACCTTAGTAAAATAAACTTTTGATATTTTAATTTCGTGTTTCCTTTTAACTAATTACTGAACCGGGCCTAAATTTTGGCATCGTTAGAAAGATAAACTCAAATAGTACTAGTTAAGAAGAAAAAAATGCATTGTTAAGGGCTTCGTTTTTTTTTTAATGACAAAAAACTAAAAAAATACTACAAAAAAGTAAGATTTTTTTTCTAAGTCATTAAAATTAATTCTTTTCTTCTTATGACTTTTTAGTGAATGTGGTATCAAAAGTTGGTAAATTTAATAAGCTTTAAAATGAGATGTAATTCAACAAGATACACACAATAAATATGAAAAAAAAATGGTTTTACGAACTTAAAGCAAACCAGAGAAACGAAATTTTTAAATCACCCCCATCACGAGGGGTGAGGGGTGCGCCCCCCCCTAAGGTGACTTTTGTCGATGAAATTTGATGTATATCACGTAGGTAAAGTATCAAAAGTCGGAACCCTAACACATTGTATAATTGACTGTAAGACTTGTACTTTAAAATATTTTTATTTTCCGAGCTTCATCGCCGCGTCGGGGACCGCTCAAGTAAATAAAGTATTAAGCCAACAACAGCAAATTTATTATTACATTTAGGTATGAGCGATCTTAAGTTTCATGCATAGTCTACGCTCTACGTAATGCCGCGCGCGGCGAGTTCGGTGTGCGGCTTGCGGCGCGGGGGTGGGCGTCACCAAGTGCGGCGACCCGAACGGGCAGACACGTGAGGGCAGACGACGTTGACGGTTGTGTCGATTTTACGAATTTTTCGGAGTGAATTCTTTTGATGCAATCTGCAACTGACAACTGTTTTTCTCACTTAGCGGTCCCCCGACGCGGCGCGACGACGCTCGGAAAATAAAACAAATTTAAAGTACAAGTCTTACAGTCAATTATATATGGGACGATAATAATTAGAATAGGTTTAAAATATTATTTGTTAGTTTTTAAGGTCTTTTTTTGTGTCAGGGGGTTTTTAAAATTTTTAATTTTACTTTTATTTTGTACTTTTTAAAGTAGGTCAGATCCCCTTATCAACAATAAGAGAGCTGATGATCTTCAAACGGCTGATCAGGTCATTGTAACCTTACCATACACTTTCAATTTCATTGAAGTAATACTGTACCAAATTTCGAATCGATAGGATATATGGAAGGTAGTCAGATCCTCTCATCAACTATTAAAGAGCTGATGATCTTCAAACGGCTGATCAGGTCATGGTTCCCTTACCATATACTTTCAATGTACCTAATTGTAGTAATACGGCACCAAATTTCGAATCAATACGACATATGGAAGCAATTCAGATCCCCTAATCAACTATTAGAGAGCTGATGATCTTCAATTGGCTGATCAGGTCATGGTTCCCTTACCATATACTTTTAATATCATTGTTGTAATACGGCACCAAATTTCGAATCGATACGACATATGGAAGTTAGTCAGATCCCCTCATCAACTATTAGAGAGCTGATGACCTTCAAACGGCTGATCAGGTCATGGTTCCCTTACCATATACTTTCAATATAATTGTAGTAATACGGCACCAAATTTCGAATCAATACGACACATGGAAGCTATTCAGATCCCCTCATCAACTATTAGAGAGCTGATGATCTTCAATTGGCTGATCAGGTCATGGTTACCTTGCCATATACTTTTAATATCATTGTTGTAATACGGCATCAAATTTTGAATCGATACGACATATGGAAGTTAGTCAGATCCCCTCATCAACTATTAGAGAGCTGATGATCTTCAATTGGCTAATCAGGTCATGGTTACCTTACTATATACTATCAATATCATTGTTGTAATATGGCACCAAATTTCGAATCGATACGACATATGGAATTTAGTCAGATCCCCTCATCAACTGTTAGAGAGCTGATGACCTTCAAACGGCTGATCAGGTCATGGTTTCCTTACCATATACTTTCAATATAATTGAAGCAATACGGTACCAAATTTCGCATCGAAAGGACATATGGAAGGTAGTCAGATCCCCTCATCAACTAGAAAAGAGCTGATGATCTTCAAACGGCTGAACAGATTTTCATGAAACATGGCTAAGAACACTCGGGATAAAATTATCTATAACACAAAAAAAAACTAAACGAAAATCGGTTCATCCGTTTGGGCGCTACGATACCACAGACAGATACACAGATACACAGACACGTTAAACTTATAACACCCCTCTCGTTTTGCGTCGGGGGTTAATAATAGTGTAACCTGTTGCATCCGGGCGATGAGCAGCGCGGTTGGATGGAGTTTTTATTGCTTGATACTTTAATAAATCGCATTCCTCTTTTACTGCAGAACTACTCAGACAACTACCCAGATTACCGATTTATACAGATTCAGATTTTGTCAAATTTATTTCCAACAGATGAAACACCTTAAAAAACTATGTTATACAACCATCACGAAACACGCGAATCATGGCGTCGTGAGGCGCCTTCAGGATGCAGCGACGCTTGACACACAGGTAGTTTTTAACCTGTTAGTTATGTGTGCCATTATTATTATTCTTAGCACAGCCTCCCAGACTGTAGTTCTGTATATTAAAGAGGATTCAAAATAGTTTTCCCTAGAAACATTTAGCACCCGGTGGGGTATCACACGAACCTGGTGCTGCGCCGTTTTTTTTCGCAGCAAAGTGACTCAGATTATAATCCAAAGAGTTTAAGGGATTCTTTCCACGATTTATTTTGCGCATCCGATATTTCGATGCTTTTACAAGCACCATGATCGCGGACGTGGTAAGAATCCCGTAAATTAAATAATAAATAAATAAAATCCTCCGACAATCCAACTACATGGCCTCAAAGAATGCGAAGCTTATGTTATGAGATACCATGTAGCATACTAGGGGGAACCTAGAATATAAATACATATACCTACAGATAAACCCCAGCCGGGAGGGAATCGAACCCGCTACCACTGACGTCTAAGGCAGATAAACCCATCGTCAAAGTGGTCGTTGGGGTAAAAATTGTAGTGAAAATTACCACGATAGTTTAAAACAAATGTAGTTCCGAAGATTAAAGAAGATTCAAAATATTTTTGCCTTGAAACATACTCCAGCGGGTACGGTACCTGGTGCATCCAGCATCGCGGGGCAAAATAATCAAGAGGTTTTATTCATTATAGGTTTATGAAAATAACTCTTAATGAAATTTAAACGGTAGGTGAGGTCTGCATGACGTGGAGAGTCTTGGAGGAGGTCTCTGTCCAGCAGTGTGCGTCTCTCGGCTCACGAAGATGATAATCGCCCATTATCCTTCAATATAGCTATCTACTTCTTCGGCTTTAAGAAACGAAAAGAAATTAGGACCCTAGGTAGACTGAGAGGAAAAAAGCCGGCGGAAAAATAAACTCTCGGCACTCTTTTATCAAAAGTGCTCATTTTAGTGCTCACAGTGGTGCCGCTGATCACTCTCAAGTGATTTACTTATCTGATACTTTCAAGATTAAGACTGACTAGAAGCTCTGTAATGTCTTCTTTTTATTGTTCTTCGAATAGCGAAGGTTGACATTCAGCTCTGCAAAACGAAACCTACTTCTTGCGAATAGTTATAATTTTGCTGCACTAGCTATACTATTAATTCCCGAATGTTCAAAATCGTTTTTTTTATTAATTTACTGTGACTCTCTCACTGAACACACGCTTAATTTTAAGTTATACTTAATGAATGTCATGTATAAAGGTTTTACCAGACTTATCGATCGATCTTATAATCTTAACAATACAACCTTTCGTGAACCTGTTCCTGAGCCTAGACGTTTCTCCACAACAACGTAGAAGCTAGAAGAGCTCCAAGTGGTACGTAATCTGGTGCATCTAGACGTCATGCAGCGAGTGGTAAGTACTAGTTTCATAAAATAAAATACTTCGCTTTTCTCTTTTTCTGCACTAGAGAGAGTTTCTGCTGAACCTAGAAGAAAGCATTGGATATAGTTTTTCGTACTCCTAACTGAGGCTGCGGTACCTGCTGCATCCTGGCGTCGTGCAGCGCCTGCAGGTCGCGGTGCCGCTGGCGCGCGGCGTCGCGCTCGCGGCGCCGGTACTCGCGCTCCACGTCCTCCTGCACCTTGAGGTTGCGGATGCGCTCCAGCTCCTCCTTCAGCTCGGCTTCCTCCTGTTCACAGGATAACAGAATACAAATTAAAAATTGCAGACGCTTCGCCGTAAGGTTGCTTGTTTGACAGTATTTTATCAGGTGCTTAAACAGACAAATGTCCTATCCACATTATAAAAGAAACGTCTTAAATGGACGGTTCGATAACTGAATAAGACAACGAACTGTATAATAATTAGGTTTTAATGCACAGATCAATATGTATATGTCGTCGCCAAGTGGTTGAATTAGCCACTCAATTGGACGCCTAGGCCGAATCAACGGCCTAGGCCGATAGTTGATTGAACTCGAAACACTCAACGTTTAACAACTTGGCGTGTTGAAACTTAGCCCTTTGAATATGGCTGACCATGATTCAGCCAAGTGATTCAAAATTTTGGATAAAGTAATAAAACAAGTAGGTCATGGTAAAATTATCTGTCATGACGGAAAAACCAGTCAAGCAAAAATGTTTTTATATTAGATTTTTTTATTATTTTCAATTACAAGGAAATAAAATCCATAAATATAAATATCATAAATATAATAAAATAAGTTCCGTTTTAATGTTTTAATATTTAAAAAAATGTATATCGGTTTTTATATAAAAACTATTAAGTATCTTCTTTTATACAATCACAACACCCTAACCAAACATCATAAATTTAACAATATTCAATTTAACTAAATGGTCTAACCTAACCTAAACCTAAAATATAAATACTCATACTGGGTGAAAACTTTCAGTGGGGCCGTAAGGAGCTACACGAAAATGGTCTGAAGAGACTTTCCATAACTTTTTTTATAGAAATTTCATCCCAATTCACATACTTTACAAAGATGAACAGTTAGCAAAAGCATTGCTATTTTATACAAAAAGATATTTTTTTAGCCAATCGATCATATTTCTAATACGAATCAAAAACTTCTATAGGAGTATCTATTTAAAAAAGTCACAAAGTTTATTGTATAAAATGACTATTTTCTTACCAAATACTACTGTCAAATAAATTGATTACGCAGCCTATTCTGCTCATCAATATGGAAAACAGCAATGATACTTGGCGTTGGAAGTAAGCAGTGATATTCAGCCAGCAACAATACGAAATTTCCTTCCATCATGACTTTTCATATAAATCTTCTACCAGAAAACACATAAGTATGTATGGATAAATTACCTTCTGCGCTTTAGCAATATGCGCAATGCCTTTCTGCTTGGCTGCGTGGATGGCGTCTGCTTCAGCCTTCGCCTTAGCTTCGCGTTCCCGCTTCGTTTTCAGGAAATTATTGATTCGCTGGTCCAGCATGCGCTCCTCTTCTTCCTGGAGTTGCTTATAGTACAGGATCTCAGCATTTCCTAGGGGACATTGCAATGGTGTAAAATATAATAAAGCCGTCTTCAGACCATCATATCTATCGATCTAGTTGTAGATCTTTGTTGAGTTCAAACATTGCTCTTAAATCTTGATTTATTTAATTTAAATAAGTGTCAATACAAAAAATGCGTGAATGCTCATTTTAGTAGGTAACAGTAGCTAAATTGAAGTTCTTAAGGTTTAAGATTCAAATGTATTGTTTTTGTTTTTTTTTTCTGTCCCATTCTATTTTTGTGTTCTGTTTTCCATTCACTTGTTTTTAACTTATTAAATAACATATGTGGATAATGGTGCTGGTTATACAGTTACCACTGTTTTGTATAACTTTTTGAATAATAAATCTGTCACTGTATAACTGTTTTTTATCCCAAATAAAATAAAATAAAAAATCTCTGTAATGAATGCAAAGTCAAAATGGGCGCAATGCGCTTTTTAACTGGGTGAAATGTTGACGTGTGACCATCTCTCATAAAAAACCTGCTGCCAAATATCACTGCTACGGCAGTTGTATGTTCCGGGAAAGCTTAAGGTAGAGAAATTTCCTGACGTAACCCGTGTGACGAAATCAGGTGAGATGGGGTCACACCCAGGTTTGGTCAACGATAAAAAATTAAAATGAATCGTGAGTACTTCGTAAAGCTGATTAGTATTCAGAAAAAAAAAAAAAATACTCTTGGAAGACTAACCTTGGTCCAATATCTCTTTGAGCTTGACTTGCCGCAACATCTTCTCTTTTTGCTTATGCGCCTCTTCGATCTGCATGGCGATGTTGGCCTGGTTCAGACGAATGCTCTCCTCCTCGATGCGCTCGGCTTCCATCATCTGATAATGCGACAATGTTTTAAAAACCGGGATGTAGGTATCTATTTTCAAGGATCTGCATTACTACTGATTCCGTGGGAATTGCTTGATTAAATAATATGTACTTAAGGATATCATTGTCAATATTTTCCATGCTGGACTGGGAGCAAAGGAAAAACTTAGCATGTGCCAGCTGCTTCTCTTCCCGGGCATACTGTAAAAGTCAGTTAAGGGACAGAGGTTTTATGGGCGTTTTTGTGGGAGATAGGCTGACCCCCTGTCTTCGCCATTATAATGCCTCCATTTGTCAAACGTGATAATATTGTCGTTTTCGAGGTTTGTACTATGAAATTAACAATGCTGGAGCACTCATAACCAATGCAAGTATATTTAGCAGCAGACCATTGAATGTTACCCTCAATATTAGAAAAGAAGTGACTAGCGACTCAGAGCATAAGGCTGGGTTTCCATTGACGCAGAGCTGGCGGAGCGGTGCGGTGCTTAGGGGGGGTCTGAATAGACCAATCACTATGCTCCGCTTCAATAGACACAGCACGAGCGGAGTGGAGCAGAGAAAATATTTGCGGTCTCTAAACTGGCGTTACTCTATTTACACAGATGTCTCGCACCTTGCATCATACCACACCTCGTGCAGCAGGGCGCGGGGTTGCGGGCTGACCTACAAATTACAGAGTTATAAATACCAGAGGGAGCAAAACTTTGTTTGTTTTTCTTTTTTTGTGTTATTTATCAAGATTTTTAAAAGTCGTAGAACAAATAAACACCTGCAAGAGGTGATGCGCTAATGAACCCTGTATTTATACCTTTCCAATCTCATGCGCTTTGATCTGCTCCTGGAGTGCGGCGAGGTTCTTCAGATGGATCTGCTGGCGACGCTGGTCCTCCTCTTGAGCGCGCTTCTCAGCAGCCAAACGGTTCTCTTCCATTATGGCGTCCAGGCTTGAATAAGGAGACATTGAAATTAAGCAAATTTCGTGAATTGTAGGAGGATTTTTTTAAGTAAGAACCTTGGAAGTTCCCCTAAAATACTCATACATGACACATTCTATGATAGGTTGTAAAAAACTAGACTTTGGTCATTTAAATGACTTTCTATGAAGCTGCTATAGTACCTATTCATACATTCAAGAAAATGGGGCAGAAGAAGACAAAAGCCTATACAACCACCTGATGTCACGTTTGACAAATTTGGAGGTATTATAATGATGAAAAGCCTATAAATACTAAAGCCTAAACGCCAATAAAACCTCTGTCTCTTGACTGAAATTTTACGGTATGCCCGGGAAGAGAAGCAGCTGGCACATTCTATGTTTTTCTTTCGCTCCCAGTCAAAAATCAAGGCTCCGGTGGTGACGTGTTCCGGCAATGCTTTGTGAAGAGCGAGTTCCTTTACAAACCCGTGTGCTGTCTTTTTCGACCTCACCTTCACTTAACATCAGGTTAGATGGGGGTCAAACGTGATAAAAATGGCGGGTATCATTCAATGCATAAAAATATAATCAACGAATTAAGAGCATTAAATAACCAACTTCACGTCAGAACAAGACTAAATTGTGAACTACATGGGAAGCGACAGCTTTCTAACAAAAAAGAATCATCAAAATCGGTTTACCCAGTCAAAAGTTATGAGGTAACAAACGAATTAAGAACCTCCTACTTTTTTGAAGTCAGTTAAAAATGAAAGTAAACACATCAAATTCACGTATTCATATATTGCTTTAAAATTTTATGCTTAACAAATGAGAAAGTACTATTCAATTTCAATCATTCCCATTCAGTACCTTCCACTACTCAGATTTTAACTGACATCATTATTTTTCTGTTTGACATTTCGAACTGTCAATTTACTGCATTGAATTACTTGCCTGGGAATAGATTTAACGGTGTTGATTCTTACCGTTTTTCCTCTTCCTCCAACTCTTTCTTGATGAGTTCCTTCTCAGCCACCTGCGCGTCTCTGATGGCATGGCACTTGGACGCCAGGATGACGCGGTTGCACAGGCGAGGACCTTCCATGTCATCCGCTTTCAGCTCTATCGCAGTGGAAGGTGATGAGTTAGGATATTATAACACAATGCAGAAGGCAGCAGATCCACCTGTCAAATTCCCCCAACCAATTTTAACTTTATGTGGATGGAGGGCATAGATTTCAATTACATGGTTCAATTTCATTTTTTGACATGTTTGGAACGCTCGATCTACTGCCTTCTGTACTAAACTGTGTTGTGCTTAAAACGTGGCGGAAGATCAATACTCAATACTTTATTGCACACATAATTTTATAGGAGACAGCTTATAATAATAGTTAATTTACAATAATAATAAGTAAAATTATACACCTAATTTAGGTGTAGATATAATTGCGGGAGAGGACATTTGTAGTCATTTTAAATTAGATGTATTGTTTAGATACAAAAATTATTCGTCATTTCACTTATACATATTTATGTCTAATTCATTTAAATTTGTCAATCAAGTCTTCATTGGTCGTGTAATAACATTTTTTTATTAGGAGTTGTTTTAGTAAGAGCGTGAATCTTTTGTCATTGGTTTCATGTTTGATATATTCCGGTAAATTATTAAATAGTTTTATAGTCATAGATAGAGGACCAGATGAATGTATTTTTAAATGGGACATTGGTTGTAATAATTAATTTTTCCGGGAGGGTCTAAGGACGCATTTACTTTGCGCTTTAAGTTAAAGGTATAAAAAGTATGTATTCATTTTACCTCAATGTTTTAATATTCTTTATTTTGTAGGTACTTTTTGTGAATACACTTCAAATAAATCACATAAGCTAGGCCCAGAAGTTACACTCAAAATACTTACTTTACTAACATCCCAAGGTTCCATAGGTAGGTATTTATATTTTTCAACACACTTGCTCGTAAAGTGAGCCTTATTCTATTGAATTTAGAACTATAAACTGGGCTATAAGTCACGCGTGCATAATATATTATACCCTAGTGCATAATATAATGAATCCTACAAAGTTGAATTGTACCTTAGTGCAAATTACATGCGAGTAAACAGAGCATATTTTATTGGTCCGGGTTATACATTAAATATATGAGCGCGCGCGGCCAGGCGGCGCGCGGCCATGCGGCACACGTGCAGCAGCAGCGGCTGCACGGCGCCTCCAAGCAACAACAGTGTGTGTACGTGTAATGGGACAGGGCTACTGACCGCTGAGCGCGCGCGTCCAGGCGGCATTAACTTAGAGCCGAAGCGGAAGAAGTTTTAACCTGGCCTTGAACCACAACCGTCGACATTTAGCACTAATTATTTAATGCCAAATCATTCCAGTGATTTGTCTATGTCGCGATTTGTCTGGCCAGCAGCACTTCAAATAATAATGTAGAATATAAGTTTGTCAACTGTACCTTCAACAGCTGCTTCAAATAAATTTTATGACCACGTATGTCTGTCTTTTACTCACAAGTGTGTTGAAAAACGTCGTATGTAACTCGTGAGCGTTGCTAATTACAGTCTCGGCTCATTATTAAGCCCTCGCCTGCGGCTCGGGCTCAAATCACAGCCTCGACTGTTATTAGCAACTTAGCTCACTTGTTACATAATATACTATTGTCGTTTGCCTTAAACATGATTCTCACGCAATCACAGCCGCAAAGTAAGCAAAGCTTGTGTTTTAAGATACCATGTAGCGAACCATGGAGGAAGCTAAAATATAAATATATATATTAGATAAACGTCCAGACCAGGAAAAAATTTTTTTGTTCCTTACGAGAATCGAACCCGCGAACTCAAGATTGGCGTAGTAGCGCCTAGACCACTGCACAACGGAGACAGTCTTGAATGATGTTGACAGTATGTTACTTAATCTGACCATTGCCACTAATTAGAACTTTACTCACTCGCTGCCCTAGCCAAAGTATGCGCTGCCTGATCCGGTCCATCCAATTCTGGATCTGAAGAGCCTATGGCTGTATCAACACCAGGTTGCGGTAACAAGGACATTTTCAATTTCTCTTTTCGTTCTTCAGACTCCCTCGCTGCCTGAGCCACGGCATTTTCTTTGGCTGTCAATTCTTCAATAATCTCTTCTTGTGTGTATACCTGAAAATACGAAAGTAAAATGGATTTTGATAGAGATTGATGAACTTTTATAACATCTTTCAGTTGATTGCTGAGGTAAACCGCTTTGCAAAGAGTGAAAATGAGCGTAAGCACCACTGTCTTGCTTATTTGTACCGCCAAAGAGCTCTGTCATGGGATAGATAGGCAGTTATGGCAGTGATAACTATTTGCGCTGGGACTATCAAATGTTTTAGCCGGATAAATAATATTGGTCTCACAATTTTCAAATAGTTCGATTTTCGCAATTAAAAATTAGTCCACTACATATTGGAAACAACTAGGACTAGGCCAGTTTGATGGTTAAGTGACCGAAATATTCCTTAGGTTTAGGTGCATACTCTGTATTTTATAACGCTGTATTTGATGAAGAATGCTGACCTTGGTTTGTTTGGATATTTGATTAAATTCTAAAAAGTTTTTTTTTCATAAAACCCCCGACAGTCACACCGCCTACATGGCCCCAAAGTAAGCATAGCTTGTGTTATGGGATACCATGTAGCGAACCAGGGGAACCTAGAACATAAATAGATCAATACTCAGACACGGAACATTTTTTTTCTTGTTCCGTGGTGGAATCGAACCCGCAACCACTGGCATCTGAGGCAACCAGGTTTACCCCTTCGCCAAAGCATATTGCATCCTGACTTCTGCAAGATAACATTGGACATCTCACCAAATATGTAAATAACATCAACCAGCGCGGGAAGCTGAGTGCAAGAGCAACATTTTTTGCCAAGGCCGATGATAAGTTTTTTTTAGCGGAATGGGTACTTTTAGGATCTAATTAAGCATTTTAGGCTATTTCAACTCACCTTCGCATGTTTCTTCAGTCGTTCGTATTCGGTTTTGTCAATCACAGCTGGGTAGATGGTCTTCCCTGGTCTGGGCACCAGGAGGGACCTCCAGCCATCGCCCTCCTGCACCATGGTGTACTCCCTCTTCACCCTCTCACATTTGTGGATGGGCTTATTGTTGATTGGGAATCTGTGCCGGCACTCGGTTGGTCTGTAACAGATTATGTAAGTAGTCAGTGATAATAAAAAAATGGCGTTATGTATTTCTTTATAATAATCAACGAATGCAGAGCATTAATAAAACCGACTTCATCATCTTCATTCATGTCATCCACGTAAACATTCTCCGAAATCATACATTTTTTTTTTATATTTGAAATTTTCGACGAAGTTCTATTTTACATATAAGATTTCCTGCAGCTTCTGTTTGGAATCACAATGAAACAATTTTATCATAGTTTATTATTGATTTGCTAATCACCTAGGAATCTAAAACTCAAAAGAACATGGAAATCGGACTATTAGTTTTTTTACAATCGATGTTTGAAGGAGTAAAACTGGATTTTTAGAAAAAAAAAAAGGAATAACCCCAAATATTAAAAAAACGGTACACTTTGGGATGACATGATTTGGGCTCAAATGATTGGAAATGACCTCTCCTACGTCACCTAAAGAGATTTCGGTCTAAATACCAATAACCCTGTATACCTGATATTTAATTATTTGCGGTAGGTAAATCAAATACAGAGTGCTCTCCCTTTGTATCTAAAATTTGTCACTAGTCATACAAGCAAACCCTAAATGGGTCCTGCTATCAAGCAAGGATCGTTTGAAAAAGTCGCTCTTACGTACCACTTATTCAGAAGTGGTGGGGCTATTCTAAGCCGCAGTTAACGTTAAATTAGATATTATATTCCTTATTAATAAGTAGGTACTAAATATTGTCCCTTAAAATTGGTAGTAACGCAAGATTACTTTTACATTGATTTTTTGCTTACTTGTGTAGTTGATAACACCCAGGTTCTTTTCCCGTTCGAACAAAGTGGTATGGAATACCTTCGTGTATATTTTTAGACGGTTTCGGCATTGTAAATGGTTCTAAAATAATAAATTATTCGCGAAACCCACAATATATGACAAAAATCTTCGTTTTATGCTGTTGCTAGGATATTAACAATTTTGTTATTTTTAGCATAGATAAATAGGAAAGGTTCATATTTTCTTCTAATGGAGGAAGCGGTACCTATGTGGCAAGAGGCCTACTTGAAATAAATGCAATAGCTAATAAGTTTATCCTATTAGGCAATCTATACTTATGGCTACTTTAAATTAGATATATTCTTATTCTAGCAGTTTTTTTTCAAAAATCAGAGACATATTGTTTTAAATTACTCATAATTACTCTTGGCCATTCCAGTAAAGCTTTGATGTTATAATATAATTCCCATTTAATATGACGTGAATACAAAATAATATTCAAATAAAAAAATGTTCAAAATAAAGCTTGAAACGAAACGCAAAAGCAATCAGATGACATTGATTGACTCTGTGACATAAACTTTTGTTTGTTTACTTAATGTCAAAATCATCTTCTTTGACAAGCTTTTACAATAGTTTAAAAGAAATATTTATTTGCACTTTAAATATTACTTTTTTTCAAGAGTGATATGAAAGTTTGTAAAAGCAGTACAAATCTAAGTCTAATAAATAATATAATATATAGACTGGTATATTATAGGTTACGTGGTACATACTATTAAGAAATGATACACTTTTGATATAATCAAAAAATATAATGGAGACCACTGAGCAAAAATCTTACAAAGCTGTTTATTTAGCACCACTAATAGTAAGTATGATTTCATTCATAAATAAGGATAAAAAATATATTTAGGTCATTTTGAGGTTATATTGATATTTATTTATTTATTTATTGTTAGTTACACGGACATTGCCCAGTTACATAACTAACACAGTTAGTTTTACACAACAGAAAAGAAAAAAGAAAACAAGAATAAAGAAAAATTTGTACAAAGGTGTCACACGTAAAACATTTAAAGCGGGCACCCGCTTTCACAAAAATACAGACATATATACAGATATACCTAAACAATTAGTTTTTTTTAATACTTGTATGAAACGGCCTGTCTCTCATATACTTTTTTGTATTTATAACTAAATAGCAGATATATGCAATTTTGATAATGAAAATTATGATTGCCATGGATTTGCAGATTATCGAATAACCTGGTTCAGTAAGGCTTATTTGTAATAATGCAGTAATTATTTTCCTGTTATAGGCGGGTGCTGGTGCTGGTTTGTCGGTTGATGTAACTTTGTATCCTTTAGACACAATTAAAACGCGTCTTCAAAGTGAGCAAGGTTTCAGAAAAGCTGGTGGATTTGGTGGGATCTACAGAGGTACAACTTTTGTTTAGTAAACACTGAATAAGAAAGCAATCATTTTATATTTTAAATATTATTTGATAATAATGTCACAGCAGTTTAATATGGGCACACCATCTACGTGGCCCCTTATCATTTCAGTGACTACATAAATAAAAATAAATACCAATATCTAAACTGTTTCAATGAGCTTGTCTCTGATACTGATAGTTTTGACTGAAGTGTAAGAGCTTTGTGGAAAAATTACTTTTAATTTAAATAATTTATTTAATTTTTCAGGGTTACTTACAGTAGCTACGACATCAATGCCTACAACTGCTCTGTTCTTCTCATCGTATGAGACTATAAAGCATGTGACGCTTCCCCTGGTTGCCTCACAGTATGCTCCACTCGTTCATATGCTTGCGGCTAGTGTTGGGGAAGTGGTGAGCACCTATCCAGTTTTCTTATAAATATTTAGCATAGAGTTATATGGTGTAAGCTCAGTCTAAGTCAGTACTACAATCTCTCGTATTTTAAACACAATAATAGTAATTTGTAAATGAATTTGTGCCTGAGGAATGATGAGATTAGCCGATAAAAGTTAAAAAATTAAAAAAGTATGTGACAAGAAAATAGTCTCCACTGAAATACTTATTTATGTATTTTAATATGTCTTACTGATAGAGATATATGTTAAAAAGATAGCTATGATCGTATGCCACTCAGATTTTATTTTATTATTATAATTAATCTCTTTGCTACAATAGGTGGTAAAAAATCGCAGCCATGCTTTCAACATAACTCTATTAGTATGACATATAAAAAAAAAATAAGTACCTAAGTATTTCAGCTGAGACTATTTTCTTGTTTTATAGTGTTTAATAATCGGGCTTAGGTTAATAAATTTTTCTTACTTTTTCACTGATTTTGGAGTAGTAGTATTGACATTATTTGAACTGTTTTCATTCATATTTTGTTAACCCAGACCCTGGCAAGATTTTTTTTTAGTTCTTTACTTCAATTCCCCTAGAGGGCGCTGTAGTCAATTTAACGTAACGTCATGTAGACTATAATCAGCGGATATTCAAGGCGTTTCTAAAGACACTCATTTGTCTAATTGTGATAACCAGTTTAGAAGGTATGAGGGAACAGATGAACATCCATACCCACATACATACATACCCACATACATACATACATACAGGTCAAAATTTTAACCCTCCTTTTTGCTTCGCCGTAGTCGGGTAAAAACTAAATTAAATGTAGACTTTACCATCTTCAGTCTTAGGTGGGCATCACATTAATTTAAAATGAATAATTCCTTTGACAACAAGTTGATACGGTGCTTGTTTGCTGACTTTTATATTATTTCATGAAAAAGCCATCCTTACAAACAGAGTTTAGAATGTACTGATATGTTAGATCTATGTTGAAGATGTATTATGCACTCTAAGTAAAAACATGTTCATATTAATTATTTTCAAAAGTTTTGTCTATGATGTTTTAAACATTATATACTCTATAATAATAATAAAGCTTTATTTTCTCTACACAATTAAATTTTGTACATAATACATTTATAGATACAGTTATACAGGGTTGATTTGTGGTCATCGGCCAATTTTTTTTTACACAATAAGTATCAGTTAGTTACAGAAACGATTTTTGCAAAAAAAGTATTTATTTTATTTACAAGGAATCTAATATATCCGCCAACATGTTAAGCTTAATAATTTAGGTCACTCTAAATTACCATTAAAATAAATTCGACTACGCGCTACTACAAAACATCTCGAAGTACTACGTCGTACTATTAACAATGAAATGCCGCGTCGTAGTAGCTATGTTCATCAACAGCGACTATTTTCAAAAACGTTTGTGGTTCCATATTTCTACTTTTTTGTACTGAGCAACGCTAAAATAAATATGAAGGTACGTTTATATTGTATCAAAGAAACTAACGTTTAAATTTGGCTGGTGACCAAAACACAACCCTGTATATTTATATCTTGTGTAGTGCCTCTTGCACCAGTTTCCTCTGTTGGCTGCAACTTGCATCCAGTGCAATGTGTTTTATATCGTCCACACATCTTTTCCTTTGTCTCCCTACGCTCCTCTTGCCTGCTGGATCTTTCCATTTCGTCATTACATGGGTCCACCTGCTATCTCGAAACCTAGCTATGTGTCCTGCCCATTTTCATTTCAATTTAAGACTGTGTTGGAGGGCATCAGTGACTTTGGTTTAACTTTGGATGTCTACATTTCTTGTTTTCTGTAATCTTCTAAGTTGGAGGATGCTTCTCTCCATGGCATGTTGGCAGGACAAAACTTTGTTCTTTACCTTTTCAGTGTAGACCCATGTTTGAGTTGCATAAGCAATGGAGTATGCAAGAATCCATTATAGCTTTCTTTATATGTAGGTTATATTTTCCTTTAAGAATTTCTTTTTGACCATTTTTTCCATCTTAAGTTAATTCTTCTGTCTATTTTATTTCCATTATTGTTTGTTTCAAATGATACCAGTTTACTTAAATATACATAGTCATTCACATATTCAATGGTATTTTGTTCTATTAATTGATGTTGATGAGGAATGTATGTTCATTTCAGCTGGCATGTGTCATCCGAGTGCCCACAGAAATAGCCAAGCAGAGAAAGCAGACTTACGTTGGCGGGAAGTCTATGACAAGTATCAGGATTCTGGTTGAGGTAGCCTTTTTCCTATTTGCAAAGTAACAGCATAAGTAAATAGTAGATTGCAACAAGGGTTATAATTTCCTGCACAATTCACTGATTCACATACACACTTTTATTTCAGTTTAATACACCTAATTACAACGGTTTAAAATTCAAATTGCCAAATCAATATTTTATAGCAACCTCTCTGTCTAAGGACCAACGCTGCGTCACAAGTGTCCTCGCGCGTGCCGTACGTCCGTATCGTAAAATTTACTAGTACTAATGAAATTTTACTCGCTAGTAAAATTTTACTAGCTAGTTGAATTATTTACTAATGAAATTTTATTCGCTAGTAAAATTTCATTAGTGTGCTTGTACAGTCGTGTCAATGTAATATTTAAGCTCTTACTAAGTATTTGGCTAAACTTCGATTAAGGTTCAACATTGAAATATTTTTTTCTTGAAATTTTAGCACGTTAACACCCTGGCATAAGGCGTATTGCATAGAATCCGCGACCATCGACACTGCTCAGATATTGAAATCATTTAAAAACCGATAGCAAAATAATAGTCAATGCTATGTAGGTAATTTTTTAGCAAGTCAAGTTTGAAGATTGTACCAATTTATTTCTAGGCATATAGATTTCATAACTACGTGATAATTTAAGAAAAAACTATTTTTTTAATAACGTTTTTAAGTTTTTGCATTTATAATGCTCAATAATTCTTAAATAACGCTTCGGTACGCTTCGAAATAACTTCGCACATTTTTGTTTTAACCTTATATTGCTAACGTAGCTAAATCTTATGGTATAGCTTTGCAGCTAACACTTTGCAGTATTTTTTTAGATACGTGTATTCGAAAAATTTAATATCGTGATAAAATCATTAAAGCTTTTGAGTAATCAAATTTTAGATGCGTTCGTCTTGTCATATTTTCATAGCGATGAAAATCAATGCATTTTTTCAATATGTCGCCTTAAAATCGATGTAATATGTACGCGCGTGTAGTTTTGTATGAACACGCGCGTGGTCACGTGTGACGCAGCGGTTACTCTAAGAACTTTGTTTCGAAATTAGCGTAAACTATGCCTCCATTTTTGACTTTGACCTTACATTATAGTTTCACCTGATCAAATTACATCAACTTATTCTAAAACAGCAAAAACTATGAAATGAAACATTGCCCAGACATATTTTATCTAAGTTCCTCTTAGAATTTATACATAGAATTTCAAACAACTACACAAGCAGGACATGTAAATTTTCGCATACACATTTTATTTATAAAAATACCTATAGAAATTACCCAGTATTCAAAGGATTAAAACCATTTTTAGTAATAAGACCTTTTGTTTAAGACTAAGTATATTCATTTATCTTTTATGGTGTACAATAAGCTCTTGGCACTCTTTTTCAGTCAGGATTATACGAATTAATAGGTTAGGTATAGTGCATATTGATCATGACATGAAAAAAAAACAAACACAAGACAGCTTATTGTGAAAGCCAATGTCATGTCACAACCAAATTACTTACATAGTTGGTGCATTGAGCTATGGATGCACAACACGAACATGACAAACTGGGACCAGAGTATTTAAACAAAAATGGAACAGTCGCCAGTTTGCCACATGTCATACTGCACAGCTATGCCGTAAACAATATTAATGAGTAATTAGAAACTTTTAGAAATAGCCTGTAGTGTGCCTAATCCCATGCCTTTTTATCGTCTAAATTATCTTTAGTTTTATAATATCTAAGCTTTTCGAGATAGAGTGTCTTTAATGACTGATTTAAATTTATTGAATGGCAGGGATTGAATTGACTTCAGAATTTTGTTATATTTATTTATTTATTTATATATAGGGTCGCCATATAATAGTCAATAATATTTTAATAGAAAATTAAGACTGATGTGTGGGCTATAGTTACAAAATTTTTTTTTTTTATTTCATATTTTTCATAAATTTTATTAAAATTTCAAAATTCTTATAAGTGATCAAAATTTAAGTTTGATCTGTAGTTTATGACTATACAAAAAGTAATAAAATTAAAAACCGTTTTCATCTAATTGTGTGAGTCATAAAATGTAGATTAATCTTAAATTTCACTCACAGAGAAGAATTTTGAAATTTTAATTTATGAAAAATATAGAAAAAAAAAACAAATTTTTTTGTACTTCAAGTCCACTCGTCATTCCTAATCTGCTATTAAAATATAATTGACTATTTTATGCGGACCCTGTATACGTATTGACATTCCAATAAATGATTTGCTGCTTTTAGCCAGCCTTAATTTGGAAAACGCTAACTTATGGTCGTTCCTAGTCTTTACAGAGTAATTTTATCATGATTATCTTTCCTAGTTTTAAATTACTATTCTTATAAATATACAAAATGTTTTCGTAAATATATGTTGCGTCAAGATACCAATTTCTTTAAACTTTTCTCGAAGAGATTCTCTGTTTTCAAGTTTATACATTCCACGAATAGTCCTTTTGTGCAGTGTAAATATCGTGTCAATATCTGCGGCATTGCTCCAAAGTAGGATGCCGTAAGACATTATACTATGAAAATAACTAAAATATACCAGCTTCACCGTATTAACATCAGTCAATGAGCGAATTTTCTTTACCGCGAACGCTGCAGAACTAAGCCTACTAAGAAGATAATTCCAAGAAAAAAAGTGTTATCTACTAGATGCAACCTGTTCCCATTAAGACGCAGATCAGACTCAACTTGTTTTACATTTATTATTTGCCAGGCGTACAAATCCGAGGGTCTGCGTCGCGGCGTGTACCGCGGGTTCCTCTCGACTGTCGCTAGGGACCTTCCCTTCAGCTTCATCGAGTTACCCCTGTGGGAGATGCTGAAGACCGTTGTCAAGACCAGGAATGAAGGGGAGATTAGTACCTATCAGGTGAATATAAGAATATACAGGGTGTCCCGCCAAACCTATATTAATACCTTCACGGAGATATTCTAGTATATCTAGTAGTAGTTTATCTATCTATACTAATATATAAAGCTGAAGAGTTTGTTTGTTTGAACGCGCTAATCTCAGGAACTACAAGTGGGATTTGAAAAAATATTTTTGCATTTGATAGCCCAACTCTTGAGGAAGGTTATAGGCTATATTTTATCTCGAAATTCCCACGGGATCAAAAGTTACGCGGGTATAACCACGCGCGGTGGCTAGTTGCTTTCATATAAAAATTTGAAAATAAATTTCGTTTTTTTTTCTGTAATCCTCATCGGTACTGGAATATCTTCGTGAATAGGGAATATAGGGATGGAGGGACATCCTGTATACATTCAGTTTTAGGGTGATACCAGACAAATCGTTCCATAAAAGTCGAGCGACTGCTCTGGTAGCTTTAAATGATCGACGGATACCGTTCGATTAACAATCGATCGTCGGTCAGTCGGTGTCGGTGATAGCTTGTGGTGTGGGTTCCAGGTGTGTGTTAATTGCATGTCTTGCTTCTTGCTTGAGGGAGGGAGGGCGGTGAAGCTACGCATGAAAACCCTGCATCACTAGTGCAAGTACAAGTCGCGGAATTAGCAAAGTAACTTTTTATAGTAGTTATATTACATCAGTTTCTTTTGAATCTCGCGTCTTATCACACAGCTCGATCGACGTCCACTAAATCCATTCTGCCATTGACCGAGGCCCTCAATCAACGATCGATTGATTAAAGTGGTTATTTTGGTGCTTGGAACGGGAAATCTGTTGCGTTCCCGACGCCATTACAATGCGTTCCTGCAGTGTTCGATGAAGGGCCAGTTCCTTATGTTGGATCAAATTTGATATTTTGTTTATTTTTAATTGTAACAGTATTTATGGCCGGACTAGGTACTTTCTGAAAAATTAAAAATAATCGTTTCCAGGATTCTAAAAAAAGGGAGGAGAGTTTCTATTCCTTGGCAAAGTTAACCAATCCATTTCTAGATTTTTAATTTTTCACCAAATATACAGACAATCACACCAACTGCATGGCCTCAAACTAAGCAGAACTTATGATATGGGATACCATGTTGTGTATTAGGGGGGAACCTAGAATATAAAAACATAAATAGATAAACACCCAGACGCGGAACATTTTTTTTTGTTTTGTACTGGAATCGAACCCGCGACCTCACGATTTACACCTATGCCACTGCACCGCAGGGGCTGGAGGTTTTTTTTGTTTCTCCGAATTTATACCGTATTTTATCGGTTTCATACTCGTTTTATGAGGAACGCAAGAGGTACCAAATATACTTAACCAACATATGTAACTTTGTACACTGTTTAACAGTACCTACACTCGCGGTTCTGACGTTAGGATGACGGGTGTACCTAATATTCGAAATATCACTGTACGGAAGTAGGTACACAGATTTTCAGGAAAGGTACGTAAAAGTACAAAGAAGGTACGTAATAACTGCAATATATTTTGGCCAATCTGAAAAATACACCCGCCATCCTCATATACACCGACATTCACCGGTATCCCATGTCACAAGCTCTGCTTCGTTTGAGGCCATGTAGTTGGTGTTATTGTCTGTCTATAATTATTTATTATTCATTATTAATCGTAAACTTTTTGTCAACAGAGCGCGCTTTGCGGTTCGCTAGCTGGCGGCATAGCAGCCGGTCTGACCACACCTTTAGACTTGGCGAAAACGAGAATAATGCTAGCGCCAGACTATGTAGCAACAAGAAAATTACGATTGAGGCCTGTTTTGTCAGATATCTATTTCTCTGGAGGTGTGAAGGCGCTGTTTGTGGGCATCGCGCCGCGAGTATCCGCCTTTATGTTGGGTGGTTTAGTGTTTTTCGGTGTCTATGACCATATAAAAACTACTTTGGAAAAGCATATAGATAGGTAGTTCGATTCTAAAGGTTTAGTACTGTTGTGATGTTGAGTCGTAAGATGTTAGTGGTGTGAGCGGGCCTTTATAAGTGTGCTTTGGTCGAGTGTAGATATTTTAAGTGTTTACAAAAATCGTGTTTTTAGAATTTTGACGACATTGCTCTATTCAATATTAAAAGAAAACAAAAAAGTACATACATACATAACATCACGCCTGTATCCCTTATGGGGTAGACAGAACACCAGAGGTTACAAGACCATCTGATGTCACGTTTGACAAAGTTAGAGGTATGATAAAGATGGAGGGAAACTATTGTAGTGACAGAGGGTCAGCCTATCGCCCACAAAAACGCCTTTTAAACCTCTGTCCCTTAACTGACTTTACAGTATGCCCGGGAAGAGAAGGAGCTGGCACATTCTATGTGTTACTTTCGCTTCCAGTTCAGCATACAATAGTAAAATATTATGTTATACCAAAACAGTTATATGTGTAATTATGTTACCTATTAACAAGACATTCAAAGATTGGAAACTAAATAGGACTGAAAAGATGAAGTGGACCATATGTATGTACAGAAGGCAACAGATCAAGCGTTCTGAACCTGTCAAAAAAATGTAATTTAATCTGAACTCTATGCCCTCGACATTAAGTTTAAAATTGGTTGGGGAAATTTGACAGATTTGTAGCGCTTGATATGCTGCCTTCTGAACAAACGGGCATTAGAATTAGAAAGTGTCGAGTACGCCTCAACATTAAATTAAAAATGGCTATGAGAATTTCGAATTTAACTTAAGCGCAACTGTTAAAATTGTTAGCTATAAATAAAAAAAATATAGCAAACATATTGTAGGAAAAATAAATGTAAAAAGAAGGTTTCATAAATTAATAAAGTTTAACATTAACAGCTACCTAAGTGTAAAGAAATATACAGAGTGTTTGGTTCATCGCCGGCCAAATAGATATGTCCTGCAGAATAGGTTATCTGCTATGCTCTAATGGCCATTAAAAATTCAAAAGCCATGTGGTTTAATTTTAATAACATTTTGAAACTTTTTTTGTTTATCACTCCGAAATCATCATAAAAAATAAAAAAGTATTCAGTTTAGGCAGCTCAATTTGATCTCGTTTGCTTTGAATGCGTATAAAAAATTTAAACTAAAAGACCAGGTTCTTCCAACTGGTAATTTTTTTAAATTTTTATACGCACTTAAAGACAAAGACTGTATTTTTTTTTTCGATTCCGAAACTTCGTGGGAAAATAAAACAAAAACTAGTTAACCAATGATATTGTTTTTGATGTCAAAAGAAGCCTTAAACAGTACACATTTAAACGAGATCAAATTTAGCTGCCTAAACCGAATACTTTTTTTAATTTTTACATTTTTATGATGATTTCGGGGTGATAAACAAAAAATGTTATTAAAATAAAAACCACATGGCTTTTGGATTTTTAATGGCCATTAGGGCATAGCAGGTAATCTATTCTACAGGCCATATCAATTTGGCCGGCGATGGACCAAACACCCTGAATATTTGTGAAATGAAAGAGAAAAGTTGCCTGAGTGTAAAGAAATATAAATGTTTAAAGTGCTTCCTAAATATCATCTTATTACGCCATTAGAGTAATTTTAATGTTATTTAAAGTTGGAAACGAACAAATAGAAGAACTAAGCTATGTTTTAGGTTGTATACATAGTTTTAAATTAATTAGAACCAAACCAAAGTACATGTAGTATAGGAAGTTTGTTTTATTTTGTTTGTTTGTTTGTTAGATAGTTGGCGTTGATATATAGTTGATTTTAACTAATAATTTCGTAAGTTTTATTGCATTTTGTAAAATAAAATACTTTTTAAACCGGTTTTTCCGGTGCTGGTGTAGCGGTAACATACATTGCCATCTATGCCAGAGGTTCTGGGTTCGAATCCCGGCGGCGGCGGATATGTGTGTGATCACAGAACAGTTTTTACTGTTCTGTGTGTGTGATGAACACAGATATTAGTCGTCAAGTCATGGATGTTTATATATTTCTTAAGTATATCAGTTATCTAGTATCCATAACACAAATTCTTTAAGAAACTTAATTTGGGCTAGATAATGTTGTGTGAGTGTCACAAATATTTATTTATTATTATTATTATTATTATAACTCAATCTAAAAAGACAAGAATAGTAGTAGTTAAAATATACAGGGTAGGATAGTTATCACAAAGGAATGGTAGGTGATGAATGATGATGCAGGCGAAAGATGCCGTATGCGGGCAGAAAAAGGACCCAACTCTTCAGAAATGTGTCTACGCTCTGAGGTTGTATGGCAGATTTCTTGGTATAGCAACGTCCTGCCCCATAAAAAAAAAACATCCGCCTAAGTTGTGCCCAATGTAATTTATAAAGGACAATTTGTCCAGAACTTCTGCACAGAACAACAAATGTAAAAAAATGTCTTAAAGTTTTATGCCATGTTGAAGTTTCGAAGGCCATCTGACAATTGAACAAGTTCAACACTGGTTCACCGATTGGCTAATATTTCAACAAATCACCATAAGGTTAGAAAACGGCCAATAGAATAGTAAATCATACGTGAGGCGCGAAATTTAATGTGTCGAGAAAAAAGGACATGGGGCAGAAAGAAGAAAGGCGGATACTTAGTTACTTGAAATAATGAGCGTTTAGATATCTAATCATCACTTATCTTAATAACTTATTTTTCTAAGAATTTTCAACACATTCTTTTAAAGTGTGTAGCGTTTTTAAAATACCTATATAAAATTCGTCCAATTGTAAGTGCCATAAACATACAAGACATTTAATATTCAAAATGCAATATATTTTCCTATAAGGTTCGTCTACGAGTATTTTTTGCACTGAGTTACTCAGGAATGAATTCCAAATAGTCAATATGTTTTTGTTTGTTAAACGCCACAAAATAACATAAAATAAAATCATGTATAGCCTGCTGCCAGTGTTCTTTGAAATTTCTTATATTTTGTTTCGGCAGGACTGCTCAAGGACATTTTGTGCTTTTAAAATACCATTGGGCTGGACGAGGGTAGATCTCGCCACACACCTGGTCCGCTCTGAAGTTGTTTTAAGATGTTTCGCGCAAGTGTATTACTTATAAAATACCTGCTTTTAAGGGGGCTATCTATCTATCATGGCGCGATATCTACTTGCCTATAAATATACATTAAAGTTTTTGTAGATGTTACTTTTCCCGGGTATTTATTAAATCTTACCCTACGAAGTAATTTTTGCAGAACGTAAACGTAATGTGCGATTGAGATAATTTCTTGTAAATGTTATGAATTGTTATAATTCCAACGGAATATCATTGTATTGGAATATATCTACGTAAAATAAATAAATGCCATTTTTAGACGCCTCAAATACGATTCTAATGTAACGGTGACAAGGTTGTGTTGTGGAAATTACTGTCAGGTCACTATTTAGGTCATGTGTCCGAAAGTAGTCATCCTGTGAAATACGGTTTTCAATAGTTACAAATATTTATGATATGTTTTTTTAATTAGTGGCAATTATTTGTAAAGCTTCATAAGTGCAATGTAATTTATATGTGATAGTATAGTGAACATTCATAAGAATGAATAATGTAAAGTGTTACTGTGTTTTTTAATAAAATATATGTTATTAAATCTGTTTTATTTCTAACCTACACTTTTTTATCATAAAAGTAACCATAAAACACATATACTCAAGAGAAGAAGTACAACTTCATACATTAAGGGCCGGTATTTCAATGCTACCTTATCTTATTGCTTAAGTTAAGTCCTACATTTAAGCTAAGTCTCACTTTTGAAAGACAGAAGCGTATTTCAATCCGGATCTTCCTCGCCTCAACTAATCTAGGATAAATCGCAATATTGCAACATAATAAACAGAATAAGTCATTTGTCTATGATTTTTGCTGTCATTGGTTGACATTCATAATAGACTGACATAGACATGACATTTCTGTCCGCCAATTGTTGAAAACAATATTTTTCATTATATATTCAAGCCATAATATGTACAGCTGATTTGATCATTCAAGATATTGTTGCTCGTTGGCCCGAATCAGCACATGACTCAAGAATATTTCAAAATAGTCTGGTGAAAAAGAGATTTGAAATTGTAGAATTCGATGAACTAGAAATCCCATTGAAAGGACATTTGGTGTTCTGAAGAGAAGGTTCCCTATATTAGCACTTGGTATTCGTTTAGCACTTACAAAAGTGCAGCATCTATGTGTAGTTTGTGCTATATTGCAGTAGAAATGAATAATGGTGATCCGCCTGCCAATTTTCCAGCGATTGAACAGGTCATCTTGGAGACTAGCAGTGTGCCAGTAGATCCATTTTAAAGAGGCAGCCAGAAAGAATTTCTCGCCACATGTTGTGCCATATTTTCATTATATTAATAATTTGTAGCAAGGAGTAATTAAATAAATTATATGAATTTACACTGTGTTTTATTTATTAAATTTAAATTATTTTACAAGTAAGAAAGCGAATCAAGAAAACGCTAGCTACTATTATAATAGTAAAAGCCTAATTTTCCTAAAGTGAATCCTCTTTCTGTTTCTTTGCTAATTCTAATTCTAATAATTGATTTTGCAAATCATAGTAGCGTTTTCTTGATTCACTTTCAGCTATAACGGCTTGTAAGTGTTTATTTATTTATTTATCATTAACAACACAATCCAAATTCTCCAAGACCTTAGACTGTGTTCTTTTTTCATTTTGGCTTGGCTCCTACTAATTCGCATACTTACGTAAGAAAATAATTCTTGAACTAGCAAATAGCCATTATTTCATTACCTACCATAGCATGTTGATTTTTGCGGGTCAAAAATAAACTACCATAAAGTAACTTTTTTTCGAGGTAGCCTCGCGCCAATCTCAGATCGGAGCTTAAGCGACAAAAATCCTCCACTTAGATTAAGGCTAGTTAGGGTGGACTTTATTCGCCGCTTAACTTTAATCCTATATTGAAATACACTTATGTCGTTCTTATCTTCAATCCTGGATCAATTTGAGATAAGGTGACATTGAAATACCGGCCCTTATTGCTTAAGTTAAGTCCTACATTTAAGCTAAGTCTCACTTTTGAAAGACAGAAGCGTATTTCAATCCGGATCTTCCTCGCCTCAACTAATCTAGGATAAATCGCAATATTGCAACATAATAAACAGAATAAGTCATTTGTCTATGATTTTTGCTGTCATTGGTTGACATTCATAATAGACTGACATAGACATGACATTTCTGTCCGCCAATTGTTGAAAACAATATTTTTCATTATATATTCAAGCCATAATATGTACAGCTGATTTGATCATTCAAGATATTGTTGCTCGTTGGCCCGAATCAGCACATGACTCAAGAATATTTCAAAATAGTCTGGTGAAAAAGAGATTTGAAATTGTAGAATTCGATGAACTAGAAATCCCATTGAAAGGACATTTGGTGTTCTGAAGAGAAGGTTCCCTATATTAGCACTTGGTATTCGTTTAGCACTTACAAAAGTGCAGCATCTATGTGTAGCTTGTGCTATATTGCAGTAGAAATGAATAATGGTGATCCGCCTGCCAATTTTCCAGCGATTGAACAGGCCATCTTGGAGACTAGCAGTGTGCCAGTAGATCCATTTTAAAGAGGCAGCCAGAATTTCTCGCCACATGTTGTGCCATATTTTCATTATTTTAATAATTTGTAGCAAGGGGTAATTAAATAAATTATATGAATTTACATAGTGTTTTATTTATTAAATACAAGTAAGAAAGCGAATCAAGAAAACGCTAGCTATTATTATAATAGTAAAAGCCTAATTTTCCTAAAGTGAATCCTCTTTCTGTTTCTTTGCTAATTCTAATTCTAATAATTGATTTTGCAAATCATAGTAGCGTTTTCTTGATTCACTTTCAGCTATAAGGGCTTGTAAGTGTTTATTACCCACGTCGGAACGGAGACGGTATGTCGGTATATGCGTTTGGGGTGAGAGGGTGTTTGTGCAAACCAATGTTACCATTTATCTCCAGAACCACTGGTCCGATTTTAATGCGGTTTTCAGTAATCGCTTTAGATTTGATTGGTGCATGTTCTTAGATAGGTGTAGTGGTAACAACTCACCAGGGGGCGCTGCAGTAAACATTTGTTTGTAAAAGCCAATGTTACCGTTTATCTGCAAAACCATTGGTCCGATTTAAATGCTGTTTTCAGTGATCGCTTTGGATTTGATATACGCATGTTCTGAAATAGGTGTTACGGTAACAACTCACCAGGGGGCGCTGCAGTAAATATTTGTTTGCAAACCATTGGTCCGATTTGAATGCCGTTTTCAATTATCGCTTTGGATTTGATTGGTATAATGTTCTTAAATAGGTTTAAAACAAACCATTCTAAGTAGTATGATATCGAGTTACGTGACAACAAAGCCCCAGCAAAGTTGAGCCACCAGCAAAGTTGGGTTGTAATTACTTATTATAATATATCACTATGTATTTAAATAAACTACATGGGTTTTCCAGCGGTGGTGGGGACATTAAAGGGCTGATGAGGAACGAAGTGTTGTGTAATGTAATGTATGGTACCTATATTATGCTCTTTAAAAAGTTTGAAATAAAAAACAAAATAAAAATTTTGAAAAACCCACGACGCGACGGTTAAAAAGTAATTGAAAAAGAATAAAATAATTTAAAATCCCCCGACTGAAATGATTTATGTGACGAGAGATAATTAACGTGAAAAGCTTTTTTAAAAGTTCACTTGATCTCACACAGAGTCGGTCATATTATGAACAACATACTATTCGTTTTCATAGCACTTCCCTACGCTTACCTATTCGGTTCTCGAAGATGTAGATGTCGCAATAACATAGGTATTCAACTCCCTATGAACTTTATAAGAAGAGCAAGAAAATCCGTCGAGGGCTGCCATCAATATTTTAAATTTCAATATAAAACTACAAAACGAATTCATTCAATGACAGCCCCAGACGGATAATCTTGCTCTTCTAATAAAGTTCATAGGGAGTTGAATACCTATGTTATTGCGACATCTACATCTTCGAGAACCGAATAGGTAAGCGTGGGGAAGAGCTATGAAAACGAATAGTATGTTGTTCATAATATGACCGACTCTGTGTGAGATCAAGTGAACTTTTAAAAAAGCTTTTTACTTTAATTATCTCTCGTCACATAAATCATTTCAGTCGGGGGATTTTAAATTATTTTATTCTTTTTCAATTACTTTTTAACCGTCGCGTCGTGGGTTTTTCAAAATTTTTATTTTGTTTTTTTTTTATTTATTTATCATTCACAATCCAAATTCTCCAAGACCTTAAACTGTGTTCTTTTTTCATTTTGGCTTGGCTCCTACTAATTCGCTTACTTACGTAAGAAAATAATTCTTGAACTATCAAATAGCCATTATTTCATTACCTACCATAGCATGTTGATTTTTGCGGGTCAAAAATAAACTACCATAAAGTAACTTTTTTTCGAGGTAGCCTCGCGCCAATCTCAGATCGGAACTTAAGCGACAAAAATCCTCCACTTAGATTAAGGCTAGTTAGGGTGGACTTTATTCGCCGCTTAACTTTAATCCTATATTGAAATACACTTATGTCGTTCTTATCTTCAATCCTGGATCAATTTGAGATAAGGTGGCATTGAAATACCGGCCCTAAAAGTTAAGACTAGACGCCATCTGAAAACGGTCCACATAGCTAATATGGCGGGAATTTCAAACAGTTCAAACGACTTCGAGATTTCAACTTGCTCTGGTCTGAATAAAAATAAGCAAATACTTACAAACTTATTATGTGAAATACCATATGTATCAGTTCCGTAAGGTTTGCTTATTTTTATAGCGACTGGCTAAATATAAGGTTAACTTGATGAATAAGTTTTTGATACTTTTATTTTGTTTAAAGTAATACAACAAAAAGTGTGGATAAATTGACACTCTTTCTTAAAAATACAAATTCACACTGAGGCGAGTTTCTTCAAGCAATCAGGGGGAAAAAGTCGATTAAATCACAAGAAAACTTAAAACACAAACACAATTTAAAGATATCGCAAAACCGCAATCGCGAAAAAATATTTTCATATTGTGAAGTAGACGTTAATTTTTGACATTTCTTTTTATGTCTGTGTTGCTATATTCAAATAACATCGATTCGCTAATTCATTCGATTCTTTAATACGGTCCCTTTAAATGTGTGTTAAATTATTTAAAAATTATGAAGAAGTCATGTAAAGTTTTCGTTTAATGTTATTTCTAATAAAAGCGAAGATTTCTTGAAGAAAAATATGAATAAGTGTAAACTCAAAAAAATACTGCGATGTATTCGAACAATCGATTGAATATTTTTTTTCATGGGCTACACTGGTATCATTCTTGCTCTTTTCCTCTTATTATGTTCTGTCTTCTTCACTCTGTCTCCAGTATGTAGTCTGCACCATCTCCATACATTTTCGACGCCCCCTGAAAGTAACTAAGAAGGATAAATGCTTCTGGTTAGTCCGCGTAGGGTCATCTAAGAATAGGACTTACCCTTCTGGATAAGCTTGTCGAAAATGGCGACTTATCGCAGTTTCCACACCATAATGGCAGAACGCTCTTAGGTTGAAAACTGGGCGGCAGCGGCGCGGGCAGCGACGCGGGGAATCTGGGCCGTGCTCGACGCCAGCGGGCAGCGGAGCGATTTGTGGCGGTTTCATACAAACTCAATACTTTCTATCGTGTCGTGGAAATCCGTCCCGCGTCACTGTCGCTCTCGCTGTCGCTGTCGTCCAGTTTGCAGCCTTAGTGCCTGTTTGGTAAGTGTACCCTATAAACCATGCCGCCAAATATCATTGTCTGGGAGCCAATTCTCACCCATTCGACTCTGAAGACGTCCACGACAAAAAGTATCCGTCTACGTCTTTTTTCTATCAAAAAGTTATTTTATGTATTCTGGCAAAAGCGTATGCGCAAATTGTCTTTTACTTTCTGATCGCCTTTACTGGCTCTCGAGACGAATGGTCTTGACCATTCGACTCTCAAAAGGCGTCCAAAAAGTGGACGTATTCGTTCGTTGTCGCTTGTCTTTGTGTGTGTCATTTTTGCTGTGGTAAATTGGTGCATGCATAAACGTGAACGTAAAACTGAATAATGGATGAGTTTATAGCGGCTTTTGTACAAGACATGTTGGAAGATGGTGAAATCGCTGCAGCTGTCCCACCACGCCGTGCTATGTGTCGGGTGGAGCCATTCGACTTGAGCGACGCCGACTTCGTGAAAAACTTCCATCTCTCAAAAGATCTCGTGAGGAACCTCATCCAAATAGTGGAACCGCTTATTCCTCAGAAGAAAATTGATTTAAAGACAAAAGTGAGTTTTTATAAGTTGTTTGTTTATATAAACATCCCATACGTTAGTTACAATCATCAATTACTAATTATAATTTGCTTGTTTTTCAGGTTTTGTGTACTTTGAACTTTGTGGGCACAGGGTCATATCAAACTCCGGTTGGAAATAATTATATTGTGAATCTTTCTCAACCCTCCATATCAAGGTGCATAGGGGAAATGATTTATGCCCTAAACCATGAAAGTGTGTTTGGCCGATGGGTGCATTTTCCGGAGACATCCATAGAAATGAATGCAATAATGAGAGAGTATGTTTCATTTCATAAGAATTGGATGAAGACACATTGACGTTGACATTGACAGTTGACGAAACGGACGGAAAAAACCGTAGTATTCACAGAGTAAACTTTAATTCCGGTCGCATTGGGATTTCCGTGCGGATTCAAAGTCTACGGAGGTCTAGAATACAGATTTTAGCCACCCATCGCCTTTTTCTATTAGCAAATTGTCTTACATGTTTTCAAAGCGTATAGGGAAATTGTCTATTGAAATGAGAATTGGGACCCTGGTATGATGCAGAGACAGTTCCTTTTTTGGGCCAACGCTGCGTCACGTGTGTCTACGCGCGTACCGTACGTCCGTGTCGTACGCGCGTACGGCACGCGTGACGCAATTTCGCTAGAAAAATGACATAGTGTGCTTGTACAGTCTTGTCAATGGAATACTTAATTTTACAGAAGTGGAATTAAAAGCGGTGCAAATAGACAATTATTCTTTATTCTAGGCGATTTACTGACGGTTGTACGTTTTATGTTCTCAACTGACGATCAAAAAAAGGGGGAATCCGTGAGGTTCCGGCAATTTTATACAATTTCCAAAGGAAGTCAAATTAAGTACTATTTACAACAATAAATATATATAAAACTGTTCCGTTACTGACTGAGTCACTGAGGTACTGAGGAACTGAGGTACTGAGTGACTGAGTGACTGACAGACAACGTACAGCCGTAACTACTGGGCGTAGAGAGCTGAAATTTGGAACATACATTCTTTAGGAGATGTAGGGGTGCACTAAGGAAGGAATTCCCGAAATTCCCACGGGAACGGGAAATAGAGGACTTTTTAGTTTGTATGAAAAATCTTATTCCTTGAGTGCACCGATGTGAAACTTGGTGGAAAGATTTTTCAATGTGTGTCTGGTTGTGTTATGAAAGGAATTCCCGAAATTCCCACGGGAACAGGAAATATATGATGTTTTAGTTTGTATGAAAAAATCCCATCCCTTGAGTGCACGGATGTGATTATTTTATGATTATGGGGACTGAAAACTGCTCGCGTCCGCAAGGTTTAGCCCTCGATGCCTTGTACGGGGTCCCTGGGTGGTGCTAAACGAGCAGTAAAATCTGGTGGTAGGCTTCGGCCGTGGCTTGTCACCACCCACTAGACAAAACCATGCCGCCAAGTAACCTAGTTGCGTTCCGGCATGATGTCTAGTGTAGCCATTGAGGAGGATAGGTCTGAGTTATCGTGCTGCATCGGAGAACAGTTTTCAACTCGTAGGATAATGACTCACCGGGTAACTCGTTTTGGAGGGTAGCGGGATCCGAAGCACGGTGCACCGCTGGCCGACCGCAGGTAGTAGGGGGCCCAAGTAGCATGCCAGCCACATGCGAAAGGCTGCCCCGCCACCTCGCGAAAAATCCCGGGAGGCTCCATCGTTCCGGTTGGCGACCGGTTAGAGAGGACCCGATGGCGACCTCGGGGGGGTTCGGGCGTCCCCGCAGTCTCCAGGCGAGTTCCCCAATGGTGCGTTGTTTCCTACGAGTTGCTTGGTTCCATTTGCAGCGCTTCACTCAACTTCTATTCTCCTCCCTATTCACTCCACTACCAATTCACAATGAAAGGTCCTAAAAAGAGTACGGTTCAACAGCGGTTGCACTTCCTCTCCCTTAAAGTGCACTTCTGTAACATCCGAGGAGTGCACTCCAATCTGAATGATGTCCACCACCATCTTGAGACGGAGAGACCACACCTACTCTTTCTAACGGAGACGCAGATCTGCGATCCGTCAGACTCGGCATACCTTGGTTACCCAGGCTATATCCTGGAGTCTCTTTTCCGCCCGCACGCCGGGGTGTGCATGTATGCCAGTGACGCGATCTGTTATCAGCGTCTCCGTTACTTGGAAGTGCCGGACCTTTCAGTCATGTGGGTTCACATAGATACTGGCCTAGACCAAGTGGTTTACGCCTGTATCTATCGTTCACATAGCGGAGATCGGGAGACAACGACAACGCTTATGGAATACCTTGGCAATACAGCAGATAAGATTCAGCAACGTTTTCCCACGGCGCAGTTGGTGTTTCTGGGGATTTTAATGCTCACCATGGGCAGTGGTTATACCCGTATCAGGACACTGACCATGCTGGCAGAGAGGCCTTTAAGTTTTCGCTGACTTATGGTCTCTCACAGCTTGTTAACGAGCCTACGCGCATCCCCGACGTTGCTGGCCACACTGCGTATTGCTTGGACCTTCTGCTGACAACCGATCCTGACAGATACTCGGTGTCCGTCACTGCACCTTTAGGGACATCTGATCACTGTATGGTGAAATCTGTATCGCTGTACTCGCCACCTGACACCCGCCCAAAAGGCTCCAGGCGAGTATGGCGTTACAAGTCAGCAGATTGGGATGAAATGCGACATTTCTTCGCATCTTATCCATGGCGGCAAACTTGTTTTACATCAACCGATCCATCGTGCTGCGCTGATGCTGTCTCAAGTGTGATAGTTCAAGCAATGGAGTACTTCATTCCCCACGCTGATCTATCCCTTGAAACCAAAGCTCGCCCATGGTTTAATACTGCTTGCCTAGCCGCTGAAAAGCGAAAGCGGGAAGCATACAAAGCCTGGGCAAATGCTCGCAGAAGCAAAGCCCTGGATTCGCATGAACTTAAGAAAAGATACAATGATGCCGCCAAGTCCTGCAAAAAGGTAATCAAAAGAGCTCGTTTTGCCCACATAGGCCGTATCGGAGACAGAATAGCAGCATACCCATCGGGCAGTGAAGCTTTCTGGTCCCTTGCCAAGTCGGTCGAAACGAACTTTTGTCGCCCGTCGCTGCCACCACTGAGGAAACCCGATGGTTCTCTGGCCCATACTTCTAAGGAGAAAGCAGATTTATTTGCTAGTATCTTCGCAGAAAATTCTCGTCTAGATTGCCAAGGAAAAATCCCACCCCAATTACCTCAGTTCGGACCTACAATGGGTACCGTTCACATTCGCCAAAAGGAGGTTCTTAAATGCTTGCTGCACCTAGACGAGAACAAAGCTAGTGGTCCAGACGGTATTCCTGCAGTGGTCCTAAAACGCTGCGCAGCTGAGTTGTCTCCCGTTTTGACGCGTCTTTATCGACTTTCATTGGAATCCGGTAAGGTTCCCAAATCCTGGAAGCTTGCTAACGTACAACCAGTACCAAAGAAGGGAAGCCGTGCCGATCCTGTCAACTACCGACCAATTTCAATCACTTCCATACTTTGCAAAGTCATGGAACGTGTATTGAACAATCGACTCCTGGCATACCTCGAGACCAACGAGCTCCTAAGCGATAGCCAATATGGTTTCCGCAACGGGCGCTCGACCGGCGATCTTCTCGTGTATGCCACTCACTTATGGTTCGAGGCCTTGGAGGGTCATGGTGAAGCAATAGCTGTATCCTTAGACATTTCCAAGGCCTTTGACAGGGTCTGGCATGATGGTCTCTTAAGTAAGCTTCCAGCTTATGGCATACCGATTGGGCTCTGCGACTGGATATCTGATTTTCTGAGGGAACGGTCAATTCGAGTAGTCTTTGATGGCTTCTCCTCCGACCAAATGGCAATTAATGCCGGGGTACCTCAGGGATCTGTTCTCTCTGCAACATTATTCTTGCTGCACATTAATGACCTTTTGACACCGGGCATTATTAGTTATGCTGATGACAGCACTGTTGTAGAAAGATACGTATCCAATGCGCGAGCGAGCCCCCGTGAAATCCAAAGTTTAAGAAAGTCAATGATTGAGCGCGTTGATTTGACCTTACGGAAAGTATCCGATTGGGGTGAGTCGAATTTGGTCAAATTCAACGCGTCCAAAACTCAGGCGTGTCTATTCTCCGCAAAAAAGAGCACCTTCACATTAACGCCCACTTTCCAAAATGTATCTGTCCCCATCACTGACCATCTAGGGCTTTTAGGCGTAACTATAACATCTAGTTTAAACTTCGGTCAACAAATTGTGTCCATGGCTCAAGTAGCTTCGAAAAAGTTGGGAATCATCTCGAAGGTACGGCGGTACTTCAGCCCTGCACAGCTTCTTAACTTATATACAGCTCAAGTGCGATCATGCATGGAGTACTGCAGTCATCTTTGGGATGGTTCAGCCAAATATCAACTAGAAGCGCTGGACTCCGTTGACCGAAGAGCCCGTAAATTAATTAACAACGTCGACCTTACGACCAAAAAACTACAGACCCTAGAGCATCGTCGTAAGGTTGCCTGTTTAACCGTGTACTACAGGATACATTTTGGTGAGTGCGCGAGTGCTCTGTTTGAGCAAATTGAACCCTCTCCCTTTTACCATCGGACTACTAGACGCAGACAGAACTTCCATCCGTGTGTGGTTGATATTCCGAAAAGTCGAACTAAGCGCTTTGACAGTTCCTTTTTGATACGGGTCGCCAAGGTTTGGAATGAACTGCCTGCGTCTATTTTCCCTGACCAGTATAGTCCTAGTACTTTTAAGCGTCGAGTGAATAGGTTTCTCGTGGATGGACGTGTACCACCTTAGTCTTCATGTTCACTTAACATCAGGTGTCATGGAAGACAAACGTCCCATCCATATTTTATAAAAAAAAAAAAAAGGTTCCTCAATAAGTGTATGTTTGTATTATGGAAGGAATTCCCGAAATTCCCACGGGAAGGGGTTGGACTTTGTTGTTTGTATGAAAAAAATTATTCCTTGAGTGTACGGATGTGATACTTGGCATGAAGGTTCTTCAAAGAGTGACTGGTTGTGCTACGAAAAAAATTCCCAAAATTCCCACGGGACGGGAAATATATGATTTTTGGTTTGTATGAAAAAAACTTATTCCTTGAGTGCATGGGTGTGATACTTGATATAAAGGTATTTTCAGTGGGTGTCTGGCTGTATAGTTTCTGAAAAGGTTTCCACGAGAAGGGTAGTTAAGCGCATACGAAGTTGCGGGATAAAGCTAGTTTGTTATAATTTAAAAGACCATACCAATGACTTTTATGGTCTATCTTGACTATGCTTAATCTATCTTATCCAATGATTACTAATAATCAAATATTAAAGTATTCGAATGGTATGAAATAAATTAGTAGTCGGTTGGCACATTGTTATGTTGGTAACATTAACCTCTTACTATTTGGCTCAACTTCGATTTAAATCTAAAAACGATGTACCCGCGTGTAGTGCACGCGACAGCTAGCCCGTACGCGCGTAGCTACGTCCGTAGCAGTTTTGTATGAATGAGCGCGTAGACACGCGTGACGCAGCGTAGCTCATTTTCGTCTAGCTACAACAGATGGGTTACTTACTTCTCATTACTGCTCAAGTTTCTACCCTGTCAACCCACCTATATGTCGGAGAAAAGACAGAAAATAATGGAAGTGGGATTTAGAAAGTATAAAATAAAACTAAAAACTTATCATGAACATTTAATTTAGTACCATAAATTTTACGTTGTTCACATTCCAATAACATATTTATACAATTTTAAATTATTAAGTATTTAATTTTCTTAAATCAAATTTATACATTGATATACATTTATAACCTATTTATACACAAGCATATATTTTTGGGTGCGATCAATAACATTAGAAATATTAACATATTTATCGATCACAACCAAAATTATTGATAAGTACATTCATGTTATTCAAATACTGTTTTTAGCAAATATTTAAGTAAGTACTTCTACATCTAATTTTTTTCAAAATATACAAAAAAACACCTACTGCATAACACAAATTGATATGCATTTAAGAATCTGCTTTAATTAATTACATTATTAAATATAATATATTATTTTCTGATAAACATCTATACAAAGGTGCTTATTTAATAAACAGAATCAACTGTGCACGTCTTTGAGCGAAGTAAAGAAGTGACAGTTATTAATACAGATTAAAAAAGTGTAGTGAAAAAAAAAACAATTATGAAGTGTAGGCTGTATGGTCTAAGAACCTTGCCTGCCTTTTCTGGACTAATAAAATATATCAGTTAGTACACAAATAAGGGCGGGAAAATGTTAAGGTAGGCATCTTAATCTAGAAATTAACTAAAAGACAATAACAATTGAATAGAATCTAAACTCAATGTATAATTTGTATTTATATAAATCATATATTATAATTTATCGCTTTGGAATATCATAGCCAAAATTAAGGTCGCTGAAGTATAATTTTATACAAGGTTTATATAAAAAGTCTATTTATATATTTAGAAGCCTAAATATATAATAGTTGACAGCACTCCTAATTACCTATTTGACGTAATTAGGCGCGTGAAATTCATGCATTGTAAAGGAATGTTGCCAGAAAAAATAAAATTATTTTCACATATTCTTACACTGACTCACCGCTAAATATGAAATTATTTTAAGGTAATTTAACATGAATTGTATGCATATTTTAAATGTTTCAAATGATTACCGTTTTTAAAATCACGGAAGATGCATTTTCAGTTTCTGGACCACTTACGATTATAAACAAGTAATTATGTAGTACCTAAGTATTTTTCGTAAGGGTCAATCTTGATTTTTTTATCATAACTTTTTCTAAATACTGATATTTTCAATTAACATAATTGCATTGAATATTTAAATTTACGCTAAATATTATCCGTCTATATCTGTCAAAATATCCTACGAACAATTTGAATTCAAGGGGTTGGAAAAACAAAAACCTATCATGAGCACTCATAAAATAATATCAATAACAAATAACACAGGCAAACAACAATTATCTCCAAATTTATATGTAGGTATAGTCTGAGCCAAGTAACACTTGATAGAAGTTCATTGACACGACGTTTCACAACAAACATTTACGTAGTAAATCGCACGTAAAAAGTCCACAATTTGCGTTGATATTTCTTTTGATTACGGCGTAATTTCAACATCTTTCACCGAATTTTTCGTTCAATGCACTTCTATCCAGCATCACTCATCTCAAAAGGCACCAAGTTACATAGAAAAGAACGCTTCTACCTTGTCTGCTGATTCCTTTACCTAAAGATAACATTATTGAGTTCGTCATGTCTGGCGTGGGTCGTGTCTCTTGTGTGTCGGCGGAAGGGGTTCCAGGAGGGCGGGCGGCGCGGGGAGGCGCGCGCCGCGGCCGTGGAGCCGCTGGAGCTGGACGCGCGCGACACCGACTCCATCGTGGACAGCGCCAGCTGCGGCGTGCGCGGGGACGACTGCTGCAAGTTCACGTGGATGTCAGGCAACTAATTATTTATATCGTAGATATTTATACAACGTGTAACAAAATGGAGAGATAAAACTTGAGGGTTAGCTTCTATACCATACGTAGAATATAAAGAATTAGCATGATCAGTGCTGGTAGAGATTTTCATACAGATTTATTTAATTATTTTACAACAAAATATTTTGACAACCCTAGTCAACCTAATAAGCTAAAACAAGACTTGTGCCGCAGTCAGTGACCTTATGACCTTTCCCGCACCTGCTGAACTTTGTAGTATCTGTCTTAGTTACTGTCTTAGTTATCACTATATTTTTACGCCATCTGTTATCGAATAGATTCCATCAATACTTAACAGCTGTTTTTAGAGTTAACACTTAGATATTTTGATGTAAACTTTGAACTTGTTTTTCAGCCGAACCGTAAGGGTAAAAAATTTATATAACTGTTACTTATAAACTACATCACCAAACATACAATCCCCTTAAGTATTATCTCTTCATAATGTTACACGTTGTATACACTTGAAATAGTCAATTGGAAAGTCGATCTGTTGAGAATAAGTGGCAAGAAACTCAAAGTTTTTAATTAGCTCTCTTACATTCTTGACTAGGGCTTTATAATTCCTTTACGCCCGTGATAAGCGTATCGTAATAGGCGGTGATCTGAACGAACCTGCAAAGTCGTAGGAGCTTTTGAAGATTCGCCAGGCTAGCAACTAGGGAATGCAATCTCGACTCGAGATTGACAAATCGAGCTCTCGCGCCATAATTATTAAGTCGAGATTGGCCCATTCGAGATCTCGATCGCAACCGAGTCGAGATCTCGCGGGATTTCGATATTATCGATATCACAAAAAAATATGTAACTTACACAAAAATTTATATTCTCTGTATAAGAATCATGGACAAATAAGATAAATAAAACTAAAATGTCATTGATGTGATGTTTTGTAAATAAAACTAATATTTTACTTTTAAATCACTATTAAATCCTTTATGTAATATAATCTGAACAAAACGAAATATACCTAATCTGAAGAATTTTGACAATAAAAAAACATTAATAATCATGAAAATAACTTCTTAAGTAGCACACCATCTTCAAAGTTTCATCTGCTAACCGACACCTGATATCGGTAGCTAATGAAACCACAAATGAAACCGTGTGACAGTCGCAGTCGCAAAATCTCGATAATCTCGATCAATGTTGTCGAAATCTCGATCGATATCATATATATCGAGATTACAGATTGTCGAGATTGAATATCGAAAAAAAGGTCGAGATCTCGTGAGATCGAGATTGCATTCCCTACTAGCAACCAACCACCCTTCATATAAAATGTATTTGGTAAGAATAATGTTTTATGAAGAGCTAGTGTGTGGTATCACCGACATCTGCACTTACCATTGGTCAGATATAAAAATCTAAGTCATTCTAAAGCTGACATTGAATTTACTGTCTAGAAATAAGCGACAGTGCAAAAGATATTTTACGTTATTATGATATTATTAGTCAAGTTTCCAAGCTTTGTGAGAAACCTGAATTTTATGATGCCTATCATCATTCCGACACCTTGTACTTCAAACGTTTTCGTAACTCATTGGTGACCATGTGGCTGACGGGGTTCACCATGCAGACTTGGTTACCGACTTTGCTTGCAGTGTCACGTGCCGTGCTTGCGGGATAATTGACCTTCGTGGTAGCAGCGTGAGGGCGGTGCATGAGGCGGGGCACTGACCTGCGGGGCACTGACCTGCGGGGCACTGACCCGCGAGGCACTGACCTGCGGGGCACTGACCTGCGGGGCACTGACCTGCGCGGCGGGCTGCGGCGTGGCGAGGCGCAGCGTGAGGGCGCTGCGCGCGCGCGTCATGAGGCGCACCACCTCGTCGTGCGAGCTCCACTTCACGTCGCGGTCGCCGACGGAAATTATGAAGTCGCCTTCGCGCATGCCACCGATCTAGGGAAACAATCGATACAACAAGGTTAAATAACGTCAGCTGATCGTGACTACGGAGTCTGTGAACAATACGCGATAAATCTAGTAACAAAATGTTTTATTTAAGATTATGAACCATGAAAACTCAAGACGCTATAAAATAATGTTGGTGAAATCACCAGCCTACGAAAAGGATACGCGTTCCAAATTGATAATTGATAGTCGACGTCTGATGTGGATAAGAAAAAACAACAAGCCAGCAAAAGCACTCTGTAATATCAGTAATTGAATCTAAATAAGGCCAAAAATTCGTTGAAAAAATAATAATAATTAGATAATAATTTACATTATCATGTATATTCTTTTTACAATCATTTTACATTATATATGTATATTCTTATTTAGTTTATTTATATTTAAAATTAGGTATGCCTTAATCCCAACTATCTTTTTAAAAGTTCTTTGACCCTGGTTGTCTGGCAGAAATCGCTTGTTAGCGATAAGACCGCCAATTGTGTTACTGTTGAATAATTTTATTTCCTGTTGTACATATATGTTTTTTCTTTTGTAAATATGCAATAAAGTGTATATAAAATTAATAAATAAATATATAAATTAATAATTACTTATAGATAAAAAAATATTGTGTTGTGCAAAGATTAATAATATGGTACAGAGGTGAATATTGACTTTCTAGTTATCTACGATTATAAAAATATTACACAGATGAATCGTGTCTGAATATTTTAGCACCTTAGTAATTTGTAATTTAAGACTCGGATGTCATTGTCCTCCTCGAAAGAGCAATGGGTCTGGGTCTTGATCTTGCAATGGGCTCATAAAACATAAATTTAAATGATGATGAAATAATACTTACATCCGCCAACGAATTGGGTTCAACAGAAGCGATGACAACCGGCGCATCACCCCTAACAGAGAACCCGAATCCTTCATCATCAGTCTTCAAATTGGACACGTTATACTCGCTTGCTACTCTTCTAATCGGTTCTTTTCTCCTCTCCTTTCCACTCTTACTCAACTTGACATACTCCATCACATCATTATACCGATAATCGCTCGCTTTAGAATACGAATCATTTTTTCGATAGTCATAATCGATGACTTTCGGATGGTAGTCGTAATTGTTGTTAAAGCTGCTTATATAGACGCCATTTTGTTTGGTGACGTCGTACTTTTCGTTGTTGCGGACAATTTGGTTGTAGTAAGCGCTGTTGTCTTCTGACCGGTCTCTCTTGTCTCTGTCTGATTGTCTTCTGCTTGGTAGTTCGGGAGAGAGGTCGTCGTGGTCGGGTCGCCGGCGCGCGCGGCGCTCCGCGTGTTTCTGCAGCTGCACCAGCCGCGGCGCGCTCCAGTGACGTTTGGCGGAGAACACGGCGATGGGGCCGAGGGACTTGAAGAGGTCTTCCACTCGGTGCTGGGAGAAGTCTGGTGGAGTTAGCTGCAGTTCGAATTTTGAAGATGCTGTGGATAATAATAGTTATAATTAGTTTATGGCTGACCTATTCTAAAAATAAAATGATAATAATATAAAATTGTAGTAGGTATTTTAATAAGTTCTATTGGATCTGTATTACAGTTTTTAAAGAATCCGCTTAATGTTAGATTTACATATAGGTACCTAGAGCATTAAAACTTGTTACTGTAGAAGTAAAATCGACTTGATAACTGTTTCATATTTTAACTCCTTTAGTCGTTTAAAATTAAACTTCTAATATATTTTTTTAATCAAAATATTTTTTTTTCTAAACTTCATGATATTTTTATAATATATTAATTTCATTATTCACTTAAACCGCATCATTATTTTTTTTCTTCCCTAAAGTGTCTTATTGTACTTTTTAATTCAATATTACAATATCAAATACGCCAAAATTTACAAAATGCTGGCTTACTTATTGTAGTTATAAAATTGAAGAAGTTATTTTTAGAAAGAAAAACAGTTTAACTCTCAATAAATCCCTTTTTAAGAGTAAAGAAGCAAGTTGCCTCTGCAATGCTTACATATTGCCATACTTTGAAAAATATAGTTTAGAACATAATTTAGTTATTTTTTTAAATTTAAATATTAATTACGATTTCAAAAGAATTGTCTCTTTAGAAAGTTTGTATGAAAAAGGAAGCAAGATAAGCAGATTTTTTACAAACCTTTCAAAATACGAGCATTTCTAGATACGAGTAGGTACCTAATAAAGAAAGTAGTGGAGACGAGGATTACGAGGAGAACAGTTGTGATATTATTTTCATGTTACCTACTCTATTTTTAATACTCATATTTTCTTGCTCTATATTTAGGTACATCTTCAACCCTGTGTTTTTGTACCACTAACGTTTTTCACAAAAAAATTAAGCGATTTGCTTTTCTGTAGTATAAGTTTCTTTTCTGTAGTGAATATAATAAAATAATATCATTTTCAACACACTTGCTCGTAAAGTGAGCCTTATTCTATTGAATTTAGAACTATAAACTGGGCTATAAGTCACGCGTGCATAATATATTATACCCTAGTGCATAATATAATGAATCCTACAAGGTTGAATTGTACCTTAGTGCAAATTACATGCGAGTAAACAGAGCATATTTTATTGATCCGGGTTATACATTAAATGTATGAGCGCGCGCGTCCAGGCGGCGCGCGTGCAGCAGCGGCGGCACAGCGCCTCCAAGCAACAATAGCGTGTGTACGTGTAATGGGACAGGGCTACTGACGCGCAGCAGCTAACAGCTGCTTCAAATAAATTTTATGACCACGTAGGTATGTCTGTCTTTTACGCACAAGTGTGTTGAAAAACGTCGTACGTAACTCGTGAGCGTTGCTAATTACAGTCGAGGCCGCTTAATAATGAGCCGAATCAACTTAGCTCACCTGTTACATAATATACTATTTCCAAACATGAAAAAATTTAAAGTTTATACATTCATATTTTTCCCTTAGAAGAGAGAAATTATACTGAATGGTAACTTTTATTTCACCTTCACGCCCCTCTGACGTCATCATCCAACCGCCAAATAAGTCTTGTCGGACTGTACTATGTAAGCGATTTGGATGTGGCATGACATTGGCTCTCACAATTAGCTGTCTTGTGTTTTTTTTCAAATTGGTACTGTACCTACCTATTTGTATTATAACCGAAAAGGAGTGCCAAGAGTTTTTTTCCGCCGGCATTTTTTGTCTCTTGGTCTACTGTAATATCTTATTCAACAACTATCAACAACTACTGTAATATCTTATTCAACAACAATAAAATCCAAACTTACCCATATCTTTACACCCATACATACAGACACACGTACACACACACACACTCACACACACACACACTCATTCTGACTCAATAATTCTTATTAAATAGGAAGTTACTTAGCAACTTACGTTATTATTATTATTTTATTTTTTAACAAATTGTATCAAACCATGTACTTAATTCAAGTTTAGATAATTTGTATTTCTCCGTACTTTCGTCTCTCTTTTTTTTTAGAACTAATTACTTAATTAAAAACAAAATCTGTATAAACTCTTTACGATAAAATATATTAGGCTCTCAAGTTTTAATAATAAAATGTAAATCCGTCATTAGACGTAAGCTCGTATCTCTTATGTGAACTATCTAACTATACTTAAGGTCTGTGGATTTTGTTATTGGTAATAAATAAATAAACTAGTTAAAGCCGAAGTATATGATGACGTCAATAAGTAAATTGTAAAATTCCTACTATAAATAAAACTTTTTTTGAATTTTACAGACAACTGTGTTCTGTGATTGCAGTGCAGTCATTGAGTTATTATATTATTACTTTATAGTAACTCAATGAGTTTATCTACTCTCATATCATAATATTCAAAATATAAAACTCAGAACGAATTTATATTGACATACCTAGTTTTCATTTTTTTATCTGTGTCCTTTGAGCGCCGCGCTACGTTACATTTTGTGGCCGCGCAGCGCGTTTTGGCGCATGCGCGATAATGGCGGGAATAAATATCTTCAGTGTTTGAGATTAGATAAAGTAGTGTATGAACTGCACATAACTAGGTATTATGTGACAGTTTCATAAACTACTATTAGTGTATTATGTTGTGGGTAATAATGACTCACGCTGCACGTCGGGCGCGTCGAGCGGCGCGGTGAAGGCGGGCGCGTCCCGCAGCGCGAGCTGCGCGCGCGCCGCCCGCTCCGCCGCCGCGCGCACCGCGCCCGACACCGCCTCCTTGTTGCGCAGCTCGCTGCGGGACATTCACACATTTGTTTCAAAGATATAACAACCAATTTATTAATGTTTATTGTTTAATGTTCTCCTAACTTTATTCTGCTCATAAATATGGATGCCCACGATACAGGTTCTTCCTAGTGTGGGATCCACAGTCCATGCATTCTGTATTGTTACAAAAAATTAGTTATGTATAAATTGGTTAAGTCTGCTATTAACAATTATGATATAATTTATGACTCAAAGTATTATTCTCATTTTTTTAGTCGTTAGGTCTAAATGTAACAATTTAAAGTTTAAATAAAGAATTTGAATTTGAATTTAAAAAAAATTATGTAGTTATGTTTAAGATTTTTTGTTTTTCATTATTTTAATATTAATGTATCCTCAATTTAAAAAATGGGTCTGTCATATATTTGTTTTATAATAAATAGAAGCGAAGCTTAGCTATTCAACGCAAAGGATTTGGCAGAATAAACAGCGTTGTTGCTGAACTTGTTCCAGCATCAACATCAAGCTGAGCCAAATCCTTTTTGCTCGCACTATCCTTAAATTTATTATTTTATCTTGTACTAGCTTTATCCCGCAACTTCGTATGCGCTTAACTACCCTTCTCGTGGAAATTTCAGAAACTGTACAACCAGACACCCACTGAAAGAACCTTTATACCAAGTATCACACCCATGCACTCAAGGAATAAGTTTTTTTTCATACAAACTAAAATTCATATATTTCCCGTGCCCGTGGGAATTTTGGGAATTTTTTTCGTAGCACAACCAGTCACTCTTTGAAGAACCTTCATGCCAAGTATCACATCCGTACACTCGATTTTTCATACAAACTAAAAAGTCCAACCCCTCTCCGTGGGAATTTCGGGAATTCCTTCCAAAATACAAACAGACACTTATTGAGGAACCTTTATATCAAGTATCACATCCGTGCACTCAAGGGATGGGATTTTTTCATACAAACTAAAACATCATATATTTCCCGTTCCCGTGGGAATTTTGGGAATTCCTTTCATGACACAACCAGACACACATTGAAAAACCTTTAAACCAAGTTTCACATCGGTGCACTCAAGGAATTAGATTTTTCATACAAACTAAAAAGTCCTATATTTCCCGTTCCCGTGGGAATTTCGGGAATTCCTTCTTTAGTGCACCCCTACATCCCCTAAAGAATGTATTTTTCAAATTTCAGCTCTCTACGCCCAGTAGTTACGGCTGTACGTTGTCTGTCAGTCATTCAGTACCTCAGTCACTCAGTAAGTAAAGGAACAGTTTTATATATATTGATTAGTTCTAAGTCCTTTTTTTGTGAGCAAATAAATTGATTTATTATATTATTATTAAACAAATAAGTTTTTCTGACTACTAAGAGCACACTCTAAAAAGTACGAAACAAGTAAATAGTCTGAAATATTTAAGTATGTATTTTTATACGTCATACTGATATTAAGTTTTGTGCACTGATAACTAATTTAGAAATTATGAGAAAACAAATGAACATCCATAATATACAGCGCTACTGGTTCCCCTATCCCAAAACTAACAGTTTTCGAAATAATCGACTTTTATTTTTTTTATAAAATTAAGTGTCATATTTTGTAATTGGTGCACTTTTTTATTATTATTATTTATTTCTTAGGTACAGAAGGCAAGCACATAAAGCGTTACAAATCTGTCATAAAATTTTACATGAATCTGTAATTTATAAAAAAAAGTTTTAAGTTTTTTTTTACAGTTTACTTTTTTTTAATAGGTAGTATCTAAAAATGCTATTATGGGAGACGTTCGGCAAATGTGCTTAAAAACATCTACGTTTTATTAGCTACCCAACGAGGTACCTATAACAATATGGAAAGTAGGGTCAAATTATGTGTCTATTTACATGTCTATCCACACGTTCACACTAAATCATCGTTGGGGCTTTTCTTTATTTTACTTTCCTGGATAAAGAATAGATTAGGCTTAATAAGCGAAATTTTTTTACGTCCTCTATCGCTTATGAAACTGAGATTTTTCCAATGAATTTAAATAGAAGCCTAGATTGTTATAATTTGGTGAGTAGCTGACAAAACGTAGATGTTTTTAAGCACATCTGCCGAATATCTCCCAAAATAAAAGAAAAGTAAACTGTAAAAAAAAAATACTGATTATTTGAACTTTTGTAATCTTACGTAGAATTTTTATTAATTAGATCATAGAACATCTTTATTGCATATGCAGTCTGCAACAGAATTATGTATACCACCCAGTCTTCCGAACACATACAATATGGCATATTGTATGACATATTGAGACTGGGTGGAATACATAATTCTGTTGCAGACTGTACCTAACAAATAAATAATAATAATAATAAAGCGCACCAATTACAAAATATGACATTTAGTGGCAATAAATCGGCAATTTTTATAAAAAAAATAAAAGTCGATTAAGGTCGTTAAGGTGTTTCATTCATAGTGAAGTCGGGAAAAAACGGGAACTACACGCCCTCAACGGATCTACTTCGACCAGTAACTCATACATACAGATCTAAACCATAACCCTCATTTTTACTTAGCCATAGTCGGGTAAATTTATTGCATACTGTAGAAACAAGTTGATCATTCCCACTATCAAGAAAAGGGATGGAAGGCCGCGGAGCACGGCCTAACAGTTGTCAAATAAGTTTTATAAAATTCTGGAAATCCTTCTACGGACCCACTGCCAACATAACTTCCTTACCGACACATTCGCTGCAGTCTCAACGCTTCCTCATACAACGCCAGAGCCTCACTGAGATGCGCGCGACCCAGCGACGTCTGTTCCGATTCCTCATCTAATTTGAAGGCTGGAGTTGTTGGTGACCCTGAAATGTTGGTAATGATGATAGTCAGAATAAGTTGGCAAATAAAAATAGCTAAATTAGGTAAGGTTAGGTTAATTAGGCTCCCGCGATTCGGCTTTTATAACCAAGGTGTTGGAAAGGCCCATGGGAAGGTTGGGCTGTCCTTAATTATTCGTAAAATTTCTTCTGTGAGGGTGCTTGTCACAACAATTACGTCATCAAATTTGTAACATAATTTTATTAAGGATAATATAAGATATATAAGATAAGATATGTAAATATGTTGTAATAATAATCTTCCATGCTGGACTAGGAGCGAAAGAAAAACAGAATGTGCCAGTTGCTTCCCTTCCCGGGCATACTGTAAAAATCAGTTAAGGTACAGAGGTTTTATTGACGTTTTTGCGGGCGACAGGCTGACCGCTTGTCACTGCAATAGTCTCTCTCCATCAAAATAATACCGAACGTGACATTAGACGGTTTTATAGCCTCTGGTGTTCTGCCTACCCCATAATGCTTGCATACAAGCATGAAGTTATGTAAGTAAGTAAGTAACGTTTATTTTTCCAAAAGTAGTTACAAAGTTGAACAGGTTTTACATAGTTATAGGAATTAAGATTATGTACATTATATATATATATTCTTTTTTTTTATACAACAGACCCCGAACTAGGAACTTGTCCTGTATCTCGCGAGTCTATAACTATGATTACTTACTTACAAAATTAATATAAAATTTTCAACTGAGGAGCTAATAAAGTTGAAAGAAACTCTTGAGTGTGAGTGTTTGTGTGTATGTGTATCTGTGAGTGTGTGTGTTGAAAGTTCCCAGTTTTTGCGCAGGTATGTTTTTGTGTGCTTGAAGGGCATTATGTAGTAGCTGTTGGAAATTTTATGTTAGATATGAAATGGCGAATGCTCAATTCCGAATCTGTGACCAAACTCTCTGTAGACAGGTAAGAAAGATGGAGCAACAGATTGACTACTAGAGTTTTGGCCTCTTTTATGCTGCATTCACTTATGTGGCACAGTTGATGCATGCGATTGTATACAAATGGGTGAGTGAACCTGGGTAAACGACATGCAAATGCAATGTTTACGCATTGTTGGGAAACAGCGAAAACTCTATTTTTTAATAAATTCGTGTAAATCTCAGAGTTTAAGATTTTACGGTGATAATAAAGTGTTACACGAAGAATGAATAGTTTACGCACGCTTAGGAATTTGGTTTCTCGGTACAGCTGATCTGTGGGATAGTAATAATGCTTCTTATATGCAACTTTAATTACTGATCTCTGAGCTCTCTCCAGTCGCAGCATGTATGTAACTATGTAGTAATAATAAACCAATGGTTGAAGTTGTGGTCGAACATAGCCGGTAGCTAGTATACAAATAGTGTGTGTGTCTGCGGAGTCTCACCGTGTTCGCTGGCGGCGTAGAGGTCGCGCAGGCGCTCCGCCGACACGCCGCCGCCCAGCAGCCCCGTCGCGCAGTACTGGTGCGACAACGCTGCAAACAATACATTACTCTTACTTGGCTTTTGCCCGTTAGTGCAGTCAAAACCAGCCTTTCTTGGCTGAGAATTTCGAACTTTCGGAATATATAAAATACCCAATCATACTCACAGCATGACCCCAAACTAAGCATAGCTTGTGTTATGGGATACCATGTAGCGAACTAGGGGGAACCTAGAATTACATACATACATACATAACCTCACGCCTGTCTCCCTTTGGGGTAGGCAGAGACAAGGGAACACCAATTGCTTCGATCCATACATACCTCTTTCGCTTCCTCCACGTTCATTAATCTTTTCATACATGATCGCCGGTTACGGGTACTTTTAAATAGGCCCTTTTTAAGAACGTCGCTTAAAATTTGATCGGCGTACGTTCGCCTAGGGCGGCCCCTTCCGACAGCACCATCCATTCTTGCTCTGTACACCTCTTTCGTAAATCTACTTTCACTCATCCTTTCCAAATGTCCAAACCACCGTAGCATACCCTTTTCAATTTTAGTCACTACATCTTCTTTCAATCCGCATCTCTTTCTTATTTCACTATTGCGCACCCTATCACTCAATTTCACTCCACACATGCTTCTCAACGCTCTCATCTCCACAGCATTAATCTTGCTTTCATGTCTCTTCTGCCACACCCAAGATTCACTTCCATACATAAGCGTTGGCGCCAAAACTCCCTCAAGTACGGCAAGACGAGCCTTATTTGGTATAGTTTTGCTTGCCATTATCGAGTATATGGCGCCATTAATACAATTTCCTACCTAGGAACCTAGAATTTAAATACATAAATAGATATAATCAAAGAATGCAGAGCCTTAAAAAACCGACTTTACGTCAAAACTTTGGCTGAAGTATAAGGTTGTCAAGGTAAACGATCTCCGAATTCATACTATTCTCATTTCGATGAAACTTATAATAAATCAATTCTGAGGCATCCTTTACCATATGAAATAAGAATCATCAAATTCGGTTCACCCAATCAAAAGTTACTAAGTAACAAATAAAAAAAACAGCCTATACCTCCTCGTCACCCAGGGAAGAGACTCATGCCCTGCAGTGGGCTCCTTACAAAGAGTGATGATGATGATGAAAAAGGTAAATATTTAAACAATGCTTAGGTACTGCTGCTGATCCTATACTCTCACCTTTATAAAACTCAGTCTTGACGTGGACGAGGGACACCCACGAATATGGCACGTAGTTGATCACTCCCTCAGATTGCATCTGCAAACAAAACAATATACTTTTGAAAAAAAAAAGAAGTTTAATATTGGATAAGAAGTACCTACTTAGATTTTGGTTTTAATTTACCGATCTGTGTCTTTACAGACAAAATAGAGATATTATTTTGACCAAACCCGTGTTTGACTGCAATCTCACTGGAGCGGCCGGCCACCGATGACTCACACGCAGCGCCCCGCAGAATAACGGGATCGACACTTGGGCTGGCGCGCGACCGCCGCTCGTCTACTCAGTGCCTAAGGTACCTTGTCGTAGAGGTGGCGCTAGTGTTTGCAATAAGGTACCTTGTAGAGGTGGCGGTATATGTGCTGTAGTATAATGTACGCTATATTTATGTACATAAGGTACCTTGTCGTAGAGGTGGCGGTATGTAGTCGCGAGCTGCGCGCTCTCCTGCGCGAGGTCGAGGCACATGTCCGCGTCGGCGCCGCTCGCGCGCGTGTCGAGCGCGCCGGCCTGAAGTTGCAGCTTTTCGAACAGGCACTCGCGCGCTTGCGCCTGGATAAATGAAAAAAAAGAATAGGGTAGTAAGGTACTTCATTGCTTTAAAATGTATTACATTATAAATTATTCAAAGTGACAAACCAACTGTGTGGCACCACATTATGAACACCACACAGCAGAATAAGGCATTACACGATTATACACCACTGTTAAAAATTATCTGATTTTACATGCAAAAAAAGTACATAAACCTGTAGAATGTACCGAAAACAGCTGTACAATAAATTGTGGAAAAGAAAATAATTTTCGGTAATTTTACAGATTTTTAATTATTTTTATGTAATTATACACAAACGTGTATAATGACAGAACAATTTGTATTTTTACACATGAGCTTGGATTAATACAGAAGCAATACATAGAAAATGTGTAAATATACTTCAAAAAGGTATAAAATTGCCGAAATATACGTGAATTTCGCAACGAGAGTTGCCCAAGCTTTTATGTAATTTTCACTAAAAATTTTTAACAATGCGAGCAAGAAGTGTTCGTTTACTAAACTGGGCTTGCTGGGACTCGAACCTCACGCCAAAGGCTAACACTTGATCACAACATAGTTGAGTTTATTTATCCCTAATATATTAAACATAATGCAAGTTCTTTAAGAAACTTAATTTGGGGTAGATAATGTGGTGTGATTATTGAAAATAATAATAATCCTCTCCTGTCTTGATCCCCGACCGAATGTTCAATTTGATGGATCCTTTCCGCCTGAAAAGGTGTGTAACTCTTATTATACGAAATGATTTAGGTATAGCATCACTGTCCAACTTATCGTAAACTCGTAAATCGTATTTTTAACCGACTTCAAAAAAAAGGAGGAGGTTCTCAATTCGGATGTTTATATATTTTTTTTTATGTATGTTCGTTCATAACTCTGTCAAATATAGACGGATTTGCAAAATTATTTTTTTGTTCGAAAGAAGATTATTCCGAAATGGTCCCATATAACTTTATGGCATTCGGTTCACAACTTTTTGAAAAAAACGACAAAAACCAAAAAAATATATTCAATTATTAGTAAACAACATTAGTTGTTTTTTCTATACTTATATTGATGAATTTATATTTGTGGTATTATTAGATTGTATGTAGTTCTTAAAAAAAAAATCAGAGACATCAGCATTATTAGAGAGATCAGTATTGCTGCATCTTCGTTCAAAATTGTGAAATGACTAACTGATGCAGATGTTCCAGGATTTCGATAAGTGGTTGGTTCGTCAATTACTTGCACAATTTCAGTAATGTCTATGTTACTAATAAAATGCGGACGGACGTCACTGTACAAAGCGTTATTAGTGATTAACCAGTTCAAAGCTGTATTTAATCTATTTAAATCAATAATGAACTCTCTGGAACGTTGAACATTTTCTAAGCTTTCCACAACTAAAATTAGTCCAGCCTGATTAGGGCGAAGTGGCAACTGTTCCGCAATTTCAACAACATCTTGAGCAAATAATATTGCTTTTCCTTTGCACCAATACTGACTGAAACGGTTTTGAAGTTTCATTATTTTAAGAAATGGTACTACTCTACACAAAAATCGTTTTTCGATTTCCGTTAAATTAGCTACTTCCTGTGGAATGGCAGCAACAGTCAACTTATTCCAAAATGCTTGAGGTGGCGTTTTACGTTTCTTAATATTATTACAGCAACGAGAACAAGTTATTATTTTACCTTCAGATACCAATTCTGCAGGTAAAATCGAGCTGTAAATCGTTGTCTGCAAATTGACACGTTGTTGTGGATACAAAGCTTTATTGCATACAGTGCATGGTATGTCTGCAAAAATATTGATTGTTTCCCGAAATTGTTCAGCACTTAATATATATCTTGTATTTCTTGCCGCTTCTCGAACTACATTTAATCTTTCGACTCTGGCTTCTGGCGTTTCATTAAGCAACCTCTGACTGGAACGAGCACGTAGGACGCTCAATCATTGTGATCGTTGCTCGTCAGTTTCATTCGCTAAACGAGCATGTATTAAAGAAAGGCGGTGATCGTAGTCTTCTTGGCTCTCATTAGCTAATCGGTTGCGGATTAAAGATAGACGATGATTATAATCTTCTTGACTTTCATTAGCCAAACGAGTGCGAATTAAACTAAGACGATTATTGTAATCCTCTTGATTTTCGTCATTTAATCTACGTAACATATAAGATCTCATTTTTGACAATCTAATTTCGCGCTGGTCAGGCCTCTCTTTTGAAATGCTTAGAGATTTTCTTTCCCTATTAGCTTTTAACCGTTTTCCTTTTGCGGTTCCGGTTTCAGTTTGACGCAGTTTTCTCATACGAGCAGCATCTTTACTAGGTCTACCCATATTTTGTAATACCTACGTATAAAAATTAAAGCACTAAAAATTTAAAAATAAAAAGCTTTTTAACAAAAAAAAAACCGACTTCAAAACTCTTTTAGCACTAAAAAGATTAAAATAATACTAAATCTAATCAATCAAAACTGTAGCCTATATAACCTAACCTATAACAATTTTTTTCAATTTTTGGAGTCGGTGCCAACTGCCAAGCCCTACGCAATAGATCACAATATTACTAATACGAACTACTATACATACACAAAATATAACATGAAACTTAATGCAATCAAAATGAAATATAATGATTATAAGGTACTAGGTAAAAAATTAAGTAAGAGAAAAAAAATAAATAATAAAGAACCAAATGGAGTTATCAGCTAACTTTGCCCAATAACAATCGAATTTGAACGACTTAACTACTATAAATTAACACACACAAACAATATATTACATAAATCTTTTGCTTGGTGGTAGGATCCCTTCTGGGTCCACCTGGCTAGCGACCACCCTTTATATAAAGTCTGCCGCCAAATGTTACCGCTCCGGCGGTAATGTGTTCCGGCAATATTGTATAAAGAGCCAGTTCCTTCCTAAACCCGTGTGCTTTCATCTTCGACCTCGTCGTCACTTACCATCAGGTGAGATTGAGGTCAAACGCGGGTTTAGTCACTTATAAAAAAAAAAATCTAACTAACTGCGTCAAGCTAACGATTATTTATTATAAGGTATTAATTTCGATTATAATGTAAAGAGAATAAAAAAAATTCAGAACATCAACGACCAATTACGAACTTCGACCATTTACCAATTACGAAACCTTACGAACCAAAGACACCATTGAACGACCAAATTCTTCATTAATCACTTATACAACTAATTAAAAACAGTGCTTGCGCGATTTAATATACAACTAACACCATCTAGTGTCGGAAGGTGAAACTAAAGTAAGAGAATTTTAGATATCACACGACGTAAGGACGATTATGATCCATGGAGCCCAAGGCTTACTTAGAAAGTTGAATACTTGGCACCGACTCCAAAAGTTGAAAAAAATTGTTATAGGTTAGGTTATATAGGCTACAGTTTTGATTGATTAGATTTAGTATTATTTTAATCTTTTTAGTGCTAAAAGAGTTTTGAAGTCGGTTTTTTTTTTGTTAAAAAGCTTTTTTATATTCGTTAGTGAAGTAACGCAAACTTAATAGTACAAAAGGCAGCAGATGAAACGTTAAAAATCTGTCCAATTTCCACAACCAATTTTTAACTTAATGTCGAAGGCATAGAGTTCGTATACGCTTGATCTGCTGCCTTCTGTACCTACCTTTTTTAATCAGATACAAATTTCAAATAGTTAAATACATTTATTCATATTAAAATATACTCACGGCGCGTAAAAATTATTTGGCGGGCCATATACGGACCGCAGACCATCAGGTCGACAGCCTGACGGTACAAAATGTATACCCTTTAATCCCTATATCAGTACTGACCGTCATTAGCGCCGCTAGAACCAGCAGCGTATCATGCGCGAGGTCGACAGACGGCGCGTTGGTGAAGTTCTCGTGAATGTAGCGCAGAGTACCCGCCGCGCGCAGCAGGCAGTCCACTGCTGCGTCCAGCCCCGCGCACGTGCCGCGCTCCTGAAATGTAACATTATAATAAGTGACATAAGTATGGTAGTGAATCTTGGGTGTGGCAGAAGGGACATGAAAGCAAAATTAACGACGTGGAGATGAGAGCTTTGAGGAACATGTGTGGAGTGAAATTGAATCATAGGGTGCGCAATAGTGAAATAAGAAAGAGGTGCGGATTGAAAGAAGATGTAGTGACTAAGATGAAAGGGGTATACAACGGTGGTTTGGACATTTGGAAGGGATTAGTGAAAGTAGATTTACGACAGAGGTGTACAGAACAAAAATGGATGGTGTTGTCGGAAGGGGCCGCGCTCTAGGCGAACGTATGCCGATCAAATTGGCGACGTTCTTAAAAAGGGCCGAGATAAAAGTATCCGTAACCGGCGATCATGTATGAAAAGATAATGTGGAGGAAGCTAAAGAGGTATGTCTGGATCGAAACAATTGGTGTTCCCTTGTCTCTGCCTACCCCAAAGGTAGACAGGCGTGAAGTTATGTATGTATGTATGAATAAGAGAATTAATATTCTCAGAAAAGTTTTACAAGCTTATGTGAAGTCTCTGACCCCTAAACTCCATCCTAATGACTTACAACAATTGAAAATGAAAATGAAAACTTTTTATTCGTAGTAGGTAATTTTATACACTTTACGAACGTCAAACGCTGGATGAGGGCGGCGCGGGTCCGGACGACATGACGAATCCTGGGGGAGGCCTCCGTCGAGAAGTGTGCATCTCTCGGCTCATGAAGATAATGATCGCCCATTATCCACCAATGTTTGGTCTACCAATTGAGATATGAATGCACTTTTTGACGGGATAATTCGTAAGTAATATAGTAGTTTAGTTTAGTAATAATGAAGTCATTTTAGAGGTAGTCAGTAATTTTATTTCAAGCTTTTTAGTTCCAAAGGTTTTTTACTGGTGACTAAGCCCGCGTGTGACCTCAATCTCACCTGATGGTAAGTGAAGATGAGGTCGAAGATGACAGCACACAGGATGAGAAAATATCATAAAATGTTGTCGGGACAAATTTCAGTGTCAGTAAGACAGATGGCGACAGATTTTATAAGCAGGGTGGTCGCAAGCAAGTCGGACCCTGACGGGAACTTATCACTAAGCGGGGAACCTTCGGATTAGGTACTCACTTTCAACAAAAAAATATTGAGACATACATATATGAGACTAGAGAACACCAATTGCTTCGATCAAGACATACCTCTTGCGCTTCCTCCACGTTCATTAATCTTTTCATAGATATTAAGACAATATTTCCAATACAGTGATATAGAAGCAGTCAGCAATATCCACTTCAATCATTTTAGTTCAATAGGGTCAGATAAGCTGGATAAGCGCGTCACTAAAAACGAATATTCCGAGTGATAACGTTGACGCCAGGTTGAAGCATTTTCATTTTACTCAAATAACAATAAATTCAAAATCAAGTCAAAAATCAAAATATTTTATTCATCACAAAGCCATCGAATGAACACGTCATTACGACACAATTTTGTACTTCGGCTTTAACAAGGTGTTGATAGTTATTGAGTAAGATATACTAAGTAAGATATATTGAGTCAAAAAAGAAAAAAAAATCCGGCGCGAAAAAACTCTTAGCGCTCTTTTTCAGTCAAACTCAAGTTTATTTAAAAGTTCTGTCAAGTCAAGTTAGTCTGTTAGGTCAAGATAGCTGGCATCGGCATAATCGAGAACGGAGATAAATAGAGAATGTGCCAAAGAAATTTTGGTTGTTATAGGCAAAAGATTGCGCAGGCGTTTAAGGAAGCTATTGATGGCAAACATCTTCCTGCTCACTGCCTCAACTTGAGGTTTATATATACGTATTGACATTCCGATAAATGATTTGCTGCTTTTAGCCAGCCTTAATTTGGGAAACGCTAACTTATGGTCATTCCTAGTCCTTACAGAGTAATTTTATTCATGATTATATTCGACACTCACAATGTGATTGTACGTCACCGTCCGTTACAGAACGCTTAGCGATAGGCCTAGCCAATGCCAAATGCGATTTATCCCAATAATATGAAAGTCAGTTACTACTCATAAACCATTTACAAGTCCAATCGAATTTCCTCATTATTATCATCCTGAGGTCACCCACAGCTAGAAAAAGGCCTGCTCGTCCAGGGTTTACAAGCGATCGCGACTAAATCGTCAGTCCACCTTGCGACCTACCTACGCTGCGTCTCCCGTAAACGATTTTAAACGACTCTTTAACCGAGACTTTTTAACATATTTTAAACAACTCTGCTTAAACGGTTCTATAAGTTGTAAATTAAATAGCGCACCTGTTTCACTCCGATCTGCGTGTAGATTCCGACTATGTTGAAAAGTACGCAAGCCTTCTCAAACGCCACTGTCCTTTGGCATGATGGAACTCCTGAAATTAGAAAATAAAATTTGGTTCACATTCAGGACCAATAACTGAAAGTAAAGCCGAATTCAGATATTTGGTCTTACAAACTATTAGTTAAAATTACGTTGATCTTATGTGAAGCGGAACCCCCACCCTCCTTAACTTATAAGAAATTAATTTGCGCTTAAAACTTGGCTTATTTGCAGAATTAATTCAAGTCTATGATTGATTCTTATTAAATTCAAAACAATATAGTTCGAGCTTATTAAACACACTTCATACTTAAAGCAAGGTTAGGTCTGGCTTCACTAAAGCCGACTACATCAAGGGCCGTATATTGAAAATCAACTATTAATACTAGACTAAAGTAAAGCTACTGTAACACAAGCTCATTTCAAGCACGAAAGAATGCTTCAATTGAGCACTTGCTTCAATTGAGCATGTGTGTCAGACGGTTGATCAAAATTAGCATGCTCATTTCGAGCATTTCGAGCACCCAGGCTTGCGATTTTTGAGCATGCTACCAGCGGCGCGGATGGAAGGGGGCGTGCTTTAAGCGCGGCTAAACAGGTTTGCTTGTTGAGCATGCTAGTGACGATCAGTCGTTCATACTTAAAATTAGCATGCTTATTACTAGTGAATGTTAACTCCTCCTAGGCAAGCTTGTATTGAGCATACTGAATAGCAAGCTTTTAAGCATGCTATAATATATAATAGCATATTGTTTACCGTACATCTAGCTGTATCTAGTGTGATTCTTACTTTATCTTAAAAGCAAAACTTTTATTTCAATGCTGTTCTATTTGTTACAGTTGCCAGTCACTTATTTTCGAGAAACACTATCTAAATGGAGTTCTATTGTTTTATAATTATTATAATTTTCAGCTTCCTAAGGTCTTCTATAAGTTTTAAATTACTTATCGACCTGATAGCACGGGTGACCGCCGCCAGCCATATATTTCTCTCAGCAACTTCCGTGCTTCAGAGAGCACGTTAAGCAGTCGGCCCCGGGTGCTGTATACTCGTATACAGTAGTCGTTAGGGTTTATACGAAGCCATTTCGGCGCCCCAAAAATTCTGACGCTACGGCCTAAACCTCCTCGTCACCGACAGGGGAGAGCCGAGAGACACTTAGCCCTGCAAAGGGCGTATTACAAAGAGTTGTAATGACGATACTGACACATATGAATACTTCTCCAACTACCCCATGCTCAGGTTTTAAGTGCTCATTTAGCTTAGTTAGATTCGTCATTGGACTTAAAAACACTTTCTATCTCTCTGAGATTACAGCTCAGGTTGATATGGTTGGTGAGACGCATGATAAATTCTTACAGATTTTCAGACGCTAATATTATCACAAGCTTTTAGAACTATGTGTTCGTATGATAAAATTACAAAATTTCATCCATAATAATTAATTTGCAATAGCTGATAAAGTAATATCTCACTTTGCATTGCATGCTGATTACATACTATACAGGGTCATTTTTTTGAAGATCAAAATATTTTAGGAGAAGGTGAAGAATGATGTGTGGATTCAATGTTTGACAAAAAAAAATGTATATATTTTTTTACTGAAATTTTTCATTTTTTTTATTGACAATTTTTTCTGACTATTGAAAAATCGAGGCTTAACATATTTCTTAATAGAAACAGTTGGAAAAACGCTTGTATTTCTTGCTATTTAGTCGTTTTCGTGCTTCGGAGGGCACGTTAAGCTGTCGGTCCCGGGTGCTGTATACTTGTATACAGTAGTCGTTAGGGTTTGTCAGAAGCCATATCGGCACCCTGAAGATTCTGACATCCACCACCCAGCACTGGGCCAGCTCGGTGGATTATGGCCTAAACCTCCTCGTCACCCAGAGGAGAGACTCATGCCCTGCAGTGGGCTCATTACACGGAGTTGTGATGAGTCGTAAATAACAGATTAAACTAAAATTTTGCTAACTTATGGGAATTAAAAAATATCATTTTACATAATAATAAAAATTCTTTTTCATAAATTGAATCCCCCGTCAATCTTAACCTTCTCCTAAAATATTATGATCTTCATAAAAAAGACCCTATGTAGCCTAAATATTGACTAGACAAAATCATATTAACTAAGTATAGGACTCATACAAAGCTAAATATTTGAGAAGCATTTTCATGAATGACTAAGTTTTAAAATAAAAACAATATTTTACAAAAGTAACAAAGGCTGAAAAGCAACTTTTCTTTTACTATGACCAAGTTTACTTGCTAATTTCGCAACTCGCACTTGCGAGTAGTAACTAGGTAGGATGCAAGATTTTAGTGCGTTGATTTCGAGGGCAGGGAATCTACGCACAAAATCACTATACCCTGGCAAATAATTCAATGCAGTAAAATGACAGTTCCAGTGTGCCCACTTTAGGGAAGAAAAAAATAGAGATGTGGTTTGAGTGAATGAATGTAAACTTTTTTAATAATAATATCGTAATGTACAGAAAAAAAATATTTTGGCTCATAAAATAAAAAAAAAAACTTCTGTTAGCAAAGGGCAACTCAACTTGAAATTTAATTTTTAACGACAAAAGGAATTCAAAAATAAAGATGGTATCGATTTTACTTCTACTGTAACTGTTTTAAAGCACTAGGTTTGTTTGGTTATTAATAATTTTCATTAAAGTTAATTTAAAGATATAGTACACACCTCAAATTCAATAATATATAAATATCTTTGAAGTTATATGCAAAATGAATAACGAAAATTTTTCAATCATTTCATTCAGTACGAAGTTTTTAACTGGTAACATTATTTTTCTATTTGACATTTCGAACTGCCAGTTTACTGCATTGAATTATTTGCCTGAGTATAGTGCAAGTGCGAATCGCGGAATCAGTAAGGTTACTTAGTTATAGTACTTGACATGGATTTCCGCAAAGTAACACCTGTTTTAAATAATTTACTTTTCTTTTCTCTTTTCAAATCCAGCCAAGGTAAGGAGGTTGAATTTGAGGTTTCGAATTCGAGGGAGGTTTTTAATAAGAAGGTTGAACTCAGGTTGTAAACATATGACTAAACTCAAACATTACCTGTCAAAGAATCGAACCACTCGAAGTAGACTCCAAGGGACCGATCAGGAGGGAAGAACCTCCTCTCTATGAAGTACAGCTGGTTGTAGTACTTGAAGAGCAGAGCGATGCCTGTTGTAGACCGTACAGGAGTGCGCATCGCCTGGGAAAAGAGGCAGTTGATTTACCAAAAAGTATGTCCAATTAGTCCGTGAAGGTCGGCTTAGAATAGCCCGAACGCCCCTGGCACAGTACAGATATCTACAGTAATTCAACTTCATACAAACGGACGAATCGCGAGCTAACCTACGCGGCTCGATCTCGGCATGCACTCGGCATGCAGCCAGTCGCGAGTGTCTGCAAGCTTGAGCTTTACGTTAATATGCGGATTGTTTATAAGTGCTTCAAAATTTAATAATAACTACATCTTTTCGTATGTCTCAGTCGAGGCTCAAGTATTTTTCGGTCGCTAATTGTTATTCATGTGTAAACATGGTTTTTTGACACCAACCGTATTTTTGTTGAACACTTCCTATTCATTTCACAAAGAATTTTATTTGTTTATATAAAAAAAGTATATTTGCAGTCACAGAACTAAATGGAAGTAAACACAAAGTAGGCAAATGTAATTTTAATGCTGAAGGCGGGCAGCCCTATCACATGTGAACGGACCGCGGCACGCTGCGCTGTAGGCATTTGTTTCAAAGATGCGGCCGAGTTGAATTACTGTAGATATTTGTACCGTGCCTACAGTTCGCAATTAGACACGTTCAACTGTTTCCGCTGGCAATGTAGTAAAAAACGTGCCCTTAGAGAGACTAAAATAAATAAAATAAGTCAGTGTAGGTGTAATATCAAATTGAGCTCATTGTCTTTAATTTTAACAACCTGCTCATAACTTTCAAAATTATCGCTATTTCTTATTAACCTTTTGATTTAAATAACTGAACAATATGCTAAATAAAATATGGTTTAGCTATACGCTATAAGCTATTTCGTAGCTCCATCACATGGAGCTATGGTAGCAATATAACGTCAATACAGAATATTAAGTAACTAGCCACCGCGCGCGGTTTTACCCGCGTAACTTTTGATTCCGTGGGAATTTCGGGATAAAATATAGCCTATAACCTTCCTCAAGAGATGGGCTATCAAATACAAAAAGAATTTTTCAAATCCCACTTGTAGTTTCTAAGATTAGCGCGTTCAAACAAACAAACAAACTCTTCAGCTTTATATATTAGTATAGATAGATTCCGATGGCGTGTCGCCATAGCTCAGTTGGAAGAGCACTCGTCCGGCAAACGAGAGGTCCCAGTTTCAAATCATGGTCGGGTGATTTTATTTAGCATATTTTTAGTTATTTAAGAGTAATTGAACATTATTAAATGAAAAACCTAAAAAAACATATCAACCTTTTGGCCACTTCGAACTACTTATTTATACAGAAAACAATCATTATACATTCTTTGTGTTGTTGTAAAAATAACCTAGGTATGTTAAACATATACATAGATAATTTTTTGTTTTCCCTTCAGCCAAAGTTCTTATAAGGATTTGAAAAAATGGATGAAGGTAGACTTTATGCCATAAATTCGTTGATTATAGGCAAAAGGCTCATTAACCTGTCTCATATCCATGAAATCCGAAATCGCGTCTTCATATAAGGCTGCGTTTTCGCTGTAGTGCTCCAAGATGAAGTCTTTGAAGGGTTCCCGAAAGTCCACCTCCTTGGTTTCCTTCAGCCCGAGGGGTATCATCGGCATTACGGCCTCTTTACTGAAAAGAAAAGAAAAGAAAGGTTAATTGAATGACTAGAGTCGGGCTAACGAAAGTAGACAATGGGGGTTTATGCAAACTTTTTATATGGCAACTTATTCTGGCGTCACTGCTGTCAATCGAAGGGTTATTAGTGGTTTTGGTTATTAAGATTTTGGAATTTTCATATTTGAAAATGAATAAAAAATTTAAAAAAAATATAGTTTCATAACCAATGTAGCAGTAGGTACAATGTAACAGCGATACCAGTGACTCTGACGACTTCAGATACAGATTTTGATTAAAAATAATTATTGTATTTTATTGTTTTATTTTTAAGCCTGATTAATACTAGTTGCCTATCATTTTAATGTGAAGTTTAGTGTGAAGGTTTAAAAATTTTTTATCCAAATAAACTTAATATTTTATCCTCACGTGTGGCTTTCAAGCTTTCTGTTTATTTAATAATCAACGAATGCAGAGCATTCAAAAACCGACTTCACGTCAAAACTGAGTTATAATGTCATCAACGTAAACATTCACCGAAATCATGCATATTTTTTCTAAAATTTGATATTTACAATGAGGTACTCAACTGATTTCGAAGAAATTTATATGGGACCAACTATGAAGTATCTTCTATCATATGAAATAAGAATTTTCAAAATCGATTCACAATTGTCCGAAATACCGTGTAACAAAGGCAAAAAAAACAGACGAATTGAGAACCTCCTCCTTTTTTGGAAGTCGGTTGAAAAACTACCTTGTACGAGAACATTAGCTGTGTATATACATAGTGTCCGCGAAAAAGCTAGTTGGTTCCGTATTAAGTCAAGTTCAAAATTAGATTCAAACTAACTGACTTTGGCATCACAGATGAATAAAGAAAATCCAAGATTGTCTCTAAACTAAAGCATTTATATGCAAGTGTAGCCACCGGTAAACGCCTACTTACATAAATCTGTATACAATTACTTTTTTAATTACCCGCCACACGATCACCTGTGACTCCGGACCATTAAGTTCTATTGTATAGAGGCGCCCTTGTCAACATATAGCATTTATACATATACAAATATCATTCATATATGGTATAGAACAATAAATATATATTTTTCTCTTTTTTTCACGGCTAGGTTTGCATATGACGAAAGAGACATATATATTTTAGATATTGCTATGTGTGCCACATACTGTCAAAGTTCATTTGACAGCTGTAGGTACGTGCCTCAATTCGCCATCTTGGTTGCCCGTATTTCGTGGTAGTTCGTTGTCAAGTGTTTGTTTATTTGAGATTTGCATAAATAAACAAGAAATAGTTGTTTAAAACTAAGTCGCAGTGTGGTGAAACTCTAGGTCAAGATGCCATCTTGTTGCATTTTAAAATGTGGTGCAAGAAAAATCAAAAATCAAGTAGCATTGACTCTTCTTATGTGAGTACCATTTTTCATGTAATATCACATATAACCTCTTGAATTCAAATGTAAAGCTAAGTATATATAAATAAATGTTAAAAGAATCTGTATCTTACCTTATTTCCGAGTAACAGACTCTTTTATTTATTTCATTCGTAATTATTTTCATAGTTAAAATAGGGTTATGCTTTGATTAAAATTATATGTATATGTTTAGTGGATTTTAATGTTGATCACATACAATAAGTACCTACAAATATTTTGTTTCTAGATTTCCAAAAAATGAAGGATTGAGACAAAAGTGGTTAAGAGCAGTTGGTGAAGAAAATATTAATCCTCGGCAAAAGCAGTGGTTTGTTTGCTCACTGCATTTTCCTGAAACATGTTTTAATAGAACTCTAGATGTAATAAGATTAAGAGAAAACTCAGTTCCTTCAATATTTCCCGTAAGTATCAAAATAAGTTTAATATAACATTAGGTAATTAAATTATGTCAAATTCAAGTTGATGATAATAAATTTTTAATTTGCTTTTTGTTTTAATTATTTCTTTCTTTACAGGTAACAGGAAATTTTATTGATAATTCTAGTACATCTGCAGTTTGTACCCAATTTTCAATACCACATCCAGTTGCGAAAGAAGCTCAGAAAGAGGTATTTATTTTTATAAAGCATATTTTCTTATAACAGTAGGTATCTAACCATGCATGCTATAGTTGTATACAGTTAAAAATATACAATATATTTTTCACCAACAACCAATTAATTCAAAGAGCCTTAGAGTGGTGTAAAATAAATATAAGTTGAGTCTTATAACAATAAGGAATAATTTAAAAATATTCGAACAGAATAACAAATAATTTTGTTTTTTCATATCATATAAATCAACTCAAGATGCCAATGTTGCATTCATTTTAATAAATAGCATTTTATAATAAATATTTAATTTTCAGGTCGCACTTTAAAAGAAAATTGAGGCGCTTCAAGAAAAGTGTGATGAGCAAAAAAAAAATTAAGTGCCTGAATGAAAAACTTCGGAGGAAAAACAAAAAACTAGTTAACTTTAGAGAAATCATAGATGATTTTCGAAATAAAAATCAAATAAATATGGAACAAGCTGTATTAATTGAAGACTTAGCTGGATCACAAGATTTTCTGAAACAAAATGTGTTTTTAAACAAATTGTTATTATTTAGAAATGAATGAATGAATGAAGTGTTTTTTTTTTTATTTAATAACCGATACCTATTTAGTTCTTAATTAATAAAGTAATACTAGTACCTCTTATCGTCATGGATAATGTTGTGATTAATTTCACTGACACAGCAAAGAACTTGGGGGTCATTATGTTTTCAAACCTCAAATGAAACACGAACATCAGTGAAATTAATTTAAATTTTGAAAATTCCTTCCAAAATCCTTGTCGCTCTAAAATGAACTCAAGTGTAAGATTTCAGCTTCCTAGGTCCAACGGTTTAGGCTGGCCGTTGATGATCAGTTAGTCAGCTTGCTATTTCATATATTAGATTTTTATGTAGGTATGATTCAGTATATTTAAATTATTATTGCTCCTCAATCAAACTCTCCAGTCTCAAGGAATTTCTTTATTAGCAGTACCTTTGTACCTACTAACTTTGTATAGATCATTCATCGGTATAATGTATCTTACTTTGTGTACATAAACTGTTAAATAAATCAATTAAGTAGGTAGGTAATGGTACCTAATTTAAGTGAAATCCATATGCACATTATATCCTGACCGTTTGCCAATTTTTTTCCCAAATCTTCCAGCTTGTGCGTTTTTTACACCTAGATACCAATTACCTCATCAATCATTCGTTTAAATTAGCTCTTTGGTTGGAATAATATTGAAAATTATGATTTCACTAATGAAACATAAAAATATTGAAATATATTCAATATTGACAATCCTAGGCTATTCCCACCCCAAGGCGGCCATTTTAGTTGCCCAAGGTTGGCACGTTTTTTTTTGTAGGTATTTCGAGTCCATTGATATAGGTCAATGCTCCGGACACAGACTATAAGACACCACGCTGACATTACGTAGCGCGGGAAAAGCAGACAATGGCGGAAATAGTTTAAACTTTTTTTATTACCGACAATTAAATCTTGTGAACCGTACTACCATTTAATTAAATTAAAACGAGTTTTTGTTGAGATAATGATTGTTATTGTTCTAACTGGCTCTCGATTTACACAGCGAATAATATGAGAGTTGGTGTCACAAATGAAATAGAATGGTTTCATTATCGTTGATAATTGTTTTGTTTCTTTGTTGGGAGTTGGGACAAAAATCGCTAGCTCCCATTTCTTAATTTTAAACGTGTGATATTGTTTGTCTTTAATTATTATTTTTTACAAAGAAATAGCAAAGTATTTTGTATTATTATTTCAGTTAAAGGCCGGTATTAAGACATATACTAGACCGTATTCGACCCTTCACTCTCTAGCTTTAAGTCTGTCGGATGTCACACTTAAATAAATAATAAAATCCCCAGACAATCACACCAACTACATGGCCCCAAACTAAGCAGAGCTTGTGTTATGGACTTATGGGATACCATGTAGCGAACTAGGGGGAATCTAGAATATAAATACATGTATAGATAAACGCCCAGACCCGGATATTTTTTTTCTTGTTCCGTGCGGGAATCGACCCCGCGACCACTGGCGTGTGAGGCAGACAGTGTTTCCTCATCGCCAAAGTGGTCGCCTGGAACTTCTTAGAGCTTCAAAAGCAGTTTTTGTTAGCAATTGTAAATTTTACAGTAGAGAACTAAAATTAGCGAGTGTAAGGTTATTAAAATACCAATTGATCGACGGTGCAATGGATTAGTCGGCGTTGATCGATAGTTTTTACAAGACCAAGGTGTGGTAACACCCGAAAGAAGAGTTGTGTTCACTTAGGTATTTGTTAATTTTCTAAAAATGCTTATTCTAAATAATTAAGGTGGAATTAAGCTTAGATTTCTAACTGAGGAAGTAGAATCATAAGATTTTTATAAATCCCATCTCTCACAGGTATGGCGTAAGTGTTTTTGCAGAAACCTTTCATATACTTATGCGTAAGAGTGTAACAAGCATTCAACTTAGACCAGGGTTGTCTCTTCGAAGTTATATAATTGTACTAAATTTATATTTAAAAAAATCTTTACAGTTTTGCTGTGTAACAGTGGAGGTTTTTATTGGAGGTTTTTTTGTGGGCGATAGGCTGACCCCCTATCACTGCAGTAGTATCTCTCCACCTTTATTATGATCCGATTGTCAAACGTGACATCGGATGGTTTTGTAACCTCTAGTGTTCTGCGTACCCCAAAAGAGATGTAGGCGTGACGTTATGTATGTATGTAACCAGATATGTTTTGAGCTTTCTAAAATTTAAATTTATTCTTTAATCAAGGCTCATGTTGCTGATAGTTATTGGATAGTCTATAGGAATTCTAAAGTCTTTGAATTCTCGTGTGCTTTTTTGTTTGTTACCTCATAACCTTTGACTGGGTGAACCGATTTTGATGATTCTTGTTTCATATGATAGAAGATACCTACTTTCCATTTGGTCCCATAGAAATTTCATCGAAATCGATTGAGAACTTCATGAAAAAGTTTTCAAATATGTTTGAATTCGGAGATCGTTTACCTTGACGACCGTATACTTCAGCCAATGTTTTGACGTGAAGTCAGTTTTTTAATGCTCTGCATTCTTTGATTATGTGATATTAAAATAATAACCTTTCCTGCAAAATATGCTATTAAGCCAGTCTTATCCGAGCGACTTCTGTTAGGTAGTCGAACCTAGGACACTCGTCTCTTACTCTCAGATGAGAATGAAGGCAACCGCTCGTTTAGTAACTATTAAAAATAAGTAATGATCCTTGTCCGAATAGGATCAGAGACACGGGTCGAAAACAAAAGTTCCTTTTTTGAAATACTTTAAAAAACATCGTCAAAATCGACAACCCTACCGCCCTAAGGGTTACCAACTCGACCGTGCACCTTATTATCTGTCATTACAAACCATTTGAAGTTTTTGTCGTCATAACGCGGCTGCCTTTGCCTGCTTGTTTTTTTTTAATGCGGGCGGTTATGTTAATTTTTGACATAAAAGTTGAACTGGTATGCGCAGGAGATTTCCAATGAGGTAATACTAGTCAATTTGAATGGAATATACGGTTTTATGGATTAAGTAAATGGTAAATTATAACCATTGTAGCCATATTATGAAATAATGTTAGAAACAAGAAACTGATCTGTATTTTTTTCGGTTCGATTTATTAAGAACAGAAAAATCTACTTATTGCAATGACAACATACTTAGTGATAATTCTCCTTGAAGTTCCTTCTCCTTCCAACTTTCATAAAAATGCTGCCGTCACATAAAGTAGGGCCATATGAAGAGATCACATTTGATGTTTCCTTATGTCAGCCAAATAAAGTTCATTTTCGGTTGTGTTGTAAGAAAACAGTAAGAAAATAATTATAAGACTGACACTTGTCAAAATCCACTTTAGTTACAAATCGTTTTCGACCATGGTTTATGTTGAGGCAGTTGTTTACACACTAAAGTCCTTTTATTTACTCTCTAGAATGTTAAAATAAAGTTAAAATAAAGTTTGTGTATCATGTGCGTTTAGGACAACGGCTCCTTGAAGAATAAGTACTTCAGTAAAATTATATTTAGATTCATAATAATAGTTAAAGCTGATAGGCTCCTGTGTTTTTTTGAATGCATTAATCTCTGACATTGAACCACCGGACAGAATTTCCATCCATATGTACTATCAAAGACACTTCCGCGTGGTTACCACTAAGTTCATTTTTGCTTGCACTCAAAAATAGAATAGATAGTAAAACAGTTCGGCGCGGGGCGGCAATGTTTATGCAATGTTTTCTTTAAGAGATCGGGCGGCAATGGCCGCTATGTTAACTATAGTGGACTTACCAAAAATTCGAACAAAGCGATTCGACAGTAAATTTTCGGTACGGGTTGCAAAGGTGTGGAAAGAACTGCCAGCGTCTGCTTTTCCTGACCACTCAATCCTTAAAGTGTCAAGTGAATAGGTTTCTGGGCGTTTACCATCTTAGTTCTCATTTTCATTTTCCATCAGGTGGCATGGAGGAGAAACATCACATGTTTCTTATTTATAAAAAAAACTACAAGTCGCATTTCAAATTATATCTTCGCATTTGATAGGCTTGTGATATTTTTATGATGAAATTCTCTCGGAATAGGTTACCTACTCGTGTAAAATTAGAAAAAATAACATTGAAAATATTACTAAAAATTGATTTCAGTTATAAATGAAATGGTGGACTCGGAGCGAAAGAAAAACATAGAATGTGCCAGCTGCTTCTCTTCCCGGGCATACTGTAAAAGTCAGTAACGGACGGAGGTTTTATTGGCGTTTTTTCGGGCGATAGGCTGACCCCCTGTCACTGCATTAGTCTCTCCACATCATAATAATACCTCAAAATTTGTCAAACGTGACATCAGATAGTTTTATAGCCTCTAGTGTTCTGCCTACTCCATTTAGGGATACAGGCGTGAAGTTATGAATGTGTGTATAAAATGGTATAATGAGTTATTTAATAAAAGTTGTAATTTCAATATTGCGTCAACAGTGACCAATATACTAATTAACACTTAATCGCTTACTAAATCTCAGACAATCAAGTTATTTGCAATAATTCGAAGCATTTTGTAAAGAAACAATCGTCCTTGATACAGTTTTACGATCGAATGGATACTCGATGATAATAAATTGATTCGATTCGATTTACATTTTTAGTTTGTAATGCCGAAATAATTAAGAATTTAAATGGAACTGTGAAAGTGGTCGTCTGTATTTTTTTAAGTGTTCCGTGCCCAGATAAACTTTGCATTTAGATAATCAAAATATTAAGGTATAGAGCGTGAGTGAAACGCAACTAGAACAATTACTTGCATTGTTCTATTATATTGAACGTTTTAAGTAAACTTCGAGTTTAAACTCTGCTCATTTACTGAATTAACCTTTGTCATTCATCTTAAATTCTTTTGAATTTAAATGTAAAATATTTTTCTATGCTAAGAATATTCTAAACGATAGTTAGATCTGAGGCATATCTGTCGCCAAGTGTGTACTTTTCAACCGACTTCCAAAAAAGGAGGAGGTTCTCAATTAAGGTGTTCTTACAAAATAGAACCCTAACACGATTTTTTGGGCAGTTATGAATTGATTTTTAACATTCTTCTTTTTTCATATGATATGGAATACTTAAGAGGTGGTTCCATACCTATTCCTACATTTCATTCAAATGGAGTAATTTTTGAAAAAATTGAAATTTTCGAAAAAGAAATAATTTTCGAAATATAATTTTGAAACGTCGATGTTTAAAAATGTTAGTGAAGTCGGTTTTTTATGTTCGGGATGTTGACAAGAGTAAGATGTGTACCTATAGCCAGTTCTAAATGCAAAAAATGATGATAACAGGATGAAACAGTATAGCAAAAAAAAAGGAACCCTAAAATAATTCAACAATGAAAACTGAACTTTATTTTTAACCGCTTACGGTTAGTATTCGAGTATAACTACCCTTATTGTTGATATTTTTATTTATTCCATTTTGAAATTATCGGCTATTAACATTATGTACAAATTGACATACATTACATAGTTATACATCAACCCACTTATTATATTAAACTGTCGTTTTAATGGACTGGGGAACGGGATCTTGACATTTTAAGAATAGGACTACGAAGAAGTGGTTGACTTAGCATTGTAATTATTCTTCTAAACGCCGTAACTATTTATGTACATACTATACAGGGTGACTGGTGGGTGAGTCAGTTGAACCAAGTGTTCAATTTAAGCATACTTTCGTGCTTGAGATGAGCATGTGTAACAGTAGATAGTCTACAGATATGACGGGTTTGGATTAAATTTCGCACATGAGTGTTACATTACACGGGATAAGCCACTAGGCTCTACATTTTATAAAAGCGAATGTCTGTATGTATGTATGTTCGAGGTAATCTTCAAAATGACTCAACAGATTTAAATCTAGTTCGCACTTGTCTAATAGTACTCCTCGGAAAGAAAGAAACAACAAATTAGGTGAAAATATTGATTTGAAATGCTTCACTAAGACAGAAATAAATTTAAGTCAAAAGCTGGATACTTCGGATTGTATAAAATAATAGTATATTATATATACGACGTTTTTCAACACACTTGTGAGTAAAAGACAGACATACGTGATCATAAAATAACAAACACACTTGATAACAAAGCTGTGAATTGTGATTGAAAAATGGCGCCGAACCTCGCGCATGCGCGTAGGTTTTTTTTTCCGTCAAATGTGTCAATGTCTGTATAGCATATACAGCCTATTTTAAGTGCAAATGTTTAATTTTGAGTGGTAAATGCAAATATTTTAATATTTTATGACAAATGATTGTAAATTGTGAATAATTTGTTTAATATACAAATTTATTTTACTAATATAAGGCGCAAACATTTAAAAATGTATATGGATTTGAAGTGGTATAAAACCTCTTTGTTGTTTCTGAAAATATTTAGTGTATAACCCGTACCAATAAAATATGCTCTGTTTACTCGCATGTAATTTGCACAAAGGTACAATTCAACTTTGTAGGATTCATTATATTATGCACTAGGGTATAATATATTATGCACGCGTGACTTATAGCCCAGTTTATAGTTCTAAATTCAATAGAATAACGCTCACTTTACGAGCAAGTGTGTTGAAAAATAAAATACATTATCATTATAAATATTTGTTATAACGAAGTTTGATGTTATGCAGTGGAGATATTACTAGGTCATCTCACAACTATGTGTTAACTTCTCCTGAGGCGAAGACACAATATAATAAAACAACTTACAGTTTTAAAACCATCGTAAGATATGTAAAAGTGAGCTTCCTACACACTTCAATAATAAATCAAACGTTCACTATACCGAAATGGAACACTAAAACTATTATGTAACGATTAATTACATAGCAAGAATTATGTAAAACTATAATTATAATATTAAAGGATATTTATTACTTTTTAAATGTCGTGCTTGAATATTTTTCTATCCAGCAGCGCTTAAAATGATGTAAAAGTTTCATCAATGTTACTATTTTCTGAGGGCTAAAACTGCGTTATGGACTGGCCATGTCTAGGATAAGATAAGATCTATACGGGGGTCGTATGAAATTGAACCAATTAGGAAACGCATGATAAGAATTACAAACAAAAAACCATAATATTAAAATCTATAATTAAAGCCGCAGTTCGGATGTATATACCACATTCGAGGTACAACTTAAAACAACGAACGAGTAGAACGAGAGAAGTAGAACGAGTGGAAAACTTTTTGTCAATAGTGCTCGTTCGCTATCAATTTCTTAGTAGAGTTAAAATCTGAGAGAGCTTTCAAAACACGAGCCTAAAAGTATTATGTGTTTTTGATTTGCATATTTATCGTCCATTAATAATTAATATGTAATCGAATTAAAGCCGTTGTGGCGCCGTGGTTACTATGCATATCAAACGATATCGCAGGTTAAACGCGCTCGACGCGGTCGGTATTAGGATGGGTGACCGCCGACCATTCATTTCTCACGACGACTTCCGTGCTTCGGAGGGCACGTTAAGCAGTCGGTCCCGGGTGCTGTATACTTGTATACAGTAGTCGTTAGGGTTTGTCAGAAGCCATTTTGGCGCCCTGAAAATTCCTACATCCACAACCCAGCACTGGATCAGCTTGGTGTTTTACGAACCTCCTCGTCACCTAGAGGAGAGACTCATAGTCCTGCAGTGAGCTCATTACACGGAGTTGTGATAATGATGATAATAAATAATTATTAAAACTTTGAAATCTTAGTATATGTGATATTATACCTAAATGCGAACATTGGATGTACCTATGTATGTTTGTTCCTCAATCACTGCCGATCGGATCAACGAATCTGTGGAATAGTGATAGTGCACTGTCTGGAATAGCACATACAGGCTTCTTTCTATGCAGAAATGGTGTTAGATAGATCTATTTTAAGAAAGATTTTGATTTCGCACTTTCATACTAGATGGCGTTGTTAGTATTTTAATTGCATGCAACTATTTTATTCTGTGTTGCCTGGTAGAGATCGCTTTAAGCGATTTGTATCATAATGTTTCTAAGTCTGTTACCACACCAATGTTGTTGGTGTACAATAAAGAATTATTATTATTTTATTCTGGGAATAACTTTTGACTGATCATACCCCAAGACGCAAACGAAATTCTAGTTTACTATAAATTCTGTCATTATTATCGAGCCGACTACGGTGAAGCAAAACGTAATGTTGCAATTTTAGCCGGTTGGTTTTATTGTGTGTTTATTGTGTACCTATTTCTTAATAACTTCCAAACTACTTATCATTATTTTACAAATGCGGTATCGTTAGAAGTGTCTTGCTCGTCCGCAGGTGTTTAACGAGCGTACAAAATGATAGAAGTGAACCTAGCTTCGTTATGTCACTGTGTTGGATAACCTTGTTGTTAGAATAAGAATAAGAATTTATTTATTTGCCAGAATGTGGTATAACAAGTTCTAAAATACAGTATTATAATACAGTCTTATTCTAAAGTACGCACATTCACTCCGTCTGAGCATGCAAACATATTTTATTACAAAAGTTGTTCAAACTTTATAATTTATAAATTGGTCATATTAAGTTAATTTTTTATGTTACAATTACAACAAAGTTCAAATATCATAAGTAATCAGAAATACCATCAAATAATAAATTAAAAATAAAATGTAAATTAAAAATGTCAAGTTCAAATGAAAACAAAAAAAAAACAGTATATAACATGCAATGAAAATGTCAACTAAAATATCATATATTCCTGAACACTATAAAAACAATTTTGTGCCAACCATGACTTTAGTTTATTTTTAAAATGACTAAATGGAAGGCTCTTTATATCAACAGGTCATTTATTAAAAATTCGTATTGCCATTGACCGACAATTTTTGTCACGCATAGCTGTGCGGACTTTTGGCATACACCAGCAGTAGAATGGCAGTTTCTAGCTTGGCTCCTAAGCATGCAATTATAGGTATGTAGCGAACTCTAGCGTTCCTACATGGCAAAAATAAATTACAGCGATGACGGCACAATGTTTGACCCTAGATCGCGCTATCACAATTTCTATAGCTGCAGCTAGGATATACGTAGGTATACAACTTCCCGACAACAACCGTAGGGCCGTGGGCCGCGGCCTGCGATAGCTTTTCTGTGAAGTAAGGACGAACCCCTAGTTCCTACAAACATGAGAGGAATATATCTTTTGGCTTCTGCGTAGGGTCTGTGTTCCCGTACCTATCCCCGTAATATCATTAGAAAGAAAGAAAGAAAGAAAGAAAGAAAGAAAAGAAATTTATTCGGTGCCAAATCATAAATAAACATACAAATTAAAAAACATACAATTGTAATATAACAAAGCACCGAAAAGTCATTTACTCAGCATAAGTGATGGAGTGCGGACACACCAACACGCTGATCTTCCGTAAACGCCTAACACAAGGAGAAGAAACTGCTGTGCATTACAAATATCAACATATGTTAAATTATGTTACATTAAAAAGATCTTATTTTAATAGGCTGTTATGACATAAATTCAAAATAAACAAAGCTAAGCTGGCTCAATATAAAATTTCACTCCTTACAATAATACAGATCAATTCGATTTGCATATAAACGACATACACACTACACATATAAGATGAAATAATAGATAGATATATTTTAAGTATTCGATTTCTGTAGGTTAATTAGATGTTTTTATAGTTTATTTTAAAAGTAACAGTACTTTAAATAATTTGATGTCCGGCTGCTGTAGGTACTACAACAAAAGTGTCTTCGTGGGTTCGAATCCCGGAAGCAAGGACTGCATACCGGTATGAATTTCTATACATTTTTTTTCTTGTATGACGTCATGTCATACCGTCAAATTACGTGTATTCAAAAATAACAGTACAGGAATTCATACTGAAATAATTCGTGTACCTTTTTTATTATTGTAGCATAACAATTTTTTTTTTCAGTTACTTAACTGAAATTTTCCGGTATTAATATTAATATATATTTTTTTTAAGTAATGTAGCGGATACTGAAGAATGTTTAGTTGAAGCCTATGAAGCGTAGGGACAAATGCTGACCTATACATTTTGGTACAGGAAATTAAATAGGTTAAAATATTTCTTTACTAAAAACATCACAGAAATTAATCCGGTATACATTATTTGGGTACTGATATAATTAAGTTAGATTTTAATAACCTGTACAGGTATTGTGTTTAATGAAGCAGTACACTATAAAATAGTATAAAAATTTTAAATAGTACCAGTAAAATTAAAATACCTTATTTTAATTTTACTGGTACTATTTAAAAAATTTATACAGATATGCAGTCTCTGCCCGGACACTTTTGACATAGTGGAGGGTTATTTTTGTGTGCTGAATTAGCCGTCAATGATGTTTTAGGTCATAGATGTTTTAGATATATCTAAAATTGAAATGTAAATTCAATATCTATATTATATGTAAGTAATTCATATTAATATTCTCAAGTTTATACTTGAATCAAGTATTTATCTACAACAGCCAATTTATGGATACTAGCAAGTTAATTTAGGCGAGATAATGTGACGAGAATGCAAGAAATATATCTTTATTTGTTTATTATTTAAATTAAAACTTTTTTTACTAGAGCACAACGTTTAAATTCCTCGCATGTACGGCCGCGTAGCGCAAGTTTCGTGAAGCGCAAAATAATTCGTCTCATAGCTATAAACGTCTTCCTAACTCAGTCATTTTACATAATAGGTAAATAATATTCATCATCGACACAATTCCGTGTAATGAGCCCACTGCAGGGCTATGAGTCTCTCCTCTGGGTGACGAGCAGGTTTAAGCCGTAATCCACCAAGCTGGCCCGGTGCTGGTTGGTGGATGTCAGATATTTCAGGGCGCGAAATGGCTTCTGATAAACCCTAACGACTACTGTATACAAGTAGGTATACAGCACCCGGGACCGACTGCTTAACGTGCCCTCCGAAGCACAGAAGTCGTCGTGAGAAATAAATGGTCGGCGGTCACCCATCCTTCATCAGTCATCACACCGGACGCACCGAGCGCGCTTAACCTGCAATATCGGTTGATGTTCACAGTTACCACGGCGCGGCGCCACAACGACTTCATATTATAAACAATAAAATAAATAAACAGATACCTACGCTGACCAAATTGGCGATATACTTAAAAAGGGCCTAGTTAAAAGTACCCGTAACGGACGATCATGGATGAAAAGATTAATGAACGTGGAGGAAACGAAAGAGGTATGTCTGGATCGTAGGGGTTGGTGTTCCCTATCCTCTGCCTACCCTAAAGGGAGACAGGCAAACGATCATGTATGTATGTAAATAAAAACAACCTACCAAAATATACTTAGTTAAGTATACCATACGTATCCTATATGCACTAACATGTATTATTGTTTTCAAATAATCGCACAAATTATTGCATTGTGCGGAATCGAATCTGCGACCGCTGGCATTCAATACTATTAATAGTTACCGAGCACCTGAGTATTATGTGTTTAAGAATCGAAAACGAGTCAACTTTCAGATTCCTACAACAGGTCAAAGTGACAGAAAGCACAACAATTGTCAATTCAGTCATTATTTGCATTCAGCGCCCTCTACCATACAAGTTTATGGTTTCATACGAACTTCTTAGTATAGCATAACAAATGAAAGGTTACCGATAAATACCTACGATTAATTTTATTATGTTAAATAACAAATCTATACTAATATATAAAGCTGAAGAGTTTGTTTTTTTGTTTGTTTGTTTGTTTGTTTGAACGCGCTAATCTCAGAAACTACAAGTGGGATTTGAAAAATTATTTTTGTATTTGATAGCCCAACTCTTGAGGAAGGTTATAGGCTATCTTTTATCTTATTTCCACGGGATCAAAAGTTACGCGGGTAAAACCGCGCGCGGTGGCTAGTTAAGTATACGTGTATAGTAATATTAAAGTTTGCTACAGGTTTGCGACCACATAATAGAAAGTCCTTTTCCTACAATAAAGACAAAACATTTTATCAAGTGACGACTTTTAAAACCGTTCATTCTAACTTTTAACATAATATATAGAACTAGCTTTATCCCGCAACTTCGTATGCGCTTAACTACCCTTCTCGTGGAAATGTCAGAAACTATACAACCAGACACCCACTGAAAGAACCTTTATACCAAGTATCACACCCATGCACTCAAGGAATAAGTTTTTTTCATACAAACTAAAAATCATATATTTCCCGTGCCCGTGGGAATTTTGGGATTTTTTTTCGTAGCACAACCAGTCACTCTTTGAAGAACCTTCATGCCAAGTATACAAACTAAAACATCATATATTTCCCGTTCCCGTGGGAATTTCGGGAATTCCTTTCATAACACATTGAAAAATCTTTACACCAAGTTTCACATCGGTGCACTCAAGGAATAAGATTTTTCATACAAACTAAAAAGTCCTATATTTCCCGTTCCCGTTTGAATTTCGGGAATTACTTCCTTAGTACTCCCCTACATCCCCTAAAGAATGTATGTTCCAAATTTCAGATCTCTACGCCCAGTAGTTACGGCTGTACGTTGTCTGTCAGTCACTCAGTCAGTAACGGAACAGTTTTATATATATTGATATAATATAAATGAAGGTTAACAAACTCGGACATACTAAAAAAAAAATCAATAGCGACATAAAAAATGATGAGCTTTTATATTGACGAAACGCTACAATATCATTTCCATTTCATACATAATGGAAGTTTTTTTGTAGAGTAAGCGCTGCTTATTATAATTATGTTAATTCGCTTTGGTCTACTTGGCAGATTTAATACAGATAAACTTGAACATGATTCATAAAACTTACGCACTGATAGATATAGGAAATAATTCGGAGAAAAGAAAGCTGAATTTGCGCAGTCTTGAAGACTATATTTATTCACTACGATACTTTTTTTTAGTCACAAAGTTATATTTATAGACTTAAAGTGAAGTCCAAAGATTCTTTTACACAAAGTATAAAACATTAATCTTGATTTTGTTTGAATTTTATTTCGATTTCTTTATAAATAATAAATAAAATCCCCAGAAAATCACACCAACTACATGGCTCCAAAGTAAGCATAGCTTGTGTTATGGGATACCAATTAGCTTACTAAGGGTAACCTAGAATATAAATAGATAAACACCCAGCCACGATTTTTTTTTCTTATTCCGTGCGGGAATCGAACCCGCAACCACTGGCGTCTGAGGCAGACAGGTTTACCCCATCGCCAAAGTGGTAGACGAACTTCGACTACATGGTATCCTATATCACAAGCTCTGCTTAGTTTGAAGCCATGTAGTTGGTGTGATTGTTTGGAGATGTTATTTTTATTTATTTTATTTTAAAACTATCGATCGGGTGGTTCAGTTAACCTTGTTGTCTTCCGTAATATTACAAATATTCTTAAGGTTAAAGAATTATTTCGAGAGTATAGACCAATAAATTTAATATTATTTATTAGTAAGTAAGTGAGCTCTTAAATTATATTTCTTTAGCATAATTTTGGAACAAAACTGCCAAAACTATAAAATAGCATCGTAAATCTAAAATTCGTACTTTGACAAGCACGCCTCGTTCTCAAGTTTATAAACCATGATTACCGCGGTCGTTACATTTCCCAATACCCGTCACATAAGGTCACCAACAAACAACATTAAATATATTGCATACATACGCAACAGCGGTCCGCCGATAAAACGTAGCAACCCTTATTTCGCAAAAACTGAACATTAATTTTAATGACAGCTTGTTATTATAAACCTTTATTGTAAAAAGTTTTTAACGGTTAAACGTTTTCTTTGGTCAAGCGTTGATGTTGTAATTTTCGTGTGTAATATTTAATTGGAGTTTTGAGATTGCGTTTGCGACATTGGAATGTAGTCTGAAGGAAAAAGTTATGTGTGAAGTAAAGTGTTGTGACAGATTTAGTCCGACACAAGAATGAGTAACAAATATAGCTGTAAGTTTTTGCTGTTCAATAGATTTTCGTCTCAATAGATTTTATAACGAAACTCAGCATTTTGTGACCACCGTGTCTGAGAGGGCTTAAAACCTAAAATAAAAGTGTATATACTTAAACGCGATGACATCTGTCAGAAATGTTTATTTTATTCAACAAAAGTTTTAGCAATCCAATACCTATAATTGCTTACTCTTCCTTCTATATCAGCTATAACTTTGTCTAAATTTATTCTTTATCTATTGAAAGTCAAATTAACTTATTTTCTTCTAAAAAAATTTCTAATATTATGTTTGCTATAACGCTGGTATTCTGTCTTTTTTACACCTTTTGTCACCATTAAGCTAAAAATGTAAAAGAGTTTGGTATGTGTACCTGTTATTTATTCAATATACAACAAGTACGCTTTGTAAAATGAAACAGAATTTTTTGCTAAATGTCTTTATAATTTCAGCAATTTTCAAAAATTTCTGCTTCATTTAGTGAAGCGTACCAAGTTCATTGTACGGTGTGTTCTAAGTGGATGCTGCGATAAAACTAAGTCAGCCCGAGATGTAGTCACGTTTATCTAGAAACAATCGTGTTTATTGAATGAGAAAAAAGGAAAATAAAACCGGGTATTGCCTCTGTTGTTTTGTTAGCGTAAGTGCAGAAAAAAACATGTCAAAGCAAAGCAACTTTGTCAATTCAGCCGAGATATGAAAACTAAACCACGCATGGTAATGCAATCCGTAATCTACAAACAGGATGTTATCTTTGTTTCATGCGCCGAGTTTCAAAACATTTTAGATTGAACGTTTTTGAGTTACGGTTACACAAACATGAAATTTAATGTGAAAAAGAAAAGCATAACATAGACTTCTTATAAGTATTAGCAATTTGAGAATTATTACAACATACCTCTTATATGTTAATTATTAAATTTGAACACAAAGCGTCTTTTTTCAATAAAATAAATGTACGCTTACCTCGATATAGTACGATAAAATAAAGTCAAAGATAAAAGCTCCCAGTTTTGGGAAGGAACTTGCTCCTCCAGAAAATTTTACAAGATCATATAACCGCCGGATATTTGACGGCGGATGTTGCATGGTAAGTCGATACCCAGGCATAAGCTGAGGAGTTACTACCACGATTTAGGGGTTCGCTCAAATTAAGGACCTTTTATGAAAAGATTATTCAGGTATTTAATTTGTACAGTTATATGCATATGTTCTGGTTACCTGTCATCATTCTGGTATAGCTCCACCGAGGAGTTGAGCTCTGCCAGCTGCTCTTTCAGCAGCTGCAGGTTGGAGTTCACGAAGCTCAGCTCCAGTGCTACGGTTTCCCGGAGCTTGCGGTTGGTTGTGGCCTGCAAAGATGGAACATGATTTGAATTTAAATAACTCCATAATATTGAACGTTCTGTTTCTATCTGGTGATCTTTGGAACTACTAAATAGATTTTGATCTAATTTACACTAGTCTAAAAGTAGTTTCGGAGCTCATAGGCTATTAAACACCATGATGCATTGCCTACAACGTTGAGTTTCTTGCCAGTTATTCTCAAAAGATCGACTTGCCCAAGTGGTGGTAGATTCAGTTCAATTTGTAAATTGTTTGACTTATTACAAGTGTATTTAAATACCTAAGAAATAAATATTTTTTTTGACATTGACTTTGAATTTACAAGCCGATTAAGACGGTTGTGGTCATAAAATTCAGTGAAAATATCGATTTGAAACACTTTAAGTGTAAAACATAAAAAAAGTGAAAGCCATACTGAACCTGGGTGCTACAGTTACTAGTACTAAAATCATTAACATAAAATCATGTTGGAACAATAAAGTGGAAAAAAATTCGTAGCAGAAGGTAAAACAAGTCTTAAATAACACACACAGAATATAAAATAGTTCAATTTTATTATACATTCTAACTCGACTTTTTAGTGGCTTTAAAGATACCGTATCGCTTGCTTGTAAATGTTATTTTAATAAGTAATATTGTCCTACAAATTATGGAAATTGTAAAACAATATTGTAAGCAGATAGTTTTAGTTATATTGGTTGAGAATTTTAATTCAGCACACACGTAGGGAAGAACTTCGAATAACAGATAGGTAATACTTTTCAACCGACTTCCAAAGAAGGAGGAGGTTCTCAATTCGTCTGTATGTTTTTTTTGTATCTTTGTTAAACGATATTTCGGACAATTATGAATCGATTTTGAAAACTCTTGTTTTATATGATAGAAGATATTTTATAATTAATGCCATATAAATTTCATTAAAATATGTTAAGAGCTTTATTGAAAAATTCAAATTTTTGAAAAAATATGTATTACTTCGGAGAATGTTTACGTTCATGACATTATAACTCAGCCAAAGTTTTGACGTGAAGTCATTTTTTTTAATGCTCTGTTGATTATCTTTTATCAAGTAAAATGTAGTCTTACATAATATTACAAATCCAAAATTATCCAAAAAATTGTCCAAAGTTTGTGCCAATGCATATTCATGTATTATTTTTAGTGGCAATAAAGCGAAATTATAATTATTATCTTCTCATTAATTTACAAAAAGGTCGAATAACATGTTATGTTCATGTGACGCAACATCAGAAACACGTCATATCATCCATTACCAACGAAAAGCTATTAATTCACCTACTGACACAAAAAGATTAAAAGTCCAAATAAAATTGCATACATTTCTGTAATGCCATGCGGTCAGCGTTTCATCTTTAAAACCACTATTTTATAGCATGACAAGCAAAATGCAAACCAGAATTTGAACAAAAATATGTGTAACTACAACAATTACCGATGGTTTATTACGTATAAATCCTACAGATGTAAATTGTCATAAGTAGAAAGTGTGCATTTTGTCGTTACATCATTTTAGCGTTAGAGGTGGCAATGCTGAAATAATAGGAAATTGTCTTCACTCGTATGAGGGAAATGCGGCATTTCGTTCTTTGAAAGTTCGTTGTCTCTAGTCTACAAAACGTTGTTATGTTTTCTTTGACTGGTGCATCAGGTAGTAAAATACGATGTCAAGAAGCTTTGGTCCACTAAATAGTGAGGAGTCAAGAATATTTTTTCGTGGACGCGTATGTACTTTTTAGATTTTTTCTTTTCGTGTAATTAACACAAGAACTAGAACTTGTCAATTTTTAGTTAAAGACTGTCTTCGTACAGGTATCGTTAATATCAGCCAAGGTACATAGAACCTTAATATACAATACGCCTTTGCTTTTCGCATGACGAAATGTGTCCATTGGTAAAAAATGTATGGAAAAGCGTTCAGTGGTTTTTGAAGGTCTGAACAGACAGACAAACACGGGGAGGACTATGTTTTAAAATATGTAGTAATTATTAAATGTCGTTTTGTGACTTTTAAACATACAATGACAAATATCTGTATTAGATACTTCCTCGAAATTATACATTTTATGTCACTATATCTAATTGATTGAAATCAATAATCCTTATACTAAGATTGCCGTAAAATTTGTATTCATCATCCTCCTAACTTATTTGTTTCAACATAGTTAAAACTATTTCTTCTAAAAGCTGTAGTTCCAGAGCAAAAAGTACACAATAGCTTTTTTTCGTTTTTCTCTCACGTGGTTGACCGCTCAAGACAAAAACTGCGTGTGCGTCGAAGCATGTCACCCTTTGGCCCGGTCCCCGACCTCTAGCCTTGAGACAACCATTGTCTGGGAAGATTCTTTGAGAAACAACTCAAGTTGTTACGTTATCTTTTGCAAAGAGGAGGCCCCAAATTGTAACCTTGTGGAGTACCCAAAGATATCAAATATAGATTAATGTAGTATGTAGCCGCCAGAATGAAGAAGAAAGTAGCTTTTTGGTTAAAATAAAACTTAGCAGAGTGTAATAGACTAATGACAAAACCAACATCTACAGGTACATAGGTAAAGGATTTATCTAAAATTGTACCACTAAAAAAATATTCTGAAAAAATAAAACCGACTTCAAAATTGAACTAAAAAGTAAAAAATAAAAACGATAACTTCTGTCTTAAATAAATTCACTTTAATATACCAACTAAGTATTTCTTCAACTGAAGTTGTAGGGTATACTAGGGAAGTCCACAAAGGTACCTGATATTTTCATTGTAGGTAGATATATATTTTTCTTTGGTCGGTTGAAATTACCTATCTCAAAAACTACTGAATAAATTTTCATGAAACTTGTATTCCCTAAGTTAAAAGATACCTAGTATAACAAAAAAGAATTACTGAAATCGGACTTGTAGTTCCGGAGATATGAAATTTGGCACATTTGTTCAGACGCGAATAGACTAACGAATGCGAAAACTGGGCAATTCTGAACATAATATTACAAAAATACAGGTCGAACTGATGACCTCCTTTTTTGTAGTCGGTTAAAAAAGAAGGTAAGTCAGAATCAATGTACGATTAAACAGAACCCGCTTGCGGCTTAAAATGGTAAGTAAAACCGCGTTCGACCTCAATATCCGTCTAGTGATAACTATTGAAAATGTGATCGGAGCTGACAACACACGAGATTGGCTGCTGTTTGTTGCACGAAGCGGAACATTCGGATCTGCTTTTTTAAGGCACTCATCCAGGATGATAACACTATTCTAGGCCGGCCCTACACGGGTTGTGGATGTTATTATTTTGTTATTATATTATTTATTTATTATACATAATAATCAACGAATGCAGAGCATTAAAAAAAACCGACGTCACGTCAAAATTTTGGCTGGGTTATCATCTCATCCACGTAAACATTCTCCGAAATCATACATATTTTTTCAAACTTTTGAAATTTTCAATGTAGTACTCAACCGATTTCGATGAAATTTATATGGGACCAGCTATGAAGTGTTCTCTATCATATGGATTAAGAATTTTCAATATAAGAATTGTCCGAAATATCGTGTAATCAAAAAAAACATACAGACGAATTGAGAACCTCCTCCTTTTTTGGAAGTCGGTTGAAAATATATTATTTATATTTTGTTATTATATTGCTGGACTGGGAGCCAAAGAAAAACAGAATTTACCAGCTGCTTCTCTTCCTGGGCATACTGTAAAAGTCTGATAAGGGACAGAGGTTTTATTGGCATTTTTATGGGCGATAGGCTGAAAATAGTCTCTATCCATCATTAAAATACCACCAAAGTCAAACGTGACATCAGAAGGTCTTATAACCTCTGGTGTTCTGCCTACCCCATAAGGCGTGAAGTTATGTATGTATGTGTAAAGTACAATTTACTGTGTTATTGTTAAATCAGGAAGGAAAGATGGCGCCTGCCTCTGGAAGAGGTCATAATTACTGTACCTCGACAGTAATTGTATCTTAACTCACACGTTTTAAGGCGCCGCGGTCACGAGTGACTAGATGACATGAGTCGGGCTGGTTATCAGATTTGAAATTACCTTTTTGTCTTTATTTCACGTTGGACGTGGCTCTACTTTTTTAGACTTAGGTAGATTTTACCCTTGTCGAAATGTAGATGCGAGGCCGTATACACAGTTGGCTTATACTCAAAAGTTCGTGAATTCGATTTATGCAAGTGTCAGTCACAGTGTTATAGGCACTTTATATTTCCAATTAGTATCAGTTTAAAAAAAGTATTTTTGTGTCAAGTTCCTGTATCATAGAGTCTATAAAATATTTAGAAAATGCGATGGGGTAAACCTATCTGCCTCACACGCCATGGTTGCGGGTTCGATTCCCGCATGGAACAGGAAAAAAAACCGGGTCTGGGTGTTTATCTATACCTATATAGATAAACACCATATCTATAATGTTAATGTTTTATACTCACACTAGCAAATAAGTTTTGTATCTCTTTACTAACTCCATAATATTTTGTAATTGTATGTGTAATAATTTTAATAATGTTATATAAATTTCCATATTTTCAATTTTAATGAATTAATAATTGCACTTTATTTTAAATATTCTTTTTATTTTTGTTTCAATTTAATTTCTTATTTAATGTACTTTAGTTATTGTTAGTTAATTTATTGTATCCGTTTCATGATTTTGTTAATTTTTAAATTATTTTTATGGGTCTATGCAACCCGAAATAAATAAATTATTATATTATATTATTATTATATGTATTTTTATCCCATAACACAAGCTTTCCTTACTTTGAGGCCATGTAGTTGGTGTGATTGTCTGGGTTTTTTTTACTCCTTCTCAACAGAACAACCCCATGTTCTTCAGCAGTAGTAAATGGTTTCAATTTGTAAATCCGTGTGATTGAATTCAAGTCTAAAAAACCTTAGTTCGCCGGTACATTACGCTCTTCGAATACCTATGATGTATTTAGTATTTACTCAATGAATACCTTACAAAATATAAGGTCCGTATTAATAAAACACTGTCGATTCTCATACCGCTTTTAAGTTCCTATAAATATTTGGAATTCGTTTGGTCGTCGTGGCGCCGTGGTTACTGTGTGTATCATACGATATCACAGATTAAGCAACGTTTGGTGCGGTCGGTACTTGGATGGGTGACCGCCGACCATTCATTTCTGACGACGACTTCCGTGCTTCGGAGGGCACGTTAAGCAGTCGGTCGCGGATACTGTATACTTCTAACAGTAGTCGTTAGGGTTTGTCAGAAGCCACTTCGGCGCCCTGAAAATTCTGACATCCACCACCCAGCACTGGGCCAGCATGGTGGATTATGGCCTATACCTCCTCGTCGCCCAGGGGAGAGACTCATGCCCTGAAGTGGGCTCATTACAAAAGAGTTGTGATGATGATGATGATGAAATATTTGGAAAACATTTCCTTAAGTTCGGTTTTTATGTTGATAGCGGTTAACGAATACGGCCTTAAATCTGTTTATAATCGCTACCTACTTACTTAAAGCAATACTTACAAGAAGTCTTAAATAACTTTACCACCTTTACGTAAATTAAGTAAGTATTTTAAGGTAATAAAGTGTCGCCACTTATTCCGGTTTGAGGTATTTGCCAACCGATGATTGCTTCTGAGCTGAGATCAGGTGGGTTTAGAAATAGCCTGGCAAATATGTGTGGTTGAGCAGATTGCCGTTTCGACACGAGCAAATTGCTGCGGGGCTTTGTAGACGGGCGGTTATAGGCGATTTGGAGCGCGCGGTTTGAAAATGAAGCAAGAAAAGCAATTGAATCTAATAAAGCTAAGGAGGTCTGTTGTGTGCCAATCGTTGAAACTAGTAGTACGATTGGCTATAGTTAAATATAGTTTTTCAATTTATTTAGTCTATAAGATGGAAATAAAAATCTTTATAAGAAATTGTTTGTTACATATTTGTACCATTTTAAATGTAGTGTTAATAATCAACGAATGCAGAGCATTAATAAAACCGACTTCAAGTCAAAACTTTGGCTGAGTTGAGAGTGTCATCAACATAAACATTCTTCAAAATCATACTTTTTTTTTCAAAGGTTTGAAATTTTCAATAAAGTACTCAACCGATTTCGAAGAAATTTCAATGGGACCAACTATGAAGTGTCCTCTATCATATGAAACAACAATTTTCAAAATCATTTCATAATAGTCCGAAATGTCGTGTAAAAAAACATACAGACGAATTGAGAACCATCTCTTTTTTTGGAAGTCGGTTATCGGAAGTCGGAAAACTCATCATTATTTTTTCAAGTTATTCTACATTTCAACATCTTCATCTTTAATAGGCAAAAAAATCATATCTTACCTATTTATTAATTCAACAATTAATGTACGCAAGAAAACTTGAAAATAAGGACAATTTTGAAGTTTCCTTTAATTACAAAAGCACAGTTTACTTCTAGAAGAAATTTTCTCAAGGCTGGAAAATGTACCAAACCGCGTTCAATCCGCTCGTCTATAACGTCATGTTTTCTCGTCACAAAGAGGAAGATTATGACAAATATTCGACATAAACTTTCGCCATTGCATTGAATCAAATGCCGACTGCCTACTTACCCATCAACCGCATTCGTTGCTTTTAGAGTTCCGTGTTAAATGGGAAAAACGAATTAAATAAAACTACTTTTTAACCGGATTAATCGCGTATCTATACTAATAAGCTGAAGAGTTTTTTTTTTTTTTTGTTTGTTTGTTTGTTTGAACGCGCTAATCTCAGAAACTACAAGTGGGATTTGAAAAATTATTTTTGCATTTGATAGCCCAACTCTTGAGGAAGGTTATAGGCTATATTTTATCCCGAAATTCCCACGGGATCAAAAGTTACGCGGGTAAAACCGCGCGCGATGGCTAGTAATTTATATTTTACATTTTAACTCGACATTTCGGTGTCTTTGCAGACCCCGTGGTCACGAGCGACCAGTACTGACTGGAAAGTGCAAACAAAATACGGCAGTTAGAATGTTTGAAAAAACGGCAAGCACGACTGTTAACATCGTTGAACTTCTTGAAGAGATGTCGTGACATCGATCTGATCCCTGTGTGTGTAAGAATTTCTCCGAAGAAAGACATCTGGGGAAGTGCCGACATTCTACGCCAGGCAAGAAAAACAGTCGCTCGTGACCACGGGGTCTGCAAAGACACCGAAACGTCGAGTTAAAATGTAAAATATAAATTATACGCGATTAATCCGGTTAAAAAGTAGTTTTATTTAAATTATGAATCGTAAAAACGATTTCTTATGGTGCCGCGTTGTCTGTGTTTCCTTTCATAACGGCAATCAATGACGCCTAATTTTAGAAGTTTTATGTTTTGTTTTCTATACTTTGTTTACCTCAAAGATACATAAGTAAATTTATGTAAGGATTGACCTACTTTAAAACTAAATTTAAGCTACAGAACCCTCTTTAAGCAATTTTAACTCGTACTTGACAGGTTTTTTATTTAAAGTGCACCGGTAATCTAATTTTCCAAGAAAAAGTCGGCAGTTGGTTAGCTAAGTAAGTTAAATGATAGTTTCAAGAGTTCACACTTTTTTAAGTTGTAATTGTGGGTGTGATTGTATTTAATAATGGCGGATGGCAGTTTCTGCAATTGATATAGAGTGTTTCTTTTTTGTATTAAAACTAAGCCCGTGTTTGACCTCAATCTCACCTGATGGTAAGTGAAGATGAGGTTGAAGATGACAGCACACGGGCCTAGGAAAGAACTGGCTCTTCATACAATATTGCCGGAACACACCTCTGCCGGAGCGGTCATATTTGGCGGCAGATTTTATATGAAGGGTGGTCGCTAGCCAGTCGGACCCTGACGGGGTCCTACCACCAAGCGGGGCTCACTCGGATTAGTTGCTTTTTACGACACGCTTATCGAAGGAATCGAAGGAATACATTTGTTTGCTAGAACGGTTGAATTTGTTTTTTTTTTGTTTTTTTTTTTTGACTAAACCCACGTTTGACCACAATCGCACCTGATGGTAAGTGACGATGAGGTCGAAGATGAAAGCACACGGGTTCAGGAAGGAACTGGCTCTTTATAAAATACTAGCTGCTGCCCGCGACGTCGTCTGCGTGAACGCTATGCAGCACCAAACGCACCTACGATTATAACACTGCTAGCGTGATAATATGTAGCCTATATGTTGACCCGACTTCTTAACTATCTTTATGCCAAATTTGAAGTAAATCCATGCAGTACTTTTTGAGTTTATCCCGGAAAGACAAACAGACAAACAGACAAAAAGTCTAAAAACTATATTTTTTGTTTCTGTTTCGATTGTAGATCATACCCCAAGTATTCTTTTAAAAAAATATTCAATGTACAGTTTTGACTTTCCTACCATTTTATTATATGTATAGATTGCCGGAACACATTACCGCCGGAGCGGTAACATTTGGCGGCAGACTTTATATAAAGGGTGGTCGCTAGCCAGGCGGACCCAGAAGGGATCCTACCACCAAGCAAAAGTACTGGATAGTTGTATCTTAAAGTAAGATAGGTTTACTTTATCAAGAAATGCTCATAATATCTGTTCCTACTAAAATTAAAGGTTTCTTGTTTTTTGTTCGACGACCGGCTGGTGTAGGGGTAACGTACATTGCCTTCCATGCCAGAGGTACTGGGTTCGAATCCCGGCGGCGACGGATATTTGTGTGATGAACACAGATATTAGTCGTCAAGTCATGGACGTTTATATGTTTATTTAAGTTTATTTATTCAATATGTATGTTTATATATTTTTAAAGTATGTCAGTTAACTAGTATCCATAACACAAGTTCTTTAAGAAACTTAATTTGGGCTAGATAATGTTGTGTGAGTGTCAGAAATACCTATTTATTTATTATTTATTTATTTATTTGTTTTTTCTGTCTTGTATATCGATTTTGAATATTCTTATTTCATATGATAGAGGATACTTCAGCGGTGGTCCCGTATTAATTTCAATCGAAATCGATTGAGTAGGTACTTTTTGAAAAAATTGAAACATTCGCAAAAAAAAACCCCAGACAATCACACAGACTACACGGCCCCAAATTAAGCATAGCTTGTATTATGGGATACCATGTAGCGAACTAGGGGGGGGACCTAGAATATAAATACATAAACACCCAGACACGGAACCCTTTTTTTTCTTGTTTCGTGCGGGAATCGAACCCGCAACCACTGGCGTCTGAGGCAAACAGGTTTACCCCATCGCCAAAGTGGTCGTCAAATATGTATATGTATAAATATGTATATGTATAAATATGTATATGTATAAATATGTATATGTATAAATATGTATATGTATCAATACGGTGAATTGTACCTTGATGACCTAATACTTCACAGACACAATGGACACAAAGGCGCAAGATAGTCCGAGATAAGACTGTGCTTAGACGTCACGACCCTCAGCATTGAGGATACACGACGCAAGGAGGAGAAGGAGGACCTAATACTTCAGGCAAAACATTGACTAGGATTTAAAAATGTTAGTGAAGTCAATTTTTTCAATGCTCTGCATTCGTTGATTATTTGTTTTTTCCATCGCGCTAATTTAATTTTTACTTCATTTAAAGTAAAAGTATCAAAGTCAAACCATTATGAACTTTTTAAATATTATTCCTATTTTATTCAATTATAAAAATATTGATTAATCTATAGCGAAATTTTCCAACTTTATCAAGTAGATTTTGCATTAAAAAAAAAACTTTGTCTGGAATAGATACCGTAGCTCTAATGCCAAAAGACCCAAAAGCCAAAATGTTTGTTTTACCGTCTTTTTGTCATTTATCTACTACAAAGGATACATATTAATCAAAGTATAAGAAACAAAAAACCTCTTCAACGTTATTATAACGAGATAACAACAAATAAAAAAAGTTATTAGAAAATCTAAAAACCCGACTACGGAATACACTTAGTAAGTTACCACTTAAAAGCACAAAACAAGCACACAAGACTATAAGAGCTTTTACATAATATTTTTAATAAAAAATAGTAGCAGCAGAAGGGGGGATATTTAGTATAGACTGACCATTAGCTTTTATTTGATGCCCATTTCTTGAAATCACAAATTATTGTTTATTATTAGACGCCATCTTGAAATTTAGCAGTTAATACGAATATATTTATACCTCATTTGTTTAAATTCATTCAGCAGTTCAGTAGATATCAGGGAACAAGAAACAGACGTAATACCTCATACATACATACATACATAACGTCACGCCTGTATCCCTAATGGGGTAGGCAGAACACCAGAGGTTACAAGACCATCTGATGTCACGTTTGACAAATTTGGAGGTATTAAAAGAGACTACTGTAGTGACAGGTGGTAAGCCTATCGCCCACAAAAACGCCTTTAAAACCTCTGTCCCTTAACTGACTTTTACAGTATGCCCGGGAAGAAAAGCAGCTGGCACATTCTACATTTTTTTTTAATACCTAATAATAATAATAAAACTCTTTATTGTACACCAACATGGTTACATAGTTTAAATGAAACAACAATTACAATTAATAACTTACGAAGCGCGATTTCTGCCAGGCAACCCAGGCATTGCAGAAAATAGGCATTGCAGTTTATTTTACGTTGGCGAGGTGTACGCCTCGTAAAATAAATAAACTACATACGAATAATTACATACATTTACATAAACGTTTACATATATACTATATAAATAAATACAATATTAATACATATATAAATATCTATATTATGTAGATAGCTAAGATGGACAGTGTTTCACCTGATAATGACGTTTAAGCATTCCTTTTAAAATTGCGCGGTGTGCGAACAAAGCGGATCTCAGTCGGGAGCTCGTTCCATAACGACACCGATCGAACAAAAAATGACTTACCTAAAAATGTGGATGTGTGCGATGGTGTCGTCAGGAGTAAATTTGATGAGGAACGCAAGTTACGGTCGTTATTGGTGTACCGATATTTTAAACGGTCCTTAAGATAGGCAGGTATCGCTTTGTCGTACAGAATACGACAAAGCGATACTAGACTAGAGAAAGAATGTGAGTATTCCGGCGACCTAACCTAACCTATTTACGCGTATATACATACTTACATACGCGTTGAAAACATAACCCAACTTTGCGTGTCGCAGTCGGGTATTAAAAACCAAAAGAAACATTTTCCACCACCACTTACAAGAATCTTCATAATTCTCCTCACAACATTATGAAAGCAGCGAGACGGATCGATCACGCAGGTACACGGTTCGAATCCCGCGCATTATTGGATAACGATACAACTGTGGTGTATAGCTCCGGCGGTAATGAAGCTGTGTTGTATAATTGCATCATTATTTGTTCATCAATCATGAACATGCGTGGGCGCAGAGCTGTGTTATGTCAGATACACTGACTGTACTATATGGGTACGGTCGGCGTTGAAATTGTCAGTGTGAACAGATGATATGTATTACTCTGATTATAACTTAAATGGACCTAATTAATAGTTAATGATGTTTTTATTTAAGTTATAGTAACTGAAGTTAACGAAATAAGAAGTGGACGTGGAGGAAGCGAAAGAGGTATGTCTGGATCGTAGCAATTGGTGTTCCCTTGTCTCTGTCTACTCCAAAGGGAAACAGGCGTGAGGTTATGTATGTATGTAAAAGTATAATTACAAAGTATAAGCAATTCCCTTGAGATCTTACAACTAAAAGGGGCGAAAAAAAACAACACACTTACGAGTAGGAACTATTGAGGTTTCGTTGCTAAAATTGTATGACTTTGTTTTTTTTTAGTGTAGAACTGATTAAGATTACATGAAGTAATACTTTTTTAATACATACATACCTACATAATATCACCTGTTTCCCTTTGGGGTAAGCAGAGACTAAGGAACACCAACTGCTCCGATTCAGACATACCTACTTCTTTCGCTTCCTCCACGTTCATTAATCGTTTCTAACATGACTTTTAACTAGGCCCTTTTTAAGTACGTCGCCAATTTGGTAAATTTTGGTGCCTATTCCACATTAAGGTACCAACTTCCCACCACATTTTTATATTTATCGAACTTTTACCTACCACATAATGGCGCAATTTCATTAGTCGATAAGTCGGTTGTTAAGCCGCATGCGGCGGTTCGACGCATGCGGGCTAACAACCAATGAAATTCCCTCGGTCGATAACTTGGTCAATACAAAGTATGCGGCACTCCCAGCCCTTCTCATATTTACTAATTCCTCCCCTTAATAAGCCCTTCTCATAAGTTACTCTAACGAAAAGGTTACTATTAAGTGACTTTTAGATCAAAATAGCTTCACTAAGCAATAATTGTTGATCTATAGCTGGCACGTCTGCTTATGCTTTTCTCTCAAAACCAACTGACAAACTGTATCCAGATTCTCTCGCAACTCATACGCCAACGACCTATGAAAATGGTTACTCGCATGTGGGCCCTATGGCATGCGTTTCAAAAATCTCCCACATGCGGTTATAAACGACAAATGAATACAGTTCCCGTTGTGCGGGCTCTGTGGCATGCATTTCGGAAATCTATCAACCGCCGCATGCGGTTATAAATGACCAATGAGAATGCATCTTAAGAGAGCCGTGTCAACTTTACCACTATAGTAGCCTTCTCAGAGAAGACTAACAAAAGGAACGTACCTTAAAGAGGTTCTCTGCACCAGCTCGAAGTCGTAGCTCCTTGTTGATTTCTTGGTTGAGCTGGCAGCGGCGGGTCTGCAGCCGCCCTCGACAAGTGGCCACACGCGGGTCTGAACCCTGGAACAATGGAGATAAAGGTTAGATTGGCAAACTTTGACTGTTGTGGGGATTATTCGGGATACTTGTCACTTAGTATGGTGTTAATTATATTGTTTTTACTATCTGTTGTCGTTTGATTACTAGAAGTTATTGTATGAAAAGCATAGAACATTATTCCTATAAAAATAAAGTTTATAACGCGATTTAAAATATAACCAGCGCCACCTAACGTGAAATCAAACTATTGAACCGTTTATTTTTTCGGTATAAACGTTGCCTATTTGGGATTTCAGTCTGGGCACGTTGAAGCATAGGCGGCTCGTCGCGCGGGGTTTCGCACGTTTTCGTTACATGCATCGTCGGCTTCACTTTAAACCAGCGGATAGTAAATTCAGCGACGTAGTAAAATCGCAAGACGCCCCGCGTGACCTTAAACGTGCCCTTAATACACTATTTCTATGCAAAATTTAATCAAGACACGGTAAGCCGTGTCCATCCATATATTATCCCTTGTAAGGAAAATATTAAGACCAATCAAAAAACAATGGCCGGTGAGAGTGCGTTCCTGACAGCTCCTTATGTCGACTGAATAAAGTTCATTTCCGATTAGAAGGGAAAGGTAAACTATGATTTTGACAATTGTCACCGGCCGGACGATTAAAATAAGATATTGAGATTGTAAATTATAATATTCAATGACTGCCAACAGTTCGCAATCAAATGGTTTTGCAATGAAGTGTCAGTTATTTTAATATCATCTGCGGTATTCATCCATACTAATTAATGAATTCGAAGAGGTTGTTTGTTTGAAATGCTAATTTTGGACACTACAAGTCGGCATTGCATTTCTGTTGAATTTGATAATCCCGGTCTTCAGTCAAGGTCAAATGTAGATTATTTCGAAGGTACTTTAATAACCCTTGAATATAAATCGCATAATGTTAGGTAAACGAATCTACCATAACCTCCATCTGTTGAGGAAAATTGACAAGAAACTCAACAGCAATCATCTTTTCAAAATAGTTTACGACCAAGGACTTGTATTGATAATGTTGTGTTTTATTCCCAAAAAGAAAAATTCCCAACCACTACTAGCGCCGCGCGCGGTGAAAGCTGCAACACGCGCGTGTCGCATTCACATTCTTGCCACTCATGCGCAACGGACACCGCACTGTCCATTAACAAATACCGAATTACACCCTGATAATAGGAGATTAAAGTCCACTTTCGTTTGGTTCGAGAAGTATTTTTATTACAAATTGTTTGGGTTTTGTTGAAATGGTCGATTTTTATTGAAACGGGTATTTTAGATGTTTAGATAATCGTGCGCGATCCTTGTTTTTTATTGTCTATTATTTACACGAATGATCGGTTTGTACAGGTGCTATATAGTATAGGCTATAAATGCATAGGTGTGGTCACGATCTTTTTCACAGAAGCCATGGCTTTGAAATGTTCTTTTCAACTGACTTCCAAGAAAGGAGGAGGTTCTCAATTCGTCTGTACGTTTTTTGTGTAATTGTTACACGATATTTCGGACAATTACAAATCGATTTTGAAAATTCTTATTTTATATGATAGAAGATAATTAGAGTTGGTCCTATTATCAATTTCATCGAAATCGGTTGAGGATTTCATTGAAATTTCAAATTTTTGAAAGAATATGTATGATTTCGGAGAATGTTTACGTTGATAACATTATAACTCAGCCAAAGTTTTGACGTGAAGTTGGTTTTTTTAATGCTCTGCATTCTTTGATTATAACACTTAAAGTTAGATGCAAAAAAGGGGGTCCTGGTAGGTCCTTCTAAAAGTGACATCGGGGATGATTTTGTACTTTTGATTTACTTTTGATTTTGTACGCGCTTCCCCTTTCACCACATTAACAAAATCTTACCTAATGATCGGTGGAGATGAGGTCAAAGTTGAGATAGAGGTCTGTTTTACAAAGGAACTGGCTTATTCCGCCTACATCACCGCTATGAAATTAAATGCTTACCTACTTTTTGTCACCAATTACCATTGGTACTGATTTGAAAGATTTTTCAGTCTACCATGCATTATGCAAATGGTTTTCTCCGCACCTACTGCGGCAACACATTACTTTTATGAAATTTAATTGCTTCCATGCTAGACTGGGAGCGAAAACGTAGAATGTGACAGCTGCTTGTCTTCCCAGGCATACTGTAAAAGTCAGTTAAGGAACAGAGGTTTTAAAGGCGTTTTTGTGGGTGATAGGCTGACTCCCTGTCACTACAATAGTCTCTCTCCGTCTTTATAATACCTCCAAATTTAGTCAAACGTGACATCAGATGGTCTTATAACCTCTGGTGTTCTGCCTACCCCACAAGGGATACAGGCGTGACGTTATGTATGTATATATGTATGTATGTAATAATAACAACTTTACCTATGTTATCAATTGTAATTATCATGTGTCGATTTTAAAGAAAAAAAATTAACAGGCTACCGTTGGCATAAAAATTCTGACACTCACACGACATTAACAAGCCCAAATTAAGTTTCTTAAAGAACTTATGTCAGGGATACTAGATAACTGATATACTTAAGAAATACAGAAACGTACATATTGAATTGAATCAATACATATTTTTATTAGAATATGAACTTAAATAAAACATACAAACATTCATGACTTGACGACTAATATCTGTGTTCATCACACAAATATCCGATGTATTAATTAATATGGTACTGGCAGCTGTAGAATAACTTATTTACATTTGCAAACAGTGATAGCGTAACAATTATGTTCTAGGAGAGTACAGATAGCAGAAAAACTGGAGCAAAACTTGTGTTTTATGTATTCGTCGTTGTTTGGACGTTTAATTTTTACGTTTATTTGCTGTTTTATCTAAAATACTGTTGTTGCTTGAGATGTTATGCTGATATGCCTTTTATACGTAGGTACTTTTATATAGTTTGAGCTAGAGAGTATCTATCTTCGTTATAAGATAGAGTATCTTATTCGTATATTGGTAACTCAATATACTATTCTCAATAATATAACAATAACATATTTAAATCATTCTGAAATTGCTACTAAGTGGCAAATATTGTTTTTACGATTAGAAATTAAAAGATAATATGTTTTTCACTTATTCCTACTTATCACTCCTGTAAATTTTAATAAGCGACTTCGATAAATTTGCAGATTTTTTGTAAATTTTGACCAATTTATTACTTATTTACCTTTCCTATTTTCCTGTCTCTACCAAATTATCATTCAAATGACAACAATGGCAGGACCGTATTTGATGGGTTGCATAATTCTGATCACACGCACGGCGCGGCGGCGCGGGCGCAAGGGACATTCTATTTGTCAACTATTACATAACAATTAGCGAGTCTGCCCGTGCATAATTAAGATTCAATAAAATTATATTTTAGCAGATGTTGCAGCAATACCAACCTACGTAATTTGAAATGGAATGGATGCTCGCTCTAATATAAAATGTGAACCTCTGAAACTTCTTTGCAAATGGATTTAAAAAATACTTTCAATGTATGGAGATTGGAGGGTGATGGCTGGTGCTTGCGTTATACTCGTGAACGGGTGCTGCTAGCGGTGCCAGGTCGTTTTGCAGATGATACAATGACTATTTTATTCCATTCTTGTTTAAATACTCTGGTCCCAATTTGTCATGTTCGTGTTGTGCATCCATAGCTTATTGCACCTACTATGTAAGCAATTTGGTTTTGGCATGACATCTCACAATTAGCTGTCTTATGTTTGTTTCTTTTTTCATGTCATGGTCAATTGGTACTGTATGTACCTATTTGTTTTAATTCGTATAATCCTGACTGAAAAAGAGTGCCAAAAGTCTTTTTCCGCCGGCTTTTTTTGTCTCTTGGTCTACTGTAATATTTTATTCAATAACTATCAACACGAAGTACAAAATTGTGACGTCATTAAGCGGCCATTTGATGGTCTTATGATGAATAAAAAAATTACATTTTTTTCATTTTCAATGGGTAGCCCAAATCTTGAGGCAGGTGACATGGAGGCGATATTTACTATAGATTTCAAATAGATTAAAAATACTCGGGTAATCCCCCGCCCGCGAAAGTGCTTGATACCATAATAACCCTTGTATTATATTATATTTTCAACCGACTTCCAAAAGGAGCAGGTTCGCAATTCGTGTGTGTTTTTGTTTTTTTTGTGTCTTTGTTAGGTACACGATTTTACGGATAATTATGAATTGATTTTGAATATTCTTGTTACATATGATAAAGGATACTCCAGCGGTGGTCCCGATTTCATCGAAATCGATTGAATTGGTACTTTATAAAAAATTTGAACCTTTCGAAAAAAAAATGTATCAATACGGTGATCAATGCGTTGATTATTATAATAGTGTTTATTTATATCACATATTATTTTTATAAATTTTAAAGTTCAGCATATAAATGGTGAACAGTAAAGTATATTGTTTCAGAATCAGCTTTTAAATACATTTCGTTTTTCTCAGAAAGTATATTTAAACAAATAAAATATAATCCGACAAGTATCTTTTGGCGCGTGGCGAAAATTGGAATTAACCACCATCTTGGGAAATGTCACTTCATGACTTTTACCGCTCATATTTGTTATTGATCTTTTAAATTCAATATTAAGATATGAAATACGCCAAAATTTACAAAATGTGCACTCACTTATTGTAGTTATAAAATTGAAGAAGTTGTTTTCAGAAATAAAAACAATTTAACGTCTCAATAAATACCTTTTTAAGAGTAAAGAAGCAAGTTGCCTCTGCAATGTTTACATATTACCCTACTGTTAAAAATACACTTTAGAACATAATTTATTTCATTTTTTAAATCTCAACAATCCGTTTCAAGAGAATTGTCTCTTTAGAAAGACTACATGAAAAGTGAAGAAAGATAAGTAGATTTTTTATAAACCTTTAACATTACGAGCATTTCTCGATAAGAGTAGGTACCTTATAAAGAAAGTAGTGGTGACGAGGACGACGAGGAAAACAATTTATCATAAAAACATGATTTTAATTTCATGTCACTTTATGTTATTTATTTTCTTGCTGAATCATATATTTATATCTTCAACCCTGTGTTTTTGTGCCACTAACGTTTTTCTCAAAGTTTACGCGACAAAAAATTTGTGGTACATAAAATGAAATAATTTCTGTTTAGAAACTTGAAAAATACTAAACGATTATGCATTCATATTTTTCCCTGAGGATAGGGAAATTGTACTTAATGGTAACCCTTATTTCACCCTCACGCCCCTCTGACGTCATCATCCAAGCGCCAAAAAAGCCTTGTCGGACTGTACATTTCGTAAAATACTGTATATTGTCTGTCAAAATATTGTCTCTATTCAGTATTATTCATTCCAAACGTCAACAGGTAGTACATAGTTAAAATATTAACGTAACTTAATATTCTCTTTGGTTATAATTAGGGATGGTCCGAAATTCGATTCACTTTCGTTTGGACCGAGCTTCTGCTGCGATGCTTATGAATTTTTGTTACTTTTCCATGCACAATTTATCGACCTAGAAAGATATTTCTCTTGATTTTGGTCTGTTATCAAGAAATAGCGACATAATCCAAAGAGTTCTTTTTTTTATGTACATCATGGTAAAATGCAAGTAAGGTAAATACTGAAAAACATCGCCTTCCATTAGAAAAATAATTTCAGTAGCATCAACAAGGTCCCGGTAGCTTATTTAGTTACATAGAGCAATATATCGGCGCGGGCGACGGGAGACACTTGGTTTGAGTTTCGGTCTAGTGCGACTTTATTTTTTTTTGTATTTTTCTTGTCTATATTTCAGCATTATAAAATGCAAAAATCATTGTCAGTAAACGCAATCCGGTTAAAAAAGGGTTTTATTTAATCATAGAAAACGTGCTTTCAGACCTTTGAACCTCTTGTTTTAAAAATGGTTCAACCTCTTTAAAAACCAAAAATAATGTAAAAGAGAGTATTTTAAAAAGCAATAAACATAATATTTTGGGTATAAAATGTTGTTTTTTTTTAAGTTACTCAAAAATTTTAGTGTGACCCACTTAAAACCCTCTCAACTAAAATTAAATTGTCAAATTTCTGCGCTTGGAATTCAGAGTGATTTATTAATTCAGGCTTTGAGCTCCCAGCGATGAGAACTCATGATAAGTAATATTAGATGCTAATATTTAATTTATAATAATATCGTGAAAAACTTAAATCTTTCGATCAGTGCACCGCGGCACGGCGGCGGCGCCTGCGCCGACCGGGGCGTGATCACAATTCCTGACGCGCACCCACCGATCCTTGTGGACATGAGCAGAATTTTAAACTCTCAGCGATGGGAAGATGACTTATCTTGGGTTTAGGACCTTTGATATGCCGCGGTGACACGTGTAAAGCTATTATTCTGTAAATTCCATCATTTTTGATTTAGTTGTGACAAATCTTCGTTTTTTAGTTGATGGCCTTCTCAAGCAGTGTTACGCAACGTTAACGCAACGTTAACGACGCAAAATTATCTTTCTCATGTACATGTCTTGCAGTGCCAGCTTAGCTCCCAAATAGTTGCACAGAATTAAGTGTGGTTATTTTGGGAAAAACTTCTCCAAGATATTTGCCATCAGATGGTGTTCTGCCTACCCCATAAAGGTACCGATACACGGTGACACTGACACCGACACTAGTGTCGACACAAGTGTCAGACGCGTCCACACGGTGAGCAATTTTGAGTGTCGACACTAGTTCTGAGATCGAGTGTCGCGGTCGAAGTGTATTGGCCGTCTACACGGAGCGATGCGCAATTCAGTGTCAGACATTCCATCGCCATGAATCGATATTTACGGACTTAGTTAAAATTAAGAAATGAATATCTACTATTAATTTTACATAACCGAGAATCGAACCTGGTCAAAATATCGTTTGCATTTATGAAAAGGCACATTTTATTTAAAATATGACATCAGTTGCAAAAAATTAATTCCATTTTCAAATTTCAAATGAAATGACACGCCCGCTGAATAAATGCGTTCTATTAACCGACTTTTAAAAAGGAGGTTATCAATTGGACCCGTAGGTATCTGTCCCTATGTATACTTAGATCTTTAAAATTACGCAACGGATTTTGATGCGGTTTTTTTAATGGATAGACTGATTCTTAAGGAAGGTTATTATGTATAATACATGCATAATATAGTAGAGAAACACTGATATTAGATGTTTCTAATGTGATGTCGTAAATAAGCACGTTCTTTAGCGCTTATATTGCAAACGCTGGCTGAACCCTATGAGATAGACCAAAATGATGTACTACAGTATTGTCCACCTTAAAAAGTTCAACAAAAAAATTCGCAATGGTATATGTCTAACTCTTAGGGATAACCCACCATAACCATTTTTATCCTTTACTAAAAAATGGTTATTTACGAAGTGATTTTAAACAATACAGCATTCATTCTTATCCAATTAAGTTCATTTAATAAATTGTGCATTTATTATAGATCAATATGCTTTTTACAGCATGGAATTTAAGTGAATATTTCCGAAGATATTACAAATTTAAAATGTGCCGCCGCCATGTTGCTCTAGCTAAAAGTTTCGCGCACGACCGAAAACCGCGACACTGGTCTCAGACACTGCGCTCGTCGCGTCTACAAGGCAGCTAGAGCGACACCAAGCTAGAGCGCCCCTAGAGCTGCAACCGAGTGTCGCGGCACATGACACACACGGACACTCGGTGTATACACTGAGTGTCAAGTGTCAGGTGTCGTCGTGTATCCGCAGCTTAAGGAATACAGACGTGAAGTTAAGTATGTATGTAAGTATGATTTTAGTAGCTTTTCTACTGAACAATTGTTTTTATGGTTTACATTTTCTTTTATCTTTATGTGTAGGTAAGTGTAGGTACCTATCTTACTAATATTATAAATGTGAAAGTTTAGATGTATGGATGTTTGTTTCTCAATCGCGGCAGAACGGCATGAAATTTGGCATAGAGATAGTGTAGAATCTGAAATAGCACATAAGCAACTACTATATCCTGATATTCCCGTGGGACTCTAAATTGCGCGGGTAAAACCGTGCTAAACAGCTTTATTTTTATTTTAAACACTTTTTACAAATTGAACTAAATCTACCACCACTTCGAAAAGTCGATCTGTTGAAACAATTTGGCAAGAAACTCAACAGCAAAAATTCAATATTGGATATTTATTCTCCATGATATTCAGGTTTCGATATAAAAGCTTGTAGTGACATCTAGCGACGCAACATAGCAACGACGATGACAACACGATGTTGACGACAAGATGTTTGACCCAACCCAACATTGCGCTATCATAGTTTCTATGGCGATCTGTACATATAGGTGCGTGGGCCGCGGCCCGCCATACCTTTGCTTGGGATTGGGAACGAATACCTTGTTCCCAAAAGCTTAAATTAAAGGGTTACTAACTTTGCCAAAATTAACCTCCAATATACTTAACTGCACCGAAATGATGCAACACCACATATCGGTGTCATATTCCGAAGTAAGACACGATATAATCTTCCTCAAGTTGCGAAAATAAAGATCTCAACTGATTTCATACGACGACGTGAGCTAAGTGCTCCGTTAAGTAACACGATATGACAACTTCGATATAATATCGTGCAGTGTGTTAAGATCTGGTTTAAGGTGTACGATAGAATGTAGGTCGCATCTTTTTAATATTGCTTGTATATATAGATTATAGAAAAGATTTTCACCATTATATTTGAAAACATCTTGAATTTTGAAATCGCCACAAGAAAAATGGTAGATATAAGTACAGCGATAATATTTTTAAGATTTTTTTTGCATTTATAATGGTCAATGTTAATTAAGATTTCAAATTTATGAAAAGAAATTGGTCTCGGGTGGTCTAAGCTGCAAAGCTATACCAATAGATGGAGCTACGTTAGCAATATTACGTAAAAATAAAAATGTGGTAAGTAATTTCGAGGCGCACCCCCAGGCCCCGGTAGCTCAGTGGGAGAGCACTCGTCCGGCAAACGAGGGGTCCCAGCTTCGAGTCCTAGTCGGGTGATTTTTATTTAGCACATTTTTTTTCAGTAACTTAAGTACAGCAGCATCGAATCTGCCACCACATCTCTAGGTCGATCTTTGGAGACGAAGTGACAAAAAACGCAACAGCAGCCATACAACCAAGGAGTTAAATCGTCCATATTATATTCAGAGATTTCCAAATAGGTAGCCTTTATTTTACAAAACATTTGTGTAACAGTCTCTTAAAATTTGTAAAATGAAGATTCAAAACCAAATTCAATTAAGAAAGAAAATGCATTTAAATTCTATTTAAATGCATTCGTTTTTGTTTTGTAAAAAAAAACAATAGAATATCGTTTTTTTTTTCTAACCAGCCAGTGAGTAAATTAAAATAAAAAAGTTTACCTACCTAACGTTTACAAAAAAAAAAGAGATTAGTTAAGATTTTTAAAATTTTATGCTTGTTGCTTAGACTTTTTTGGCGTGTGTGTTTGTTTAACCTTTTTATAAAAGCTACGGTCAATTTACAAGAAAGATAGTTAAAAACTTATTAACGCACAGGAAATTTATTCTATCACTACTAAAACTTAACTGCAGTCTTATAGCCATTTATATGATTATTATTTGTTTTATAAAGCCATAGGCTATAAAACGCCATGCTATAATAATGTATGCTTGCCGCAAACTCAGTATCTACCTAATAACATGTTTTTCTCCGTAAGAGAATTTAGTCAAATTAAAAGCAGTTATAAACTCATTTTCAAAGCATAAAAAGCTGTATTTTGGAAAAATTTTGGTACAAACTAAAAGGAATTTTAGTTTTCATTATTTTTTGTCCGAATAGCGCGATATTTTTACAAAGCTTCATTAATTTTGATGAAATTTAAATGGCACTAGATCTGAAGCATATTCGGTTAAATGGCGAACAAACAGAATCGTTTATATACGTTTATAATCGTTTATATACGTTTATACACATACATGACTTCAGGCCTGTATCCCTTATGGGGTAGGCAGAACACCAGAGGGTAGAAAACCATCTGAGCTACGTCTAGCTACGTTTGACACATATGGAGGCATTATAATGGTGGAAAGAGATTATTGCAGTGACAGGGGGTCAGCCTACCGCCCACAAAAAAATCCTTCGTTTAAAAATAATCGATAATAATAAACATGATAATTAAATAAACCATTAAGTCAAATTGGGAGACTTTTAATTGGGCAAAGGTAGTAAGAAGAGTATAAGCATCCTTATGCTCCTAACGCTTACTCAAACAACTGCATAATGGAAATAGCAATAATCAATTAATGCAGAGCATTAAAAAAACCGACTTCACGTCAAAACTTTGGCCGACTTAGAATGTCATCCATGTTAACATTCTCCGAAATCATACATATTGTTACAAAAATGAAATTTTCAATGAAGTACTTAACCGATTTCAATGAAATTTATATGGGACCAACTATAAAGTATTCTCTATCATATTGAACAAGAATTTTTAAAATCGATTCATAATTGTCCGAAATATCGTGTAACAAAGACACAAAAAAAAACATACTGGCGAATTTAGAACCTCCTCCTTTTTTGGAAGTCGGTTGAAAAGGTTTAAATTGCAACGGAATAAAAAATAACGTATCGTTCATGACGCAACTGTCATTATACAACCGCCTGCCAACGGGACTGTCAATTTGACGCGAGTCATTTGAACCGTCTTGATACTTGATCACTATGATTACTTCGAGTGACCGACTGTCATTTGTACTTTAGTTTCCACCTGCATTTGTTAGCTTCGTTTGTGACCGTGGCTTTGTCTGTCTAAACATAATAATGACATCTTACTAATATTATAAATGTGAAAGTTTAGATGTATGGATGTTTGTTCCTCAATCACGGGAGAACGGCTCATCCGATTTGGATGTAATTTGGAATAGTGATAGTGTACAGTATGGAACAGCACATAGGCGGGATTGAAATTGCTAGTATTATATAATCAACGAATGCAGAGCATTAAAAAACCGACTTCACGTGAAAACTTTGGCTGAAGTATAAGGTCGTCAAGGTAAACCATATCCAAATTCAAATTTGAAAAAAAAAAACATGAAGTACTGCATCGATTTTGATGAAATTTATATGGGACCAAATGGAAATCGGTTCACCCAGTCAAAAGTTATGAGGTAAAAAACATTAAAAAAAGTATCGCCTTCTTTTTTGGAACTCGGTTGAAAATAATGCATCCTCGCCATGTTTGTTTAAAATAACCTAAAAATTACTAAACGAAGTCTCCTACTATGATATTGATTTATGTTTTTTCAAGATTCATTAGTTTTGGCCAGATTTTGTCCGGTTTAATTTAATCTATCTATACTAATATATACCTAAAGCTGAAGAGTTTGTTTTTTTGTTTACTTGTTTGTTTGTTTGAACGTGCTAATCTCAGAAACTACAAGTGGGATTTGAAAAATTATTTTTGCATTTGATAGCCCAACTCTTGAGGAAGGTTATAAGCTATATTTTATCCCGAAATTCCCACGGGATCAAAAGTTACGCGGGTAAAACCGCGCGCGGTGGCTAGTTTAATATATTTACTATACATTTTACACCAGTGCAATGATAAAATTATTATTGTCCCACGCTTCATTGCGATCAGTTGTTATAAAAAAGGAATATTTAGGGCAACTTAACACCGTCCAAAAGTAAAACCATAGGGTTAAACTATTTTAGGCTTATTTTCATAGTTTTTTTCTATAAGCCCATTGCAACCACAAGACTCTCTTCTGGGTGAAGAGGATATTATGATATTATTAACCTATGCGGACCGAAAAAAACAAATGGATCCTATGGCAAAAAAAAAAAACAATATATACCTACTTAGTTTTTAAAATTCAAAAAATATTCCATCTTTTGCTAGTGATCCAAACTTTTTTTGTGTACTTTGTGATAAATTTTAAATTTTCGAAACAATATGTATGATACCGGAGGGAGAATATGCATATACGTGAATGACCTTATATTTTAGCCAAAGTTTTGACAAGAATTTGAATATGTTAGTGAAGTTGGTTTCGTAATGCAATGCTAAGCATTCGTTGATTATTAGTATAGCTACAGAGAAAGAAATTGTACCCGCATAAGTTTTTATCCCGCGTGAAAGCCCGTCTCCAATCATCTACTCGTTCAGTAAGCTAAAGTCCATTGCACGCAGGGCATACTAACGGTACTAATACTTCCTAGTACCTCCGCGTATTTCACTGGTATTCACTGATCTGGAACAGGTATTTCTGATATAACTCCATTGTATGATTTATTGAATATTAATAAATTATTACGGAGATTATGGTGTAGAGTTATGAGTTTGTTTGAAAGTTAGTTGAACTTGGAGCTTGGAGGGAATTATAATACTAAGTAGATGGAAGTTGCGATAGTTCATTCGTTTTTGTAATTAAATGAGATAGTTTGAATTACAACAAAATCAACGAATGTAGAGCATTAAAAAACCTGACTATAAAACTGACTATTAAATCCTAGTCAAAGCTTTGGCTGAAGTATTAGGTCATCAACGTACAATTTGTATTTTTTTAGAAAGTTTTAGAATTTTTTAAAAGTAAGCACTCAATAGATTTCGATGGAATTTATATGGGACCACCTCTGAAGTATCCTCTATCGTATGAAACAAAAATCTTCAAAATCAATTCACAATTTTCCGTAAAATCGTGTAACAAAGACACAAAAAAAACAACCATACCTACACACGAATTGAGAACCTCCTCCTTTTGGAAATCGGTTGAAAAAGTAACGAAAGTTATTAGCAAAAGAAAAGCGGTTAATGAAGTCTTGGCTCAGGAACATTCGGGAATGGATGGGAGCGAGCGCTTCGCCTCTGTTTCTCCTTGCAAGAGACAGGACTTGTTATTCAGAACTGATTGCCAACCTTCGCTAGTCAGAAAGACACTTTAAGAAGAAGAAGAACAAGTCAAATATTTATAAAATAAATAAAAAAAAACAGAAAATCACCAACTACATGGCCTAAAAGTAAGCTGAGCTTGTCAGCCAAAGGTTTGACGTGAAGTCAGTTTTTTAATGCTCTGCATTCGTTGAGTATAACTTTTGATCTCCATGGCAACTCTATACAAAATAATAATATAGTCTAGTCTATAGCCTGCCATCAGAGAAGAGCTGTTAAATGCAAAAAGATGATTTCAAATCAGTCCCCTAGTTATAGAGATAAGCTCGTTCACATCATCAAACTATTTAGCTTTACTATATCAGTTTTAGATTAAAGATTATTTAAGGCTGTCAATTCTCCATTTACCCACAGTGACACAATCACAAAGAAATACAACTTTATTTATCTTATTTCATTATCGATTAAGGTCACGATTTAATTCGATCCACAATCGATTTGGAATCAAATACAATACGTAATTTTGTCTTCAGCTTTCGCGGTTTGTGTTATATCTATTGTTATATAATAAAGGTGGAGTGTTTGTTTGTTTGAAATCGCCAATTTATTAAACTACCGGTCGTTTTGAACAACAACGGTTTGTGTTTTATAGCCCAATATGGAATGCATACTAGGATTACACCCTGGTAAAGCTGTGGAGTCTCCATAACACAAGGTTTTATAAAAAAAGCTTAATTTGGAGCCATATTGTTGTTATTATTCATCATCCAGCCGGGAGACGTCCACTGCTGGACGTAGGCCTTCCCAAGGCTTTCCACGTCGCTCGGTCCCTTGCCACCCTTATCCAGCGTTTACCGGCGATTTTGACCAGGTCGTCGGTCCATCTTGCGGGGGGCCTGCCTACGCTGCGTCTCCCACCCAGTACGTGGCCGCCACTCGAGAACGTTTCTGCCCCAACAGCCATCTGTTCTGCGAGCTATGTGCCCTGCCCATTGCCACTTCAGCTTTGCGATCCTTCTGGCTATGTCGGTGACTTTGGTTCGCCTGCGAATCTCCTCGGTTAGCCTGCGATCCCGCAGGGAAACTCCGAGCATATCCCTTTCCATTGCCTACTGAGCGACTTTAAGCTTATTGATATTATTATTGTTGGTTATATTAAAACGTTCATATTAAATACATAGCTTCACACCTGAATCCCGGGTAGGCAGAACACCAGAGGTTATAAAACCATCTGATGTCACGTTTATCAAAGGAGGCATTATAATGGTCAAGAGAGACTATTGCAGTGACAGGCTATCTCCCACAAAAAACCTCTGTCAATTAACTAATTTTTAACAGTATGCCCGGGAAGAAAAGCAGCTTGTACATTACCAGTCCAGCATGGAAGAGAAGGTTATGTTAATTATATTTTTTCAAGAGATCAAAAATTTATCCTAAAAGAAAAAGAATTATGTAAACAAATAACGATTCATTCTATACTATTATAAAAAGAACAGGCCAAGGTTTTGCATTGGAAGATTTCAACCTATCAATTATGTAAAATGAATATTTTATAATTTATCACATCCGCCGGGCTGGGATGTTAAAACTATGTAGTTGTCGAAATCGAAACCAACGAAATACTTTTCAATAAGATTTTGCACGAAATTGCGTAAAACTGCAATTCTATTGTTATCTAAAATGTGGATTTTTAGGGTTTGGTAACTGGAAAGAAAAGATGGAAACCTTATAGGGGCATTTTATAGTCCATCTGTCTGTATGTGCATTTCTCAAGATCCTTTGTCTCAGGAACGCATACAGGTTACGCACCCGTGACGTACGTGCGTACGGCACGTGTGACGCAATTTCGCTAGAAAAATGTCATTAGTGTGCTTGTACAGTCGTGTCAATGTAATACGCAACTTCTTACTATTTGGCTAAACTTCGATTAAAATCTAAAAACGATGTACGCGCGTCTAGTGCAAACTGGAGCTAGCTACGTCCCAAGCGCGCGTGGCGCTTGCCATACGACCGTGTCGTACACTCGTACGGCACGGACGTAGCAGTTTTGTATTAACACGTGCGTAGACACGCATAGTCCTCTATCGGATCCAAGAGTGTCTAATAGTGACCGTCAATGATTTGTTGACTGATCAATCCGAAATTATATCTCTAACACTAAAACAAATGGTGCTGAACATTAACCTCGCACATCATCATCATCATCCACAGCCAGTAGACGTCCACTGCTGGACATAGGCCTTCCCCAAGGGTTTCCACGTCACTCGGTCCCGCGCCGCCCTCATCCGTACGCACATCCATACGCTCCGTCTCCCAGTACGTGGCCGCCACTCGAGAACTTTTCTGCCCCAACGGCCATCTGTTCTGCGAGCCGTGTGCCCTGCCCATTGCCACTTCAGCTGTGCAATCCTTCTGGCTATGTCGATGACTTTGGTTCGCCTGCGAATCTCCTCATTCCTGATTCGATCCCGCAGGGAAACTCCGAGCATAGCCCTTTCCATTGAATGCTGAGCGACTTTAAGCTTCTTTATAAGGCCCATAGTTAGCGATCTCAGTGCCGTGTGCTATCACTGGCAATACACACTGGTCAACCTCGCACATGGTGATCTAACTCATGGATGTTGTTGGTCCCTCAATCATAGAAGAACGGCTCAATGAATTTGGATGAAATTTGGCATAGTGATAGAATACAGTCTGGAATATCACAAAGGCTACTTTTTATGTCGATATTCCCGACGGGTCACTAATTGCGGCGGTGAAATTGCGTGAACCGGCTAGTATTGTTATACATATATCGAGCAGCGAACGTTAATCAGCTAACTGTTCGCCCACTGAATAATTAATAATAAGGCGAATAGTTAGCTGATTAGTTAATTGCCCCTGGATATAAACAGTGGTTGTAACGTTATTAACACCATATATACCTACTGCTTGAAACAGTCGCATATTGGTAAGGTTTGCTAGGCGATATTATAAGTTCAACTTAGTCCGAAATAAAAGTTGCTACATTACTTTTTAAAAAATCGCGCATTTCAGTGCCAAATAAACCTTTTACTTGCTGTCTAAAAAACTTCCAAAACGATATTACCTATGCAATAACAAAAACAACAAAATACGTTTCATTTCAGAAACAGCGCCATCTACGGCGATTGAAGGAAACTCTGCCTCAAACGACTGGAAGTTAAGGTCAATACGAAGATAATAGCGGGTTAAACCGTGCCAGCTGAGTTGTATGGCCAAAGTTGCAACACATGATCATTGACCGTGGATATCATGCGCCGACGCAGCTACTAGCTCGTGGGGTCTTATCAGATTTTGAATTTGGAATTATTTTACAAGAATATACGGTGCGCTGTATACACTCTCTCATTTTACCTATGTCTCTCTAATGTGAAACTGAGTTTAAAGTCGCCTCTAAAATTTGACACAAGAGAGACCCAAACTTGTCGAGTTGGGCTGTGTGTATTGTGGTTGAGACTAGTAAATCGACAATGTTTTAGGCTGCAAAGTGGACAGCAGCGACAGCTGGGACGCGGGGAGTCTGGGTCGTTCTCGACGCCCCAGCGGGCAGCGGAGCGATTTGTCTCGGTTTCACACAAACTTAAGAGCCCATACTACTCCAGCTAGAATCTGAATTTCGCCCCCACCTCACCGCCCGGCCGTGAAGCACCCCGCAACGCGCGTCGGAGCTATCTTACTCACTCGCGTTTTGTTTTCTCCAACTCTGCCTTTTCCGTATCTTATTTCTTTCATTTCCCATTTCGAAATAAAACACACCACAAATTTATTTATGGAAAACACGATATTTACGTGATGTTGTAGCTGCGGCGGCAAGCGTGAAAGCGACACAGGTTCCTCGTACGAATGCCGGAGCGCAACTGAATCCTTGAGCGGGCGCAGGTCACCCGTCGTGCCAAACACATTATTTTAGATTTAAGATTTATAATAAAAAAAATAATAAAATTATTTTAAAATCAGATCATATAGTACACGTATTGTCATACCTTGAAACTAAATACCAAGTTACATTAGTGTAGGTTAAGTACTAATTAAGTAATAAGGTTTCTTTGTTAATTTTAGAGGTAAGTTTGTGATTTTTTTCTATCGAGATTTTTTTCATTAATCGTGTTTTCAAAACATATGGTTCTTAGTTCATACTCTTAACTTTGCTATATGTTTTTTCTAAAATTATTAGTTCAATACTCTGATAGATATTTGAGATCAAAATTCGGATTCGGAGCGTGTTTGAGGTAGTGTAGGCCCTTAATACGTTCTATCGAGTCGCGGAAGTCGCTGTCCACGCCGCTGTCGCTGTCGTCCAGTTTGCAGCCTTACTTTAAGCTCCAGTTCGACCTCAAGCTCATCTCCTTCTAAGTGCAGGAGAAGTCGAATATTATATTTTATGGGTTAAGGAAGGAACCGACGTTTTATTGCCGGAAAATATTACTGTCAGAGTAATGATGTCTGACAGTAGATGATGAAGTTAGTTCGTTGGACAAGCAAATCATAAAGGAGTCCTACTATTAATTGGGGGTTGCCTTTTACGACGTGCTAAAAGAGATGCCAAAAGTTCAATATCATTATATGCCAAAAATAAGTTTTCTTTACAAATTATGCTTACAATATGAGGTAAACAACATGTGTTTTGCTCTGGTGTCCCGGCTATTCTGGTGAGCGGCTTTATCAGCTGAATTCTTTTTAAATAATTTTTTTTTAACTAGAAAATAATATTTTGCATCTTAATTTCTTTTTTTATTATCTCTGTTATGTTTTTTTTGTTGTTATTATTAATTTATTTTAGTGTCAACCCTATGTAGTTCTTTTTTTTTTCTTATCCGTGTTTATGTTGTCTTCGTGCTGTCTATGTATTTGCTTATCCCTTATTAATTTATATTTGTTATCACTTATCTGTGAAAACTGTTAAATGGCCTTCTTCTATTTTATTGCCTTATCTATGTATAAATATTTAGCTGTAAGTTTTCCTGTAATAAATAAATAAATAAAAAATACTATCAACACTCTACCAGCTATGAGCTCCATTAAAGGCGTACCTAATAAACTCTATAGACGTACCTTTTCCCTGGTTGCTCAACGTTCGCGGTAGTGCGGAACCATACTTATTTACATGATAGAAACTACTCGGTACATTACTGTTTCGATTATACGGTCCGAGAACTGGTTCATTTACCCTGCAAAACTCATTACAGGGATTTATTACATTTACCCTACACTAAAAATTCCATCATAACCTTTGTACAGGTGTAATTTACTTATATAGAAACGGTAGAGAGCGTTTACAAAGAAAATATTAAGTTTTTTTTTTAAACCATTTATTTTTTTAAATACCCGGAGGGGATTTTTTAAAACTTTTTTGGTGACCCTTGTGACCTCCCCTATCACCCCCTTCCCTGGTACGTAACCTTTTGGGGCACCCTCTGTATTGAAATATGTTAGACAAGGTGTATTTCTACTCGGTGACTGGTGACAAATTTTAGATACTGAAGGAGAGCACTCTGAACTCGATTTTGTAGGTAAGTACTTAATTTTCCACCAGAAATCCCTATGAATAAATATTATAAAGAATAAATAATAAATAAAGAGTCCTCCACAGAAGTGTTCCCGCCACACGCACACCACCACCCGCTAAGTATCTATTGTATTACGCTTATGTAACCATGCGTTGCGTAATGAATTCTTTAATTTTCAGTTAAGTTTATTCAGTAAATAATTAAGTTTTTTTTTTTTCAGTTTTTCTCTTCATCTATGATCTCAAACTATCACGTCCTGGAATTACGAAAGTGACCCACCAGTCACACTGTGTAATTTATGTAACCAATTTTATTATGTTTCTTGTTTTTTTAAACGTATCAAATATTTATAGTTCTAGAAACTTAACTTGGTTAGATAATGTTATGTGACTATTTTTTTATTATACTTAAATGTAAAAGTTTGTCAGAATGGATGTAAGGATGTACATTTATCGCTTTCGAACTCATTTCAAATTCATTAAATTGAATCTACGGCACTTTCGCAATAAATTAAAGCCTTTGTGTTTAACTAGAGCTATCTTCATTCCAAATTTTAGTCACATCTGTTAAGTTGTAGGCGTGATTTGAACACAAACAAATACCGCGATTTTTATTAATTCGAATTGAAATAAATGAATAGGTAATAAAGCACAAGATAGCTCTATTATCATATAAGTAAGCACATATCTATTAAGCACTAGATATTAAGTATTTCTTGTAAATTGTGTTCCTGGTTAATAAATATTTTTTCATTTTCATTTTTTCATATCGTATTTAGACTAGGCAACGGAAATTCATAAAAGTAGGTAGGTATAATTCATTGCAAACGAACATGTTTAAGAACCGTAATAATTGCATAAAACCTGCCATTACTAGGTTTAAGAGAGATTATGTTATAAAAGCGATAGTTAATATTATTCCTAATACGTACAAAAAAGTATTGACAGTTAACGCGACATGTTATCAATCTTGTCAATCAAAATCAATTACCATAAAACTACTGTCAGTCAACACATTCGCAGAGCTAGCATGCGACCGTTGTCGCGTCGAGAAGGACTCAAATCGACAAGATAACTATTACCGAATTATTTTATCCACCATGATAGATATAATTACTCGATTCGATGGCATGATAAAGCACACAGAACCAAAGCTGCTATAGGTATTCTAAAAAAATATCGATATAGGTAAATGCCCTATTTATCGTTGTCGATGGTTGCATGCTAGCCCCGATGGTCATTTTAAGAAGGTTTTTTACTTAAGTATTTATGTTGTTTAACTTTCAACACTGTAGGTTTACTATACCACAGGCAGGTATTTACATTTCACACAACGAGTCGGTACACTTTCCACTGCTGTGGTAGTTGGCTAGTTTTCTATTTGCTGTGTTTGTGTTTTGATAATTGAGGATCAAACGAACTTCTAAAGTGAAGTTCGATCCTAATTATGTGAACAGCTTCTTTCGAAGCGATTGAGGTTTACTTTATGTAGCGCCACCTACTGCTAGCCTTTGCACGGATTTTAGAGTCTATGATAAGGGTTCTTTTCTTTTTTTTTTTTTTTTTTAACAACTGTCACGTTTCGCTCCCTATATCAGCATCCAGTCTACAGAACTCATTTTGTTTAAAGTCAATCTGTCTTATTCCTGTTTGTTCATTTCACTATATTGGGGTTGGGTAAAATACAAATATAAATTGAAATTACTCCATGTTGAAACATATTCATATTATGCTTATTTCAAAGCATAATAACGGGTGGGTTTATATTAAATCGCTTCGAAAGAAGCTGTTCACATAATTAGGATCGAACTTCACTTTAGAAGTTCGTTTGATCCTCAATTATATTTCACAGCTTCTTTCTTTGCGATTGAGGTTTACTTTATGTAGGATGTTTAAAGATTAGTTATAGTGAAATGAATTGGCAGAGTAGTAAGGTAAAACTCCTCAATAGTAAATAAACATACTTATTGAAAACAATTCAACAATGATTAGGCAAATTATTTTTCGTTACAAAGTTTGTTATAATTTCTAGCAAGGACTGAGGAAGAATCCGACCATCCTGCAGTCTTTTTGATAGGTCAATAGAAACTCCTAAATAAATAGCTCTTGATGTAGCAGCATGTCATGTACTATGTGCACTAAAAATATTTTCATCAATACCACTGAGAGTTAAAGTGTTTTTAACCCAGTGACTTAAAGTTTGGAAACCTATATGTTTCTTAAAACTAATAAACAATTTATCAGGTTTCCTTAAATTTTCGTTTTATTTATATACCTACATCTGTAAGGTTTTTGCTGGACAAATTTCTGGACGAATATTAAAAAACGGAAACTTTACCAAGGTCTGTTTACTATTAAATTTAGAGGTTTTTATAAACCCTTTTATAAGTACCTTTTTTAGTTATTAAAATATTTTTAATCTTTGTCACGGATAAAATTTGAACACGATGTTCCGTTACAAGAGCTATTAGTGTAACAGTTTTCTTGGAAAAGAGTCTTTAAGTCAAGGTCTTCATTAGGAAATTTTGTAGGTAAGTAGCTCAATACAACTGCTGGATCCCAGGTAAGATCATACTTGATGTGGTTGGTCTTCACATAACGACTCCTTTCATGAAACTTTTTAGTCATATTGGGAATTTATGTTTAATATTAATGATAATGCAGATCTATAGCTATTAATAGTACCGTACTTAGCACCTTTTTCGAAAATTTCAGTTAGAAAATGAACAATTATTGGTTTAGAAGTTTGAGTAAAGCTAAAATTATTATTTTTGCAATATTCAATCCACGCCTTGATACCTCCTTCACACTGTTTCGGTAAGAATTATCCAACAAAGATGCCAACATAATTTCAACGGACTTTGAAGACAGTGATCTTTTTACTAACGCTTTCTGAACAATTTCGCGGCAACCAAGGTTAATGTTTAATGAAGGTTGAGCGCAGATCTGAAAGGAGATTTCAGCGAATTAGTATTTAGTAAATACAATCACAACACAACCTTTTAAACAATGGCAACCATAGTGGCGTGGGCCAGTATGGTACTACCACAATACCCACAGACTTTTCACTAACAATTTTCTGAAGAGTTTTTGCATCTGGGTCATTTTTCCAGGTTACATAAATAGGACATTATAAGTTGCATCTGTTTGCAAAAAGATCAACCGATAGTATTCCAAACCTATTTGTTATATTATTAAAGGTATAGTCACTTAGATCCCATTCAGTGTCATTAAACTGTTTTCGTGACAAACTCTCAGCTTCTATATTATCTTTTGAAGTAATATAAGATGTAAAGATATTGATCTTACGCATTTCACGCTATTTCCATTGGTCTCGGGTAATATGATCCATATGTGAAAACTGAACACTACCCATTCTATTTATACAGGTAATGGTAATATCTATTCTTAATCACAATCGTAACTACCATAATTATGCGAATGTTTTAAGTCCGAAAAAACTGCTTTTAATTCCAGAGTATTAATGTGTAGCGACGACTCGCTTTCCTTCCAATGACCCGCTGCCTCTTTTCCATCACAAAACCCGCCCTAGCCAGTATATGATGCGTCAGGATAGATAGTTTTAGTGTATTGGCCTGTTCTAAGAGGAGAAAAGCCCTCTTCTAGATAATTTAACCACCAAGTAAAATCATCTTTATTATATCTGGGTAAATTCACTACCTGATCATAAGTAGGATTTTTTTTTTTTTTTTGGTGACAATATTTTAAATTGCTCGAATAACTTTGTGTATTATTTTTTCTATTTTAAGAACTTTTTTTTTTTTTTTTTTTGTGGGTAGTTTTAAAATAATTTTCTCTGAATCAAAAATAAACCCAAGGAATTTACATTGTGTTCTAGGAACAAAGCAACCTTCTTTCGTATGCATTATGAAACCTAAATTTATTAAAATATGTTTTGTAATCCAAACATTCTCATTACAATCATCACAATCTTTGCCAATGTAAAATATATTATCTAGATATATTATGGATGAAAAAATTATCCCGACGTAAAAATTCCATGACTGGTTTTAATATTTTAGTAAATACTTATATAAAGAGCGGTGCATAAGTCAAACGCTTAATATTTGAATTCATATAAAACGTTGTTATATTCAAATCGAAGGTACTTTCGGAAAGACTTATCAACATTGATGAAAAAATAACATGTAGCATTGTTTTGTTAACTTATCAGCGGTTCTGTAATCTTCCATTTTGAAGTGTTTTGTAGTAAATTAATTCAAAGATTTTAAATTATTTATGAAGCGATTTTCACCGTATAGCTTGAGCACAAGAAAAAAATTGTGATAAAATTTACCTGGCTCATGAGAACATACGAATATAGCATTTATTTTTAATAGTTTATCCAACGCTAAAATATAATCTTTATGGCCATGTATTGACCTTGGGTAAACACAAGAGCTACTTTGTTTAGCGGGCAGATATTTAAAAGGTCTTTAGTAACCAGCTATTCACGATAATATTAATGGATCACTCGTTATCTAAGCCCATTTTTGATGAAAATATCGTAAACGTCCATCGCACTGCACCTGGTGGTTTATTTCCGCTGGTTGCTAGTGTTCCACGACCGTTCGTGGTAGGTCCTACGTGGCGGGTACGTGTAGCTCTGCTGTGGAGCTCGAGCCGGCAGCTGTGGCTGCGGAGATGACGTCGTCGTTTTTTGCAATTTGCAGCGTTTCAGCAACATCTCCTCCCAATAGATAATCATCGCAACTTGTATTGGTCAGCGTGTCACGCAGGCATACGTTTATGGAACTCATTATTATGTTACGATGAGTTTTAGTTTCCCTATTCTGGCTATCGCGACAAGCGTAACTCAGCAGTTTTAAAAGTTTTTGCTTCAAAGTTTCATTGAAAATGATTACCATCGCTTGCGATAAAGCTGCCAAGGCGATTCCAATTTGCCCTTTTTTTTTTTTGTTGATGTATAGAATCTCGTTTGGTAAGAGTTTCAGCCAATGCTGCTTTTGCTTCTAAATTTAATAAAGGGAGCAAGTAAATATTTGCAAATTGCGGGTACAAGATAGTCCTCAACAGGCTTATCTTTAGATTCTTTAGATCTTCAGCCGACAACTGCTGGTTTTTAGACCTCTTCCGGGACATTAATCGTATCAAAAAAAAAAGGCTGATAATGACGGAGGTAGCTCGGGCACTTCAAATCTTGGATTCGGCGTGCAAGATCGTCTCCACCGCAAATCAGATTAATCGCCAACGGCGATATTATCTGGTAACTGACTAATCAAAAGAATTAATTATATGCATCGAAACTCGATGACTACACGCACATACCATGTGGGTAGTTTTGTGTCAACGACATTTTTTCTAATATTTATTAAAATTATATTAGAGATTCTCCACCGTACATCAGATTAATCGCCAACGGCGATATTATTATCGAGTAACGGACTAAATAGGAGAATTAATTGTATGCATCGAACCTCGATGACTACACGCACATACAATGTGGGTAGTTTTTGTGTCAACGACATTTTTTCTAATATTTACTAAAATTATATTAGAGATTCTCCACCGTACATCAGATTAATCGCCAACGACGATATTATTATCGAGTAACGGACTAAATAGGAGAATTAATTGTATGCATCGAACCTCGATGACTACACGCACATACAATGTGGGTAGTTTTTGTGTCAACGACATTTTTTCTAATATTTATTAAAATTATATTAGAGATTCTCCACCGTACATCAGATTAATCGCCAATGACGATATTATTATCGAGTAACGGACTAAATAGGAGAATTAATTGTATGCATCGAACCTCGATGACTACACGCACATACAATGTGGGTAGTTTTTGTGTCAACGACATTTTTTCTAATATTTATTAAAATTATATTAGAGATTCTCCACCGTACATCAGATTAATCGCCAATGACGATATTATTATCGAGTAACGGACTAAATAGGAGAATTAATTGTATGCATCGAACCTCGATGACTACACGCACATACAATGTGGGTAGTTTTTGTGTCAACGACATTTTTTCTAATAAGTCCCAACACCGTTGGGTTCTTCGGAATTTGTAATTTGATGTCTCAACCTCCTCGAATTATTTTCTTGAGAATTTTCTCTTCCTTCGATGCACAATTTTTACCATTTAAACTTTTAAAATTTAACTAGCTAATTAATATATTTTAGTCGACGTGCGCAGGCTACAGCACGGAAACGCAGAATGAGTTCTGTAGACTGGATGCTGATATAGGGAGCGAAACGTGACAGTTGTTAAAAAAAAAAAAAAAAAAGAAAAGAACCCTTATCATAGACTCTAAAATCCGTGCAAAGGCTAGCAGTAGGTGGCGCTACATAAAGTAAACCTCAATCGCAAAGAAAGAAGCTGTGAAATATAACTTATTGTTATGGCTATCTGTTTTGTAGATAAAGAAAAAGAAAATAAATATAAAAACGAGATTGCCTAAAAAAATCACCGTTATGTTCTTGTGCCGGAAAACGTTGTGGTTGCTTGGATTTATATCAAATACTCAGGTCCATAATTTCTTGGAGCTGATAACAAATCAATATTTTGGGTAAACTCAAACCAAAGAGTACGGCCGATTTAGCCCTCAAAAAGACTAAGGGTTAATTTATTAAATAATCCAATAGTGGGGAAGATATTAAAGCCTGTATTTCTATTTCATTAAATATGCAGCTGTTTTCAGTATTTTTTTTAATTATAGACGAATCCCGCGTCTGACCTCAACCTCACCTGATGGTAAGTGTATAATCATTAAACCGATCCTTCATCAAATATTCATATCCATTGTGTTTCCTTTACCATTTTGAACTTCGCGCCACGATGGTTTTCATTCGATCACTGTACGTACGCTCTCTGCGAGCCGATCAGTATAGACTAAAAAACAGTACAAAAAATATGGCTGCCGCGCTCATAGATCTTACGTGCGTGCCTTGATGTATAATATATTTAAAAGGTGATTGTAAGAAAATAGCTGACTGTTTATGTTCTCAACATCTGCCTGACTTGGAAGATCAAGGACTAAACCAATCTGTAGTGCTGGTGTTGTGATAGCTGGCCGGCCGGCTCTGTGTGCGCCCCGTCGTTGGTGATTCCCACCTTTCCCGCCTATCCAGGTTAGTGTTTATGCCTTTCTTACCTTTGCGAGTCACAGGGTTTCGAGAACATATCAACGGATAAATGCAGAATTTTCTCCTACAAAGATCATACATTTAGAATTTTGGTGCCTCCTGTGAGGAATTTCCTCAATAAATCTCATTATTTCTATATATTTACCTTTTCCATTATAAAACATTATACTGGAATCAAAATTATTCATAAATTGCATATCTCATTATCATTTCAAGCTACAAAAATGTATCGCTTTTATTTGTAAAGAATAGGTTATATTCTTTTGTCAACGCGCAACGTGCCGTTCCCGCTCAGCCAGCGGACGAGCACTTGTTACTTGCCTACTTCTAAATAACTTCTTAACTGTATGTAAAGATTGGTAATAATAATTGTCTATCCGCAACATTTGATTTTTACTAAAGATAAAACCTTACTGCATTTGTCTGATGGTATTAAAAGAATTCGTGATAGATAGTTGTGCTCGAAATAATTCTTACATTCTTAATATAAAATAAATAGGCTTATAAATTACTTTCACTAAAACATTTCTAAGCTGTTAATTGATTTAAAGAATTCTCGTGGATCTGAATGTCATAATTCAGTGTTTGCATTTTCGCTATTTTGGTAATTAATATCCGTAAAAATATCTAGATATCTAGTACTGTTTGAATTCAGCTAATTTATGCGGAGTTATATGTAACTACTACGTTATACCAGGCAGTTGGGGACTAAAACTCGATATTGTTATAAATCAGTTTTGTTTACCTAAGAGGATCATTCGAACTACTTCAACTAGGTACTTGTCTATTCTGGTTCATTTTCAAAGATGACAGAAATTCTGTTACATACCTATATTAAAAAACGCGAATATGAATTCAAAAATATGCAAATTATTTATGATCTTTCACAAGCTGTGAAAGAAAATAAGGCTAAAATATCGGCATTCAGGGCTAGGTACAAGTCTATTGATAAAATACGAGATAGCTACGTTGAATTGTGTGAAGAAATTAATAAAATTCAATTGCAAATAAATCCCAAATTCGTGGTTGATAATAACGTATTATTGTCGTTCGATGAGTTATACTATGCATCAGTCGAGTTCTCAGACTCCTTCGATAAAAGTACAAGCGTGCAGTTAGAACCTTGTCACAGTCACTCGTCCATTTCACCAGTTAAATTACCTAAATTACAAATTCCAAAGTTTGATGGTCATATTGAAAACTGGCAAACATTTAAAGATAGTTACGTGCCACTTGTTCATATTAACCCTTCACTGTCAGACATAGAAAAGTTTCATCACTTACTTTCATGTTTATTAGGCAGTGCGTTATCACTCGCGAAAGGCGTTCCGATAACTTCGTCGAACTATTCCGTAGTATACAACGCCTTACTGAACAGATACGATAACAAACGCATTCTTGCTACTACTTATTTAGAAAAAATATTTAAATTAACGCCGATTCAGAGACCATCGCTTACTAACTTATCAGTATTGACCAATGTTTTGTATGAAAGTGTAAATGCGTTGCGTGCGTTAGATATTGACGAGTTGAGTGAATTCATTTTATTTCATATTGCATCGCGACCGCTTGACCTTGAAACAAGGCGCCGTTTTGAGTTACAGAATAAGGATGAAATTCCCAAGTTTAATGATTTGGTTGAGTATTTACAAAGTTATATTAAAGTTTTAGAGGTTAGTCAACCATCTACTTCGACTCAATCTAGTGCAACAAATAAACAATTTCATATTAATAAAGTTGATAATATTTCTCGTCATCAGAGGCCGTCATTAATTGCGTCGACTAAACCAGCCCGCAGTAATAATAATAAAATTACCCAAATGGTCTGTACTTGTTGTAAAAGTAACCATTCTATCTATAGATGCGGCAAAATTCATTCAATGTCAGTTGAACAGCGTCAACAATTTGTTAAAGATTATAGTTTATGTTTTAATTGTTTAAGACCTGGTCATGATAGTGAAAATTGTGTTTCGAAATCGACTTGTTTTATATGTAATAAGAAACATAATACGTTGCTGCACGTCGAGCAAAAAGGTATATTAACGCATACAACGAACATGTCGGAAACTGCTGGTACCAGTACCACACTTACTTGTGCTAATCAAACGGAAGCGTTCAGTCCTAGTTCGATTACAAAAATTTTAGGTACTGCGGTTGTGCGGCTGCGTCACGCGGACGGCTCTCAGCGGTGCGCGCGCGCCCTCATCGACAGCGGCTCGATGGATTCCTTTATTACAAACGACTGCGCTCGGCGACTTGGTATGCGCGTCAAAAAATGTAACCTTAATGTGAGCGGCTTAGGTCAGAACATTGTTTGCAATGTAAAAGGTTACACTGTAGGTTCGATAACGCCTCGCCAGAGTGAATCGCCTGAATTTTATTTGCCATTAGTAGTTTTACCGAAAATTACTTCAATGATGCCTTCGTCATCTTTACCGATGCACGTCAAGGAAAACTTTAAAAGCATGGATCTCGCCGACCAGGACTTCTATAAATCCAGCCCGATCGATCTTTTGTTAGGAGTCGAGTGTTTTGACCAGATATATACTGGTTCGCGTTACACGCCCGGTCCCGGACTACCCTGCGCCTTGTCCAGTGTTTTCGGCTGGGTGGTAACTGGCCAGTTTCTTCACAACACAAGACCTCGAACCCCAGATGCATCCGTTACGTCACTCATCGCGTCCTCATGTTCGCTCGAAGATATCGTTCAACGGTTCTGGGTGTCCGAAGAACCGCCGAAATGTAAAATTTCCGATCCTACGGACGAAATTTGTGAACAACTTTATAAATCGGGTACATACCGCACACCTGATGGTAGGTATGTAGTACCTATCATGTTAAAAGATGAAGTTGATCCTTTAGGTGACTCATATAACCAAGCACTTAATCGTTTTCTCAATCTAGAGAAACGCCTTATGAGTCAACCCGAGTTAAGAACGGAATATCAAGTATTTATGAAACAGTACGAAGAACTAGGCCATATGCAGCCGGTGAAGTCTTCGTCTACTGATTGCTACTTTATTCCACATCATTGCGTCGTGCGTCCAGATAGCACTACAACGCGATTACGAGTAGTCTTCGATGCCAGCAGTCGGACTACTAATAATAATTCTCTCAACAATATAGTTCATGTTGGACCTAAACTTCAAATCGACATAATTGATTTAATTACAAAGTTTAGGCTTCACAAAATCGTATTTACAGCAGATATTTGCAAAATGTACCGGCAGATTTTTATTAGGCCCCCCGAAAGGCGTTATCAACATATTTTATGGCGAAACGATCCTAACGAGGCTCTAGTCGAATATGAACTTAATACTGTAACTTACGGAGTTAGTAGCTCTCCGTACTTAGCAATCCGCACCATTCGACAGCTTGCCGAAGATCATGGCTCTGAATATTCGAGTCGTGTGGCGCAAATATTGACAGAAGAAACTTTCACAGATGACATAACAACAGGGTGCTCGTCTCTTAGTGAGGCCAAGCAGTTGAAATCAGATCTCACGGCCTTACTAGCGAAAGGTCACTTTGAACTTCGAAAATGGAGTACGAATACTCCAAGTCTTCTATCTGATGTTCCTCCAGATCATTGTCAAACTTCCAAATCCTTCGATGAATCGGGAAATGAGTTTATCAAAATACTAGGCATCCGGTGGAATCCTTCAAATGATATGTTTTCATATTCATTTTCTGACTCTTTCGATGTTCAATTTACGAAAAGATCCATACTGTCAGTAGTTGCTCGAATTTTCGATCCGCTAGGTTGGATTTGTCCTGTAATTTTCGGGGCAAAGTCGCTATTGCAAGATATGTGGCGTTTAAATTTAACTTGGGATGAAGCTATTCCTAAACAGTTAGCCAAACAATGGCACTTAATAGCTGCAAATTTATCGGATTTACAACATATAACTTTGCCTCGGCTAGTGATCCCTCCTAATCCGATCGAAATACATTTGGTAGGATTTTGTGACGGCTCACTAAAGGGTTATGGCTGTTGCGTCTACCTTTGCGTAGTCGTTGACTCGGCAACTACTAACACTTATTTATTAATAGGAAAGTCCAGAGTAGCTCCGTTAAAGCCAACCACCATAAATCGGCTCGAGTTGAGCGCAACGGTGCTTTTAGCGCGAGTCCTAAATCATTTACATAATCTTTTAAATGATAAAATTAAAATAAATTCAGTCCGGGCGTATTCAGATAGCACCACTGCCCTGTCATGGTTAAATACTCAACCTCATCTACTCAAAATGTATGTGGCGAATCGTGTAGTACAAGCCACCGAATTAATTGGTCCACATCAGTGGTATCACGTTTCCACTAATGAAAATCCAGCCGACTGCTGCAGTCGTGGTATATCATGTCTTGAGTTAGCTAACCACCCGCTGTGGTGGAATGGCCCTTCATGGCTACAAGCCTCATATGATGCTTGGCCTTGCAAACAGGTGATGCTTCCTAAAGACGAAATCCCAGAGTTGAAATCTGTAGTTTCCGAGAATCTTTATTCTGCTCAAGACAATAATGTTCTGCTTAATTTAATTTCTAGGTATTCAAATTTAACTAAACTTCAAAGAACTTTAGCTTGGTGGTTTCGTATTATTTCTCATTTCAAAAATAGTAAGTCTAAATTTAATGTTTCCTCGTTAACTAGTTCTGAATTACAGAAGTCTATGAAAGTTCTGGTTAAATTCACTCAAAATTATTATATGAAATCAGAAATTGTTCAAGTGCAAAATAATGTACAATGTATTAAATCGATCCAAAAATTAGCTCCTTTTATCGATGATGAGGGTTTATTGCGAGTGGGGGGACGTATTGATGAAGCGAACTTGGCACCATCAAGGCTACATCCCCTTCTTTTACCTAAATTTTCTCCTTTATCTCTATTGATAGTTGAGTATTTTCATATTAAATATTTACATTGTGGTCCACGTACTTTACAATCGTTGATACAAAGACAGTTTTGGATCATCGGATTAAGATTACTTATTCGTTCCGTACTTGCGAAATGCGTGCGATGTTTTAAGGCCAAACCGAGTTCGATGCAACCTAGCATGGGCAAATTACCTGCTGCTCGTGTCCAGCCGTCCCGATGTTTTCAAACCACGGGGATAGATTTTGGTGGTCCTTTCTTGGTAAAAGAAAGTCGTCGTCGCGGAGCGAAGACCTATAAGGCTTATATGTGCTTATTTATTTGCCTCAGCACGAAGGCTGTTCATTTAGAAGCGGTAACGGAATTAAGTTCAGACGCTTTCTTGGCTGCGTTAGACAGATTTATCTCGCGCCGTGGTATATGCCACACAATTATTAGTGACTGCGGAACGAACTTTGTAGGTGCGAATAAGCAACTTAAAGAAGTTTTTGATGAAATTCGCATCTTGTATCCTGACATAGCGGATGGTTTAGCAAACCGTAAAATTACGTGGAAATTTAACCCTCCTGGCGCACCACACTTTGGAGGAATATTCGAAAGTGGTATAAAATCAACAAAGTACCACCTGAAACGTGTTGTTGGTACCCAGATTTTAACATTTGAGGAGTTTGTCACAATTCTAACAAAAATAGAAGCAGTCTTAAATTCTCGACCACTCTGTACCTTATCTACAGACCCTCAAGAATCGGATGTGTTGACGCCGGGACACTTTTTAACAGGAGGTCCGCTAGTTTCTTTGCCCGAAGAAACTCTTAATGAAAATACTTGCCCTCGCACTCGTTGGCAAATGGTAAAAAAAATTACTCAGTGCTTTTGGCGTGTTTGGCAACGTGATTATCTTCACACACTTCAACAAAAGCAAAGGTGGATTAAAAATCCTCCAAACGCGAAAGTTAACGATGTAGTCATTCTAAATGATCCAAATCTACCGCCTCTGTTTTGGAAATTAGCAAGAATAGAACAGGTGCATCCGGGTTCTGACAATGTAGTAAGGGTTGTTACTCTCCGAACTGCCAATGGTAAGACGTTACGCAGACCTGTTGTAAAGGTCTGTCCCTTACCAATAAATTAGTTTTAAGTTATTTTTACTATTGAACAATCCGATATTATGCATCGCGTTGTTCTAATTTAACTTGTTAGATATAAGATTTTTGCTTAAACTATTAAACATAAAATTATTGTTATTTCGAGCACTGCTTCTGATCCGCGCATTTAAAGCTTCGTGAAACCCTTGTGGCTTTCAAGTGGGGGGAAATGTATAATCATTAAACCGATCCTTCATCAAATATTCATATCCATTGTGTTTCCTTTACCATTTTGAACTTCGCGCCACGATGGTTTTCATTCGATCACTGTACGTACGCTCTCTGCGAGCCGATCAGTATAGACTAAAAAACAGTACAAAAAATATGGCTGCCGCGCTCATAGATCTTACGTGCGTGCCTTGATGTATAATATATTTAAAAGGTGATTGTAAGAAAATAGCTGACTGTTTATGTTCTCAACATCTGCCTGACTTGGAAGATCAAGGACTAAACCAATCTGTAGTGCTGGTGTTGTGATAGCTGGCCGGCCGGCTCTGTGTGCGCCCCGTCGTTGGTGATTCCCACCTTTCCCGCCTATCCAGGTTAGTGTTTATGCCTTTCTTACCTTTGCGAGTCACAGGGTTTCGAGAACATATCAACGGATAAATGCAGAATTTTCTCCTACAAAGATCATACAGTAAGTGAAGATGAGGTCGAAGAACGGGCACAGGAAAGTATGTAAGTAACCCTATAGTTCCTAGAGGTTTGCTTTATTATTGGACCGTAAAATACGTAAGTAGATATGCATTGTTATACAACGAACGCAAAAATAAACTAGGTAGATACACTAAGTACATACATACATACATAACTTCACGCCTGTATCCCTTATGGGGTAGGCAGAACACGAGAGGATATAACACCTCTGATGTCACGTTTGACTTTGGAGGTATTATAATGATGGATGGAGACTATTGCAGTAATAGGGGGTAAGCCTTTCGCCCTCAAAAACCCCAATAAAACCTCTGTCCCTTAACTGACTTTTACAGTATGCCCAGGAAGAAAAGCAGCTGGTACATTCTATGTTTTTCTCTCGCTCCCAGTCCAGCATGGTAAATTCACTTAGTAAATAACAATATTTTGCGATGGGGTTACAATATTATATTGCTATCTGCCTCAGACGCCAGTGGTCGCGGGTTTGATTCCCGCACGAAACAAGAAAAAAATAATTTCCTGGTCTGGGTGTTAATCCATATAATATGTATTTATATTCTAGGTTCCTCCTAGTTCGCTACATGGCATCCCATATCACAAGCACTGCTTAGCTTGGGGCCATGTAGTTGGTGTGAGTGTCTGGGGATTTTATTTATTTTTATATCCATGACAGCCACTCAAGTTCAGTTGAATCAAGAGCTAAAACATCCACTTTCATAACATTAAAAACTCCCTATTCATTGAACCAATTAAATCTATAATTAGGTACTTAGCGTGTTTTACAAATATATGAAATTCCAAGGATAACACCTTACGGTTGTTATTTCAACCGGATTACAATCATTTTAATTGGAAAACACAATGCAATTATAACATCAAATTATTGTGTAATGAACAGTATTGGTTTTTGCTGAAAATTGTTGGCAGTTAAATGACCTTTGAGTTGATTATGTAACACGCGATCAAGTTGCATAGTTGAGGGAAATTTATTGTTTTTCATAAATAGATGATTATAAAGTTTGCTAAAGTAAAAGGGGTTATTGACGTGATTTCATGGGTAATATCATACATTTTGAGGATCTCCGTCCACGAAGCAGCGGTCGAGGGTTCACCAACGGCGTGACCGGTCCTTCGAGCCCCAGCCGAGTTCTACAGTATTGTAACTCAGCCGAATCTTTGAAATAAATGCCTACAGCTTTGCGGTACGTAAACATGCGACAGGGCTGCCCGCCACCAGCATTTTAATTACATTTGCCTACTTTGTGTTTACATCTATTTAGTTTTGTGATTGTATTTTTACTTTTTTGATATAAACAAATAAAATACTATAAAAAAGAATAGAACTGTTCAATAAAATTGCGTTTTGTGTCAAAAATCATTGTGTATGTTTAAATAACAAATCAGTCTTATAATTAGCGAATGAAAAATACTTGCACCTCGACCGAATAGTACCTACGAAATGCTTTATTATTCATTTTCAAAGTATATAAAATCCTCATTCTAATATAAAGCTCAATCAAAAATTGTTTCGCGCATGCCAAGATCAAGCCGCGTAGGTATAGCTCGCGCTTCGGGTGTTTGTAAAAAATTGAAAATCAAATGGAGTTGGAATACTGTATAGATAGATAAAACAACCGTGACTGAGCTACGGTTTATACACAGAGTTGAACTTTACTTAGTATTCTTTTTTTGAAATAATGAGCGCGTGCGATCGAACAAACCGATTCTTCCGCCTTATTACTTTGGCATAGACTAGACAGAGCATCGAAGCTTACGTCGCGTTCGAATTTTGAAGTTTCAAGAGGCGTAAGAACCGGTCAGTTGACTTCCGGTTATAGGTGTTACGGTATCGAATGTGGGGCAGCGTGTTTCGGAGGGCGAAGGCCTCGTGGGATTTGGCGGGCGGCACCGTTTGTGACCTTATTCTTTAAACATTAAAAAACTGGTTAAGTGCCTGCCCGACACGCGCTCTGGGGGTTACGTAGCAACTTATAAAGTTCGTTCTCAGATTAATAGAGGAGAGTTCGGTAATCACATTTTATAATGATCAGAGGAAAGTCACACACAAGTAAATAGTTGACAGCTTAAATTTTTGGATGACTGCACAGTGCTCTTATCTATAAGTACTAATATATAAAGCTGAAGAGTTTGTTTTTTTTGTTTGTTTGTTTGTTTGTTTGTTTGAACGCGCTAATCTCAGAAACTACAAATGGGATATGAAAAATTATTTTTTGCATTTGATAGCCCAACTCTTGAGGAAGGTTATAGGTTATATTTTATCCCGAAATTCCCACGGAATCGAAAGTTAAGCGGGTAAAACCGCGCGCGGTGGCTAGTTTTGTATAAATTGCACCTATTTATTTGTAATATATACTCAGCAGTGGACTAGCGCGGGCTGAGATGATGATGATGATGATGATATACTCACGCAAGTCGTTCCAAATTTTATAATTCTAGGTCAACGGGAAGCGCTCTACATGCTTTAATTCCTGTATTAGCTTTATATGGCCTATCCAGATGCAAGAACATGGGATTCCCTGGCTGTACTGTAAACTGTTATTTTGTATTTTTAAAAGATGATTGCTGTTGATTTACTTGGTCACTTCTTCTCAACAAATGACTTTCCGAAGTGATGGTAGATTCAGTTCAATTTATAAATACTTAGTATAACTTGTTTCATTGTATTTAAGTACCAACGAAATAAAAATTTTTTTGACTTGAGCTTCTCTAGAGGGGCGGCAGTAATCCTGGGCAGATACCGGACCAGGGTCTAATGGCTGCGAGGAAGAAAACTTCTCTAAAAAAAATATCTAAGAAAATTGCCATTGCAATTGAAAACTTCTCTAAGAAAATTGCCCGAGGTGCCTCGTCCGTGGGATGATTGACTGTGGGGGGGGGGGCGACAGGATGCGAAAGGGGTCATCCCTCTCCCTTTTCGAATCCTCTTTGCGGGCATGTCCGGAATTCGGGGATCTAACGCCTTAGCGATTTCCCCGGATTGCGGCGGGCTGGGGGGGTTAGATTCTGGTGATCTAACGAGACGCGATTTAACCGTTCCCTAACCCTTTCCAGCCAGAGTGAAGTTCCTGGGCAGGGATACGGGGGAGTTTGCTGAGATGTGGCGTTCTTGGTATTCACGGCATGCCGCGCATGTGAAGGGTGATGGCGCCGGCGCGGCGGCGGTTTCGCGGATAAATGCTTTCGCTTGCCCGTGATCACGCCACTAGGCGTGTGGAGGAATACCTTGGGGTTTTAGTCAGCTAAAGTCCGGCATAACCTAGCGGCTTCCCGAGCGACTGGGTATCCTATGACGATTTCCCCAAGTAAAGCAAAAATTGTCAGACTTTTAAACGCTTAGTCATGTTTACGTAAATGGGTTCAAGTTTTTCATTCAACTCATATTTTGGCAAATCATGATGGCGATCAATGTTCCGCATGGTTCTTGTTTACTTGTACACAAAACAATAAAATTATAAAGGTTGACGACACCACACGTGCGTGCAGTAGGGTTGTCAACAGCAGGTTTTCAATAAAAAATAAACAGACTTAATCCATACCTTTTTATAGTTTTCAAACAGCGGATAAAAGCTTTATTTAGCTTTTTCACATTTTTGAGCTATTTATTTAATTATAATCGAATTCAATAACCAACATAAACCACATGTTCATGGTTTATACCCAAAATGAACATACAGTTCATTTTATTACATAAAATGTACAATTGAGGACATCCTCCTATTTTAAATCGGTTAAATATTGTGGCAACGTCAACCCACACTAATCGCTTTCAACCGACTTCCAAAAGGAGGTTCTCAATTCGCGTGTATTTTTTTATGTGTCTTTGTTACACGATATTACGGACAATTATGAACCGATTTTGAGTATTCTTGTTTCATATGATAGAGGATACTTTAGAGGTGGCCCCGTATTTCGAAATCTATTGACTGCCTAGTTTTTGAACCAATTGAAATTTTCAAAAAAATATGTATCAATATGGTGTACCTTGATGACCTAATACTTCAGCCAAATAATGTTTTTAAGTTTTTGCATTTAAAATGCTCAATTATTCTTAAATAAATGAAAAATGTGATAAATAAAAATCACCCGACCAGGATTCGAACCATGGACCTCTCGTTTGCCGGACGAGTGCTCTTCCACTGAGCTACCGGGGCCTGGCGGTACGCCTCGAAATTACTTACCACATTTTTGTTTTCGAATCCTGGTCGTGTAATTTTTATTTATCACATTTTTCATTTATTTAAGAACTTCAGTCAAAGTTTGTTAGTGAAGTCGGTTAGTTTTAATGCTCTGCATTCGTTGATTATTACGACACAATTTTCCAAGATGTTATGGTTCATCATCATCATCATCACAACTCCGTGTAACTGCAGGGCATGAGTCTCTCCTCTGGGTGACGAGGAGGTTTTAGGCCATAATCCACCGAGCTGGCCCAGTGCTGGGTGGTGGATGTCAGAATTTTCAGGGTGCCGATATGGCTTCTGACAAACCCTAACGACTACTGTATACAAGTATACAGCACCCGGGACCGACAGCTTAACGTGCCCTCCGAAGCACGGAAGTCGCCATGAGAAACGAACGGTCGGCGGTCACCCATCCAAGTACCGACCGCGCCGAACGTTGCTTAACATGTGATATCGTATGAAACACACAGTAACAACGGCGCCACGACGACTTCATTTATTTTTAATGTATTTTTATTTATAATGATGGTATGGTTATTCTAAGTCAACCCTACACCCTAGATTAAACACAAACTACTTCTCAATACAGCCCAATTTTAGAATTTTAATTTATACAAATAGTTTTAACAGAATTCACAGTTTAAAACCTATTAAATATCTATAAAAGTTTCTTTTCCTTGATTAATTCTAGTCGTATAACTTTTATTCCCAATTATAGATAATTAACGACTGATATAAGAGGCCAAGTTGGAAAATTAAAACTTAATATCTCAGTTCCCACCATGCCAGGTTCCCTATCATCCAGATATAATTACACTAGGAACAGGTCGGAACAGGTAGTAACAGGTAGTAGCAGGTATAGTAAATAGGGTTCTAACAGGAAACGGGCATAATTGTATTCCTGTAGTAATATTCATGGTGACATTCTGGACTCTCGTGTCCGGCATTGGAGGCGACGTGGTTCTTGACCGAACAGAAGTGGCATGGAGTAGGAATTGTACTAATTTTTTTTGATACTATACTATTGGTAAAGTAAAATTTAATAGAAACAATAAATAATTGTTTGAACTATATTCAAATCTATATAATAATCTAGTATATATAGGCCGAAAGTAGGCACATAGCTTGTTTTATAGATACTATATAACGGATGAACAACTAACTAGCTAATACATTAGATTTTTAAATACAAACGTATCACGGAAGAATACATTATTCAGTTTAAATTAAAAGTGGATTCAGAAATAAATTTAATAGGCTCATCAGTAAAAAAGTATAACCGTTTATCTATTTGGCAGTAGGTACATTGCACTGATATATTTTTATTTCTCCTGACGAATTCGCTTGAATATCTTATAATGTTTACAGCTCCTAATAACACTTTTATTTAGGACATAAGAAAAAATCCTTTCCACTTATCTCAACCTACTTAATAATTATTTTTTTGTCATAACCAAAACTATGATATATTCATTCCTCTATTATACATATTGAAAAACGTTAAAAGATTTAACAAAAAAGAAAACTGGTTAGTAGCAACTCTATAGCTTTCATTATCAAAGAAATGACCAAGGAACTTTAAGTTTAAAAATAACAGGAAACCAGCCCCACTCAGTTCAATTCAATTTTTAGATTGATTGGCAACCAGCCGTCGATACCCCAGCTCCACTCAGTCCTTAAACTCATAAACTTCAAGATGAACTTAGAAACGTCAATGTCAATATGACAGCGACAGAAAGTGGTCCAGCGGAAACTGGGAGAAATCGCTAAATAGCTGTTGCATGAGGGTATTTTTATGAACGGGAATCACGTTGGTTTCTAATAACAACTGACATGCTAGTTATTGCTTGTTGACATACTTCAGATTTAAATTGTCAACATTTAAAACGGTTTCGACTGCTTCTTGACTGCTAGAGACACATTAACCGTTGGATATTTTATTAAGAAAAATAAATGGCACATTTCTCAATTATTACTTTTTTTAGGCGCGAAGTGATATTTGCGACATGCTTCAGAACTAAACTCACCTCACTGTCACTTAAAAATAAATTTTAATATAAATTTATAAGGTATTGGTTAATTGGTGCTTCCATGCTGGACTGGGAGCGAAAGAAAACCATAGAATGTGCCAGCTGCTTCTCTTCCCGGGCATACTGGAAAAGTCAGTTAAGGGACCGAGGTGTTATGGGAGGCTTTTTTGTGGGCGATAGGCTGCTACACTGCCTATAATTTTCCGTAAAATCGTGTAACAAAGACACACAAAAAAAATAACATACAACCGAATTGAGATCCTCCTCCTTTTGGAATTCGGTTGAAAAGGATATTTGGCGGTCTCTAAAAATCAATACACAAGTAGAGGCGAGAAGGCGGAGGGGAAAGGCCTATGTCCAGCAGTGGACGTCTACTGGCTGTTGATGACGCGAAGTATTTCCGAAATTTGAACACAGTTATTTGATTCCAAGGACGATGATGATGATGTGTAATTTAATTTAAATATTAAATACAACACTTTTTAACCGGATTTATCGCGTTTAATTTATATTTTACATTTTAACTCCACGTTTAGGTGTCCCGTCAAAAATATAAAATAAACGCGATAAAGCGATAAATCCGGTTAAAAAGTCATATTTAATAGTATGAATCGCGCAAACTTAAGACAATATTAAGTAAATATATATTAATTTCTCAAGTTTATTAAAAGATCTACATGAAACTTATTTGAGCCAGGTAATGCTGTGTGAATATCAATATTATTTCCCTATTTCGCGTTGAATTTACAAAAGTTAAAAAGAAATTGTAGAAATAAGGCAACAAATTTAAACTATATTACAGTTTTTACAGATGAAATTACGTCCCAAAAATGTTACGATGTAGAATAACTACATATTTATGTAAATAAATACTATTTTAGTAGGCATACGTGACATTGCGGGCCTTCAAACTTCGCGAGCCTTCAAAGGTACAGGAAACATTTGACGAGTTAAAAACGATGAAATTAGATATGTTGGGTAGATATAATTATTGCACTTCATAAAATCACAGGTTCTACTTGTGACAGTAAACGTATCTACCTCCACCGAGATGTCTTGCGATAAACTGTGACAACCTGTCATTATTGACACACGCGAGATGTGTCAATTTGAGGTAATTGTCATCTTTACTTATCGACAAGTGTTGGAAAAGGTCTTTTTATAAAAGAGCTTTGCAATTTGGTTAAAAAAGTTACTTGAGATAAGTGACAAATTACCTATTTTATTCATATTTGGTAAAGTCTTGTTTTTTTTTTTTTTTAATTAAGTATTTAATTTTTGAAATACTGTGCATATCAAACGATTTTGCAGATCAAGCGCGCTCGGTGCGGCCGGTATAAGGATGGGTGACCGCCGACCATTCATTTCTCACGACGACTTCCGTGCTTCGGAAGACACGTTAAGCATTCGGTCTCGGGTGCTGTACACTTGTATACAGTAGTCGTTAGGGTTGTCAGAAGCCATTTCGGCAGCCTGAAATATCTGACATCCACCAACCAGCACCGGGCCAGCTTGGTGGATTACGGCCTAAACCTCCTCGTCACCCAGAGGAGAGACTCATAGCCCAGCAGTGGGCTCAATACACGGAGTTGTGATGATGATGATGATTTAATTTTTGAAAAAATTACTTGTCACTTGCATAAGTATTTTTTATTTTCGAAATTATTTATTCTACATTTTTATTACGTACTAAAATATTTCATTAGTTGAGTAGTTATTAAAGTACCACCCAACTGTTATTTGTACCTAACGCAGGATGTGTTTACATTCATACGAATGTACATTTGAATGTTATGTTTTAAGATTGTTTCGTTTTGTATGTATTGATGTAACATTCTCTGGTAAAGGAAAAAACATGTATAAAATTTTCGATCAAATCTCTAATATGCCTCAAAGTCACCTGACTGACGCTTTGTGGCTCTAGAAAAGATTTGGCAAGACCCTGAAGATGCCAAGAAGAGTTCAGGCCGGCTTGCACCAAGCAGGGTTAGCGTTAAAACGCAAGGGTTAAGAGATAACCTGGGTTAATTTAATAAGTTGTCTTGCACCCTCCAGGGTAAGCAGTTTAGCCCGAGTCAAACTGCTAAGTATTTAACCCTTCAAGATGACAGATTTAAGTCGCTATCCCGGGTATTGTCAAATTTTTAGGCTACTTTGAAGAAATAACAGATGTCCAGTTGTAAACATAGTTTGGATCGAATATTGTCGAAATTGAATAACCCAGAGCAATTTTTGGTTGATACAAGACGTTAAAAAAATAAGAATTTAACTCGAGTTAGTAGATGCCAAAGTTATCATTTTAACCCTGTGTTTCGTGCAAGTGGGCCTTAGTAGTTTTATACTATTCTAGGCCAAATTTATTTAAATTGCGGAAGCCAATAAGTATCTACTCTTCCTGTTTACTGACTAAGGCGCTAACTGTACACATAAAGCAACTGTTGCGGAACTTTAATATAATTTTTCTATATTATGAACGCAGAGAAACAAACCATGGTCTTACTTAATATCTTAGCATACAAGTAAAACTGTTACTGACGTGAGTGACTGACAGACAACTTACAAACATAAACACTGGGCGTAGAGAGCTCAAAGAACATACCTTAAGGAGTGTAGGGGAGTACTAAGGAAGGAATTCCCGAAATCCCCACGGGAACGGGAAATATTGGACTTTTTAGTTTGTTGAAAAATCTTATTCCTTATGTGCATGGTTGTGATACTTGGTATAAAAGTTCTTCAATGAATTACTGGTTGTTTCATGAAGTAATTCTCGAGATTCCCACGGAAAAGTAGTTTAGCGCGTAGGTACGAAGTTGCGGGAAAAGCTCATTGTAAATAAAGTTATAATGAAAACGGTACGTCCAAAACACCTATCTTTCAAGAAATTTTACTGACCGTTTCATCCCTGAGCCTTAACTTTTCCCGATTCATTCCGTTTGTGTAACCACAAGGTCTGAAAAGGCACCGAAACGTGGAGTTTAAATGTAAAATCTAGCTACACGCGGTTATGTCCGGTCAAAATTGAATTTTATTTTATGACATACATACATACATAACTTCACGCCTGCATCTCTTAAGGAGAAGGCAGAACAGTAGAGGATATTAAACAATCTGATGTCACGTTTGACAAATTGGAGGCATTAGAATGATAGAGAGAGACTATTGCAGTGGTGCAGTGATTTTATACTATCGCCCACTAAAAAACCTCCGATAAAATATCTGTCCTTTAAACTGACTTACAGTATGCCCGGGAAGAGAAGCAGCTGGCTGGCACGTTCTATGTTTTTCTTTTACTCCCAGTCCAGCATGGAAGATTTTATGATTCCTCCATTTATCCGGAACCCAAGTTTATTCACACTTGCTATATAAAATTCCCGCTATAGCTAGCGGTTGAGACCCAGGCGTCACTAAATGGAAGCGACTCTTACCAAGATATAAAAATAAAAATAAAAGCGATCTTACCATCATGACGGACGTCATTTTCACGAGTTTATCCAGTTCGACAACTATCACTCACTTTTCACTTGAAACACATCGCAGTTAGGTAATATAAAAGTAAGTACAGTCACTGTTTCACACTTGTTGTTTTAATAACCTGATGGAGAATTAATTGAATTAAGTTTAATATTTCATTGGTATCTTTTGGTGTATTTACTACCTATTTTTTTGTATATTTTTATCTCTTTCATAACATAAGAGACAAAAGAACATGTGAGCAAGATGCCATTAGATGTTTAGGTTCCGATGTTAGTAATTACTTTGCCCTTCCTGTCCTTCTATCGGGATAGAAAATCGCAAATTTAATTTAACATGATTACCCATAATACAAATAATATTATTATACGAAAAAGAAATACAAAAAATTTCGTCTCTACCGTTAAATCTTGTTTCAATAAAGAAGGCTTAATTAAGATTCAATCTCGTTAGTCAAATATTTATAAATAAAATTCAGTGCTCATTGACAACCCAAAGATCTTTAAACGGACTGTAAGCTAAAGAGTAAGCAGATCGATTTTAGCCAGTAGGTACCTACTAACTTTTCTGATTGAAGCAAAGATAGAGCTAGGAATGAATGTCGTTTATTCGTAGAATTTGGTGAACAGACATGAATATTTTCACCAAACAAATACTTAAATAGAACTATGATTAGATACTGTATACTTGATAATCATTAAGTAGGTACCTAGGACAAATTTTAATCATCGGATACAAAAAGATCTATTTTTAATTTATCATTTATCTCCTTTAATTTTATTGCAGACCGTACTTAGGTAAAAACTATTTCGTTAAAACCGCACCGAGAGAGAGCGGGCAAGTATTTGTAAGTAGGTAGGTACCGAATAGGCACTCGAAAACTGCAGACAAGTCTGCCCTAAATCTCTCGGATTTTACGCGAGAAAGCGAGAGACAAACTTTATTTATTATTTATTTCATAAAAAAACACATCACGAAACTGTTTATTATTAAAAGAAAGTAAAGAATTAACTGTTTTTACAATTAAACGATTTGACGAGTTGTTAATTTTTAAATAACTTTCACAAACACTTAGTAATGTCACTTAAAACTCACTTTTTTACACACGGTCATGACACTTTTTGTGTTCTTTTTTATGTCGTTTTTTTTTTAAATTTGAAACGTATTTTAAAACCGATGCGCGTGCGTTCTGCGCGAATGTCGCGGTAGAATGCTCGGCGATGCGTTCTAGGTGCGCTGGAGCAAGTCAATACTGTTGCTTTGTTAAGGCGAAGTTTGTCTTAAAGTCTTGAATTATTTGGATTAGTATTGCGGAATCGCAAAAGTGCGAATAAAAATAAACAGGTACATTTTAGCTTTGTTCATTAACTAATTTTATTGTTGTTATAAAGTTTTTGCTCATTTCTCAGCTCCTAGTGGTTTTAATTAAGTGTTATTTTTTTATAAAATATGGATGAGTCGTTTGTCTTCCATGACACCTGATGTTAAGTGAACATGAAGACTAAGGTGGTACACGTACATCCACGAGAAACCTATTCACTCGACGTAATAATTATCATAAGAAAATATGGACAAATCTTTGGAATTACGGTAACAAATAGGATAAGTGAAACATACAGGGTGACTGGTGACAAATTTTAGATACTGCAGGAGAGCACTCTGTACTCGATCCTGGTCATAAGTAGGTATAATACCTAATATAATATTAATACACAGTAGTATTCCCGCCACACGCACACCACCACCCGCGAAGTATCTATTGTATTACGCTTATGTAACCATGCGTTGCGTAATTAATTCTTTTACTTTCGATTAAGTTTACTCAGTAAATTATTAATAAGTATTTATTTTTTATGTCATTTTTCCTCTTCATGTATGATCTCAAACGTGACCCACCATTCACCCTGTATAATAAATAACTAATATATTAATATTAATTTAATTCTTATCATATTTGTTTTCATTAATATTTATTTTAAATGAACTGTTTGTAAAATCTCGAACTGTACTTTTTTCAATAGCTGTTGTCAATTAACTTATGATTTCTATATAATTATTTTATTTAAAATAATGAATAGCTTGAGGATGCTCGCCTTAACAGGACGATCGACCGATGAGCGGTAAACGCGGAAGCACCGACCGGCGCGCGCGCAGCCTAGCCTGCCTCACTCGCCGCTTTGCCTCTTTGCCTCACCCGCTAGCTCCACGCCTAGGACTTCTATTGAAGCCATTGTTGGCGAATTGGAGTTATTTCTACACAATAGCGTATTTTATTTACTTAATTTATTGTTGATTGTAAAGTTTGAATTAATTGTGTTGCTTTATTGCGGGGTTTAAGAAACAGCTAAGTGATCGTGTAAAGGTTTATCAAGAGCAACTTTGAAGATGGAAAATGGCATAATATAAAGAAATTGAATTATAAAATATAATTTATTATAAACACTGTGTTACATTTTCTCTTCAGGTTTTTATTTTATCTTACTTTTTTTTGCCTTCCCGTTGTTATCATTTTAGTTACCTACTGTTTTTCCTGTAACATCTTGTGAGTAAATCTGACTAAGGAACATAGGTAGACTGAAATTAATATTCCGTATGCTTTGCTTATTGTTTACTTGAAAGAAAGTAATAAAACGTCGAATCGTTAGGTTCTCGACACGCATATGTGAAATAGGTATAGAAAAAAGTTAATTTATCGATAAATTCTTACGGGATCAATATTTACTCAGGCATAACTGCGCGAAGCAGTCATGATCGTATTATTACATAGCGCTCAACTCCAAGAGCGATTTTAGGGTATTACCAGACCAAATCCTCTGATCTTATACCTTTATTGATCGACGGATACCGTTCGACTAATCAGTCAATCATTTCAACGTTTGGTAGCTTAAAATTATCAACGGATACCGTTCGACAAAGCAATCGATAGACTGTCAGTTGCCTTTGATCGAGTTACTTCGACTGTATTCCATCAGCTCGACCGATGAAGACAAAAGTTTGAGATTGATGTATTAATACGCGCCTCAGTCTCTACGTCTAATAAAGTGTAATGTCTGTATGTAAGTATTTCGGGGTAATCTTCGGAACTACTGAACAGATTTTGATGTGGTTTTCCAGGGCCGTCTTTACCCGGGGGTGCAAGGAGTGCGGTGCCTGCCGAGCGCTGAATACTTTCACTGAATTTTCTTAAGTTTTCGCGATTCATACTATTAAATAAAATCCCTTTTTAACCGGATTTATCGCGTTATTATATATAGTTGCTCGTGACCACGGGGTCTGCAAAGACACCGAAACGTCGAGTTAAAATTTGAAATGTATTAATATACGCGATAAATCCGGTTTAGAAGTGTTTTATTTACTTTCATTGAACTTAACGCCATTGCACAGTTTTTCATATAGTTGTTACGACAAATATGTATGCGCAAAATTAAATATTAAAAAAATAGTCATCAACAATGTCTAATAATTGTTTTACCACAGATTAGGTAATAGGTTTTACTTTTATGACGCTTTCGGCGCTTGTCATACCGCTCATGATGTGCAAGCTCAAATGACTCTTATTACCAAACTCATTACTTAGAATTTTTTTTTAGTTCTTCAATTTATAAAAATAAAAAATAATGAGGGAAAAATAATAAAAATAATACAGATGAAAGTTCATACCCACAAACATACATACATACAGGTCAAAATCATAACCCTTCTTTTTGCTTCGCCGTAGTCGGGTAAAAAAATGCACGGATACCAAAATCACACTGATTTTGTTACTTTCTTTAAAAAAATACCCGCTTCTAGGCTAGACTCGTCCCGTGGTGCCCACTGTAATTTTTTTACATAATGGTTGCATGACCTACCTTTAAATTTATTTTGTCTAGGAATTTTAAACTGTCTACCTAGGTAGGTAAAAATAAAATGTTTTGGTTTAACTTAAGAAGAGAATAGTGCCTGAAAGACCAAAACAATCGCTCCTTTGACATTATTTTAGGGCTTTTTTTGCTTCATATCATGAAATCATTAATCATTTGACGATCACTTTGGCAATGGGGTAACACTGTCTGGCTCAGATGACAGTGGTCACGGGTTCGATTATCGCACGGAACAAGAAAACAAAATGTTCCGTGTCTGGGCGTTTACGTATCTATATTCTAGGTTCCCCCCTAGTTTGCCACATGGTATCCATATCATAAGCTCTGCCTTGCTTGGGGCCATGTAGTTGGTGTATTTGTCCGGGGATTCTATTTATTTATTTACATGATAACGTCAAAAAAGCGGTTAAAAACGAGGGCACAGGGGGGAACCTAGAATATAAATACATAAATAGATAAACTCCCAGACACGGAACACTTTTTTTTCTTGTTCCGTACGAAACCTCAACCACTGGCGTCTGAGGCAGACAGGTTTACACCATCGCCAAAGTGGTAGTCGAATGTGCCTCCAATAATGCCTCCAAATTTGTCAAACGTGACCTCAGATGGTTTTATAACCTCAGGCCTATCCTTGCCTACCCATAAGAGATACAGGCGTGAAGTTATATGTATATGTAAAAAAACTTGAAGCAATACTTCATCCGACCGAAGCCTGGTAGTACGGCTAGTTTGTTATTAAGTAGATCAATGTGGAATTGTCAAAACTGAAACTGTATAACAATAATATTTGCACGCCTGTATCCGGCAGATTGAACATTGGGCATCTGTGTATTGTAAACATCACGTTGTATACACATTCATGTAAAGAGATGCTTATTCTGATGAGATTTTTCTCCTGGTATTGGGTACAAGGCACCCCAATCTTCTTATCTGCCTAGAAGCCGTTGTGGCGCCGTGGTTACTGTGCATATCAAACGATATCGCAGGTTAAGCGCGCTCGGCGCGGCCGGTATTAGGATGGGTGACCGCCGATCATTTCTCACAACGACTTCCGTAGGTACTTATTCAAGCTAAGCAGTCGATCCGGGTGCTGTATACTTGTGTACAGTGGTCGTTAGGTTTGTCAGAAGTCATTTCGGTAACCTGAAAATTCTGACATCCACCATCCAGCACTGGGCCAGCTTTGTGGATTAAGGGATTTATGGCCTAAACCTAATCGTCGCCCAGGGGAGAGACACATAGCTCTGCAGTGGGCTCATTACAAAGAGTTGTGATGATGATGATAAACCTCATAAAGAACGTGAGAGGTTTAGGCTCGATCCCTATGATATATAGATAGATCCCTTTTATAGGTACAAAAGAATGCGATAATTTTTCTTCCAGGTTCACAGTTCACAGGTGGATCATCAAGACGAAGGCATACACGTCCACATTTGGGAAACCTAGTCAATAGACTTTTGAAAATACCAGGATTATGATAGTTAGGAATAATGGACGTAAGGCAGTTTTTTCCGTATCTTGGTGACCGGAAGAAACTGGGCCAAAAAGGAACTAGGTATAGAAGCGCTCCGTTCGACCAGCTTTTCGAATATCTTTCAGAGGGAAGTTCTGTCTATTACATGTAGGTACTTTCTAACTGTCGATACTTCTTTTTTTTATAAGTATCTTTGCTATTCATTTTAATTCTGTCGGTTATTTTGCTCATAACCGCTAAACTTAATTTTTGTTTCTTTATCCGCTCTTAAAAAATAATGTCATGATAAAAAACCAATCCATTGTTTTTAGTGTCTTAATACTTACATTACTTAAATGCTCAAGATAAGTACATTTTTAAAATTTAATTCATTAATTAAAAAAATGTTACAAAATACACGGTGAAAGAATCAGGTTTTCAACCAACTTTGGCGAATCGAAGAGGAGGTTAATGTCTTTGACCGCTTTGTATGTAGGTATGTCTGTTCCGTTTCCAAGTTTCTTCGAACAGATTGTGTTCTTATGACATTATGACTTACTTAAAATGTTTATTATATTTTATTTTTAAAAGTTGTGACAGCAGAACTGTCTAGGTAGGTAGGTACCTAAAAGAAAAACGCGTCTTCCAAGCTACATGTATGTAACACGTCTATAAAACGCTGCTTTATATGTCCATGCATTTTGTAAGTGTTTTTTTACAGGGTGGATAGATCAAAATGCGCACGCGTTACTTCTGTACACCTAATTCTAGAAACTAGATTTTCCACGAGACTGTTCCCGCGTTTCAAAAAGTCGAACTAAGCGCTTTCACAGTTCCTTTTTGATTCGGTTTGCCAAAGATAATGTAATGAACTGTCGGCAACCATTTTTCCTGACCAGTTTATTCCTGGTACTTTTAAGCGTCGAGTGAATAGGTTTCTCTTGGATGGACGTGTACCACCTTAGTGCCAACGCTGCCTTTCATAAAAAACGGGAACGTCCTTAACATACGCGCATTCGATACGGACGTTCGGAATGCGCCAAGCGCCGCGTATGATACGCGCGTGCGGTACCGAAAATGTTATGAAAGTTTGTATGTTTGAATCTCTTTAGTAGGTATTATATAAATCTATGGGTAGGTGTGCCTATTTGAAGATACGGACGTACGGTACTCGCGTTCACTTCGTTTACGATCACTTAAGTCACACACTACTTTTATCACTCACTCACCTACCATCGATTGTCATGGATGACAAACGTCCCATCCGTTCTTTACAATAAACTTCGATCCCACGGGAAGATCTGGATAACTAAGCACCAGTCAATTTCAATAAATATCACGATGAAACCGACAGTAAGAGTCTTACTGTAAAAAAATATCCTGTATCTTGTGACGACTTTGACGATGCGCCTTATTGAAAGTAGTAGGCAATCTTGCTTTTAGTAGTGTTTGCTAACAAACATTAGCAGAAATTGTTTTTATGTACTTCTATTTAAAAAAGTTATTGCGGGCAAATCCATATGTAAACGGTTTTCTTTTTTAAATGTACTTTCATTAAAAAAGAGACTATCCGATCTGAAAAAATTGAAAAGATTTTTGTTTTTGTAAATTACTAGGTATAGGAACCTAGACAAAAAACATGTTGAATAAGAAAATGAGAGAAATACCTACACGAATTACTCAAAATTTACTAAATAGCCCAAAATCAGTGTTTTTTCACTTAGTATTATTTCCCTTTCCTTAGAATTCGCTCTTGTGGTAAAAGTATTGATGCTTTCCGATAGATGGCATTATTCTCAACACGGTAAAGATTATGTTCCATTTTAAACCAATAGATGTCACTTTTGCTCAATGGTTCCTGAAAAAATATATTGTGCTTTAAGTAGTTGATACAAAATTAATATTATTTTATCCGCTATATAAGATGATATATTTACTATTTAAATTGAATCATAAATACAAAACAATCGTAGATTTTTCTAAATGGGTGCGTTCTACGCAGTTAGAGTAACTAATTGAGTGCGTTCCAAGCATATGAAAATGTCTTTTTATGACTGCAAAAATACCTACCCAATACATTATTTAATCCACAATGGATAGTGACATGAAATAGATTTTATGCAATGGTTTAAAGTTAGGAAAATCTTGAAGTTTTTAGTAATACTACTGTATAATACTAGTTGTCAAAACATTGACAGCTCTACTATGTTGATGCACAAAATGTCAAAACGAAAGTGATTGAGAGACTGACATGAGTGAAGAATGAATTTTTTCATTCCGTTTCCTCCCGTGGCTCGTGAATGTGCTCTGGATTGTGTTTTATAAATTTTCTACAACTTTGGCAAGCTCCCGGACTCTGAATTCTTTGTATAACACGTTGGACTTACGCACGTTACAAGGACACCGAAAAAGAAAACCTAATAAATCACGCAACTGCTAAATTGTTTTTTATTTACTTCAATACATAGACTTTGATTAAACTGCTGGATTCATCATACCGAAACCTAATTAACCCGTAATTTTATGAATCTAGCTATTCCAAAGTCTAAGTTATTGTTTAAAATTACCCTTCTTGAGAATACAAGCTAGAGCGGTGCAGCTGGGTTTTGGTTGTCGAGGTACGGTTGTTTTCCGTTAGATGGCGCTAGTACCAAATTTGTTAGTGACGACTCTATACCAGTATATAAGTTACTCTATGCCCAAAATTTAACATTTATAAGCCCTTATGCTATAGTGGGCGTATTCAACCTTTCAGTAGGTAGGTACTCTTAAAAAAACGAGTGTAAGTTATATCAACGTCAAAAATGCAACAACCGTAACTACAAAAACCGTAAATAACTCCATAAAACTAGTATTAATCAAAAAATAAACCGGTTTCAACCGCAATGTGATCGCACTTGCAAACAAAGTAGAAGAAAAAGTAACACATAGAACGTACCAGCTGCTTCTCTTCCCGGGCATACTGAAAAAGTCAGTTAAGGGACAGAGGTTTTATTGATGAACATCATGTTTTTATGGGCGATAGGCTGACCCCGTCACTGTAAATAGTCTCTTGCCATCATTATATTACCTCCAAATTTTGTCAAACGTGACATCAGATGTCTTGTAGCCTCTGTTGTTCCGCCTACTCCATAAGGTGTGAAGTTATGTATGGTTGTATGTATTTAATTATTGATCACAGCGCTCACTGTTGTAATGAATAGAATTGGGTACACAAAGCGCATCGTCGCACGCGCAGGTGCGGCGCGGGCGCAGGCGGCCTCGCGCCGACCTCTGACCGCGCGCTGATTCACTACATATCGGTATTTTATTTGAACATGGTAATATAACTTACTCATAAAAAAAAGACCATCGATTAAAGGTTGCTAGTTTGACAATATGCTATTGGATAAATTTTGGAGAGTGCGTACTCTTTTTAATATAATCAACGAATGCAGAGCATTAAAAAAACCGACTTCACGTCAAAACTTTGGCTGACTTCTTTGGCTGAAATTCTACAAATTGTTTAAAAAAATTGAATTTTCAATCGATTTCAATGAAATTTATATGGAACCAACTATGAAGTATCCTCTATCACATGAAGAATTTTTAAAATCGATTCATAACTATCCGAAATATCGTGTAACAAAGACACAAAATAAAAACCAAAAAAAACATACCGACGAATTGAGAACCTCCTCCTTTTTTGGAAGTCGGTAGAAAATTTAACCCACACCCTTTGACCATCGGACTACCAGAAAAAGACAGAGCTACCATCGATGTTGGTAATATTTCGAATATAAGTGATAATTTCCTTTTTGGGTGGATCCGAATGGCTTCACCTTGCTTGCGTCTGTTGTTTCTGATCACTACTGTCCTTAGACTGTTTCTCGTGAATGGACGTGGAAGGATCTGACAATTGTCGCCCTTATTAATTCACCATGAAACTCAGTAAACTTGAGTTATTTTTAACTAACTATTTATTAAACAACGTTTGAATATTTTCCACTTGTTTATTCCAAAATTGAACAGTTACAGTCCGTTCACACATGATCCGTTTTACTGGATACCTTTTTTTGTATCGAAAATACGTATACTGAATACTGTGCCATATGTGAAGTCACTCATACAACTCCATGCGCCATCGATGAAAAAAAACGTATCCGGTAAAACGTATCCAGTAAAACGGACCATGTGTGAACGGGCTGTAAGAAAAACGTATGTGTCTATCTCCTCACGTGATATAAGCAGTAATAGCCCGTCACCTAGTAACGACGGCTGATGACTATTAAACCAAAAAAAGGAGATAAGGAAATAAGGAAGAACACATATTTTTGTTTACGACATAAGTCATCATCATCATCATCACAACTCTTTGTAATGAGCCCACTGCAGGGCACGAGTCTCTCCCCTGGGTGACGAGGAGGTATAGGCCATAATCCACCAAGCTGGCCCAGTGCTGGGTGGTGGATATCAGAATTTTCAGGGCGCCAAAGTGGCTTCTGACAAACCCTAACGACTACTGTATACAAGTATACAGCACCCGGGACCGACTGCTTAACGTGCCCTCCGAAGCACGGAAGTCGTCGTGAGAAATGAATGGACGGCGGTCACCCATCCAAGCACCGACCGCGCCGAGCGTTGCTTAATCTATGATATCGTATGATACACACAGTAACCACGGCGCCACGACCACTTCAACTACGACATAAGTGTGAACATATAATAAATCGACACCAATACCGACAGTTAGAGAATCGACGTCGTAGTATGGGAAGATCTCGACATTTGGCGAGGTCTCTTCGACATCGGCAGTCGACACAGATTGTAAGTTGGAATGTTATGGATGTAAACTGCAAGGATGAGCTGTTTGTTTGCCATTCCATAACTGGTACTATAGTAGGTACTTACTTATAGCCACAGAAATAGTAATAATACCGCAGTGTTCTGTGCAGAGTTTTAGGTAAAAAATGGCTGATTTGATTTAAACTATTTGGTGGCTGTTTAGTGTTTTTGTGTTTATGGTGTTTTCAAGCGACTTCAAAAAAAGGGGAAGGTTATTAATATTTTAAAGTTTTTGCATTTAAAACGTAAATAACTGAAAAAATGTGATAAATAAAAACTCGAACTTGGGACCTCTCGTTAGCCGGACGAGTGCTCTTCCATTGAAGTACAGGGGCCTGGCGATGAATAGTAATAATATTTTTTTTATAATAATAAAACAATTAATAATAATAAATTAAAAAAAATATTTAACACATTTGTCTTAAGTTTTCGCGATTCAATATTTAACACATTTTTTCAGTTATTTAAGAGTAATTAAACATTTTAAATTCATGTAAGTACTTACTTCACATTAACTGAGATTCACAATTTCTGAAAAGAAATTGGTCTCGGCTGCAAAGCTAAACCATTAGATGGAGCTACGTTAGCAATATAACTTAAAAACAAAAAATGTGCTAAGTAATTTGAGGCGAACCGCCAGGCCCCGGTAGCTCAGTGGAAGAGCTCTCGCCCGGCAAACGAGAGGTCCCAGGTTCGATTTCTGGTCAGGTGTTTTTATTTATCATATTTTTTCAGTTATTCAAGGACGAGGTTCTCAATTCGTCTGTATGTTTTTATCGTGTTTGTTACCTCATAACTTTTGACTGGGTGAACCGATTTTGATGATTCTTGTTTATTTAGTCCCATATAAATTTCATCGAAATCGATTAAGTAATTCATGAAAAATTTCATTTTTGTTTTCAAATATGTATGAATTCGGAGATTGTTTACCTATTTTTTTCTTATTTTTCACTAAAGTTTTGACGTGATGTCGGTTTTTTCATGCTCTTCATTCGTTGATTATTGAACAGACGCGAAGGGACTTTGTTATAGGTATTTATGCATGTAACATAAGTATTTTAACTATGATCTCATTTTCAACACCATAACCTATAATGAAAGGAAATCAAACTATTAGGCGTCATAAACAATGGGCAAGTTAAATTCGTCAATTAAATTTAAATTCAATAGTAATTCATCATTTTTTTTATTGCATTTTTTCTTTTTTACTTTTTGTAATACAGTCATAACATCCCCAAAGTAATGACTTAAAGCCGCGGATTTTTTTGAATTATTTGTACTTAATGATTTCCTGTTTAAAAAGTCTGTTAATAGAGCTTCATACATATTCGTTGTTTATTCAATAAAAAATCAAGATCACGATTATAATAATTCGTTACTTGTCGATCACGATTATTCGATTTGTTATTGACGTAATCGGATTATAAATAATACCGGTTAAGTGCGAGCTGTACGTTGTGGGTTCTGCCTGTATCATATTTTAACCATGACTTTTTTTTGGTCTTTTAGTTCAACCCGCGTTTGACTACAATCTCACCTAACGGCAAGGGAAGACGAGTTCAGAAGGGCTTAGGAAAGAACTGGCTCTTCATAAAAGAATGTCGAAACACATCACCGCCACTTTATAATCTTATAAAGAAGTATGGCAGGCGTGTATGAGAACTCTGTATCGCTTTCTGGAACTTCACAATTTTATGTCAAACATGTATATTTTATAAATCTACGTATGGTTAATCATGACAAAAGTTTACAGATTTTTAGAAGTCGGGATTTAAAAGTTATTCGCCTTTTAAATATTGGCATCGTATTGTTAGAAATCCTGAACACAACTTTTGAACGTGAACGTGAGCTTGTGATAAAAATCGTTTATCAATGTCATAGCTAGATGTCACAATAATATATATTACAAAAATGGCTGTTACTGTTTTTTTGAAATGAAACTAAATTGTACTACTGTAAAATGGTTGTACTACTGTAAAATGCTTCGACGAAGTTTATATAATTAAAAACACGTACGAAAAGCTTTAACACAGACGAACTCCAAAACGCTATTGATTGATTTTGTTTGAATGAAGATGAAGGTGGGTGACGTAGTATGACATTTGAGTTGTCAGATTTGACACAATAAAAGTTTTCGTTTAGTTGATTGTCTACATTTACGTTTTGTTATTGAGCTTGTATATGAAAAACAAAAACTATTCAAATTGCGATTTTTCTTTTCTCCGGACTTTTAAAAATGATCTAATTGCTGAAAAATGAAGATAAGAATTTTCTTATTCAATAGTGTAAGTTTGGTGCCAAAACGTTGACCTAAACAGGCGATACACCATCCCGCATTCTTCATATGGAATATTATTTTTGAGGCGACTAACTACTTGGTGACAAAAATAATAGATGAGGTATTAAAAATAACGACTTGGCAGCTAATATTAACAGGAAGACGTAGTCGGTACGGTTAGGTACGACGACGAGCGCAGCGAGGAGGAGCATGTTAGTTTGCATATTATAGCTATATAAGCGCCATGGGCCAGGTCGGCAATCATAGTCTACACTTTTTTTTACTTGAATAAAACGTGCTAATACGTCCCCGACCGCCCAAGGGAGAAAGGCGGGGTATGTGGGGATGATCCGGCAGAAGGCCAGACCTAACCACTAAAAACCTCAAGGTGTACCTCATCCGCCATAGATGGAGCCACGGTACCGCCATTGGCATTACCCGCGAGCCCCGGCAGATTGCGCTCAGCCTTAGCCGAGCGCCCCCCACGGAGGAAATGGTCCAGCACACGAGACCATTTCCCCACACATAGCCCTAATAGCCGCAGCAGGTCCCCTCACCCGCTACGGCTGGCTATCAGGAGGGAGAAGGTGAGCGTACCGTCAACCCTGGAGAACCCTGGACAATTAATAATAAATAAAATGCTACTTCACTGTAGCTGCCAACTTATTATTTTTCCTACCTATTTTAATTATTTTTAAAACCCTAAATCAGATTTGTGTTTGCCGCCGTGTTAAATACATGTATTTTATATTAAAAGCCTTTCTGTCTTCGAGTCTTGCCACCAAGCGGGGCCTTTTATATGCATATCCAGGGGCGCTAGTTCTACTCTTAGCCGACTGTATTTGGCTACCTCAATTTTACCATATTTTTAGTGACGCTGAGGCTGGCGACAGAGCATTCATACCTTTTGAAGGTACACATTAAGCTTAACTAGGAGCGAAAGAAAAACATAGAATGTGCCAGCTGCTTCTCTTCCCGCGCATACTGTAAAAGTCAGTTAAGGGACAGAGTTTTAATCGGCGTTTTTGCGGGCGACAGGCTGAATCCTTATCACTGCAATAGTATTTCTCCATCATAATGACTTCAGATAGTTTTATAACCTCTGGTGTTCTGCCCACCCAATAAGTGATACAGGCTTGAAGTTATGTATGTATGTACATTATTTTGTATTTTTTTAATTGAATCGTATTATCATGGCCTCCGTTCGCCTGCAATATTTTAAAAATTTAAAAATTTTTTTCTTAACTAACTCGGGTCTGTATACATGAGGATTCATCTTAGTTCTATTGTATTTATTATATGCAAAGCACAAGCTTATTGTCGTGTCTATGTGTTTAATTTTGGTCATAGGGAAAAAATTAAGATTTCTACAAAGATTTACTTCAGTAGTCTTATATGTTTGTCCAAAGTACATTTGGCTGTAGCCCTAAAAAGCCTTGTCAAGGTTCTGTGTCGAACTGTATACAGTAACAGTGTCAATCGGAGGTAGGTGTGGGCTTGCTTATTGCACAACGCGATTCGGGTCGCTGCATAAGTGAATTAAGGCAGGTTTACACGGTGCAAGGACGTTTTCATTGATATAATGTGAAGTGCGAAAATCATAGCTTTATTCTTTGCTTAGAATTAATATTAAGTGCAAAAATCATTGTTAACACTTCTTCGCTAGTTGTGAATTTTCTTTGCAGTCTATAGTCAATATTGCAGGAACTTGTTAACGCTGAAGTGCTTCATATCAAGGGCTCAGCAGGCACATAAGTAGTCTGCTGTCTGATGATAAATAACATTTAATGTTAAGAGTTATGATTTCAATCTACAAGTATTACCTAAAATGCTACTCATTAAATTTCAACGAATGATTTCGGTTAAAAATCTTTTGATTGTCTGCAGGTTATTTGATTAAATAGTACGAATTCTTTTCACGTACTCGAGTATTTTTTATAATCTTATGCTGGATCCTAATATCCATGGCAGGATTCCTACACCAGGAAGGTATTGCACTAATAAATAAAATAGAAAGGCAAGCATTTCAGTTTTTAGGAAGAATATTCCAATAAATACTTTAGGAAGAATATGTTATAAAAATGACTAAAAAACCTGAAACATAAAAATGCCACCTTAAAAATCCTTTTAGGTAGGTGTTTTAACAACTATTCATTTAAACTTATTTATTTAGGAATTAATATGCTTTTTTTGTTAATAAAGCCTTACTCCGAAAATAAATATACATTCTAGCTAACGCTGCGTGTATTATCTCTGTAGGTACTTATCCCCACTAACCACTAGATGAGATTAAAAATAGGAAAACCAATTAATTCACAATAAACAATACCATGCTTCTATGCTGGGCTGGGAGCGAAAGAAAAACATAGCATGTGCCAGCTGCTTCTCTTGCCAGGCATACTGTAAAATTCAGTTAAGCGACAGAGGTTTTAAAGGCATTTTTGTGGGCGATAGGCTGACCCCCTGTCACTACAATAGTCTCTCTCCATCCTTATAATACCTCCAAATTTATCAAACGTGACATCAGATGTTCTTGTAACCTCTGGTGTTCTGCCTACCCCATAAGGGATACAGGCGTGACGTTATGTATGTATGTAAGCAATACCAAGAATCAATAATATCTATAACTGAACCACATATTTAGCTCATGTAAGTAATTAACAAAATTCCAGTGTCGTGTGAACGTGGCCTTACAATTGGTAATATTATGAATGGATGGGGTTCGCATTCCGACGTCGGAGGAAGTTTTTGTGTTCGAACGATTGCTTTACAACGCTTGAATTGATATTTGGTTAATCGAATAGAATAAGTTAAAGGTTTATTTGGTATTTAACTGCATGTAATATATCCAACGCCATCGGAGAAATGTGTCGTAAGAGAAGGCTAAAGAGCGAATCCTCTTTTCTACCGACTCAATCCGTATGTTTTTTTTTGTGTCTTTTTTACAAGATATTTCGGACAATTATGAATCGAATTCGTCGAACACAAAACCTGAAGTCGAAGTCGTCGTGGCGCCGTGGTTACTGTGTGTATCATACGATATCACAGGTTAAGCAACGTTCGGCGCGGTCGGTACTTGGATGGGTGACCGCCGACCATTCATATCTCACGTCGACTTCCGTGCTTCGGAGGGCACGTTAAGCAGTCGGTCCCGGGTGCTGTATACTTGTATACAGTAATCGTTAGGGTTTGTCAGAAGCCATCTAGGCGCCCTAAAACTTCTGGCACTGGGCCAGCTTGGTGGATTATGGCCTATACCTCCACTTCACCCAGGGGAGAGACTCATGCCCTGCAGTGTACTCATTACAAAGAGTTGTGATGATGATGATGATGAATTGATTTTGAAAATTCTTGTTTCGTATAATAGGAGATACTTCAGAGTTGGTCCCATATAAATTTCATTAAAATCGATTAAGTACTTCATGGATATTTTCAAATTTTTGAAAAAATATGCATGAATTCGGAGAATGTTTACATTGACGACATTATAATTCAACCAAATTTTTAACAGAAGTCGGTTTTTTTATTGCTCCGCAATCGTTGATTACTTATATTCATGGTTTGACCTCTACCTCAACTAGTGGTAAGTGATTTTTTTTTGTATTATTTTTTAGTAAGGAACAAGACCTTAACGTTGTGGGATATCAAAAAGAACACCTTGTATAAAGTTTGCAGCCAAATATTACTGCATATTTGTTGAATTAACTATCGCAGAGGTACTTCATTCCTAAGCCCGTGTGTTTTATCTTTGACCTCATTTTTGTCTAAAATCAGTGCCAAAACTCTGTCATTAATGTGCCTAAATGGTGCATTATGTCAACATGTGACATTATTGTCAGTATCCTGCCAATACAATGTCACTAGGAGCACCATAATGGAACAACATGCACGCCAGTGTACAAAAATTGAAAAAATTATAGAATCGGGTAGCAGGTGATATTGAGGTCAAACGACAGGTGAAACGACTATCGAACCAACTGAATCATGACCCACTATGCTGATAATTCGTTTGAAACTTTCAAACTTAAGGTCTTCCGCATATTATGATGCACTTAGGACTTTTCAGATACAGTACGATGTTTGTACTCAGTAAATGTCAGTATCGAATGAAATTATAACAAGTTCGTCACCAAGGAAACCTATTTTCAAGCGAATTTCGACCTACTAGCATTTAGACGGTTTGGCAAACTGAGCTTATGGTGGGTCATGATTCAATGGAGAAGAAAACCAAAAGCTCTAAATAGATGTCGCTTCATACGCTTTACACATAACAAACTATCAAATGAACAAGTTGTAATCGAAATTGCTTGTTCTGTGTTCTATTTTGGGGTAAACCTATAAAACAATATAAGCACATGTATCAAAATATGAAAAATATGGACCGTAATATGTACATTTCCGCAAAAGTTTAAATCAAATAACATCCACAAGCTCCGCATGTGTATATCCTCAGAGAAATTTTGGTATCCATTTTCTATAAAACTTATGACTACGCCATGATGCATTTCCAATTTTTTTGATCAAAATCACTATAAAATTAACTATTACTATGGTATTTGACAGTTGTTATGGGTCAAGCGTATTCAGCGCCTCTAGTGGAATAAGAAGGCAGTTTTCTACCCCATTGGTTTGATAGTACCTAGCTTTGTGCGGTGTAATTGTAGCGACATCTAGCGACGCTCCATAGAACGATGACGACACGACAGAATTCCTACATCGCGCTATCAAAGTTATTATTACAACTAGCATATATACAACATCCCGACATCAACCGTCGGGCCGTGGGCCGCGGCCATTCAGCCTCTTCCGGGGTGTAGGAACAAACATCCGTTCCTACAGTGGTGACCCCTAGCTGAACTACCTTCGCAGCCTTGAAAGAAGAGGACCAACATCTCGTCGTCGTCATCGTCTCCATCACTCTCCACCCACCAGCAGCGAGTACAACACGCCAGCCGCCGCCAGCACACTCCGGGCTACCTTGGTGGACCACTACGCTTGTAGCGCTGCAAGCCTGGTCTGCCACCTCCAGCCTCCACCTGCAACTCGGCGCAGCACCCTGCACTTCGGCCGGTCACAAGCAGAGCACCCTCTCCTGCCCGAAGCAGCCGCCAGCCACCCCGACTCACTGGGTCCATTGCAGAGAAGAGCACTCCTGGAAGCACTGAGGCACTCACTGGAGCTTGTCCCGACTCACTGAGACCATTCCCCCGACATTGTCCAGGACAGCACCGCATGCAGTTCCGACGCACGGCAAACTCTCCATGCGGCATCTTCACCCGGTTCCGACCCACTGGAACCCCACTGGCACGCTGGCAAGCATCTCAAGACGCAAGACCGTTGACGGACCATGACCTTATCGACCTCCGGTCTCGGAGGGGAGTGATGTAGCGACATCTAGCGACGCTCCATAGAACGATGACGACACGACAGAATTCCTACATCGCGCTATCAAAGTTATTATTACAACTGGCATATATACAACATCCCGACATCAACCGTCGGGCCGTGGGCCGCGGCCTGCCATCCCTTTTCTGGGGATTGGGAATGAATACCTTGTTCCCAAATAATTAAAAAGCTTCTACTTGTCTAGGAATATCTCTAATCTAATCATCTTTTTAAGATTCTAGTCATTATTGCACAAGAATCTTACACTAATCGCCTTCTTCCTCAATAAACGGGATACTCATTTTTAAATCGATTCCTAAGAAATATGTCTCACTGGAATCCGACGTAACATTCCATCTACACCTTAAATGGACTGCAGGATATAGGAAATCAATTCCGGTACGTTATAACTTCATTGCAGTGCACTCATATTTATGTTTAGATTATGTGATGATAAATAATAATTAAAAAAAAACTACCTCGACGTTAATAACTGTTTTAATATATCGCGGATATTTTCACTGCAATTTAACGATTTTCGAATTTAATTTCGCGTGTCCGATATTTCGATGCTGTTACAAGCACTATAATTGCGGACTGGACACATTGTGTTACCCCTACACGACCGGCTGGTGTAGGGGTAACGTACATTGCCTTCTACGCCAGAGGTCCTGGGTTCAAATCCCGGCGGCGACGGATATTTGTGTGATGCACACAGATATTAGTCGTCAGGTCATGGACGTTTATATATTTATTTAAGTTTATTCTAATAAAAAAAAAATGTAGATATTTATTCAATATGTATGTTTATATATTTCTTAAGTATATCAGTTATCTATTATCCATAACACAAGTTCTTTAAGAAACTTAATTTGGGCTAGATAATGTTGTGTGAGTGTCAGAAATATTTATTTATTTATTTTATTGTATCTCGACTTTTTTGAACCGCCAGTGGTCGAGAAGATTGCTTATTTCTAGTCAATTTGTAATTTTAACAGGTAGTGGTACCTAATGGTAAATAGATATAAGGTAAACAGAAGATATCCACCACCCAGCACTGGGCCAGCTTGGTGGATTATGGCCTATACCTCCTCGGCACCCAGGTGAGAGAATCATGCCCTGCAGTGGGCTCATTACAAAGAGTTGTGACATAAGTTACACAAGATATGTTTTTTTTAGTTAGTTCTAAGGTCTGTTTTGGTCTGTCTGATTTTGTGAATGATAAATAAATAACAGAAGATAACAGAACACAAGTTCATTAAGAGACTGGCACTTTATAAAACATCACAAGAAATGGATCTCATCACAGCTGCTAGTGATATTTGTCGCCAGAGTTTATCTGAAGAGTTGTCACTAGTCAGGCAGACCCTGTCTTTCTTCGTGAGCATCATCACTAAGCGGTGATCCCTCGTATAAGTCTCCTTTTAAGGCAAGCATTTCCATGGTCGGCACGGCTATTCCAAGCGGACACTTTGCGGCCCAAAAAAGACAAACGCCTTATCTATCAGAGTGACATAAAACCACGCATACTTGGTGTTATAACAAAAATAAACACACGACCACCTAATTGGATAAATAAACCATTAAATCGTTTAATTTATTTAATATAAAACTGGCTATCCACGGTTCGAAACTGTGTGAGATTTTATCTGTTGATACGAACAGGATGATATGATGTAATACCTACATGATGGTTGCAGTACTATTGAAACTTTAAAATATATCACTTTACTAGCTGTTTCGCGCGTTTTTCCATGCGCAATTCCGAATATCGGGATAAAAAGATGCGCTAATCCAGACTGTGACAACTATGCCAAATTTCATAAAAATCTGATGAGCCGTTTTGCTGTGATTGAGGAACAAACATCAAAACATTCACATTAGTAAGATAAACAAAACCTAAATACAAAACAAAATAGATATAATTGTTAGACAATTAAGTGAAAGGTGCTTCGAGTGCAATAATAAAATGCTACTAGCTAAATATAAAAATATTTTTTTATACCTGAGCCTCGTTCTACAAAACTATCTCACGAGACAAATGCATCGTTTGACACATACAAGCAATCTTGACGGACAAGACTGTCAGTTTAAAAAACGACTCTCGATTCGGTTGATCCGGTGTGAGCCATATATGTAGAATAGGTATACATATAAGTAGAAAGCACCTATATGATCTCTATCATGAGAAATCATATAACAAAAGTGAAAGTTTTTGCAACTACGTTAAAATTTACTCAAAATTATTTAAAAGAGTATGTGCCGCAGCCAAATCTATATATCTAAGTAATAAGATAAAAAATAGTTCTAATAAGACTAAAACAACATGGAACATAATAAATAAGGAAACTGGAAAAGTTAAGGATCGCAATACTGAGTTTAAACTTGTAATTGACAATAAAACCATTAATGTAGAAGAAAATGTTGCGACAGCATTCGAAAATTGTTTTGCTGACATTCCAGTTTCAACTACTAAATTGTTAAATTCTTCACCTGTGGTGGCTGAATCATTGCTGAAAAATCATGTAAGTGAGTGCAAGGAGTCTTTCAAGTTCCAACCCATAGACACCGGGGACATTTTTAAAACATTTAAGACAATTGATGTTAAAAAGACAACTGATTTGTGGGGCATATCTGTTGAAATCTTAAGTTCTATCATAGATGTAATAGCTCCTTGCCTTGTTGAAATATTTAACAACTGTATTATAAGTGGGGAGTTTCCTGATTTAATGAAGCATAGTAAGGTTATTCCTTTATTTAAATCGGGTAGCTCTACGGACCCTACTAATTTTAGACCAATTTCGATTTTACCAACATGTAGCAAAATTTATGAAAAAATTATTCTCAACCAGCTATTAGCTCACTTCACAAAAAACAATTTACTTCATAACAAACAATTTGGATTCACAAGGGGTCGTTCGACAACTGATGCTGGTGTTGAACTGTTTGAAGTAATTGCTGGTGCCTGGGAGGGGTCACAGGATGCTCTAGGTGTATTTTGTGACCTATCCAAGGCATTTGACTGTGTTCAGCATGACACTCTCATCAGGAAACTCCACCACTACGGCATCAAAGGCACTGACCTCAAACTTTTGAATTCTTACCTGAGTGATAGAATCCAGAAGGTTGAGGTTAACCGGAAAAGGTCAGCTGGGTCGGTTGTGAGAATGGGAGTGCCTCAAGGTTCAATTCTGGGTCCATTTTTATTTTTAGTCTATATAAATGATCTACCCTATATGGTAGGCAATAATCACGATATTGTATTGTTTGCTGATGACACATCATTAATTTTTAAAATGATAAGGCAGAAAACCAACTACGACGATGTAAACAATGCTCTCTCTAATGTAGTACAGTGGTTTAATGTAAATAATCTAGCTTTCAATGATAAAAAAACTAAATGTATAAAATTCTCCGCACCAAATGTAAAACAAGTTGAGTCTGATCTGCGGCTTAATGGGAACAGGTTGAATCTAGTAGATAACACTGTTTTTCTTGGAATCACCTTAGATTCTAAATTGCAATGGGGCGCCCATATCTCACAGCTAGCGAGTAGACTTAGTTCTGCAGCGTTCGCGGTAAAGAAAATTCGCTCATTGACTGATGTTAATACGGCGAAGCTGGTTTATTTTAGTTATTTTCATAGTATAATGTCCTACGGCATCCTACTTTGGGGCAATGCCGCAGACATTGACACGATATTTACACTGCAGAAAAGGGCTATTCGTGGAATGTATAAACTTGGAAGTAGAGAATCTCTAAGAGAAAAGTTTAAAGAGATTGGTATCTTGACCTTTGCATCACAATATATATATGAAAACATTATGTATATTTATAAGAATAGTAGTAAATTTAAAACCATGAAAGATAAGCATGATAAAAATTATTCTGTAATGACAAGGAACGACCATAAATTAGCGTTTCCCAAATTAAGGCTGGCTAAAAGCACCAAATCATTTATGGGAATGTCAATACGTATTTATAATAAAATACCACAGTCAATTCAATCTCTAACGTTTAATAAATTTAAAAGAACTATCAAAGAAACATTATGCAAAAAAGGCTACTATAAACTCCAAGATTATTTAGATGACAAAAGAGCGTGGGATTGATGTCTCCACAGGTTATTTCCAAATATTAAACATTAATCACTATGTAAGCAGCTTGGCTGCGACATGATATTGGCAAGCACGAATAGCTGTCTTCTGTTTGTTTGTTCATGTCATAGCAGAGCTGTATTTCTGCCAAATTGTACCTATAATAAGCACTTTTTACAAAAGAGTGCCGAGAGTTTTTTTTCCGCCGGCTTTTTTCCTCTCGGTCTACCTAGGGTTCTACTTTCATTTCGTTTTTTAAAGCCGAAGAAGAAGTAGTAGTAGACATCACCAAGACATTGGTGGATAATGGGCGATCATTATCTTTATAAGCTGAGAGACGCACACTTCTCGACGGAGGCCTTCCCCTGGATTCTTCATGTCGTCCGGACCCGCGCCGCCCTCATCCAGCATTTGACGTTCGTAAAGTGTATAAAATTACCTACTACGAATAAAAAGTTTTCATTTTCATTTTCATTTTCATTTTTTAGGTAGTCATGTCAAACTTTTGTAACCGTACCTATCTCTTTGTAATGAGTCCACAGCAGGGTTTCGAGTCTCTCCCCTGGGTGTCGACGAGGTTTATGCCAAAAACCACCGAGCTAGCCCAGGGCTGGTTGGTTGAACATGAGAAAAAATACACAGGGTAATTTTTTGAAGATCAAAATTTTTTAGGAGAAGGTTAAGAATGATATGTGGATTCAATTTATAACAAACAAAAAAAATTTAGTTGGAAAAACGCTTTTACTTCCTGCTATTTAGTCGTAAATAACAGATTAAACTAAAATTTTAACTTATGAGAATTATAAAATATCAATTTACCTAAAAAAAATTTATTTTTTTCGTAAATTGAATCCACCCGTCATTCGTAACCTATATGCTTCAAATGGTTTACCCCTCGTAAAATTTCCTCAGGATAAAGGGTAGCAAATGTATTAATTTTATTACGTATTACTTAAATACTTATTAGTTTAAAAGGTATACCTATATCTATGGGCCCTTTGTTTATAATATTATTTAACAGCTTTGGAAACTTTGTGTTGCCTGATATAAATGATTATAATTGAGTATCTTAAAAGCTACACGTCTTTTAGGCATTTTATTAAGCCTGTCTAAACTACATGCCAAATCTTATTAAATTCACCCCAACAGTTTGAGTGTGAAACTCAGCCAAAAATCAATACGAACCTTCGCGTTTATAATATTAGTGTGACGTGATTTTCACGGCTCGTAGGTAGCCAGCGTTAAATGAAACAGTCACGTAATCTCAATCTTAACGGCGACATAGCTGTCCCTTAACTAGGAGTTTTCAAACCACATCCTTATACGGATGATTATTAAAAACTACTAACTTGTGTAGTCTATGTCACAAGGGGACGAAGTATCTCGTAAATTTATCTTCTTTTTTATTGGTAACTAAATCCGCATTTGACCTTCATCTCAAACATACATACGTAACTTCACGTCTGTATCCCTTATGGGGTAGGAAGAACACCAGAGGCTATAAAACCTGATGTCACGTTGAATTTAGAGGCATTATAATGGTGGAGAGAGACTATTGCAGTGGCATGTGGTCAGCCTATCGCCCGCAAAAACGCAAATAAAACGTCTGTCCCTATACTGACTTTTACAGTATGCCTGGGAAGAGAAGCAGCTGGCATATTCTATGTTTTTCCTTTGCTCCCATTCTTGGCTCTTCATTTATAAAACATTGATGGAACACATCATCCTCGGAGCGATAATTTTTGCCAGCAGATTTTACCTTAAGAATGGTCGCTTTAAGAAATACTTAGAACAGTGCAAAAATGAAAAGGGTCACTAGGTATTGAAATATCAAGGATGGGCCAGCAATTTTTCATGATGAGGCAGTGCCTTGCTTCACCCGTATGTCATATTTGAACTCGGCTTCATTGAATACGAACCCAAGTTAAGACAGTGTTTATTGCCACCAAAAAATAAAACAGGAAAAAAGAAAAAGTAAAGTTATTAATATTAAGTTAGGTAGTGCTCCTTTTTCCTGTTTTATGATTATTTTTTAAGCGATTTTTGTGAGGCACGGCCACCGATCCAGAGAAACTATATCGACTGATAATAACTATAAACAATATGATGAAGAAGTCATAGGTAACAACCTTTTGATTTAACACAACTACATGTGTTTCAATTTCACGCCCCTGCTTATGACTTGATACCTAAACAAACAGAATTAAGTAAAAGTGAGCACTGCGCATAAGCAAGTTAATTAAAGTAGATCACTTAGAAAATGTACGTTTCCTGAATTCAGAAAAAACACATGGAAAGTATTGGGCTAGTTCATTATGTAAAAAATAAGTTAGAATGCGTTTATAAACTACATAAGTCCTATAGAGCAGTGACGACAAGATAGTGTTTTTTCAACCGACTTAAAAAAAAAGTAGGGACTCAATTCGTCTGTATGTTGTTTTTAAATGTTTGTTACGTCATAACTTTTAACGAGGTGAACCGATTTTGATGATTCTATTTTCATATGATAGAGTATACTTCCCATTTGGTCCCATATAAATTTCATCGATTGCGTAATTCATGTTTTTTTTAACTATACACTCTATACTCGGACTACTCGAACTATAAATCTCTTGGCACTCTTTTTCAGTCACAATTATAAGAATTAATACTAATTACAGGTACAGCACAAATTGACCATTGCATGAAAATAAAACAAACACAAGACAGCTAATTGTGATAATCAATGTCATGCCACAACCAAATTGCTTACGGGTAGTTTTTACAGTTTTAAATTTTAACTCGACATTTCGGTGTCCGCAATTTTTTTACCATTTCGACAACATGTGATTGGGACAAGCGAAATCCAGGTCACTCTGTCACAGGTAAAATTTTCGCGATATTTAATTTTATTAAGAAAGTCATCAGGCCAACAGTAGCATCTACAAATCACCTTTGTCGATAAAAGATATAACTAAAAGTTTTGTTAGGGAATAACATAATTAGTCGAAAATTTTGTCGATATTATACCGATGATCGCATTTTTTCCTGTGAAAAATTACTTCTAGGAGAAGAAATAATTCATTTCCTAACTAGCTGTTTCGAGCAAATACTAAATGCAGGAAAAAGATCCCGATAAAATTATGAAAATTTGATGCTTTTAATAGCAAATAGGTACTGGCTTGCTTATATTTATAAACAGTGGACTCGAGTGAACCGTTTTTCCTGGTAGTCCCCGGTTTCCTTACGACAGCAAATAATAACTTCTTGGAAAACCGGTGAAGAAACCCTGTACAGCCATGTGCAAAAACCAGTGTTTTGAAAATGGGATATAATTTATTTATTCAAGTATTATAAATGTGAAGTTTTTTTATGTTGAACTATTTTTTATAATAATTTAAGTTGACAAAAGGTTAAAGAGTAAAGAATAATCTCCCACTTCGTTCTATCATGATGCAAAAAAATCTGCTGGTTGGCTACTGTTTTCATAAAAACGTAAAATATAACAGACACATTCCTCTTCTCGAGTCAGTGGTAAACTTTTATATAGTAAATTTTATTAAATATAATATATTTTTTTTTATATAGTAAAGGCGTTTTTGTGGGCGATAGGCTGACCCCCTGTCACTACAATAGTCTCTTTCTATCTTTATAATACCTCCATATTTGTCAAACATGACATCAGATGGTCTTGTAACCTCTGGTGTTCTGCCTACCCCATAATGGATACAGGCGTGACGTTATGTATGTATGTATGTAAATTTTACAGTGTTTTAGCCCAGTTCTTGGATTTAATAAGGGCATTCCCATTTTCCTCATTAAAACACACACATTTAAATATACAGTTATTTATACAGTAACAATTAACATTTTAGAATTTTACATGTTAGTTAATAAAATTAAGATTTTCTTAATATTAAAATTTTGAATAATTTGAATAACAATATCATCATTTTTCAAGAACAAATGCATTAACTTAAAATTAAGAATCACGTGATGGAAAGTGAAGATAAGGTCGAGATAGCACACGGTAAATTTGGCAAAGAATAACATAGAATGTGCCAGCTGCTTCTCATACTGTAAAAGTCAGTTAAGGGAAAGAGGTTTTTTGGGTTTTTTTGCGGGCGATATGCTGACCCCCTCACTGCAATAGTCTCCATCATTATAAAACCTACCTTCAAATTTGTTAAACGTAACATCAGAACCTGATGGTTTTATAGCCTCTGGTGTTCTGCCATAAGGGATACAGGCGTGAAGTTATGTATCATCATCACAACTCCGTGTAACTCTCCCACTGCAGGGCTATGAGTCTCTCCTCTGGGTGACGAGGAGGTTTAGGCCGTAATCCACCAAGCTGACCTAGTGCTGGTTGCTGGATGACAGAATTTTCAGAATGCCGAAATGGCTTCTGACAAGTATACAGCACCGGGATCGACTGCTTAACGTGCCCTCCGAAGCTCGGAAGTCGTGAGAAATAATGATCGGCTGCGAAGAGCGCTTAACCTCCGATATCGTTTTATATGCACAGTAATCAAGGGCACCACAACGACTTCAAGTTATGTATGTTATTTGGTAGGCGAACTCGGAATGGATTCACTCGGCGAAGTTAGGTACCTCTTGCGACGTGCTCATGCAGGGCGGTCGGTGGGGGTATTCTAAACCTATACTCGGCTAGGATAAATTATAATGTGCCTATTACTCGTATTTTATAAAAATATAAAAATGATGACATTTATTTTCGACAAAAATTATTATTCATGTATTAGTTTTCGTCGTCGTTCGGAAATTATCGGAAGTCGTCGTGGCGCCGTGGTTACCTACTGTGTGTATCATACGATATCACAAGTTAAACAACGTTCGGCGGGGTCGGTACTTGGATGGGTGACCGCCGACCATTCATTTCTCACGACGACTTCCGTGCTTCGGAGGGCACGTTAAGCAGTCGGTTCCGGGTGCTGTATAATTGTATACAGTAGTCGTTAGGGTTTGTCAGAAGCCATCTTGGCGCCCTGAAAATTCTGGCATCCACCACTCAGCACTGGGCCAGCTTGGTGGATTATGGCCTATGCCTCCTCTTCACCCAGGGGAGAGACTCATGCCCTGCAGTGGACTCATTACAAAGAGTTGTGATGATGATGATGATGAGTCAAATTTTATTGATTTACGAAATATAATAAGTGACTTGTGTAACTTTCAGAGGCATTAATATTTTTTTAGCACTCTGTTGTTTTTGCTGACTGTAGTTTTGCACGGAAAGTGGTCATAAACTTGGACCCGTTTGTTGCAAGCATTTAGGAATACCTGCACAAGCGCAAATAGTTATGTACAAAGTATGTTGACGACCACTTTGGCGATGGGGTAAACCTGTCTGCCTCAGACGCCGGTGGTTGCGAGTTCGATTCCCGCACGGAACAAGAAAAAAAATGTTCGGTATCTGGTTGTTTATAATAATAATAAATACTGTTTATTGCCATGAAACTTAAAAAATAGATGTTAACAATAACAAAAAATAAAAGAAATGACAATTAAGGCAGCCATATCGCTTTAAGCGATTTCTTCCAGGAAACCAAGAACAAATATAAAAGAAATCACAAATTTAAACTAGGACAGAGCATTTAATTTGTAAGAATAAACATAATAACCATAAATTACTTAAATAACAAACTATTAGACACAATATGTTACAAATATTAATAATTACAGATATATAGATTAATTATTTTAGATAAATAAATATTAATATTAAATCTGATGGCAAGTTACTGATTTATGTAAAAATATTTAAATACATGTGATTACAACACGATACTTGAGATAGCAACCTTACAGGGATAAATATAAATTTTTCAGTTGTTTTTTTTAAGGAAGGTTTATCTATTTATGTATTATATTATAAGTTCCTCTCTAGTTCGCTACATGGTATCCCATAACACAAGCTATGCTTACTTTGGGGCCATGTAGTTGGTGTGATTGTCTGGGGACTTTTTTTAATTTTTTTTTATGTGTAAGTAAAGAATGTACCGTGGAGAGTGCTAGTTGCACTTTTGCCTGTAACCATCCGACTACTCGTACATTGTTTTCCAAACCGTTTTATTCTTGTAGGTCTCTTATAACTTAGTGTTGGGTCGACTTAGATCGTCGCTTGGTGGTAGGATCCCGTCAGGGTCCGACTGGCCAGCGCCCATCCTTCGTATAAAATCTGCTGGTATATATTACCGCTCCAAAAGTTATGTGTTCCGGCTATATTTTATGAAGAGCCAGTTCTTTTCTAGGCCTGAGAGCTTTCAACTTCGAGCTCATATTCTCTTACCCATCAGGTGAGATTGAAGCCAAAAGCGAGCTAAGTCTATCTACAAGCATAATAAAAAACCTTATTTTACTGAATAAAAGTAAAAGAACTTAATTACTTTCATGCTGGACTGGGGGCAAAGGAAAAAGATAAAATGTGCCAGCTGCTTTCTGTCAGGGCATACTGTGTTGGAGAGGCCTACGTCCAGCAGTGGACAAGCGCGGGCTGAGATGATGATGATGATGATACTGTAAAAGTCAATTAAGTTTTATTGAAGGTTTATTGGAGAATCCGAGTCCGTGGGTTGCTGGGGTCTTGTAAGGTAGGAGAATCGAGGTCCATGATGCGAAAAAAGTCGAAAAAAAAACCGTAAAAGTCGAAAGGAAAACCGAAAAAGCACATCTACTTATTACAAAATAACAGAGCGAATACTTGATTGACGTATTTGACTTTTGAAGTTTGGTTGAACCCGTACTAACAAAAAACAAAACTCACAAAAGGTTATAATTGCAATCGAAATGACGCATTGCAAGATTATACAATTTACATTATTATGTTTGTAATCATCATCATCATCATCATCACAACTCTTTGTAATGAGCCCACTGCAGGGCATGAGTCTCTCCCCTGGGTGACGAGGAGGTATAGGCCATAATCCACCAAGCTGGCCCAGTGCTGGGTGTTGGATGTCAGAATTTTCAGGGCGCCAAAGTGGCTTCTGACAAACCCTAACGACTACTGTATACAAGTATACAGCACCCGGGTCCGACTGCTTAACGTGCCCTCCGAAGCACTAAGCACGGAAGTCGCCGTGAGAAATGAATGGTCAGCGGTCACACATCCAAGCACCGACCGCACCAAATGTTGCTTAATCTGTGATATCGTATGATACACACAGTAACCACGGCGCCACGAAGACTTCTGTCGTCTATGTTTGTAATATGCTTTTGATATTATTTATTTTATTCTAAATGTATACTTTATATGTTTACTGTTTATGAAAAAAAAGTCAGTAACCCCAACGTTGCGCAGCTATTGTATGGAGACTCCTCACGTTTAGTTTCTTATTAATTGAGATTATTTTTATTGAGAAATATTTTAGTTCTGACACTTTTTTAAATAATCATTAACATCATACAAATTATCGTGCATTCCATTCGTCCATTAAATACTGAAACACAGAGCTTACCGACGGCCTGAAATGGACTTAGACATTTGCATAATCTCGCAAAAGAGTCGATTTCTTTATTTCCAAATGAAACCCTAAAAACTGCATGAACCGTATCACAAGCGATCGCGCTTTCTTCCGACTAATGAATGCATGTCAAAAATTCATATATTTTGGTTACTTTCGCTCACTCTTGCGCATATCTCTCAGTTTTCGGAGAAAATGTGGTTTATTTGGTAAATCTATTGTGTTGGTAGCGTGCGCCCGCGCAGCGTGTGAGAAAAAACGATTAATACTTTCTAACGCGCGCGCAATTAGTAAGGAAACTACGAAATTTTGATTTTCGATTTGGTTGCGATAATCCAAGCATAGTTAGATGTAACATTGATTGGAATAGCTCTTGCTTTAGGGTTTACCACACTAATCGATCGACCAGCGATCTACGCCGTCGATTAACGGACGAATGGAACAATCTAGATCGATCGATAGTTTTTACTTTGCCAAAAAATTCGATTAAAAAGTTCGAGACAATAAATTAGTGTGGTAACTCCCTTATAATCTCTTAACAGAACCATCAGATAATTGAAGTGTCCCTTCCCAATTTAGGAATAAAACTTGCGGTTTTCCTCGGTTTGGAGTAGCCCTAACATTCTATACATATAAGTATCTCGTAGAATCGATTGAACCAAGTCTTACTCGCTTGGTGATCTACCCCGGGTTTGCCTGGCTAGCCCGAAAACATTGAATCATGACCCACAACAAGCTCATTTTGGCAAACCGTCTAAATGCTAGTAGGTCGAAATTCGCTTGAAGATGGGTTTCCTTGGTGACGAAATTATTATCATTTCATTCCAGACGAGACTGACAATTACTGAGTTCAGAATTCGTACAGTATCTAAAATGTCCTAAGTGCGATTAGCCTAATACGCGATAAGCCTTACAAGTTTGACAGTTTCAAACGAATTATCAGCAAAGTGGGTTATGATTCAGTTGGTTTGATAGTACAGAAGGCAGCACATCAAAAGTTACATATCTGTCAAAAAATGTTACTTGAATCTGAACTCTAATGCCCTCGACTTTAAGTTAAAATTGGTTGAGGAAATTTGACAGGAAACGTAACGCTTGATCTGCTGGCTTCTGTACCTATCGGAATAAAACAAATTAACAAATAACACTACCACAGCTAATAAAACAATATCAGCGTCTATATCTCTCCCACATTTAACCACAGACGGTTTATTCCAACAATTGCCACATCTCAGCGCGCGGGACAATGCGCGAGCACCGCAAAAGGTGAATGTTTCACATGTGTACACTTTTTGTTGACAAAACCGCGTTGATTGTTGAGCAATTCTGAGAAAATGAGGCTCTAATTTGGCTTCGCGAAAATCGTTTTAATTGCTGAGTTGACTAAGGTTTTGGACAAGGATTAAATAATAATTAATAAGACTAATGGTAATCAATTATTATAACTTCTTCCATGCTGAAAGGGACAGTAGCAAAGGAAAAACATATACAGTTAAGGGGCAGAGGTTTACTGGAGGTTTTTTTTTGTGGGCGATAGGCAGCCCGCAGTCACTGCAATAGTCTCTCTCCATCGTTATAATACCTCCAAATTTTTGAAACGTGACATCAGATGGTTTAATAGCCTCTGGTGTTCTGCCTACTCCATAAGGGATACAGGCGTGAAGTTGTGTAAGTATGTAGGTATATTTTATAAATATTTTTAGATAATAAATAAATAAGTCTATCTGCCAGGTAAAGCAACGTTCGTCTCGATCGATGAAAGGACGAATGGTCGACGACCATTCATGTCTAATGGCAACTTGTGCTTCAGAGGGAGATAAGCCATCAGCTCCGGGAGCTATGTACTTATGATCAGCAGCTACCCAGAAAATCCTTATCCAGGTTTACGGCCTAAACCTCCTCGTCACCCAGAGACGTTCATGGTATTGAGACGGGATCACTACAAATAGTTGTGGTGATGAAGACCGAAACTCATACACCAAGTATTTCACCCAAAACTAAGCCTTAATCATTACAACTCTTTGTAATGAGCCCACTGCGAGGCTACGAGTCTCTCCCCTGGATCACGAGGAGGTATAGGCTGTAATTCACCAAGCTGGCCCAGTGTAAGAATTTTCAAGTGCCGAAATGGCTTCTGACAAACCCGAACGACTACTGTATACAAGTATATAGTACCCGGGACCGACTGATTAACATGCCCTCCGAAGCACGGAAGTCGTCGCGTCGTCGTGAGAAATTAATGGTCCGCGGTCATCCATCCTAAAACCGAACGCGCCGAAAGTAGCTTATCCTGCGATATCGTTTGATACCAAGACGCCACGAGCCTTAATATGCTTGTATATTCTATCCAGAAATTCCTACGGGATCGAACAGAATACGCATGTAAAAGTAAGTGAGTGCGTATCATAATTAACTCATTACTATTGTTATTATCAATTTATATTCTAACTTCGTTCAGAGTTTTGCTTAGCAGTGTGTAATAGACTATAATCATTGTACTTCGATAGTTTTTTCTCGCAATAATCGACTTGAACTACTTGTTATTCACATAACAGTCTATTACTTTAATCACATAGCAACTCTTAAAAACAATATTAGTCTTCATAAGAGTAGAAATATAGAAGATAATTCAATGGAAATATTGATTTAGACTACTGTATTGAGTTCATTTGTAACAAATCCTCTAAATTCTGGGTCAGTGGATTTAGAAGATATGCCTATTTAAATTCATAATATACGAATTGAATTCATAACGAATTGAGTTAAAGTTCAAATAGGATCCTGTGGAGTTCGCTAATACGCTAAAATGGTTTCGAAAAACTTGGCTTAAAAACCAAGGCAAAAAAACCCAAAAATACACTTACCCGAACGAAGGGATTCCGTTTTGGCAGATCATGATCTACCTCATCTCTTGACTCGTGGTCGTCATTGTCATCACCTGAATTGACCCTAACACAGGTCTTATGGAATGGCTGGAGGTCATCCATACTCAAAACTCATTATACCAACATAAACAACTTTTATTTATCACTTTCACTTTTTAAATTTACGAAAACAACCCTGTCGAATGAAACAGGACTCTCACTGCTTTTTTTGACACTCATAAACAAAATTTGAAAAAAAAAAACTTTTTAAAATTGTAGACAAAAACACAGCACTTTTTATTTCTTTTAAATTAAATGAAAGATACGAAAGCTTTGCGTATTTTTGAGGTTTCCGGAAAACTTAAATCACTTCAGGATATCTGAAATTAAAAGAAAAGGTGTGGTTAACGACATGATAACATTTCAAGTATTTTGTGTTATGAAGTAATGATGGAATGTACAACATACGGATATCCTATCAATAACTAATCACTCACACCCATGTTTAAAATATCGATAAAAAGTACAAACAATGAAAGTTTAAATTGCTTGTTCTTTAACGTTAAAATTTAAAAATAGTATTCATTAGTATTACTTTTGATAATAAGGATCTAGTGTCTGGAACTAAACTGCTTAGGCTCCAAACTGAACGGCAGCGACAGCGACAGCGAGAGCGAGAGCGGCGCGGGCAGCGATTTCCGCGACACAATAGTTTGTATGAAACTGCGACAAATCGCTCGAGCGCCCGCTGGCGTCGAGACCGGCCCAGATTCCCCGCGTCACTGCCCGCGCCGCTGTCGCTGCCGTCCAGTTTGCAGCCTTAGTCATACATTTAGATAATGAATGATGCTGATCCCCTACCTTACTTAAGAAGGTACCTACTTATATTTACTTTAAAAGATAAACGAACAGACAAACAAACTTTGCTTACTTTGAGGCCATGTAGTTGATGTCATTGTCTGGGGATTTTATTATTAATACTAGCCGTTTAACCGCATAACTTCTGATTCCATGAGAAATTCTAGATAAAATATAGGACTCTATTGAATGCCAAAATAATTTAGAAATCGGACCTGTGGTTACTGAGATTAGCGCGTCCAACGAAACAAACAAACAAACTCTTCAGTTTTTCAATACTCAATCCTTTATAGCTGCCTTAAATCATTTTTATACTAATTAATAATTAACCATAAAATGACAGTTATAAGGGCTTTGTTAGGCGCTGCAATTTTGGGAGAGAAGAGGAATTAGCATGACTAATTATAGTTTAGTTTAATATACAGTAAATTTTAAAAATAAAAGATATCTCTGATCTATTTTAGTAATTTTATATTAGTATAGATTTAATCGGACAGCCGTCAAGACAGACCTACTTCTTAATATGTTGAAACTCAAGTAACAAACTCAAGTGTGCTATCAGTGTTTGTATAAGAGCACAATTAGTGACATCATTGTAGGCTGAATTACTCATGGTAAATAAATACCTTATTAGATAAACATGGAGAAACATATTGAGGCACCGTTTTAGTCACGTACATATCTACCTATATGTTTGTTAAGTAGTAAAATAAAGAAGATTAAAAATAAACCTAAGTCCTAGAAAGAGGCAGTTCGCTAAAATATAAATGTGTCAGTATTGTCCAAAGTTTTCACAATGCAATACAATAAACAAAAAAGCTCGCTCAGGTGCAAGTAGTGATGAAAGAGACTCAGGTCCTTTAAGTCGTAAAAATAAGATAAGGCTCTTTTTCTAGCTACCGATTGGCTGTTACTCCGATTATGATCAATAGCCTTTGTTAAGGCTGATCATTAAAGGGGGATGTTTAGTGGGTATACTCAGGCGTTCTGAGGAGTCTCGTGGCCGGTCTTGCGGTCCCCACACTGTCTGGGTACTCTATATCTGTTCGCCACTGGGGTTAGCAGCTCTTTAGAATTCCCTTTCGTCCGTAACAGGATTCATCCTCCTCCTGCTAGAGCTTGCTTTAGCGGGTGCCAAAGACTTTCCTTGGCGGAAAAACAAAAAAAGGCTCTTTTTACACGGCTTTTACAGTATGATTACAGAAGGTTTACCATCTGAAGGCTTTACTTACCATTAATTAAGTCGCTACATGGTATCCCATAACACAAGCTATGAGGCTGTGTAGTTCGTGTAATTGTCTGATGATTTTATTTATTTATTAAGTAGATCCAGTGCCTGCTTGCCGGCTTTTATAAAGATTAAAGCTTAAAACTCTGCCACGAAATTAAGAAGAATATCTGATTTTTGTATGTTTGTACCATGACGTTTAATATAGAATAGAAGCTATATCCCAGATGACACTGCGCCGACGATTATACGTTTATAACTATAATGATAACAAGAAAAATTGTATAACAATAACACAAGTGATAAAATCCGGTTCATTCAAACGTCTTCTATTTAAGAACGTTTTTTGTCTTCGCGCGGGAAATATAGAAATTAAAATGTAATTAAGTCTTTTAAGTTAAAACAAACGATAACATCTAACAAATCGTATATTTAACCCACTTACGTACTAAGATTTCACTTTTAGTTAATTAAATCTGAAGTTATTAATGAATTAAGATAGAGTAGACCAATATTATTATTTACTGAATAATGCTCGCAATTTAGTAATGCTTAGAGAAGTCGTCGTGGCGCCGTGGTTACGGTGTGTATCCTACGATATAGCAGGTTAAGCAACGTTCGGCGCGGTCGGTACTTGGATGGGTGACCGCCGACCATTCATTTTTCACGGCGACTTCCGTGCTTCAGGGCACGTTAAGCAGTCGGTCCCGGGTGCTGTATACTTGTAAACTGCAGGGGAGAGACTCATGCCCTGCAGTAGCCTCATTACAAAGATTTGTGATGATGATGATGAGAGAAAACACATCACAATTTACTTCCAAGTTAAAACAAAAAATTGATGAAAATACCTACCTAATTCAAAATAGAATCCCAAGACAATCATACCTACTAAGTACATGGCCCCAAACGAAACAAAGCTTGTGATATGGGATAGCACGTAGCGAACTAGGCGAGAATCAAGAATAAACATATACATTATATGTTTAAAATTAAACACCCAGACTCGGTTTTTTTTTCATACTCTATACGGGGATCAAGCCCGCTTCCTCACCAATTTCGGGGTAGGGTCTTACACCACTGCACTTCTGCAGACAGCAACAACAGCCAAATTGCACCCTAGCGGAGCTAGTTACTACTGCTGTAATAAATTATAGACAATAAAAACCTAAACCCAGCAGCATACATGATCACAGCCGTTATTTTAAAAATTGAATTTCGAACGCAATTATTCTATTATCATACAGAATAATCGGTTACACGCGTTTTCTGCTTCGCCGCAGCATCAAATAGCCATGTAGCAGTCACACTGAGTGGCTCTCTGATGAAGACGGCCATTATGTTACCGTTCAAGTGTGAACATGGTAAGTTGTCAAATTGCAGAGTTTCTAGATTGGTTAATTTATGAATTGGCGGGAATGAAAGTTGAAGTTTCGATTGTTGGTTTATGATAGGTTTATTTATATTCGTAAAGTTATTCTTGATTAAGATAAGGTGCCTACCATGCCCTCCTACATTGAACGATTTATACGACTCCGCTCCGCTCTCATGCAGTTCGACTTTAGTTATTAGCTGTTTTTGCAGTTGAAGTATAAGATCTGTAGATGTATGTCATGATTCTAGGTATTGCTATAAGTGCAAAGAATCCTAAGTAACAAAAACAATTACTGATATGTATTGTATATAATATATATATATAATGTATCTGTATTCCTTAGGCTGCAAACTGGACGGTAGCTACAGCGAGAGGGACAGCGGCGCGGGCAGCGACGCGGGGAATCTGGGCCGTTGTCGACGCCAGCGGGCGCTTGAGCGATTTGTCGCGGTTTCATACAAACCCAATACTTGCTAACTTGTTGCGGAAATCGCTGCCCGCGCCGCTGTCGCTGTCGCTGTCGGTGGCACTGCCATCCAGTTTGCAGCCTTATTGGATAGGCAGAACACCAGAGACTATAAAACCATCTGATGTCACGTTTGACATATTTGGAGGTACTATAATGATGATGAGAGACTATTGCAGTGACAGGGGGTCAGCCTATCGCCCACAAAAACGTCAATAAAACCTCAGTCCCTTAACTGACTTTTACAGTATGCCCGGGAAGAGATGCAGCTATCACAATCTATGTTTTTCTTTTGTCAAGCATGGAAGTTTATACTTAAGATATAGTCGTGTTAAAAATATTTATAATTTTATGCATTCAAATTTAAGTTTATTAAAGTGTATTTCACCCAGAACCAAATCGAACCCAGGAACTTTTACTCTACTGGCGGACACTTGACCAATGCTCCAAAGATAGTTCAACTCCTCCAAATCATTATAATATATTAAATTAATTAGTTTTCTTATTCACGTTTATCACGTTTAATTCAGCCACTTCCTTCTTAACCCGGCCATTTCCCATCTATGCTTATTTTGAAACTTCACCCCAACACCACGCTCTGTTTCCACATTTCCCCGTAACATTGATAGTATACAATTAGGTACCCTTAAATAGGATTAATTGGATGGAAGTTCATCCCTTAATGGAATCAATTGTTTGAAAGTCTATTTCTTAATAGGATCTATTTTGTACGGTTGTTGGTCTGTTCGTCCTTGTACCTACTATTCGATCTATTATTAGATACAAGGAATTAATTGCGTTAAAGAACATTGGCAGCAAGCAGTACAGTGCTGGTACCGTGTTTTTTGGTGTTCTGTAAGCATGTAGCGTTTGTCTTGAATATAGAAATAAAAACGTTATCATACTATATCTCTACAACTGTTCAGTAAAAAGTTTCATGTATTTAAAAACGTAAGAAATTACCGTTACAAACATCTTTGAAGTCTTAAATAAATTAAAAAAATATGTTTAATGTATTTAATAATGTGAGTAATTAAGCATTTTAATTGCAAAATCTTTAAAAATATTATCTTTTAAGTCATTTTTGACACATTTTTGACTGGATAGATGACTGGCTCGGCTTGATCGAACCCGCAACCACTGGCGTCTGAGGCAGACAGGTTTACCCCATATTTTATTTTATAGAAGTTATGTTTGATTTGAATGATTTTTAAATGTTATTTAGCACGCTCCAGCCTGAAAAACAGGATTATCCTAGTTCAGGCACTAATGTTCTATCCTTCCTTGTATATTAAAGCCAATATTTGTAATTTATGCTTTTCTGAAATTAATAAACATTTTTTTTAATTTTTTTTTACATACATACATACAAAACCTCACGCCTGTCTCCCTTTGGGGTAGGCAGAGACAAGGGAACACCAATTGCTTCGATCCATACATACCTCTTTCGCTTCCTCCACGTTCATTAATCTTTTCATACATGATCGCCGGTTACGGGTACTTTTAACTAGGCCCTTTTTAAGAACGTCGCCAATTTGATCGGCGTACGTTCGCCTAGGGCGGCCCCTTCCGACAGCACCATCCATTTTTGCTCTGTACACCTCTTTCGTAAATCTACTTTCACTCATACTTTCCAAATGTCCAAACCACCGTAGCATACCCTTTTCAATCTTAGTCTCTACATCTTCTTTCAATCCGCATCTCTTTCTTATTTCACTATTGCGCACCCTATCACTCAATTTCACTCCACACATGCTTCTCAACGCTCTCATCTCCACAGCATTAATCTTGCTTTCATGTCTCTTCTGCCACACCCAAGATTCACTACCATACATAAGCGTTGGCGCCAAAACAAGCCCTCAAGCACGGCAAGACGAGCCTTATTTGGTATAGTTTTGCTTGCCATTATCGAGTACATGGCGCCATTAATACAATTTCCTGCTTTTACTCTCCTTTCAATATCACCTTCACACTTCCCATCTCTTGTAAACAAAAATTTTTTTTTTTTTACTTCACGCTTATTCAAGGGCTATTCTAAGCTGACCTCACACGGACAATAAGCGTGACTGAAGTCGAGCATTAGATTAATTCAATATTAATACAATAATATGTTTCTTTAAGATTGCTAAGCTGAAGAGGCAATGGGCAGGGCACATAGCTCGCAGAACAGATGGCCGCTGGGGCAGAAAAGTTCTCGAATCGCGGCCACGTACTGGGAGACGCAGCGTAGGCCCCCCGCACGATGGACCGACGACCTGGTCAAAGTCGCCGGTAAACGCTGGATGAGGGAGGCGCGAGGCCTTGGGGGAGGCCTATGTCCAGCCGTGGACCTCTCCTGGCTGAATGATGATGATGATGATGTTTCCTTATTGTGACTTAACTCGTGTTTGACCCCCAGTCTCAACCGATGGTGAGTGTAGGTGAGTTCGAAGATAACAGCAAAAGAGTTCAGGATCCAAACATCAAGGTTAAACCACGTAAACCTGCTCTTTTATAATTAACCAGGTTTTTAATAAAACTGAACCTTGTTCCAAATTAAATTGAATTGGAAATTGGAAAACACTGATACTTACTATAATTTAAAAACGAGACAGCCATTAATGAAACAATTAATTGATTGTTCTCAATAATAAGATGCAAATTAATGTTGTTACTAAATTACAAGTACTCTGTAATTACCCTTGTAGCTTGAAGTTAACTTAGTTTGACCTAGTTAGGGGACTTATCAGTTAGCTATGGAATTGCCCTTGAAGTTCGTATAAAGAGTACCTAATAAAGTAGAAGGTGTAGCGGTTAACATAGCCTTCTAGGCTAAAGGTCCTAGATTCGCAGTCTAAGGTTAGATTTCGTGCACTGACTGAACACAGATGTTATTCTTAAAGGCTAACATCAACGGCTGCTCAACTTATGCACAGCCCAAGTGAGGTCGTGCATGGAGTACTGTAGTCACCTTTGGGATGGTTCTGCCAAAAACCAGCTCGAAGCGCTAGACTCTGTTGACCGAAGAGCCCGTAAACTCATAAATAACAACAACCTTACAAATAAAAAATTGCAGACGCTGGAGCATCGTCGTAAGGTTGCTTGTTTGACAGTATTTCATCAGCTACATTTTGGTGAGTGCACGTGTGCTCTTTTTGACCAAATTAAACCCACTCCTTTTTACCATCGGACTACCAGATGTAGACGGAACTTCCATCCATATATATTCGATTTACTAAGAAGTCGAACAAAACGCTTCGATAGTTCCTTTTTGTTACGGATTGCCAAGGTGTGGAACAATCTGCCTGCGTCTGTTTTTCCTGACTACTACAGTCCTGGAACTTTTAAGTGTCGAGTGAATAGGTTTCTCGTGGATGGACGTGTAACACCATAGTCTTCATGCGCACTTTCCATCAGGTGGCATGGAAGACAAACGTCTAATCCTTACAATATAGAAAAAAGGCATGGATGTTGTATGATTGTTTCTAATATTAAAAATAAGTCATAACAATATGTTATAACAGTATGTTTGATTTCTTAAATTTATTTTATACGTAGTTAGCCCATATCAAAAGTTCTTAAAAAACTTAATTTGGGCTGGATAATGTGATGAGAATGTTATTGTTTTATTTTGAAACAACAACAGAATTAAAAAATGTTCAATATGTAACGAGTGACATCAATACAAGCAAGATAAAAAACTCAATGACGTCACCAAATTGCCTACATTTCCTACATCACGATATCACAGTTTATACAAGGTGCCTGGTGGGCCACATTCAAAATTAGAGGAAGTGATAGTTGGACATCATACATTAAGAGAAAAAAATATAATAAAAAATAAATACTTATCATTTACTGAGTAAATAAAGATTTTATTAGGCAAGGCATGCTTACACTGGTAGGTACGGCCGAGCCGTGAAGCAGTCGTGAACTCTTTATTTAATTATCGGGAATTCTGCTGAAAAATTAGGTAGGTACCTACTTTTATTACATAATTATGACTAGAATCGAGTACCAAGTGCTCTTCTTCAATTTGTCACCAGTCACCATGTATAACAAAAACCTGTCATTTAAACGGAGTCTCTGACGTGTTTGCGATTCGTAAAATCTATACCAGTTCCAGAAGGTATCCTAATCAACAAAATTATCTTTATACAGCATACATTTTCGGGGGATTAAAAGTGATGCAACTAAACCTTCATTCCCTTAAATAACAGTTGTAGAAACCACCATAACTTCAAACATTTTGCCATTCTCTGTTTATAAGGCAAAAAAACTGTATAAGAATCAGAATCGCTAACATCTGCAATTACACACAACTCGGTACTTACATAAAATTACACCTTTGACAAGTCAAGGAAAAGGACCTCACTGAGGTTTATCAAGCTACAATGAACATAATATTTACTTAAATGTAGATTTAACTGCATTCCTTGAACTAAGTTGGTATTAGATGTATTTAAATGCTAAAATGGTCATATTTCTTTAACTATTATTGTCTTAAGGCGAGATTGCAGCGTGTTTACATTTTTTTGAACGATAATATACAAAGTAACGTATACATGTTGTGTCTGAAAAAAATATTCATAAAAATTAACCATATAATCAACCGCTGTGTAAAGATAGAAACGTGATTAATGAAAATTGGCTCGATAAAAAAAGGTCACAAACATAACACTAATTTACCATTTCAAACGGATATTGCTACGAAATTTTATAAAGTATCCATGTAAAATTTACATTAAAACATAAAGCAGACTTCTCTTAACCGATGGGTAAAGCAAAATTTTTAAATATTTATAGTTTTTGAAAATAAATCCGTTAAACGTAATTTCACTTGCTCACGTCGGCGAAATAATCTGGACGGTAAGTATGGAATTAAGCACCGCTACCAGAGGCCCTTAAGTATTCATCATATTAAATGAAAAACGGTTTTAAATGCTTTTTATCACGTTTAAGTAATATATTCGTCTGTTAAGATACCTAAACTTGGAGTTAAAAAGTTTATACTATTTCCATTTCTTTATTTTCTCGATGACAGCCCCCTGTCCCGAAACTGCGAAAACATGAAGGAGCGCCTTTTTTTCTTTATAAGTGTATTATTTAATGAAAATATGAACATTTACACACGTACAATGAAGCTATATCGATAAATGTAACACGATAATAGACCCGATATTTTTTTACAAAATACTGTCTGATACCTTAGTACAAATTTATTAACTTACATACATACATAAGAGCATTTCTCTTTTTTTTTGCCGCATGCATATTTGTAGATGTCCCCTAACATTGAAGATGGATAAGTAGGTATAAAATATGGTTTTATTTTACTATAAATACCTTTAATTATATAAATCAATATACATATTATTATGTAGTATAGCAAACAATGTAATATAATTACAAATTTTGGTTTAATTTTAAGAGTGATTTAGTGAAAGTGCTTAAGTGGCCAGTTACTGGTAGTTTTACCCTATTATGTTACAAATAAATTCCTGAATCTATGTCGTTTAGGAGAATATTTATATAAAAAATTTACATAAAACATAACAATTCATAATACTTATACAGTAATTAACGAAAAATCAAGAAATTACAAAACATCGAGATTTTGATTGTATGTAAATTAGCATGTCCCATTCTGCCATTCGTATTTTTACAATCAATTATTTAAAAAAAAAATTTACGAACTTATACCAAAATTTTGTATTCGAATGTTTGGGTTTTATAAAGGTTCATATTGTATTGCCTTTTAAGCATTTCTTTTTTGTTTTGACGGAAATAAAATTAATTAATTCTCGTCCCACAAAAAGTTCCAAAACTGAATTTCGGTTTTTGTTACCCATTTTGGAGACTTTAAAGTTAAAAATCTTCCATTGACGTCTAATTTTTCTAATTTGACAACACTACAGTCGCCATTTTGTACCAACCATTGGTTATAACTATCCTTTATGGGGAAGGTAGAACACCAGAGGTTACAAAACCCTCTGATGTCACGTTTGACAAATTTGGAGGCGGTAATAATGGTGGACAGAAACTATTGCAGGGTCAGCCCATCGCACACAAAAAAACCTCCAATAAAAAACTGACTTTTATGTTTTTCGTTTGCTCCAAGTCCGGTATGAAAATTTATTAACTAATATCATATTTCATTACGAGATGTTACACATTCACGATTGATAATACCAACTTCTTTAAAATTTTCGAAGCTGTTGTTAAATAAGTACTTAGGTATAGGTAGGTACTCGACAATAAAACGAAATAATGACAACGAGTGGAAATCTTTATTTATTTATTTTAATCAAAATAAATCGTCTCTATCGCGCGCGATCGATATCATTTTAGTTGTCAAGTAATGGATGTTTATATGTTTATTTAAATTTATATATTAATAAAAAATAAAAAAATATTCAATACTTATATATGTTTATATTTCTTAAATATATTTTATAACATAAGTTCTTTAAGAAACTTAATTTGGGCTAGATAATGTTGTGTGAGTGTCAAAAATATTTATTTATTTATTTTATTTATCATTCATCACTTTGCATCATTGCATTAAAATTTGATTCTTTTTACCTTAAATATAGGTACTTTAGGATCGAAATTAAACGGGTGAAGCCGGAGCCTACAGCTAGTTCAGGAAAAGTTAAACGAAAAGTAAAATTCTAGTCTATTCTATAGCGCCTGCGCTCATAATCAATTGCTATAATAATCAGATCGAATAAAATCAAATAAATAAATCCAAAACGGGTGTTCAGTCATCAATAAAAAACTCAACAATGCAAAAATTACACACAATAATTACATCAGGTTATATAAAAGAACACTATTTTATTATTACCAATCTCAAAAACACCGCTTACAATATCTCAAGTTCATATACTTACTATTAAACAAATTCAATAAACAACTAACTCTTAAATCCTACAAAATAAGGTTTAATTTCCTTGCTCATTCCGCTAAAACGCTTAACAGTTTAAGTACTTAACTGTATGCAGTCCACAGTTACATAAGACAGAGAGCGATGTACTTCGTAGTATGGGATTAGACAAGGACGGAAGAATGTGGAACGATCAATTTGTGCATGGGCAAGTGGAGTGTGAAGGTAATGATAGCTAGGGTTGTCAAATTAAGTTAAAATGGTGGTTTTTATTTAAATTAACTGTTTAGTTTTTTTTTTTTTATATTTTTGATTAATTTATTATTTTTAACATCAACTCAAATGTGTGAAAGGATCTTATAAATTATTTATTTATGAGCTTTGATTATACAGCATTTTTAATAGTTGCTATCTTTTAACGGTTTGTAGAATTTACCTACTTATACTTAATATCTTTGATTTTAATATTAGCCCAAAACGAACTGAAATAACCCCCTTTTTATTTTGATTATGTAAGTTAAAGGGACACGATCTCCATTATTTTATATGAAGTTGACATATTACATAAAAAAAATAACATAATTATCAAAAGCAAAATACTGTGATATTACAGAAGTTCAAAATACTATAGTTATATAAAAACTTTATAATACCCGCGCAGAAATTAGAGCTATACTTTAAAAAAATATTTTGTATGGCAATACGTATTTACAATAAGCTACCAAACAACTTGAAAACTACGACATTGCGAAACTTTAAGACAGAGCTGTTTGTTTATTTGCTTGACAAATCCTATTGTCAAAGAACTTTTAACATAACTTTTAAACATAATAATCATTTTTATTATCGATGCAATTATAAATAAGTACCTAAGTTAGGATTTTTAAGATTATTATTTTGACAATATTTTATGAAGCAATGTATTTAATGACTGCAGTTTTAATTGTATGGACGAATTTTATAATAATTAGGACTTATTTAATTGTAATAACTTGTGGATAATTAAAAATTTGCACAACTTTGTACGGTTGAGTATGTAGCACTAGGATAATCTAAGACCTTCATTATTACCACATTCTGCAAATTAATACTTTCTTTCAAACATTTAAATAACCCAAAACAAAATATCAATTATTTTACCCTATAGTGAACTTGAACCTCTATAGTTACATTTTTATCGATTCTTTTAAGGATATTTCATGCCACACTTGACCAATGCTCTACGTAAAATATAATTTTAAATCAAAAAATATATTTAAAATGAGTGGCAGCCCTAAGTCGTAATAGTAATAGAGACCATACAAGTATTTAGTATGTATAATAGCGCGCGCGCACGGCTTATGACGGTAAAGGAAGTGGTGACGGTGAATCGATGGTCACCACACGTGGATGAACTGATTGTTTACCATTTTGATGGTTGCGATTGTGAGCGATGGTCAAGTTGTATGTTTGAGGTAAACTTTTCCGAGATTTATATGAAAACTTTGAAAAGAAATAGCTTTATTAGAGACAAAGACAAACTAAAAATATTCAGAATAGATCACTTTATTTAAACATGAATATAATCTGATAACTTTTTAAAATTTCAATCTATTGAGAAGAAGAGGCAATAGTAGATTGTGCAACAAGGGGATAAAGCAGTGTATTATGTCACGGGCATCATATTGAATCCTGAGCGAAATGAAGGATTCTGTAGATAATTCCCGAACGCAGTGAGGGAATTAAGATGTTGATTCCCGAACGAAGTGAGGGAATTATGGTAAGAATCCTGAATGAAGCGAGGGATTCAAGACTGCCCAAGACTAAGACACTGTTATCCCCGAGGAGCTTACTCTACTTTATACACCACCTTGTAAGATAATCAGGTAATGAAACGCAGGAATTAAATCAAGTACTTAGGTATTTAATAATTTAGAAATTAAAGATAATATTAGAAACAATTGACCAGTTATGTAAAGATAAAGTGATATTTCTATTTAGTATATTCATTGTTTACTGTTGTCTTCAACATTGAATAAACAGTCCATAGGCTGCTAGGTTTCTTTGTAGCAGACAACTGTTGAAAATATACTAAAAGCAATGAGTCCGAAATAATTTTCACGGCTTTTTTAGTTTTCCAAGCAAAGAAATCTTCGTAAAATTTCATGTATAAATGCTTTGATTTACACGGCAAAATATTATCGACGATACTATTTGCTTCATTTCTAATATCTTCTGGTTTTAAATCGTCACTCGAGCTCGACATATTTTATTTATTTGAAAACTATTAAAATAAAACTCTGAAAAAATTTTCTTTTCAAAAACCGCGCAATTTTACTTCTTATTTGTCTTTTTCAAAAGGCAAAAGAAACCGTCGCATACAGGTTTTTTACGAGGATTTTTAATTTTTCTTAGTAGTCGTTCCAAATGCAAAGGTACACAAACTTATACAGCCAAATTTAAAGTCCATATATTTTTTAATTAGGCAAAGTAACTAGTCATACAGCCATGTCCATGTAGGTATTATTAAATTTCGCTCCAATTGACATTCCAAAATCAAATGACATTATAACCCTTAGGATTAAAGTATTTTTTATTCCCTGTAAGATACCTTTTTAATCTTAAGGGATTAATATCTTGCTTTAGGTGGAGTTTATCTCATACATAATGCGAATTTTAAACAAAGGTGGTGTATAAAAAAATTTATGTCATCATCAAATTTTAAAATGACGACTTTTATTGTGTTCAGATATTTTATAATATCCCTTAATACGTAATTCTCTCTTTTTTTTAACTTTATCCTATAACCTCATTTTTTTTAAAAATTTTAATTAAGACACTTTGAATTTATACTTATGAGAAACAATTGGATATAATATATCTTTGTTTGATCCCCTATTAACATACACAAGATATACTAAAATATGCAATGACTAAAAAAATGTTGCTGTGGGTCGCCCTATTTGTGTCTAGGACACAAGTCAAGCGAAATTTAAAGTCCTGCAAAACAAATAGAAAATTACTAACATCCTTGACTTGACGGTAATTTCTGTTTTCATCACATAAATATCCATCAACCAGCACTGGGCCAGCTTGTTGGATTCAGAACTAAAACCTCCTCGTCACCCAGAGGAGAGACTCACAGCCCTGCAGTGGGCTCCTTACACCGAGTTGTGATGATGATGAGTATTCACTCATCCAGGATACAAACATATAATTAAAGTATGTTCCAATAGACGAGAAACACTATGAAGTCAATAAAATTACTTAAACGAACTTTACTCATGTTACTCGTTACTTCTTCAATGCTGAACTAGGAGCAAAGGAAAAACATAGAATGTGCCAGCTGCTTCTCTTCCCGGGCATACTGTAAAAGTCAGTTTTTTTTGTGGGCGATAGGCTCACCCCCACTGACTGTCCCTGCAATAGTTTCGGTCCACCATTATTACCGCCTCCAAATTTGTCAATTGTGACATCAGATGGTCTTATAACCTCTGGTGTTCTGCCTAGCCTATAAGGGATACAGGCGTGAAGTTATGTGTGTATGTAAATACAAAAATTTATAGTTATGCGTCTGTCAGCTAGTGTAAAATAATTAAAAAAAATTCACGATATGCTTTCCTTATAACAGGAGACTATATGAGGCGTTTCTATCCAAATTTAATCGCGTTTTGTTATATTTTCCGATATAAGCTGGAAGGTGGTACTTCACAAAGTACCATACCACTAGTAAAACTGTTAAATATTTTTCGACGTTAACATAACAAGATCGATCAGAGTTCAGTCATCGATCTAGCGTCAGCCCTAGCAACTATCTAGATGTACACAGGCTAAATCAGCGTGTATTAATGGTTTTAGTACCATAATAATTGGGAACCCCAGGCACGTAACAATGCCTAGGGTATATAGTCTTGTGGTTGTGACTAACTTGCATTACGTTTGTTTTAACCACAGATATTTAAAAAAATACTGAATGGGCCTCGCAGCTTCGACTCATTCCAGGTATTTTTATCAAGGATACATAAATAGTATAAGGATCATCCAAATATCGTTAGTAGTGTAAAAAATAGTTTGCATACACACCTCCACAACACTTTAAAATTTATATTTATAAATTTTTTTTAAAGCTATATCACTTGAACCGCATCCTATATTTTATAGAAAGCCAATACTTAGGTATATTAATCAAATTGAATATCATGTATCATTCTAAAATAATCCGCTCCGAATTCTTGTCGCTCTCTCCTGTCGCTTACCAACAGTCTGTATCGATCCTTAAACCTGCAATGACCACTTTTTTTTTTCCATGCAGTGGCAGCCCTCATTCGATGCGTCATACTAGTAGGTATGCAGCCGGCACGCGCGCTTCCTGCACTTGTATGGACTCCTGGTACCGAGGCAGATTTGTAAGGCTTTCTGGGAGTTTTTAAAATTGATTTTTTAAGCTTTTTTTTGGAGTTGTGGCTAGGTTTTATTTTACAGATAGAAAATTAGTATAATGCGGTTAGGATCTTAATTATTTAAAACAAAATCAAAGCTCAAGAGTTTGTTTTTTTGTTTGTTTGTTTGAACGCGCTAATCTCAGAAACTACAAGTGGGATTTGAAAAATTCTTTTTGCATTTGATAGCCCAACTCTTGAGGAAGGTTATAGGCTATATTTTATCCCGAAATTCCCACGGGATCAAAAGTTACGCGGGTAAAACCGCGCGCGGTGGCTAGTTGTAAATATGTGGCTTGGATTTGTTGAAAACTTCAATTTGTGACTTCGGCTTTTTACCATATCAAAGAAAAACTCTATCTCTAAATTGACTACAATTGGATCAAAATTAAAGGTAATATTAAGATTTCGCCATAAATAGAACTAAAACCAACTAAAAGCGTTATTAAAATTCGAAGTTTTTAAAACACTAACCGCTTATGGACAAATTGTATAATTATCTCATTTCAGTTGACTTTTTTTGGTAAACGCACAGAAATTTTACATCTTGCCATATTTTAATGAAAATGATTAACCTATTTTTGGTAAGACTGGCACAAATAAAACAAAACGGCTTTAGTATATCTGATAGCTTTTATTGAATGATAATTTTACAACTGACCCTTTTCGACAATTTTTTTTTATGTATCCTCATCAAAACTAGTCCTGGTTAAGCATTACGGTTAAGGTTCCCCCCTAGTTCGCTACATAATATCTCATAACACAAGCTATGCTTACATTGGGGCCACGTACTTAGTTGTCTGGGTATGATCTTTCTTTTTCTCAAGTAATACCGAGCGAATATACTAGTTCTACAATATGATACCGATGACTGTATTTTATATACAGATCAATACAAGTAATATAAGTAGACATGAGAACTGTACTTGAGCTAACAGTTATTACACGCGATCACCTACAATGATGCCAAATACGTAAACAGATAATATTTTGAGATCCAAGTCTATGAAGTTTGTTTTATGTGCGAGCAGCGCCGGATGCACGGATTGTTTGACTTATTGTTCGTGAATACCGACTCACTTTCTAATGGAAAAAATAATGATCAAAGAATGCAAATCAATAAAAAAACTGAATTTTTTACATAATAAGGACGGGACGTTTGATTTCTTTGCTAGCGAGTGGAAAATAAACATGAGGACTAAGCCCCGATTTCACCGATTTCCTTCTGATCTCAGATTAACAAATCTCGGGTTTGACTAAAAAAAAATTTAAGGCGGAAAACTTGTTCAACTCGAATTGATAGCGTTTTATTGCACGGAGAAATTGGGACTAAGATAATACAATATAATATAAATAATACACGAAGGAGAGGGCGGGGTTGGTTCTAACAGGGGTTAGAATTAACAAGCGTATTCTCGCCAAACCTGCAGTGCGATCACAGAACTTTATCGAATCGTATATTAACGAATGTTAACGAATGCTCGTATAGTAGGGAGTCGGTTGCAAGTTTTGAGTAACATTGTAATTTTTTATTTTACAGATATTTATGAGTACCACATGTTTACAAACATTCAAAATTAACAAGGCACACATTTATTTAAGCTGGCCGTGCGGCAATGGATAGATTTAAATTTTAAAATTTCTGTGATCGCACTGCAGATTCGATAAAAATATGATACTCGGTTTAGGCAAACTAAATACGAAGCCGGATGTATCCGACAAGAGAATTGTAACATGTAATAGTTATGAGTTGTGACCTAGGATTGACAGGTAAGTGAACTTTTTGTGCTTCGCAATAAACTGATTCGAAAGAAAATTTCGCATTAAAATTAATCATTGTTTCCACTAATTTGAACTCTATCTTAGTGGCAATAACACTATGTCATTTGTTTATTATTATTTTAGGTACTTTATTTTTTATACTTTTTTAAGTAAGAAAAGTGCCCTTGGGGCTATAGTTAACAAATTGAGCGGGTAAATATTAACATGTCAACACTTACCCCATTCGTATATGGTATTAAACATGTGTTTTTCTATGGAATGTTGATAGGCAGACTAGCATGTGGGTTGCTTGGTTTTAAGTAACTACCACCGCCAGTGGACATCAATAGCATCAACGTAACATGCGTGAGTGCTACTGATATGCTGCTGATCCTCAACAAATGGATAAAAGGAAAGGAGAGGGATGGAAAAAAGAATAGGATAGGTAAAGGAAGAGAATGGAATTGTTGTCCGGCATGCTCATACACCGCACAAAATGCAAAAAAAGTATTATAGAATCAGAATCTTAAAAAAGGGAAGTAAAGGTTATCAAGGATTTGCAGGATTCATGAAACGCAACGAAAAATTGACCATTTGACCATTTGACCATTGACCTTTTGACCATACTAATGTTAATTCATTTGTCGAAAACTATCAAGAATTATTTAAAAGATAAAATTTACTCCCAGTAGAATCTGGATTGTTGACGAGACGGAAGTCACTATGGTGCAAATCCTAAGAAAGTGGTAGCTCAACGAGGTTCTAACCAGGTAGGAGCATTTCTGCAGAACGGGTTGTCTTTTCACTATTCAGCAGCAACGGCAAATACGATTGGTAATTTTATACCAAGCCTGTTCATATTTATGCACCTGTTATATTGCAGTTTATTAGTTCAAAATGGCCACCGAGTGTGTTGGTACTGGTAATAATTTATGGATGACTGAAAAAGATTTTTCAATGATTATGACCCCTTCACGAAATATGGCCATCAGAGAGTGATCCAGTGTTACTGCTCTAAGATAATCGCTACATCCTATATCAATAAAATTCAAGTTCTCATAATCCATAATACAATTGTGTTTATTCGGTCAATTTCTTACTTAAATCGTTACAAAGTAGACTACCGGACTTTGTAGTACTCGTGTTCAACCTCAACCTCACCTGATAATTGGTGAACTAACCTAACCTATACCTGATCAGGAAATGGATTTGGGACAGGATCTCACACTTTAATCAAACAATGGAAATATAGCACGACCACTTTGGCTATGGGATAACACTGTCTGCCTCAGACGCCAGTGGTCGCGGGTTCGATTCCCGCACGGAACAAGAAAAAAAATGTTCCGGGTGTGGGCTGGTATATATAATATGTATTTATATTTTAGGTCCCCCCTTGTTCGTTAAATGGTATCCCATATTACAAGCTCTGCTTAGTTTTGGGCTATGTAGTTGGTGTGATTGTATTGGATTTTTTTTTTATTATTTAGACTTGCTAAACTTGTAAGGTCACCGTCATTCAAAGTCATTTTTGGTTAACAAAAAACCACCATTTTGGCTGTCTTTTCCATTAAAAAAACTAAATTGCTTATTATCGCAACATACGGGCAGATAATAGATCTTCTGTCCTTGACTTTGACATAAAAAATAACAATGATGAGTAAAATCACTTGTTTCCGGGTAAATAATGGATATTTGCTGTTACGTGCTGTGATGGCCGATTATGTATGTAGGTATATACTTACATGCACATATACAGGTAGAAAAACTGCTCATGTGACTGTAGTTTAGAAAATGATTTTATTTTAAAGTAAGAATTGCTTTTTCATAATAAATTAAAAATAATAAATGAAATCCCTAGACAATAATGGTTTAACTAATTACAATAACTAATTAAAAGACTGGTCAAGCAGTACTTCCTTTCTAAAGACACGACATTATAGTACATTGTATTTAATTTATTTAGTTTATATATTAAACATTATAGTTAGTGGATATATGTATATATTTTATATTTATGTATTATTCGTATGTAACTTTATGAAATAACTATATTATAACTATTAATTTGTATATTAGTTAAATTTTAGTATATGTACGCCTAGGCACCCTATAAATTAATCTCCCATTCTCACCCAAAGGTTGTCTGGAAGAAATTGCTTATTAGTGATAAGACCACCTTTTGTACCATGTTTTGTTTTTTGTTACTTTTTTTTACTGTGGTGTACAATAAACAATAAATAAATAAAATGAAAAAATAACACCAACTACATGGCCTCAAACTAAGCAGAGCTTGTGTTATGAGATACCATGTAGCGAACTAAGGGGAACCTAGAATAGAAAATACATAGGTATATAGATAAACGCCCAGACCCGGATAGTTTTTTCTTGTTCCGTGCGGGAATCAAACCCGCAACCACTGGCGTCTGAGGCAGATAGGTTTACCCCATCGCCAAAGTGGTCGTCAAATAATAAATTGAGTGTGGCCTTTGTTATGTAAAGGGCAAAGTCCCTCCCTACCTTTTGAAATTGTCCATTAATATGCCCTCCATGACACCTTCTTTATGTCATACATACGCAGGCAAAAAATAACTGTACCCACCTCATGGTAAGTGGCCATGGCCATCACTAATTATAAACGGAAGGAATAGTCATTCGTTTCCATTGTTAAGCTTAATCTGGAAAGGTCTATTAGGCTCGTAATTTCACTGGCACAAAAGAAACTTCTTTTCATCCGTAGCAGAACTTACCTACTTACATTATAATACCTAACATGGTGTTTAAAACAAGATACATAATTGGACGTTTGCTAATTTTTCACGTTAAAATGGCATGATAGGAGACTTTATACACATGTAGAATACTATATACTTAAGTTATTTTTCATCCACACAATAACACATATCCCTTTTCAAAACATTCATCCCGAAATCCCCATTGACTTTACCAGAGTCACTCTGGATTTACGGTGTAAATTACGCGTGCCAAACCGTGCGAAACACCTGCAAATATTCCACTACCAACCTAATAAAACAAATATCTCGAGCGCCATAACTTAAAACAATGCCTACTTGAGATCGAGCGATATTAGCTACGTGACGTAGTGCCAACCTTTCCGCTGGCCACGGTCGATTCACGGCTGTGACGACCTCACGGAGGGACCTTGGTGATGAGTTTGGAGGGCCATTTCCTCACTAAACGTTCCAAAATGCGCAAGAGCATAGTTATACATACATTGTCATGTGAATTGTGATTTGCTGCAAAGGTTTTTGGGTGAAAATGGTAAATAAGAACTACGGTAAGAAAAAATGTATACAGTAAGTACCTAACTTTCACTTGAGAATACGGTGTCTGTAAGAAAGCTCAAGTAGAGCATATTATAATTAAACGCAATTATATTCGTATTTTATTTAGACTTAGAAGTTTCGCATGGTTTTTCTTAAAGAAAAATTGCCGTAGAAATTTCGCAAATTGGAGATTCCTCAAGGAGACATCAAAAGGAAAAAAATCCTAATGAAAGTCGAAAAAAGAAGAAAAATCTCTGAAAGATTGACGCATTCAAACAATATTAGTATTTATTAGAAAAACGAGTGACAACACAATGAAAGCGACTTAAATAATAAGCATGCAAGGTCGACGGGTATGATATAATATAAACGCAAAGTTCATCATTAGTCATTAGTTAACAATAGCTCATCAGTCCTAATTTCGTAAACACAATAATGCATATTTAATATTCATAATGTAGAAACGGATGGTACCTCACTCTTGTCCAGCAATACATCATTTTGAATTGTAGTTTACAGGTATTAAATACAATAAAAGGGTAAGAATGAAAAAAAATACAGCCTTTATGTATTAAACTAGTCCTTTGCCCGCGTAATTTTTGATAGCATTGGAATTTATCGATAAAATATAGCCTATAACCTTTCTTAAGAAATTAGCTATTGAATGCAACAATAGTTTTTCAAATCTCAATGGTCGCATTCGAGATAAGCGGCTTCAAACAAGCAAACAGGTCAGTTTGGGTGGTCCAACGTATGTAACGAAGTATAGTAAAGGCTCGCTTGCGCCTACCACTTAAATGTTGCCAGCATAAAAATAATAATGACAGGGTTAGTCAACCCAAAGCAAATTTTGGTTGTTAGGTACTAGAAGTTTCCTGAGTTAAAAAAATAGGCATTTAACTCGAGTTAGTTGACGTCAACGTTATCTTTTTAACCCTGTCGTTCGTGCAAGAGGACCTTAGCGGCTAATATATTTATTTATTTATTCGATGGCACAGCGAACAGTCTACAATCGAGAACATTAGCATAATCAAATATATAATATTGTCTTAAGTTTTCACGATTCATAATTGAAATAAAACTACTTTTTAACCGGATTAATAGCGTATAATTTATATTTTACATTTTAACTCGGCGTTTCGGTGTCTTTGCGAGTCGCTCGTGACCACGGGGTCTGCAAAGACACCGAAACGTCGAGTTAAAATGTAAAATATTAATTATACTTGATTAATCCAGTTCAAAAGTAGTTTTATTTAATCAAATATATGTTAAAAATTATAACTTAAAATTGCACACCAATTATTGCGATGCATATCATTTGAATTGTACATTTTAATGATACTCCTATTTCACTGGATAAAAGCACTTAACTCAAAACTGCAAAACTGCATTTTATCAAAACTGAACTTAAAATTTTGCAAGGATTTTTTCATTATTTAGCCAATTTCATGATATTTCATTACAGGGCTATCATATGACTCTCCCCTGGGTCAAGACAAGGTTTAGGCCGTAAAGCAAAGAAAAAAATATTTTTGTCTGGGTGTTTATCACCCCTAGTTCGCTACATGGTCTTCCATAACACAAGCTAGACTTACTTTGCAGCCATGTAGTTGGTGAGATTCTTTGGGTAAAAAAATGATACCTAATTTAAGTAATATTATCACGTGATGTAAATTGAAAATACACGTGTTTTGGTATGGCGTCGTTTAAAGTTAATAACTTAATATTTTCTAAGCATATAATTAAAACCAGTTTCAAAGTACACAATAGAACATAGTTAATTGTGTTATTTTTCTAGGGTGCGCGAACAAATAATGGCCAGTAAAAGAAATGAATAAAATGATATAAAAGTAATGCGTGTAAGTTAAGACTATGCTAATGTCTTTCAATTTATACTTGTGAAATAGATTAATATATTGTACAAGTTTGACAAAAGATAGGTAAAGCCAAATTGCTAATTCGTACTAATCATAAGACCATCGAATGGCTATTTAATGACGTCACAATTTTGTACTTCGGCTTTAACAAGTTGTTCAATAAGATATTGCAGTAAACCAAGAAAATAAGAAGACGACTAAAAAAACTCTCGGCACTCTTTCTCAGTCATATATACGAATTAATACAAATTGGTATAGTACAAATTGACCACAAAATGAAAAACACAATCAGAAGACAGCTGATTGTGACAGTAATATTATAACGTCACTAAATTGCTTACATAGTAGGTGCATTGAGCTATGGATGCACAAGACGAACATAACAAACTGGGACCAGAGTATTTAAACAAGAATGGAATAAAATAGTCATAGTAGCATTAGCAAAACGACCTGGGGCAGCGCTAGCAGCACCCGTTCAGGAGTATAACACAAGCACCAGCCATCACTTTTGGTTTTTAAACGCGCTCATACAGGAATCAACTAGTCGGATACAAAAAATATTGTTTTTATTTTATGCAAAGAACGCCTCTATTTTATAACTGCTCACTTTGAGGCTTTATTTTTGATCAGACACATCTACATTAGGTATTTTTTTACTTCGTGTCCATTATTTATTGAACTACCCTACTAAACTGTACTTAACCTTGATCTCGTCTGAGAGTCGCTAACCAACCGACTGACTTGAAGATTCTTACATAACTATTATGTACATACATTTGACTAAATAAATAGCTAGAAACATATTTTTGTATTTCAATGTTAAGCATTTGTACGTGTATCTACCAATGTTATTTAATAATTATAAAGCAATGTGCGATTACCTAGGTAAGGCTCCTCGTAGCTTTTTTACAAATTCCTATGAAGTCACAATGGCTTGCTGATTGCTGTTGAGTTTCTTGCCACTTCTTCTCAACAAATCGGCTTTCCGAAATGGTGGTAGAATCTGTTTGATTTTAAAATAATTTGACGTATTTCAAGCGTATTTATGCATCTAACTACTAACTACGAAATAAAGATTTTTTTGCTTGAAATTTTGTCTTCGACGGAGCTAACGGATATTTGCCCTTTTTATCACGAAAGACGTAGATAACGGCTATTTTTATAAAGTAATTCCTAGGAGTTATAAAATAATTTAAATTAAAAGAGAGAGCTACGTGAGTGCATAAATCTGCAGAGTTTTACAAAAAGCTCTTCGTATTATTTTTTTAACCTCATGGTAACTTAACATCAGAAGAGAATGAGATTGATGTCGAACGTTTAAATCTTATCTTACTAATATCATAAGTCGTGGCGCCTTTGTTATTGTGCATATAATAATTATGATATCGCAGGTTGAGCGACGGTACAAAGATGGGTGACCGCCGATCATTTATTTCCCACGACAACTTCCGTGCTTCGGAGGGCACGTTAAGCAGTCGGTCCCGGGTGCTGTATACTTGTATACAGTAGTCGTTAGGGTTGTCAGAAGCCTTTTCGGCACCCTGAAATTTCTGACATCCACCACCAGCACTGGCCCAGCTTGGTGGATTACAGCCTAAACCTCCTCCTCGCCCACAGGAGAGACTCTTAACCCTGCAGTGGGTTCATTATACGGAGTTGTGATGATGATTATAAATGCGAAAGTGATATTGTACAGTCAGGAATATCAGATAGGATACCTACTTTTTATCCTGATGTTCCCGTGGGGTAGTCACCAAAAAAAACGTGTAACGTGTAACGTATAGCAAAGTTACAAAAATTTGTTCTTATTATTTTCTAACCTTGATTTAATATGAATAAAAAGTGCGATACCTAGGTCTAGAGATTCTCGACCACGAAGCAATCGGCACGGAACATCAATGTACGGTAACTCCAATAAATTGCAAATCTAGAAAAGTATTTTGCATAACGGTGTCAAAATATATGCGCATGTATGAATTTCACCGTTCAAGTCTTTACGGTTGGCGGTATACCGTATTATTATACAGTATACAGTATTTCCATATTTGTATTACGTACATTTTTAATGGAGCTGTTAAATGCGCATTCCCTGTTACGGGGTGAATCAGGATAACTAAAAAGAAAACACCCTGCATTTAAGTGCATGTGATATGCTGTTGAAACTAAACATACATACATACATAACGTCACGCCTGTATCCCTTATGGGGTAGGCATAACACCAGACTTTATAAAACCATCCGATGTCACGTTTGACCAATTTGGAGGTATTATAATGGTGACCACCAACCAGCACTGGGCCAGCTTGGTGGAATACGGCCTAAACCTCCTCGTCACCCAGAGTGCAGTGGGCTTTTTACACAGATTTTTTTTCTAGAACACATTTACCTCTAATTATACTTTATAGTTAATATTACAAAGAGGAAAGGCTAGATTTTTGGAGTGTTTGCATTGAACAAACTCTAAAACTACTTTCAACAGTTTTTTTTTAAATATTTTACCATAAGAAGGACAAATTGCTTGCGATATTATAAACAAAACCTAAATTTTATTTATTACAATAACATACTTGTTTAAATAATTAATTTCCGTGAGTATTAAGCAAAACTGCACGATCTGCCAGCCTGTTCTATTAAAACAATAATAAGTTTCTTTTTCAACTAGCTTATCCCTAAAACTACGAGAAGAGTGTGAAATTCAACATTAAACATTCCATTCCTATACCGGATAATAAGTTACTGTTTAATAGTTATAATAGTGTTGTAATAGTCTCTTTCCATCATTATAATACCTCCAAAGTCAAACGTGACATCAGAATATGGTCTTATGACCTCTGGTGTTCTGTCTCCTCCATAAGGGATACAGGCGTGAAGTTATGTATTTATGTAATTAACTGTTTTTTAACGCTGTGAAGCGATCTCTTCCAGACAACCCTAACTTATATAGAAAAAAATCTGTATAAACATCAGCGACAAAAGCAAAACTTATAATTAATTTTATTACAATATACAGGGTGACTGGTGGGTCACTTTCGAAATTCGAGGACGAGATAGTTTGAGATCATACATGAAGAGAACAAGTTAATATAAAGTATTTACTGAGTAAACTTAACCGAAAGTTAAAGAATTGATGACGCAACGCATGGTTACACTAGCATTGGCAGCGATCCGCGTGCCAGGTCACGTGCCGCGATTGACTCTGGCGTAAGTACAGTACTTAGTAACAAAACTTTATTTATTTATAGGCAATTCTAGTGAAAAATTAAGTATCTACTTTTATTACATAATTGCGACCAGAATGGATTACTGATTGCTCTCTTTCAGTATCTAAAAGTCACCAGTCACCTGGTGTACATAATGAAAATACCCAAAATGTTAGTTTCTTATAACTAATTATTTTAGATTTTCCGCATCGCCATCTTCAGTTTTATTTCGAACGTTTTCCTTAAAGTCGAAAACAATAGGAAATAATTGTATACAGTTTTTAAGCTAGGTACCTACATTGTGTTGAATAAAAAACGTCTTTATTTGGATTTTATAGTTTTTCGTTAAACTTAGTTGTCTGTGGTGTCTTAGGGTTACCAGATAAATTTTCTGATCGGTTTGGTCGAGTAATAATCACCGAATGCAGAGCATTAAAAAAACCGACTTCACGAAGTACTCAACTGATTTCGATGAAATTTATATGGGAACTATGAAGTGTCCTCTATCATATGAAATAAGAATTTTGTAAATCATTTCATGATTGTCCGAAATATCGTTTAAAAAAGACACAAAAAAAAACATACAGACGAATTGAGAACCGGTTCCTTTTTTGGAAGTCGGTTGAAAACTATCGATCAACGTTGACTAATCCATTCTACCATTGATCGACGATCGACCGATTACTGAGGTAGCACCCTTAATAAGGCTCGATGTATTCCTCTTCAACATCTTCCGTAACTGCCGACGCAAATTAGGCGTGGTACCCAAAACCAAATGTCAGACTTCGGACACTCAGAAGTTTGAAATTTGTTTTCCTGTACAGTCACGTCTAGTAATATGTATACATTTTCATTGGAGTTTAAACCTTATCACAACCGAATAAGTTGCGAAGTGTGTACATATTAATGCAGTGACTGTACCTAACTATCTGCCTGTGCCTCTGATATGGTTGGAGTTTAGACTGATTTGAGGACGTACGCTTTATAAATGTTTGTTGTCTAACGGGCTGGTTCTTTGGTATATTTAGTAGAAATCGAAATGTAGATATTCGTAGATATTCAACTCTTATTTGAATTCAAAGTTAGCGATCTTAATTTATAGGGAAGCTGTAGGTAATAATGTTTAGTTTTATGTATGAATTGAGTCGGTTTTAATCGGGAGTATCAACTTATTTTTGTTGTGTTATTTAAAAATATTTTTTTTTTACTAATATCATAAATCTGAAGGGTTTTTGTGTGAAATTAACCTCGGAAACCAACAATTGGATAGATCTGAAAAAAAACACACAAATCTAAACTGCAATGATCAAAACTGCGCCGCGGCTAGTGAATTATTAATATCAACGAAAATTCTAGAACATACGAAAAGCCCTTATATTTACAAATATTCTTCGTCGTCATAGTTACACCCCTCAGAACGTAAACAACTGATATAGACCACCAATCCCCGAAGCATCAAAAGTGTAAAAATATGTTTTATTACGTAGCTTAGTGCCAATATTATTTTTGAAATAAGGTCGTCGAAAAATCCATTTAAAACCAATATTTTGACGCAAATTTTCTTGATCATCATCTTCATTTTGCTAAATAAGGTAATTACTAACTCAGTTATTACGAATTTTAAATTATTCTGTATCAAGCTGTAACTTTAATTTTATCGATTTTATAATCAATTTAAAATAATATAATAAAATGGTAGGAAAGTCAAAACTGTACATTGAATATTTTTTTAAAAGAATACTTGGGGTATGATCTACAATCGAAACAGAAACAAAAAATATAGTTTTTAGAATTTTTGTTTGTTTGTCTGTTTGTCTGTTTGTCTTTCCGGGATAAACTCAAAAAGTACTGCATGGATTTACTTCAAATTTGGCATGAAGATAGTTAAGAAGTCGGGTCAACATATAGGCTACATATTATCATGCTAGCAGTGTTATAATCGTAGGTGCGTTTGGTGCTGCATAGCGTTCACGCAGACGACGCGACGTCGCGGGCAGCAGCTAGTTTAAAATACAAATAAAGTATAATTCATAAAATATATTTAACAAACTTCAACATATATTTTTATCCGATCCAAACAAACAATATTGGCCTGTTGTAATGAGTTTGAAAACGCATAGATTTCGCGAATGGGGGCCTTAAAGCAGATAACAATTCGCTGTGAAATATTTTATCTTCCTGATTCGATGATAGATATTTTTATCGCGTGAGAATTAGGGCCCTACTGGGCTCACCTGCGACCATCGATTTATTAATCGATCGATAAGTTATTGTCACCCCAAACGTTAAATACGTATTTGGTGATTGATATAGTCCTAAATAAGTTTGCAATTAGACCTAATTGTTCCATTATTCGATAACGAAAAAACCTCATAAGCCAGTATAAACCGATATTTTGATTTTTTTATCAACGCGGCACGTATCGAGGTTTTTTTTGGAATTATGCTTGAAGCCAGAGATTAAATTATAAGTAAGTAACAATATTTTTTGTGCGTAAGTTTCATATTTTTAACTTTTGAAGATGACAATAATTTAACGTGTTCGAGCAAATAGGTTAAAGAGGGAAGTTGTTTACAGTACTAATTACAATCTAATATATAAAATTCTCGTGTCACAGTTTTCGTGGCCATACTCCTACGAAACGGCTTGACCGAAATTTTGATGAAATTTTTTGCGCTTATCCGGTATTTATGAGAATCGGCCAACATCTATTTTTTTTTTATTTATATGGCAAAACAACGTTTGCCAGGTCAGCTAGTACTTTATAAAATTACTTCAAGAATAAATATACCTTTAAACTGTAAGTACTTAACCATGTAAACTTCTTTCTAGGGCAGTCGGATATACCTACCCGATATAAGATATTTCAGAAGGTATGAGTGCATACCTAGGTATGTCTCAAATATTTGCCACAAGCGAAGTTCTAACTAACGACCTTAAGCGTGAGAAGTATTATTGTTAACTGTAAGTAATGCACAGCTTTATTATTTAAAACATGACGAATATGTTGACGGTTGTATAAACGGCGCAACAAACTACGTTTATCTCCCATTACTAACTTACCTCCAAGTCTCAAGATTATTCTCCTAACAAGCCATTCCCGCTTAACTACCGGCATATTTACCACATAAATTTACTAAAGGAATGTTATCTAAATTACGAAATAGGTAACTAAACTATGTCCAACGACTTAACCGATTAACTCACCTTTATTAGTTAGTTATCGGGTTTTCGATTAAATATTGCGCCATACTTGAAAAACTCACACAAAAACAAACACCATGCTGCTTTGGATCACTTTGAAAAAAAAACAACAATAGTCTATACGACCTTGTTGTCTGGACCTCTTTGAAAAAAAAAAACTATTGAATGACACTGGCTGGCGATAGATTCGTACGCATGTTTGACATTCGGAAAGTCGAGCGTGTTTTGGCGGCAAAACAAGTTACTTTTGACAGACGTCAAACGCTAAGCACGGGCGGCGCGCTACTAACTAACTAAACTCGATATTTTAACTAGCATGGTATGATATACAATGAATGATAGTCGTTCGTTAACTCTTCTGCGTATGAATTAACTGCAGTTAAGTCATAATACATTGTTAGGGTATACTTATTTGAGTTTTATGTTAGACCTACAATGTATGAATGCAAATACGGCCTAAGGACTTAATCAATCTAAGGCGTACCTATCCGAAAAATATTTTTATATTTTTAAAATTATTTTACATACTTACTAGTTGAGTGTATCTAGTAGGTTTTGTGATATAAAAAAAAAAAAAAAACAGAACAATAAACTAAACTAAGTAGGTACGTATACCTATGTTTTTATTACTACTTTTTCTTACCTAATATTACTAGGGTCCGTAACTTAATTACGATAGACAAATGTTTGATAAAGGAATATCGACTGAACGATTGTGCGAATAGAGTTTATTACAAAACAACTTTTTGTCGCCAAACGCTGCTTCGACTGAACGACTCTTCGAATATTTATTAATCGATGGACTGATCTTTCGAATGTTAAATTCAGAATTTTTAAATACAAATTGTTTGGTAGGTATGAAGAAATAACATAATTTCTAGTACATTTGTTAATCATTTTAAGTAGGTAAGCAATATTGACATAAAATAATAAAAAAAAAACTAAAAAATGTGTGAATTAGAAGTGTTTAACTCTAAACGATCATGGATGGACCAAGGGAACAAGGGCGGAATTCTTCGAATTGACACTCGTGCACTACCTACTATTGGTTTCGCTTTTAATTTTTATAAGTGCCATCTACATTTGCCGATGACCTAAAACTCTACAAAGTCGTGAACAACTTGTCAGATGTCATACTCTTACAGGAAGATCTAATTCGCCTGACAAGATTTGATTCATTTTAATATTTTAAAGTTCTTTACACTGAGTTCTTCTCGCAAAAAACAAATATTTGAATTCACCTATTCCCTTTATAATAAAAATAAATTCTTTGATTATTCAGGCACAGTTACAATTAAAATAGTAATTAACAGTTAATAAAAATAATTTGCGTTTGTTTAAAGTTAAAGTGTAAAAATTATAATACTATATTTAAAATACATTAATTCAGTCCTATTTTTGACATGTCAAATATAATCTTTATTATTCAGTAGGTGACTAAGTCATTTTCGATTCTCGCTTCGATGAAGAGTTAACCAATATTGGGCTGTCAAAACCCAACGACGCAGCACGTAAAATTCTATTATTAGAATTAACAAGTCTCTCCAAGAAGCAGGCAACACGCGATCTCATGATGGCGAAGAAGTCGGGCACTCGCGCCTCGGCAAACATACTCCACGCGCTGCAGTATCGTGGTAAACGCATGAGAGTGCGAAAAGCATAATTGTATTAGACTCTTATAGTGGTGTATGATTTGCGTTTAAAGTGGGTCCAGAGTTGACAAGTGTAAAAATACTGACAATATGCATTTAATAATGTTAATTTTACCGTATCACTACACCTGCCAAATCTTCGCGCGAGCATATTACACTGAACCGACAGCGCCCGTCTCCCTCGTTCCATATGTTCGTCATCCCCATGTGATGGAGTTAAAATATGACCAAGGTATCTGAAACGCTGTACCGCGATACCTATTACCTATTTCGACGCCATTCAAGCATACTCGAGGAACATTCCTGACACCTGAGATACAGGCTTTTTTGCCATGTTTGGGTGTCAGAGACTTTACAAGTATTTTGTTATAACGATAAAAGTGACAAAAGTCTAAATAACAATTAAAATTGAGAACGAAAAAAGAATAATAATATTAAACAGTATTAAACAGTATTCGACGGACCTTGCCCCGCAGCAAAAATCATGAGTTCAGTTTTTAGCACATTATATATCAGTCCGTGAACATTAGCATAATGCGATGGACTAAGAAGCACCATGTCATCAGCGTAACTTTTTAAAGGTTGTTAAAGCATAATCCACCCACATGACTACAAACGCCAGTGCTTCTCAGTTCACGGGTCAGGTTGTTAATGTAGAGATGAAAAAGGTCCGGCGACGTAAGCCCTCCTTGGCGAACACCACATTCTAATTTATAATAATTAGAGATTGAGTCGCCCCATCTTACGCAGTCTGGCCTTCGTACCAGCATCGCAAAAGGTCCACCACACCGTTGTTTACACCCGAAACTTGCAATTTGTTCCACAGAACATCATAGTTCACTAGATCAAATGCACGACTCAGATCAAGAAAACACACGTAAACGGTTGTATTTCTTTGCTTATAGACGTTCACAGCATGCTTTAAACTTACAATAGCAGAGTTAGTTGATAGGCCGGCACGAAAGCCAAACTGTGCGTCTTCAAATTCCAACTGTTCTAAAAGCAGCGGTTGCAAAAGCCTTTCAAACACCTTGCCCACGATAGTACCTAGTGATATAAGACAGTAATTCTTGGAAGATCCGAGATCCCCGGTTTCATTCTTCACAATAGGAATAACAATAGTACGCATAAGTTCAGGAGGCAAGTATGAATATTTCAAACACAGGTTGAACAGAGCACAATATTTTGCAGCAATAAATCCCCAGCATACATAACATGTTCAATACTCAGTTCATCATGGCTAGGTGACTTACCACGTCTCATCTTCTGTACTGTGTTACGTAGATCTTGAACTGAAAATTGAACAACAGTATGATCCGAGGACCCAGCCGTCGATGGTCTAATTGTGGATTTCGGTATAACCTGCGGTTTAACTTTAAATTGAGAAGCAAAATATTTCACTTATTAAATCTGCATTTTGTATCCACAGAGATTGGTGAATTCTGTGAATAATTTAGCTTTTTTCTGTCTTTCCAAAATGTTTTAAGATTTTTATCATGTCTACTTCTTGCTAAAACGTCTAATTTTATTTTCTCCTCATTAGACTGACACCATTTCAATTTGTTCTTAAATTGTTTCTTGCTCTCAATCATTTCCTCATAAAGAATCCCTATGGACGGCTTACCAACACTTGACAAGTGATTAAAATGTGATTTGTACAACCTGTGATGTTCTTCCACTATGCCCTTATACTTTTTTCCTTCACCAAAACGAGAATCCTTACTGCATATAGCAGCTTGCTGTAAAACATTAACAATATTAAAATATAAACTATCAATAAAATTAAAATGATCTTGTGCGTATAAACATTGTCTAAAATTTGTTAAATTATCACAAGTATTACTTTTCATATCACAGTTATTACATTCGAAACGTTCAATACAGCTTACAAAATTATCATAGCAATGTTTAAAATAGCGCTCTATCTCTCTGTCGTTTCTTACACCCCGTCGTATACGCCTTATTTTCTTCCGGTATACATTCAATGTATCACACAAGCTTAAGAGGGAGATGATCCGACCAAGACACGTCATACGTAATGTTCACAGACTTTACCGTAGCGCGCGCAGCCTGCGTCGTGACGCAGTGGTCGAGCCACCGCCGCGTGCCGTGTGCTTCACTGATGTATGTGAAAGAATCTGAATTAATGCATAACTTTTCAACATCCACACAGGACCAACATTGTTCATTACAGAATTCAAAAAGTTATTTTCCAAAATGAGCAGAAGGATGCCCATTAAAATCGCCCAGCACATACACAGCCTGCATATCATTTTCCTCCACAATCGCGTTCAATCTACCTAAACAGCTTATAAATTCAGTAATGTTGTCTGGCTCGTCAGTTAGCATGTATACATTAATTATTAATAAAGAGATATGATCACTCGATGTACCTATTACAGAAACGTTAGGAAACTTACTCTTTCGCCATAGTATTGTTAAGCCACTGTACGAGTGGCCCTGCGCTCTCAGCACCCCTGCGCTAGTGTCAACTGAAGAGCTAGCCGTGCACGCGAACGCGCTGTCTATAGTATTTATCAAGGTATATAGTATTTATCACTTTGTCAAGGTCGTGGGCAAGAAGCCAGGTTTCTTGTAGAGGTTTCTTGAAGAGGGCAATAAATGTACTTAATTGAATATAAAATCTCATAATTATGTGATAGTTATAAATTAAATTTATTTATACTTTTAGGTATGTATCAGGGGTGAATTTAGAACAATTGAACTTAAGATATTTTAGCTAAAAAAAAGTGTAAAAAAAATAGTCACACTTCGTCTAAGAAACCATGGCTTGAAGGTTCTTAATTGTCTGTACTTAATTCGCCTTAAAGCTTTGCTCCTAACTTTCAATCGCCCTGTATAAAGTTGATACCTAGTGGTGTCTTTATTTAGTATTTGTACAATTAAGACGTTATTAAGTTGTCGGTGAAAGCAGATCAGAGTGCCTAGTGCGAGTTTTTTTACCTTTACCATCGCGTTTATGTTAACTTCGTTTTGTATGGGATCGAAGCAGCGCCAGCTAGTGACGAGAATGGTAAACCGAATTTGTAAGAACGTGATTGGTTCTTAAATAACCGAAAAAATGTGATAAATAAAAATTACCCGGCCACTCGAACCTGGCACCCCTCGTTTGCCGGACGAGTGATCGAAATTACTTACCACATTTTTTTTTATTTTTTCGTTATACTGCTAACGTAGCTCCATCTAATGGTACAGCTTTGCAGCTAAGACCACCTGAGACTAATTTCTTTTCAGAAATTGTGAATCCCAGTTTTAAGTGAAGCATTGTAACGTTTAATAATTTTTTTTTTTCTTTTCTGACCGGGTAATTTTTATTTATCACACTTTTTCGGTTATTTAAGAATAATTGAGCATTATAAATGCAAAAACTTAAAAAAAAAGACGTGTGGCACTTGGAGACTGCCGCGGTAAAGCTATTGCATAGCATTTTTTATCAACTTATGCAATTATAATTATTTGTTTATTTTATTAATGCAGTAATGTTTGATCTAATATGAAGTTCCACAAGTTCCTAGTAGATGGCGCTGATTGTTTATCCCGATTTTTAGCCCGCATGGAAAGTTATGAAATCAAAGTATCACCGCTGTGCCGGTTGGAGTGGGGGGTGTTAGGTTACGGAATTTCTGGATTCGGTCCCCACGCGAAAGGCCCGCGATAGAAGATATGCAATAGCTTAAAAACATTATTAAACGTGATTGTTTGTTTCAAGTAGTTTGCTCGATTAACGCGATGGTAAAGTCATTCGAATAAAGTCGCACTAGGCTCACTGGACGCATTTTGCCCAAACTGGCGCGCGGAAAGATTAGCTCGCCTGCAATCGAAAGAAAGAAGAAACACCTTAGCCCCATTTTGGGGCACTTAGGGCTAGTAATAATAAAGGTATTATTCAGACGTGATAATCCAGGTAAGACAGCTTTTCTTTGGTAAGTATTGACTATGTTTCGAATTTTAGCATTGAATTGACTACCTACTCACTGATATTTAAGAGATGGTGATGTATCATTACAAAACATTAAACGATCGCAATTTTTTTCTTCCACGCAGTTGCTCGTTAAAAATAATAGGCGTCAGCCACAAGATAAGTAGAACTACGAAATAATGAAGCGATGTAAAGCATAGATTTTTTTGATACCTTTGCTTGAACATACCTTGATTGAATTTTCAGTCGTACTGTTTAACTAGATAGATCGCGTGTAGGACATTTTCATAATTTTATTCGAAGATTCGGTGTCTTCACAGAGCTCGTGGTTGAGCACCTGCTACACAGTTAAAACAAAGCTTCAAACAGAGGTGACTTTGCTGCGTTACAATTTTATTATAAAGACGGCTGTTTGCAACAAAATTTTTCTTACCCTTGTTTGGCGGGAGCTCGTTGTAAACTGCGTTTGTACCCGTGTTTTAAACAATTTAGTCAGGGCTTTACGAGCCACTAGGTATCGTTCATGAATCGTGACACACTTATAGGTAATAAAACTAGCAGCTTAACGCGGTTTTATCCGCCTAAATTTTGTTCCCATAGGATGGATGAACTATAGACCTTTCTCATGAATGAGGTTATCAAATGCAAAAAAATCGTTGTTTTGATATTCGATATCAGAACGGTAACCAAACAATTGAAATTAAATAAAGTTAAAACGTGTTTTTATTTACGATTATGAATCCTGAATATCGTCCCATGTCAGCGTTGGTTTCCGACCATGAGGCTTCTCTGACCGTTATTAAAACATACTCGTAATCATATGTAAGTAGAAATAAAAATCGGCAATGTAATAAAGAAAAACTATTTTACATTTAATTGAGGAAATTTCATGTAAGTACCTATATCTGATGATAAAAGAGATTTTCGTGTCGTGGATGAGGGTATTAACATAATTTATTTATTTATTTCAGTTTACTGGTTTCTACAGCACTTTACAATAAAATTATTGCAATTACATATTTTCAATACACAGGCCAATTATGAGAAACCCATTTTATAATGTAAAACATAATCCTTTATAAATACAAAAAAGGGAAGCAAAAAAAAATTAACAAATTAAATTAAATTAAAATGTCAAAAAATATTATTTAGAATAAAATAAAGTGAATTTAAATTTATATACACTTAGAATCAAATAATACAAAAAATATATATATATATAAAAAAAATATATACAGGGTGTCCAGTAAGAGTAGCGGGTATAAGATAGTTACATAAAATGAGAAATACAATTAATTAAATATATTATTTATTTTTTATTCAAAAACAGTTTCTTGGGAATTTATTTGGCGAATATAACATTATTTAAATGTGTACCCCCACGCTGCTGGCACTCCTCTTACCTTGAGCGCAGGTTGGCGACGACGCGTTGACAAAGCGAAGTTGGGATTGCCCTCGTCTGTGACGTGATGTTCTCCTTCAATTGACTCAGATTCGTTGGGTGGTTATCGTATACCTTACCCTTAAGGTATCTCCATAAAAAATAATCGAGAGGACTGAGATCTGGACTTCTGGGGGGCCAGTTGATGGTGCCTCAACGCGAGATAACTTTGTTTGGGAACAATTCGTTTACAGCCTCTATTGACGTCGCTGCGGTGTGGCATGTGGCTCCATCTTGCTGAAACCATGATCTTGAATTAAACCCTGGGAAATCTTGTAATGCTGGTGCCAAAAAAGTCCTTAACATGTCACAGTAACGGTCTGTATTCACTGTAGCTGCTCGCTCACGTCTGTCTTCATGGAAAAAGGGGCCGATTATGCCTCTACCAGAAAAGGCGGCCCAAACGATGACCTTTGGACTATGAAGTGGCCGTTGATGTTTTGTTTTAGGGTTTTCCTTGGACCAGTAGCGACAATTCTGTTTATTAACGTGACCGTTTAGGTGGAAATTGGCCTCGTCGCTAAACAGAATATTGTCAAAGCTGTTGAATCGCTCAAGCATTTCAGTAGCAAAATTTAACCGACTTTCACAATCGGAATCTTTCAGTTCTTGCACTAACTGGATTTTGTAGGCTGTTAGATGCAAATCTTTCTTTAAAATAACCTGCAGTGAAGATTTTTTGATGTTTAGTTCCTGTCCTCGTTTACGAATTGATAGCGAAGGATTTTCACGTACTGAAACTCTCACTTTTTCGATTTTTTCTGCTGCTCTAACGCTTCGCGGGCGACCCGTATTTTGAATTTTAACGGTCAACCCGGTATTCTCGAACATTTTAATCCACTTTCGTATGACATCGTCACTTGGCGCTGTACGTGTGCGATATTCTCTGCGATATAAACGCTGAGCAGTAACAATGGAATCGTTATTGCGATAATACGCTCGCACGAAAAAAGCGCGGTGCGTTCCGGGATACGGCTCCATGGCGACTAAAATTACACGAAACGACGCGCGCGACGTTGCCTTCCCCGCGCCCCCGCTACTTCACTTAAAGCCGTGAACCAATAAACAAACTCCCGCTACTCTTACTGGACACCCGGTATATAATATAATATAAAGAAATAAGTAAGTATGTACGTCCTTTCTCGACTTACGTAATAAATAAGTACGTAAGTCGAGAAAGGGAATCAACCAAAATCATAAAGAAATAAAATGTTAAAATAGCAGTAAAGATAGAAATTCCCATACTATCTTTGGTGGAATCTGTAAGTGACTGATAGACAGCGTACAGCCATAACTACTAGGCGTAGAGAGCTAAAGGTAAAACATACATTCCTAGGGAGATGTAGGGGCAGGAGTGCACCCAGGAAAGTAACCCGACATTCCCACGGGAACAGAAAAAATATGACTTTTTTTTATGAAAAACTTATTTACTGATGTTCACCGATGTGAAACTTGGTAAAAAGTAAATTAAAAATAAATAAATATTTCCAACATTCACAACTTTTTTTTTGTTTTTCCGCCAAGGAATGCCTTTAGCACCCACTAAAGCAAGCTCTAGCAGGAGGAGAATGAATCCTTTTACGGGCGAAAGGGAATTCTAAAGAGCTGCTAACCACAGTGGCTATTATAACAGATATTGAGTACCCAGACAGAGTGGGGACCGCTAGATCGGCCACGAGACTCCTCAGAACGCCTGAGTATACCCACTAAACTGAGTAAAGCCCCTTTAATGATCAGCCTTGACAAGGGCCATTGATCATAATCGGAGCGACAGCCAATCGGTAGCTAGAGGCTGTCACCATAGATGAACTAAAAGCTAAAATTACAAAGGTAGGACTAGCAAAATGACGAAGCTGAAACTAAGAGATTATCTAGAGTGATGAGACTTACTCTGAGATAGGAAGGCTAGAAGAAAGGGACAACGTTTAGAAACGTTGAGCTTTTTTTTTTTTTTTTTTTTTTTCCGCCAAGGAAAGTCGTTTGGCACCCACTAAAACCAGCTTTAACCAGTAAAGCTAGCTTTAGCGGGAGGAGGATGAATCCTATTACGGACGAATGGGCATTCTATAAGCTGTTAACCATAAGTGGCTAATGGCAAATAGAATGCCCAGACAGTGTGGAGACTCTCTCAGATAGGCTGAGCATACCCACTAAACATCCCCCTTTTGACTCACCTTGATTAAGGTCCTTAGTCGTCGTCGGAACGACAGCCAATTGGAGCGAGAGGCTGCGTGGTGAGCGGCATCCTGACGGCTGCCACCAAAAGGAACTGAAAGTGAAAAAAAAAAAAGCTAAGATTAGCAGAAATGGCAAAGCTGAAACTAAGATATTATCTAGAGTGATCAGACTCACTCTGAGATAGGAATGCTGGAAAGAAGGACTACGTTTAGAAACGTTGGGCTTGCTGGAGTTTCCTGATAAGGGGAGCGAACTTGGTTAGGACCGGAAGAGCACCGTTGAAACCCTCTGGGCTGGCGTCGAGAGCGGCGCCGAAAGCCAGGATCTCGTCGATGGGAGCGAGCTGGATCCAGAACGCCATGCGGTCTTGAGAACCTTTTGCGTTCTGGCACTGGGAAGCCGATTTGGCGGCCGGTTGCAATTGAGTCGCATCCCGGCTGCGCTGTCCTGAAACGAAAGAGGTGAAGGCCTTGGGGGCCTTTGAACTGACTGGAGGAGCGTCCGAGCTAGGCTGCGGTTGCTCTCTCCAGTTCTCGATGGGCTTCACGGTAGCCCTGGCAGCACGCGGTGCCTTGGGGCAGCCGCGAAAGTTTGCTGTGTGGCCAGACTGGCCACACAAGACGCAGGACGGAGCGGTGGGCGATTCGGGAGTGCGAGAGCACTCCTTAGTCCCATGCGGTTCTAGGCACTTGACGCACCTAGGGGAAGCAAAACAGTTTGCCGCCGCATGACCATACAATTGGCAGCGGTGGCACTGACCTGGGAAACCACGCTTGTGTGGTGCTTCGACGCGGATGTTGGAGAGACCGCACACGGAGAGCTTGCCTCTGAAAATGGACTGCCCTTGCGGGCTCTTCGCTAGGATTACTAACGCAAGTGGGAACTGCTTGCCTCGGCGGCTGTGCATTTTGTGCACAGATTCGACGGGGAAGCCTTGAGAAGACAAGTCCTCTTGGATTTGCTCGTTCGAGAGCTCGAACGGCACGTTCCTGAGGATGGCACGAATCTTACGCTCCTCAGGGAGGGCGTAAGTGTGGTACTCGAGCTTCTTGTCAGCAAGAAGCCGAGTGAAATTCCTGAAATCAGAAATTGAGCAGACAACGACCTTAATAGAGTCACCCACATTGGATGCCTTACTATACTGGATCTTCGGGGAGTGCGTTCCGCAGAGAGCTGAGACCTCGGTCCAGCGGCTCTTGTCCCGTAGGAAGACGGGGGGCGGAGACTTGACTTTCGGCGGAGCCGAATCTGATTGCGACGCAGGCTGTGACGCCGGGATCGCTGGAACAAAAGGCGCAGGAGCGGACGCCGGTGCGACATTTTGCGGAGCAGGAACAGCGGCTGGAGCAGCTGAAACGGATGGAGATAAAGTCGAAGAAGCCTCTTGCTTCTTCTTCTTAGACTTGGACTTTTTGCGAACCTCGGTGAACGGAGCAGAAGATTCTGGAACTAAAGGAGCGGAGTCGGAATCACTACCTGGCGGGGTAGTTTTCCGTTTGCATGCGGTGGAATCTACCGACATGCAGTTTGAAAAGGGGTCGACGTACTCGGATGGATCTGGAGACGCCGGAGAGTCGGTTTGAAACCCCTGAGAAAGAGAGGCGACCTGAGGACGAGCTGACGATTGCTTTCGCAAGGACTCGATTTGAGCGAGAAGAGCTTCCTTCTCGGCTGCATATTGGGCTACCAGTGATTGTTTATCGCTGGACATCTGGCTGAAATCTGAAGACAACTGACTGAATTCTGAAGACGAGGGACGAGCAGATAATTGCTCCTGCAAGGAATTGATTTGAGTGAGAAGGGCAACCTTCTCAGAAGCATGTTGTGCTTCCAATTGTCTGATTTTAGACGAATGGGAAGGGGGACGAGCGGCTGATTGCTGCTGAAAGGACTGCTGCAAGGACTCGTTCTGCTGCTGCAAGGACGCGTTCTGCTGCTTTAAGGACTCGATTTGGTCCTCGAGACGGCCTGCGCCGTCTTGATAAGTTGTTTTGAGGCCTTCGAAGGCCGCCAACAAACGACGGGAGTTTGCGCAATTAGCTTCGTTACACTGAGTGTGACGAGGCATAATGCTGGGCTGAAAGAAAGTCTATCGAAGACAAACTGCGCTGAAAAAGAAAACGACCTAACACGGACCTATTGCCGGTGAACGGCGGACGATCAGGCTTCGTTGGCACGGTTACGTATCCACCTGACCAGCGATGCTTCGGCCGGCAGCAGTCGGGTCCGCCCTGAAAAGGGCAGATGAATTAGCCCCGACACCACACAGCCTCCACAAGAGAAAACTTTCCGAAAGAGCTTAACTTGGCACCTGACCCGCACGAGTGCGGGGGAGGGAACAAGGGCAGCGCAATACGAACACTCGGGAGCGGCCGCAGACACGACCGTTCGGGAGCGAACGCAAACGGGAAGTGAAAAACGTTGAGCTTGCTGGAGTTTCCTAATAAGGGGAGCGAACTTGGTTAAGACCGGAAGAGCACCGTTGAAGCCCGTGGTTGAATCCTAGTATTCCGGCGAAGGCCAATTGAGATTAGTGCGGAAATCAGATATGTGGTCGTATTTGCGTAATGCAAATACAAACATTATTTAGAGATTTTGTAGCCGCTCAAGTTTATTAAAGAGTTCTTCAGTTAGGTCTAGATAGCTGGCAAGTAAGTAAGTCTAAGTCGAGGCACACGTATTTTTCGGTCGCTACTTTATAAGACCGATTTGTTATTCAAACGCAAACATAGTTTTTTGACACAAAACGTATTTTTGTGGAACACTTCCTATTCACTTCACATCACAAAGTATTTTATTTGTTTAAGTATATAAAAAAAGTATATTTTCAGTCACAAAACTAAATGAAAGTAAATTAAATGCTGAAGACGGGCAGCCCTATCACATGTGAACGGACCGCGGCGCTGCTGTAGGCATTTATTTCAAAGATGCGGCCGAGTTGAATTACTTTAGATACCTGTACTATGGTAATAGTTTATGCCAAGGACTGCATACCGGTATGAATTTCTGTACATTTTTTTTCTGTATAACGTCATACCGTTAAATTAGTTGTATTTAAAAATAACAGTATAGGAATTCATACTGAAATAATTCGTGTACTTACCTTTTTTATTATTGTAGCATAACTGATTTTTTTTTCACATAACTGATATTTTCCGGTATGAATATTAATATTGTACGGGCTAGCAGCGCGTACAATTCGCTCGGCGTCAGCATTTTCCGCGACGCTGCCAAATGTAGCACCAAAATTATTTCAGTTCACGTAAAGCATTCGCGGCGAGCTCATCAATCATATATCATTTATCAATTAATCTAAGTTTATCAGTTTTTAATATATCAGTTAAATCTCACCCCCGAGTTATCATTGACTTTATCATCTATCATCTGAGTGTACGAAACGACCCGTACATTCTTTTTGGTCCTTCGAATAAGGGCCTCGCGTGTGTTATACTTTGAAACGGACTGTTTGGTGTGACATAAGTGAGGACTGAACTAGCGTGTACTATCTTAAGGATCACAGTGCACGAATCTACACTATCGGAGTAAGAGCGAGTATCACGGCTCACTCTTAAGCATACAGCAGGTTGCAGATTTATCAAGTAAGATCTTTCCAATTTTATACTTATATACTTCATCATGTCGAGCATGGAAGACATCCTAGCTACTCAACAACAACTTCTTAACGCTATAGAGCAAACTTACACTAATTTTAAGAAAGATGGGTCCGATCGTAAAACACCTGATTATATAAGGAGGCGATTGGATACCCTGGATAAATATTGGCAGGATTATCAAACTAACCACATCAATCTTTGCGGAATTGAGTACGCAAAATCTCATTCGTATTTCACAAATAATCAGTTTGAGCAAGTTAAAGATCGATATGAAAATGTTAGAGCATCCATTTCTAATTATCAAGGGTTTGAAGACAGGCCCGTGACACCAGTTTTAAAGCCTGCTACACCGTTAGGCGTTCCTGGATCGTCACGTCAGAACCCGCCACTTCATTCTATGGGCACTTCCAGTAAAACAGAGGAAATGCTACGTAAACAATCCAGTAATTTCAAAGCATTAGAGCATACTTTATCAAACTTAAATATCGAGTCTATATCAGAAAAATGGGAATTCGATCACACATTACGCGCTATACAGTCGCGGTGGTCGGTAATTGATCAAATGCATTGGGAACTAGACAGTGAGCTTGGGGGTAGAAACCAAGAATATGAACACACTTTCTTTAGGTATGAGAAAAAGTTTAACGACATTATCAAAACTTTGAACAGAAAGCTATGGACGGTGTCACATAGGGATCAATCAACCCCTCATATGGACATCCCTTCATTCAGTGGCAGTTATCATCAATGGTATTCATTCAAAGACCTCTTTACCGAAACTATACATAACAACCCTTCGTTATCTTGTGCACAAAAGATGCAATTTTTAAAAAATAAGGTCAAAGGCGAGGCAGAGCGATTGATACAACATTTATCAATAACATCAGATAACTATACCATAGGATGGGATATACTGAATCATCGGTATAATAATAAGAATCTAATTTTTAGATCTCATATAGATATTTTGCTAAATATACCTAATATGCAACATTCATCACTCAATCAGATAAAGCGCATACATGACACCACAGTAGAGACGATCAACGCAGTTAAAAATTTAGGAGCTGAAGTGGACTCATGGGATCCATTGTTAGTCTACCTTTTGTGTCAAAAATTAGATGCTGAAACCCATAATGAATACGTGACCTCGGTGAAACAACCCCGAGAGCTACCTAACATCCAAGAGTTTCTATCATTTTTAGAAGGTAAATTTACTAGCCTTGAATCATCTCGTAAGAAACAAGATCATTATAATATACCTAAACAAGTATCCAACAATAGTAATTCATATAAGTCATTCACACCGCAAAATCGAAAATTCCAGAAATTATCATTTCCGGCGAATACTAGGTCGATTTCGAAACAATCGAGCAAAAGTCGAACCTATTGCGCACTTTGCAAAGTCAATGACCACGGAATTTTTAATTGTCATGAGTTTTCTAATATGTCGCCATACACTAAATGCAAAATGGTAGCAAAACTAGGTATATGCGAAAATTGCCTTTATCCACACTACGGTAAGCCATGTTTTTCAGAAAAAAGGTGCCGAGAGTGCAACAATCCACACAACACTATTTTGCATGAAGCAATAACTCGTTCGGGTCAATATAAAAATAATCAAACATCATCAAAAATCATGAACGCGAATGACCCGAGACCTGAAACGTCGCAAGTTCGAAGCAACTCGCACGTGTCCGTACAATGTGACACCCCCGAAGTACTTTTATCTACGGCGATTATCAAAGTTCAAAAATACGATGGGGATTATATCAGTTTACGAGCCCTCATTGATCAGGGATCACAAACATCAATCATAACGGAAAACGCCGCGCAACTTTTGAAACTCCCACGCCAAAAATGCCAAGGAGTAATTTCAGGAGTAGGTACGAAGGAAAGTAACTGCAAGGGTCTCATAACTATCACCTGTGCATCGTCAAATAACACTTATCAATTTCAGACAGATGTTTACATTATGAAAAATCTTATTAAAAACCTTCCCAGTTGCACATTTTATAAGCCATCCTGTACGTACTTAGACAGCATCACTCTTGCAGATCCTGATTTTAACATTAGTCGTCCCGTAGATTTGCTATTAGGGGCAGATATTTACTCCCAAATTTTATTAGAAGGTCTTTGTAGAGCCGATCAGAGCCTTCCTATAGCTCAAAACACACGGCTAGGTTGGATTTTAATGGGCAATGTAAATAAGTCCTTACAATGCAACGTCATCATAAACAACTTAGACGAGATCAAACAATTTTGGGAGATAGAAGATATAGGGCAGGAGCCGCCCTTATCAGTTGAAGATCAAAAATGTATAGAGTATTACAACAATACAACAATTAGACTTCAGGATGGACGTTATCAAGTCAGGATACCGATGAAGCCAGATTTTGAAAATAAATTAGGTCAGTCCAAGTTTAAAGCAATAGCTCAATTCAAATCGTTAGAAAGTAAGTTTCGTAAAAATACAACCATGAAAAAACAATACATTGAATTTATGAATCAGTATCGCTCACTGGGTCATATGATCCCGGCTATTAGTAACACGAAACCTGAATGCTATAACACTCATCATTGCGTACAAAATAGTAATAAATTCAGAGTAGTTTTTAATGCCTCGGGGAAAACCTCTACTGGTTATAGTTTGAATGACGTCATGGAGTGTGGACCAAATTTGCAACAGGACCTGCAGTCACTAATCATAACATGGAGACAATTCCAGTTTGCATTTACAGCAGATATCGAACAGATGTTTAGACAGGTTTTTACCCACCCTGATGACCAGCAATTACAAAAATTATATGGAGGGACTCTAGCGAAGAACGTATACAACAGTTTCAGTTAACAACAATTACGTATGGCACAAAATCAGCTCCGTTTCTCGCTATGATGACTCTTAAACAGCTTGCTAAAGATGAACGACATAACTACCATAACAGTAAGGCCTTAGAAGTGTTAGAAAACCATTTTTTCATGGATGACGCGTTGTATGGGGAACATTCTATAGAATCAGCGAAAAAACTGCAGCAGGAATTAATAAGTTTATTATCATCAGGAGGTTTCAACCTCAGAAAATGGAAATCAAACTCGGCAGAGTTATTAAATACGGTTAATGAAAACGGTTCTAATCAAGATCATTTTAATTTTAAACAAGTAGAGTGCTCAAAAACCTTGGGGTTAGGCTGGGACCCGATGAAAGATGTTTTTACATTTCAGCTTACCTTTGAACACACAGCAAATTCCATTACTAAGCGAGAGCTTTTATCAAACATATCCAAATTATTCGATCCACTTGGCTGGTTATCACCTTTATCAACAAAACTTAAGATTTTATTCCAACAAGCATGGGCTTCTAACATTACGTGGGATGAGCCTGTTCCCGAACAAATATTATTAGAATGGGAAAAGATTAGAGCGGATATACATAACATAAATTATATGCGTCTACCACGGTGGCTAGGCTCAGATGATAACACCGACATCGAGTTACATGGCTTTAGTGACTCGTCTATGAAAGCTTACGCCTGTGTTATATACTGCCGGATCAAAAGGGGTGGTTTATCATCAGTAACATTATTAGTTGGAAAAACACGGCTTGTACCTACTGGCAAAGTCGTATCGTTACCGAGGCTAGAGCTAAGTGGTGCATTGTTACTCGCGAGATTAATAAATAAGGTTAAGAAATGCTTTACCAATCATAACATTAAAGTTTTTGGCTGGGTCGACTCAATGATCGTTCTGGGTTGGCTTAATGGAGACCCAGCAAGATGGAAAACATTTGTAGCCAATAGGGTGAGTGAGATAACACAAACAATGCCTCCAGATTGTTGGCGCCACGTAAGTTCTGAGGAAAACCCCGCAGATTGTGCAAGCCGCGGTCTCATAGCATCGCAGCTCAAAGAGCACAGTTTGTGGTGGCAAGGACCTGCGTGGCTTGCATCATGGACTGAACAGAAAGTAACACAAGAATACGTCACCAATCAAGAGTTGAGAAAAGAGAAAAAAGTGAACGTAACCATAACGCAGCAAGAAAACTATTACATTATCGATCACTTATTATCAAAATATCATTCGTTTACGAAGGTCGTTCGAGTTATAGCCTGGATTCGGCGATTTATAAACAAACATAAGCATCATAATAATTACTTATCACTAGGAGAATTAAATCAATCACAATTGTTAATAATACGACACACCCAAACATCAGCATTTTATACAGATATAAGTAATTTACAAAATAGTAGGAAAATTTCATCTCGTCAATTATTGGAATTGAATCCATTTATTGACCAAAATGGCATTCTTAGAGTGGGCGGAAGATTACGCCACTCTAACCTCGATCCCGATATGAAAAATCCATTTATAATTCCCAAGGATAGTCGTCTTGCGGAACTTCTTATTGACCAGGCGCACCATAACACTTATCACGGGGGACCGAGGTTAACTTCAGCACACTTACGCCAAAAATATTGGATAATAGGCGGTAATCGAGCAGTAAAAAAGAGGTTACGCCAGTGTATTAGATGTCGGCGAAACAGCCCAAGTCAACATCATCAAATCATGGGGGACCTTCCAGCTGCGAGGACGAATCCAAGTCGGCCATTTCATAACACGGGAGTCGATTATACTGGACACGTACTCATCAAAGCAAACCAAGGTCGTGGCATTAAGACCACTAAAGGGTACATAGCGGTGTTCACCTGCATGGCAACCAAAGCCGTGCACCTCGAGCTTGTATCCGATTTAACAAGTTCAGCCTTTTTAGCGGCCTTGAGGCGCATGTCAGCGCGCCGCGGCACGCCCCGCCATATTTTTAGTGACAACGGTACCAACTTCGTGGGGGCTAATAAAATACTACAGCAAGAATACGAGGAAATACTTGCAACGTTTAGAGAGGATTTCTACTCGGAAGTAGCGGACCTGGGCATTACTTGGCATTTTAACGCACCTTCATGGCCGTCGGCAAACGGTTTGTGTGAAGCCGCGGTTAAGAGCCTAAAATATCATTTAAAAAGGGTCATCGGAGATCAAAAATTAACCTACGAAGAGTTTAGCACCCTATTAGCTCAGCTAGAGGCCTGTCTGAATTCGAGGCCGCTCTGCCCTTTAACTGAAGATCCAGAGGATTTAAATTATCTTACTCCAGCACATTTTTTATCAAGTGGTCCTATACTTTCGATTTACGAAACCGAAACAGACCTTAGAACACGATGGAACCTCACGCAACGTATTTTTAATGACGTGTGGAAGAAGTGGCAAGAGGAGTACTTGGTCAACTTATCTCCTAGATCAAAGTGGAGATCACCTCAAGAAAATATCACTCTAAATGACATCGTTATAATCAACGATGGCCATTTGCCCCCTGGAAAGTGGCCCCTAGGCCGCGTGGTGGAGCTTCATCCTGGGAAGGATGGATACGTGCGAGTTGTCACCTTAAAAACGAAGAATGGCCTTATCAAAAGACCTGTGGTAAAACTTTCAATTTTACCTATCCAAAATGGCAAGGATATGACGTCACCATCTACAAAACAACCCCCAAAAACCAAAAGAATAATCAGACCAAAATACAATTTGGCAACAGTGGCTACATCGCTTCTATTTTTTATCATGACCTTTATTACCGGTGCGTACGGTTCATTTAATAATACGCCAATCAATAACAAAAGTATTTACTTCGATCACGTCACAAACATGCATTTAATACGAGACGACTGGCGCCTAGTTGTCTACTATGATTTAGACCCATACTGGGATGGCATAAAGGCTATTAATAAGTACATGCAATACCTAGAAACTTTATGCGGAAAGATAACTACCTCTTCACAATGCGATAGTGTTATATTTCAATTGAAACATGAACAAGCCGACCTACAGCATTATAACAACTATCAGCACTTTGACATGCGCACGCGCCAGCCCAGGCTGCGGCGCGGACTTATCAATGCCGTCGGTAACATCGCAAACGCTCTGTTTGGAGTATTGGACAGCAACTTCGCAGAAAAATACGAAGAAGATATAAGTTTAGTAAAGTCAAATCAAAATCATCTCGCGCTTCTTTGGAAAAACCAGACTTCAGTCATGGAAGCTGAGTTTAATATCATCAAAAGAACAGAGGCCTACATACAAAAATATCACAAAGTCATAAACAAAAAGTTGATGACTATTGAGTCATCACTTAACCAAGTTAATTATTATTTACAAAACTCATCATACCTAAACGAATTTGCCTTAACTGCTATGATCGCAAATAATCTTATTAACCGCTTAAGCGACATGCAAAATCATTTATTAGATACCATCACCGATGTGTTTCATGGTAAAATGGACTTACACCTTTTACCCCCCGAGCAATTACAGGCCGAACTTAATACTATTTCATCCCAACTACCTAAGGACTTGTCTTTACCGACCGATCCTGCGCACATCTATCAGTTATATAAATTACTTAAAACTAAAGCGCGTATCTATAATAATTTATTCATTATAGAAATAAGAATCCCATTAATAGCTCGAGATTTATTCGAAATCCTAGAACTTGTACCTATTCCTACCCTACATGGGAACAGTATGACTAGCATAATACCTATAAGCAGAATTTTAGCTTTGAATTTGAAAAAGGATTTGTTTCTCACCCTAACCGAGAGCGAGTTGAATAGTTGTTTATATCAAGATATTAACTTATCACTCTGCTCGTTGAAAAAGCCTATACATCATATGACTGGAGATCAAAGCTTATGTGTGAAAGAAGAGGACTCAGAAACTTGCAAGAGCATAACGAATGTATGTAAAAACGAGTTTATTGAAACAAATCGATTCAATACCTATTTTTATTTTTGCTGTAATCATTGTTCATTCAAATTACTTTGTGACGATCAAGTTACAACCGTGCTACTAAGTCGAGCGGGATTGTTTACGATAAGCGAAGGATGCCTAGTAAAATCAGCTGACTATATGTTTTACTCACATAAGAATGAAATGAGTTCTGCGCACATCAAAACAAATATTAACGTACCGGCGATCTCTCCCATTAATGATCTTATCAACATTTCATTACCAAGATCACCTGTCGATATCAGCGCCGAAACGATAGATCAGAAACAGATGTTGGATATTGAAGAACAGATTGACGCTATGAAGAAGAGTGAGCCGTTAGCAGAGAGTGTGTCACTTCACGACATACACCAGTACTTCGTCATCTACTTATTGGTTGGTGTGGCGGCTGCGACCGGAGGAGTGTTGGTGTGGCGCCGGGTCCGGCGCGCGCGGCCGGTCCCGCCGCCGGCCGCAGCCGCGCCGGCCGCAAGGCCAGCACGCAGTGCTAGTGTTCAGTGTAGTGTTGAAAGTGAGCCTTCGAGGCTAAGTGTTGTGCAGTGTCAATGCAGTGAAAGTGTTAATTTGTATAAAGTAAACGAGCGTGCTAAACAAAGCAGGGGAACCAACCCCGTATTTCAGTCGGTTTTCCCGATTGCCGACAGTAGAGTTTAATTTTAATAGAATTTTGAAAGACTTTTAATTTCACAATTAATTTTTATTTTATCATTTATACGTTGTTTTTTAATCTTCAGGAAATTTACTACTTTTATTCTTATCTCTTTGTAATCATATTTTATTGTATTCACATATTGTTTCTATCACCTTGTAATCATATTTTCTGTACCATTTCATCACATCAACCTCATTTTTTGGCCCGGGAGCATGTACGGGCTAGCAGCGCGTACAATTCGCTCGGCGTCAGCATTTTCCGCGACGCTGCCAAATGTAGCACCAAAATTATTTCAGTTCACGTAAAGCATTCGCGGCGAGCTCATAAATCATATATCATTTATCAATTCAGTGCCTCTAGTAAGAAAGGGCATAAGACGAAATGACCTACTTTACAGGAAAAAGGAAAAACTAAACGACCTTGGAATTTTAGGTAACGGTAACTATTAGCTATTTGATTTTTTTATATGTAGTTATGGAATAATAAAGCTTATTTTTTTTATGCAGTGCACTCCCTGTACTCATCAATTATTGCATGTTTTTCAGACTTATGCCCTTAGTAAAGACTTTATATAGGTATAACTCGTCCTAAATTCACTGTTTGAATTGGTTTAAAGGCTTAACATGGAATGTAACAGATAATAAGATGGGATAAAATAACTAACGTCCATGTATATTTGTAAAAATTACAATAAAAAAAGTAAAAAATTTAAAAGCTTTTATTTAGTACCATACAAAAAAAATTTATTTATTCTTCCTCTTCTTCAAACATGAGAATGTCCAAGTCGGGATCTTCAGTGGGGCTTATGGACTCATCTGTTGCCAAATTTATATAAAAATTGTGGAATTCCCGATCTATAAAAGGCAAAAGTGTCAGGAGGTCACGTTTTTTGTCAGCACTTATAGGCAGGGTTGTTTCTGAAATTAATTCCAGTTCTAAATTGATTTTTTTTTTCGCCGACCTTTTGAAAGATAACTGTTTGAAGTCTCCTTCACTATCTAAATTAGTTTTGTAAGCAACGATAAAATTAGTTTGCCTGTAGCGAAACCAGCAAATATCCGGCCAGTGGACTTTCTCTCTGTCCGTGTTGGTTTTGCGCAACACTAACGGGCCTTTCAAAAGTTTTTCAAAATTGAAAAAATGGTCTAGATTTGTTTCTTTCACTGTGAACTGTCCTTTTTTGCCAGCAGACCGAACCATCTGGTAGTAATCCCTGGGATGGGGTATTTCTGTACATTTTTTTTGCCCTTTCTATTACAGAGTGGTCATAGTCGCACTCCATGTGTGTGTGGCCAGGGACAAGGAACTTGTGATCTATACATTTTATATGTGGGCATTTTTTCATAACTGTTAAAAACATAGCAGACACAAATGAATTTTTGTTTTGACCACCACAAGTGTCAGAATACAATATGATATTTGTGATTTCTGGCGGCAAGTTAATGATATAATCATACAAACATGAAGCTATATTGTTACCTCCGCGTTTTCCAATTGCTTCATGCCACATAAAGCAGGATGCTTGTTTCGTTTTACAGTTGTGAATTGTTAAATTAAATGTCCACAAACTTCTTTTGTAAAATGCAGTCCCTGAAGATAGTAATGGAGTGGGTAAGCACTGTTGTAGATCAAAGGTCAGTACCAGCAGAGAGTCGTCATCTAAAGACAGTGCTTTATCTTTATTTTTTTCTGCATAGGCCTTTTGAGCATTCTCCTGGTGTTCATAAAGTTGTCTTACAAGCTCAGCCTTTTCTTCGGAAGATGCAGTGTATTTTATCTGCGCGTTTAACTTGCCACATGTTGTACATGTGTCTAATTTTGGTGGCTTAAATGACAAATTTAAACTAGCAAATATTTTGGTGTATATAGTTTTACAAACACACTCTTCTTTAGGTCGAACTTTACAGTACAATGTGTACATTAAATCTAAATTGAGGTGGCAAGGAAGAAATATTTTTACTAGTTTTACTACGTCCGTAATGGCTCTCATATTGAGGGAATGATGGTATATGTTCACGAACAATTTCTAAATCACTTTCTTTCCATTTTGGGTGGGAGTTAAGACCCCTTGTACTTGCTGGAATGGCGCCAGAGTAACTTTGTTTTTTTCTGTTTGCTTGTACTGTTACAAATTTATGCGTTTCTCCAAATATTGTGACAAAACAATTTTTGCACACTTTTTCGTGCAGTTCTTTACTCCAGTGTATGTAATACCCAAAGCTGCAGCTTCTGTACTTTTTTGGGTTTACTTTTTCTACCTTCTTTTCTTCTACAAATATTAACGAGCTGATATAAGCAGATTTGCAGGGAATTAGAATATAACTTTTGTTATCCACCTCATGTCTCTAGGTAATTGTAATTTCTAGGTAACATTTGCAGTTTCAATTTAAAAAAATAATTTGTAACAAAAAGTAAAAACATAAAAATCTTATTTGAAAAATTTATTTACAAAGATACCTGCTTACATGCAAAATACATACCTACTTAGTTACGAATGTGTTAGTCAATATAATAAATGCATATTAAGTATTTGTTTTTTTGTTTGTACTTGTTTTTTTATTGCCAAATCCACAAATCTCCAACCACGTTTCATATTTTTTTTAAACACAGAGAACACTACTTCACACCCACTCACGCACGATTGCACAAAGCACGCACAAAGATGTCAAACCGACGAAAAGGGCGATTGGAAACAGTCAAGTTCACATTTGTATTAGATGGTATTTATTAAAACAAACACTTTCCCTTAATTCTAATATTTGTTAAATTTACTGCGATATTTTAAAGTTCTAAAACAATTGAAAATGACATAAAGAAGTATTTTAAAATGTATTAAAATGGCATAAAACGACTAATACAACAGAAATGATAGATTCCGCCGATTACCAAAACGTAAGAAGTCGGGTAGTCCTCAATCTTTGCGTTCCGTTTTATGGATATAAGTTCATTTATTAATTACAATATTAACTGCGAAAAGGATATCTTTAAAAAGGACAATGACAACACAAATCTTAAATGGTATATCTGTAGGTAAACTCTTTGTAGTAATGAAAGCCTAAGGAAATACTTCGATTTAAGCCGTTATGAATCAATTGACTAACGAAACTATGAATGTTATACCTTTTAAAGAAAAAAAATATCTCTGGTTGTTCTTTAATGTAAGTGAAAGAGATTGCTACTATGGCACTTATGCCAATAAGATTTTTAAAAATTGACAAAAACTCTAATAAAACCATTATCAACGACGACTTATGCTTTTAGTCACTTTCAAAAAACCAGGTTAGGATACAGCTAGACTTATGTCCTTTTGATATGTTATGTAACTCGATGTTCTTATTCCAATAGTGTAATAAAAATTTAATGACATAACTCGACTTACGCCCTTTCTTACTAGAGGCACTGAATTAATCTAAGTTTATCAGTTTTTAATATATCAGTTAAATCTCACCCCCGAGTTATCATTGACTTTATCATCTATCATCTGAGTGTACGAAACGACCCGTACAAATATTGATATTAAAATTTTATTTTTAAATATCTTTAGAATCTTCGATAGTTTAGTTGAAGCCTATGAAGCGTAGTTACATATGCTGACCTATACATTTCGGTACCGAAATTAAATCGGTTAAAATAGTTCTGTACTAAAAACATCTACAGAAATGAATCCGGTATACATTATTTGGGTACTGATATAATAAATTTAGATTTTAATAACTTGCACAGTTATTGTGTGTGATGAAGCAGTACACTAATAAGGGTACTGAAATTATACTAGTAGGTACTATTTAAAAAAATTATACTGATATGCAGTCCCTGTTATGCAGTTACTGCGCAGTTAGAGCAAGACGATATGGCGTCTTAAATAAAAAAAGTGGTTCTTGACTTCAATAGTTTATTGTATTTTCCTTAAGTAGTACAGGACATTATTACTTGTTATACTTAAACGTATACAGAACAGAGTAGCAATTATTTCGGTGAATTTTGACACCGAGAAATGTTCATTCTGACCAAAGAGCTTTGTAGCCATTTCCGTCATATTCAAACAGGTCATTAAAATTTTAAAACAATAACGACTTACGAAAATCTACTAAGCATAGGGCAATACCTAAGTATTTTCACGTTGAGCATGCATAACTAATTTTAAATCTAAAATGAAACGCAATATGATTATTTTTCTGGTCAGAGTTTAAACTTTACATTTGTAGAATTGATATTTTGGATAGATTGTTTTGAATGCTGGAATGTTAAATATTACTTATACGTCTTATTTTAATTTTAAATTTTATTCAAATCTTTAAAAGTCTGTATTTTACCTAACAAGATGGAATGTGGCAAAACATAGTGACATTTAGAATTTATTTCAATTATATTTAAGATATATTTAACTATTTTATTGATTTTAGTTTAAATGTTTCCAAATATTGTGCGTGAGCTTCGAAATCTAGCGTAACTTTATTATTAAAAGTAGTTCCATTAAATCTAATTAACTACCTATCTACAATATTAGTTTTAATAAGTACAATAATATCTTTATCTCTAGAATTTCTTTGGCGATTTTTTTATTTATTTACAATAATAATTCACTTATTCTAGACAATTTAAATTGATCTATTATTGTTATTAGCTAGATAAGCCAAAACAATTCACTCTGCAGTTAGAACCTCAAAGATCCCTAACATTCTGAACACTTTGCAAGTCGCATATTACGGCTATTATTACCAACAAAACTAAATTATCACACTTAATAAATTTATCTTGCGTCTCTTCTGAAAAATTGGCTAACTCTTGTGATTCTATTTTTATAGTTTTCGATTGGATATGCTCGTAAAAGTCGTGTGGCTGCGACTCTTGTCATGGCCGCTTGGTAGCTTTGCGGCGACAAAATGGCGGGCGTTTCGCGCGTTTTCAAAATGTCGGCTGGCATGTACGGAGAGTCTGACAACATGGCGTCTATATCACCGTTGAGAGCTGCGGTGGAGTCTATTGAGGTGTAGTTGGTGTTCGGCGAGCATAGAGGAATGGCATTTGACCATTTTCTGTTCCTGGAAAATTATAGTTTGATTAGTAATAAACCTATTGCAATTTTAAACATTATTGTTAGTAAGTGGGCGCCATCAATAATAAATGAAACTTGACAGCAAACCATAGTCAGATTAAATAAAGAATGTGCACAGCGTTCGGGATAGGAATTGAATCTGCAGCAAGCCATACTGCCGTCTTGGAATATCTAGATAAGTTGCAATGCCAGTTCATAAAACATTTCCATAAGAGACTACCTACGTAAATATATAGGTCTATATTTTTTCTCATTAATTTGTCTTTAGTTTTTAATTTTTAGCATAGTATAACTCTTTGTATAATTTTGTGTGTCTTTAATTTTAATAATTTGTTGTGTATGTTTGCTTTAATTTTTGATATTTACATAAGTGCTTCATTTGTTCGTTTTTATTAGGTACTATGCCTTTTTAAATATTTTTATTTGTTTTTTTTGGATTTCGATGTATACTAACAAAATTAGGCCCTCTTCAGAAGATACTTGAACTTCTCTGTTGAGATTTTATATGCAAAAATGTTTAAATGCTGTATAGTTTTTATTGTTATATTTGTGTACATTTAATTCACGGTATGTTTTCCAAATAAAATAAAATACATTTACTTGCAGAATTTATACAAAAAGATAAACCATGAAGGTATTCAGCGGAAGGTTGTAGTCATCCAAATCAATTTTACGCCTACTCATTACATGTAGGACAAGCACATTGATGATGATGATGATAAAACACATGGCACATCCTACAACATTCTTCCGGAAGTAGCTACTTACTTCAGACACCGCAGCATGGGCGCTCCTTTCAGCCTGTACCCTGGTTCACAGGTGAAGGTGACAGTTTCTCCGATCTTGTAGTAGAACTTGACAGATGACATTCGACCAGATATCGTCGTTCCAGGATATGTGCAGGCTTGGGCACCTGGTGATAGAAGACGTTGTGTTGGTTAAATATTTATTTTTAACGAGACATTAAAGCCGAAAATTTAACTAGCGTAGATAGCCGTTTATTAACTTGTCACGATGACTTCCGTGCTTCGGAAAGAAGGTACGCAAGGTAAGCTATTAGATCCAGGCGCTGTATTCATGTGTATTCAAGCCATTTAGGTGCCCCAAAAGTTCTGAAATCCATTAAAAAGCACCGGGCCAACTTGCCTAAACTCCCTCGTCAAACAAAAAAGAAACTCATGTCTCTGCAATGGGCATATTACAATGGATTGTGGCGATAAAACTGAGACTTAGTCCATAGCAGGGCTGAGTCTCTCCCCTGGGTGATGAGGAGGTTTAGGCTATAAAAATTAGGCTATAAACTGGCTCCGCGCTGGTTGGTGGAATGAGAATTTCAAGGCGCAGAAATGACTTCTGACATATTGTGCCAACGACTACATCCTAAGTATACAGCACCGAATGTTTAACATTACATGGAAGTCATCGTTAGAAATGAATAATCGACGGTCACCCCAATAATCCAGCTAAGCGTTGCTTTATTCGCTATATCAAACTGAAACTCAAATATTCTTTATTTCGTAAGTATTTAAATACATTTTAAATAAGTCAAACAATTTAAAAATTGAACTGAATTTACCACCACTTCGGAAAGTCGATCTGTTGAGAAGAAGTGGCAAGAAACTCAACAGCAATCATCTTTTAAAAATAAGAGAAAAAAAATACACAATAAAAGTTTACAGCCAGGGAATCCCATCTTCTTGCATCCGGATATCTTATACTAAACCTTTTCACATAACACTTATCCTTAAATCTTTCGAAGGGTTATTTTTAAATATTTTGAAATTTTATTATAAAATAAAGCTTACACATTGACCCATTAATGAGTTGATCTTCCGGAGTCTACTATTATATTTATACAATAGGCAATGAAGTATTAGACAGAAACATAGACATAGATAAAGAGGTAAAGATAGAAGCAGAGATCGATTGCTATTTATTTATTTATTTATTCAGTCACAAAGTCCACAGCTCTTAATAATTAATACATAAAAAATATAGAATAATTCTGATAGCCATTTATGGACTTACATTATTTTAGTATGTCTTCTAGACGTGTAACAAATTATTTGGTATATACAAAACATTATAATATAAAGTAATAACAAATTAAATATTTAAGTACAAATTAGGATTTGATAAATAATAAAAAGGATTACTTTGTAAAAATCCTTTTTATTATTTTTATAAGCACATGGGAGCTACCTACTGCTCCACGAAAACTTCTTGCGATCTTTTAAGCATTTAGACTTTAGCTATCTTTTAGGCAATGCGAAGTGAAAATAAAACTTTTAGAAAATCTTTTTAAGGGCTTACAAGTGGGCGGCTTGTCGCTCCAGCGGCCGCTGTCCTGGCACACGAGGATGGGGCGGCCGTGCAGCGTGTGCTCGGGGTTGCAGTGGAACTGCAGCACGTCGCCGGCGCGGTACGGCGCGCGCCCCAGCACGTAGCCCGCCGCGGGCGGCGCCAGCGCGGGGCACGACACCTCTGCGACCAGGGCATCAAATCAAATTAAATAAATGTGAGTGGGGGGAAGATGGAAAACGGGGTAAGACAGAAAGTCGACAATAACGCCACATCTAGCAGATTTTTTGAAGTGTTTGTAGCACTGTTTAAGCCGCCATTTAATTTTCTCCTATGTCATAGTCAATGGTTGAAGGTTATTGCACAGAAACATGTTTTTTTTTACAAAATTATACAAGCTTACTTTTTGCGTGTTTCTTCAAGTATTTTTATCTTACCCCGCATCCTGTAACTATCATTAAAAACTAGGTACAACTGATTCTTTTGGATACTTAATAATTACTTTTTATTTACCTTTGAGTTATTAAATACATTTTTTGCCATTACTCGTATTTTAGGAATTGAAACAATTTTCTATTTTTACCCATTACATTTCGATGGGGTAAGATGAACATATCAATTTTCGAGTAAGATATTTGGAATAATATTATGCTACTAAATATGACAAATGTAACATAATCAGATTTTTTGTTTGTTTCTGATTTTGCCTTTAACTTTTATTATCAATTTTACTTTAAACAATCGCTCAGCAATGTTTGAGAACATCCACCTCGATCTTTCCCCGGTGGGGTAAGATTGAAATACAAAAATCAAAATATTTGTCTTGTCTTTGTTTCCTTAGGCGTTTTGATGCTTGAGTCTGTTATTTTGTTTTCAGGGCATTAAATTCCATAGACTTGTATTGACCAAGAATGTATGTCATTCTCGTAAACGATTTTAGAAAATAGTTTGATCTTTCCCCGTCACCTTTCCGTCTTTCCCCTGTTTTATTTTTGTCCATTGCAAATGATTGCAAGTGTGGCACTCATTTCTTTATAGCTTTAAATGAAATTTAACAAACTAGTTCAAAAATATACTCTCTGGTCGTCATCCACAATACATCGAGTTTAAATTTTGATTAATATGTAGTGTTTCACAAGGATTCAAAAACAACACTACTCATCTCATTGAAAACCCGTTCGATCTTGCCCCCACTCACCTTAATACAGGCAGGCAGAACACCAGAAGTAACAAAACCATCTGATGTCGCGTTTGACAAATTTGGAGGCATTATAATAGTGGAGAGAGACTATTGCAGTGACAGGGGTCAGCCTATCGCCCACAAAAAAGCCTCCCATAACACCTCGGTCCCTTAACTGACTTTTACAGTATGCCTGGGAAGAGAAGCAGCTGGCACATTCTATGTTTTTCTTTCGCTCCCAGTCCAGCATAGAAAATTAAAAAAAAAAATCCCCGATAATCCTGACTAAATCAATAATATATTATCAAATCAACCGAATCATGACAATTTTGCTCATAATTCGTATGAAACTGTCAAACTTGTAAGGTCTATCGCGTATAATGCACTTAGGATATTTTAGATACTGTACGAATACTGTGTAAATTTCAGTGTCGAATGAAATGATAACAAGTTCATCACCAAGGAAAACTATCTTCAAGCGAATTTCAACCTACTAGCATTTAGGCGGTTTGTCAAAATGAGCTTGTTGTGGGTCATGATTCAGTTGGTTTGATGGGACGTATTCAACGGCCTCTGAGGTATTTTGTTCGAGTGTCCGGCTGTGGCGTGTGCGGTTCTGAACCCGAGTCCCAGCCAGGCCAAACGAGGTAAACTCCTTTACTTAAGTGACTGGGGTCTAGGTGAATACTAGGACACTTATCTCCGTTGCGCGGTCTCCATAACACAAATTTATACAGGGTGACTGGTGACAAATTTTAGATATTGAAAGAGAGCACTCTGTAATCTATTCTGATCATAAAATATGTAATAAAAGAAGGTACTTAATTTTTCCACAGAATTCCCTATTAATTATAAATTATAATTATAAAGGAAACTGCTCGCGTCCGCAAGGTTTAGCCCTCGATGCCTTGTACGTGGTCCCTGGGTGGTGCTAAACGAGCAGTAAAATCTGGTGGTAGGCTTCGGCCGTGGCTTGTCACCACCCACTAGACAAAACCATGCCGCCAAGTAACCTAGTTGCGTTCCGGCATGATGTCTAGTGTAGCCATTGAGGAGGATAGGTCTGAGTAATCGTGCTGCATCGGAGAACTGTTTACAACTCGTAGGATAATGACTCGCCGGGTAACTCGTTTTGGAGGGTAGCGGGATCCGAAGCACGGTGCACCGCTGGCCGACCGCAGGTAGTAGGGGGCCCAAGTAGCATGCCAGCCACATGCAAAAGGCTGCCCCGCCACCTCGCGAAAAATCCCGGGAGGCTCCATCGTGCCGGTTGGCGAACAGTTTGAGAGGACCCGATGGCGAACTCGGGGGGGTTCGGGCGTCCCCGCAGTCTCCAATCGAGTTTCCCAATGGTGCGTCACCCCTATCGAGTTGCTTGGTTCCATTTGCAGCGCTTCACTCAACTTCTGTTCTCCTCCCTATTCACTCCACTCCAAAACTAATGAAAGGTCCAAAGAAGAGTAAGGTAACACAGCGGTTGCACTTCCTCTCGTTTAAAGTGCACTTCTGTAACATCCGAGGAGTGCACTCCAATCTCAATGATGTCCACCACCACCTCGAGACGGAGAGACCCCACCTACTCTTCCTAACGGAGACGCAGATCTGTGATCCGTCAGACTCGGCATACCTTTGTTACCCAGGTTACATCCTGGAGTCCAAATTCCACCCGCACGCCGGGGTGTGCATGTATGCCAGTGACAAGATCTGTTGTCAGCGTCTCCGTCTACTTAGAAGTGCCGGACCTTTCAGTTATGTGGGTTCACATAGATACCGGCCTAGACCAAATGGTATACGCTGGTATTTATCGGTCACACAGCGGAGATCGGGAGACAACGAGGCTTATGGACTATCTCAGCAGTACAGCGGACAAGGTTCAGCAACGTTTTCCCACAGCGCAGTTGGTGTTCCTGGGGGATTTTAACGCACACCACGGACAGTGGTTATACCCGTTTCAGGACACTGACCATGCTGGTAGAGAGGCTTTTAAGTTTTCGCTCACTCATGGCCTCTCTCAGCTTGTTGACGAGCCTACGCGCATCCCAGACGTTGCTGGCCACACTGCTTACTGCCTGGACCTTCTGCTGACAACCGATCCGGACAGATATTCGGTGTCCGTCACTGCACCCTTAGGGACATTCGATCACTGTCTGGTGAAATCTGTATCGCACCTGACACCCGACCAAGTGGTTCTAGGCGAGTATGGCGTTACAAGTCGGCAGATTGGGATGAAATGCGACATTTCTTCGCATCTTATCCGTGGCGGCAAGCTTGTTTTACATCAACCGATCCATCGTGCTGCGCTGATGCAGTCTCAAGTGTGATAGGTCAAGCAATGGAGTTCTTCATTCCCTACGCTGATCTATCCCTTGAAACCAAAGCTCGCCCATGGTTTAGTGCTGAATGCTTTTCCGCTGAAAAGCGTAAGCGAGAAGCGTACAAAGCCTGGGCAACCGCTCGCAGAAGCAAAGCCGTGGATTCGCATGAACACAAAAAGAGGTACAATGCTGCCGCCAAGTCCTGCAAAAAGGTGATCAAGAGAGCTCGTTTCGCCCACATAGGCTGTATCGGAGACAGAATAGCCTCATACCCCTCGGGAAGTAAAGCTTTCTGGTCCCTCGCCAAGTCGGTCGAAACGAACTTTTGTCGCCCGTCGCTGCCGCCTCTGCGGAAACCTGACGGTTCTCTGGCCCACACCGCTAAGGAAAAGGCGGATTTATTTGCCAGTATCTTTGCGGAAAATTCTCGTCTAGATAGCCAAGGTAAAATCCCACCCCAATTACCTCAGTTCGGTCCTACAATGGGTACCGTTCATATTCGACAAAAGGAGGTTCTTAAGTGCTTGCTGCACCTAGACGAGAATAAGGCTAGCGGTCCAGACGGTATTCCTGCAGTGGTGTTGAAACGCTGCGCAGCTGAGTTGTCTCCCGTTTTGACGCGTCTCTATAGACTCTCTTTGGAATCTGGTAAAGTCCCCAAATCCTGGAAGCTGGCTAACGTACAACCAGTACCGAAGAAGGGAAGCCGTGCTGATCCTGTCAACTATCGACCAATTTCAATCACCTCCATACTTTGTAAAGTCATGGAACGTGTATTGAACAATCGACTCCTGGCATACCTTGAGACCAACGAGCTCCTAAGCGATAGCCAATATGGTTTCCGCAGTGGACGCTCGACCGGCGATCTTCTCGTGTATGCCACACACTTATGGAGTGAGGCCTTGGAGGGTCATGGTGAAGCAATAGCCGTATCCTTAGACATCTCCAAGGCCTTTGACAGGGTCTGGCATGATGGTCTCTTAAGCAAGCTTCCAGCATATGGCATACCGACCGGGCTCTGCGACTGGATATCTGATTTTCTGAGGGAACGGTCGATTCGAGTAGTCTTAGACGGCTATTCCTCTGACCTAATGGCGATTAATGCCGGGGTACCTCAGGGATCTGTTCTCTCTGCAACTTTATTTTTGCTGCACATTAATGACCTCCTAACACCAGGCATTATTGGATATGCTGATGACAGCACTGTTGTTGAGAGATATATATCCAATGCGCGAACGAGCGCCCATGAAATCCAGGTTTTGAGAGAGTCTATGATTGAGCGCGTTGATTCGACCTTGCGGAATGTGTCCGATTGGGGCGAATCTAACCTGGTCAAATTCAACGCCTCCAAAACACAAGCGTGTCTATTCTCCGCAAAAAAGAGCACCTTTACTCTTACGCCCACTTTCAAGAATGTATCTGTTCCCATCACCGATCAACTAGGGCTTTTGGGCGTCACTATAACGTCCAAATTAAACTTCGGACAACAAATTGAGTCTATGGCAAAAACGGCTTCCAAAAAATTGGGTATCATCTCGAAGGTCCGGCGGTACTTCAGCCCTGAACGGCTCCTCAACTTATACACAGCCCAAGTGAGGTCTTGCATGGAGTACTGTAGTCACCTTTGGGATGGTTCTGCCAAATACCAGCTCGAAGCGCTAGACTCTGTTGACCGAAGAGCCCGAAAACTCATAAATAACAACAACCTTACAAATAAAAAATTGCAGACGCTGGAGCATCGTCGTAAGGTTGCTTGTTTGACAGTATTTTATCGGCTACATTTTGGTGAGTGTGCGAGTGCTCTTTTTGACCAAATTGAACCCACCCCTTTTTACCACCGGACTACCAGACGCAGACAGAATTTCCATCCGTATATAGTGGATATACCAAGAAGTCGAACAAAACGCTTCGATAGTTCCTTTTTGGTACGGATTGCCAAGGTGTGGAACAATCTGCCTGCGTCTGTTTTTCCTGACCACTACAGTCCTGGAACTTTTAAGTGTCGAGTGAATAGGTTTCTCGTGGATGGACGTGTAACACCATAGTCTTCATGCGCACTTTCCATCAGGTGGCATGGAAGACAAACGTCCTATCCTTACAATATATAAAAAAAAAAAAAAAAAAAAAAAGAGACATTACTGCACTTTTCCCGACGCGCTGCCTCAGTCAACACGCAACAGCTGTGTTCCCGCCACACGCACACCACCAGTACCACCACCCGCTATGTATCTATTGTATTACGCCTATGTAACCATGCGTTGTATAATGAACTCTTTAACTTTCGGTTCAGTTTACTCAGTAAATAATTAACTTTTTATTTTATGTTTTCTCTTCGTGTATGATCTCAAACTATCACGTACTCAAATTTCAGAAGTGACCCACCAGTCACCCTGTATAGGAAGCTTACTTTGGGGCCACATGGTTAATGTGTCAGTTTCGGTAATTTATTGTTTTTTATCTTCTCTTTTGTTTTTAAACTGTTGGTTTATGACCAAGTTTCAGGGTCTGGTCTTCATTCATTGTAGATCATTGTAGAGGGCACATGAAGTAAAGTACTGATGATGGCAGAGTCAATTTTATCTTCATGCTTATCATGGGCATGAAGAAATGAAGAACGCCGTAAAATAAACTGTTTTAAACTATCGCGGTTATTTTCATTCTAATTTAAAAAAAAGTCGTGTTAAGAAACCACGACTTCCGATTTTTATTTATTTTTTATTTCGTAAAAAAGAATTTGCAAGTTTTGTCAAAGACATATATGGCTAGAAATGTTCAAAAATAACTCGTCTATCACCTCCTTTAACCTTTGCACCTAGCCACCAAACACCCTGTCTGCTCAAACAAAGATTAATCACTTCATTTCTTAACTTCAGATAGACGTATTAATTAAGCACAAGATTTATTAATAATCGCTTTTCCGCTTCATTCCATTTCTGCTTACTTCAAGTGACAGATTTGTACTAAATGACTAGACAGATGACAGTTTTGACAATAAAAAGAGTATCAAAAATGGCGAAATGTAAAAATGGCGGTTGCCATTTACTTAAAACTTTTTCATTTTTGTGCGTAATTTTTCATTCATTAAGCTTATTGTAATTTCTACTATATTTTTATCGAAAGCAGCGTAATTTTAGCTACGCTATGGTCAAGTGTTATTCTTATATTCCAATTTGGAAACATGACCTTTACAACAGAGAAATCAATCCCAAGCAAACATTCAATAAATATTCAATAATATATTCTTAATCCCACTCACCCACGCAGACCGGGAAGGGCTTGGCCCACTCGGCCGCCGGCAGACACACGGTGTCGCTGGGCCCGCGCAGCGCCCAGCCCGCGGGGCACGAGAAGGCCGCGCGGCCCCCCACGCCCCGCGACATCACCGTCACCCGCGCGCGCCGCTCCCCAGCCCCCAGGGCCGAGGTTTGCACTACTTCGCCGCATTCCACGCCTGGGGAATATGGAAGGTAGTGTATTGTTAGACATGTAAAGATACAAAGTATTAAGTAGTGATGCTTTCATGGATTCTGTACCAAAAGGGTAAATGAGGACCTTTTTACTAAGACTTCGTTGTCCGTCCGTCTGTATATCATGTACCGTGATAAACAGCTAGTGGAAATTTTCACAGATAATGTATAATTTCTGTTGCGGCTATAACAACAAATAATAGAAAACAGAACAAAATGAATGTGTAACGGGGTTCGCATACATTTCACAAATCGTTAAAAAAGGCAGTTTCCTACCGTGGTTATTTAAATACAGTGTCATAATATTGAAATGTTTAATTTCTTCTATAAAGTGAGTTTTATTGCCCTAGGTAATGGGCGATGCGGCACCTTTCATGCGTGGCTTGATTCGCACATAGCCAGTGTTGTTTATATCGACGGATAGCGAAAGTATAAAAATAGGTAGGCATAGGTGGGTAGTAAGAAGGCAAGTCATGATATGTTTGTTCGAAATAAAAAAATACGAGTTGTATTATATCTTAGCGATAACTGAAAACAATCGCATAATATAATATTAAAAAAGTTAGAATAATTGCGTCGATAATTGGCAATTATATTTGCAAATCAGATTTAAATAAAACTCACGCACTACAAGACTATTTAAAAAAATAAGTAAATTCGAATCTTTTAATCTTGAATTTAAAAAATTAATATAATACTTACTTTCACAAACAGGCAACGGAGCACTCCAATTTCCCGAGGCCCGGCAAACAAGAGTGGACGAGCCGAGCAGCGCGTTTCCATTAGCGCACGAGAATCGAATCTCGGTCCCGAGCCGAGTGCCAGTCCCGTGCGCCACTAGACCGCGGCGGAGCGGGAGCGGCGGACAGTGGACCTCTGGAAGAGGAAATTATTTATGTATTTGGAGAATTAGAAATACGTCTAGATTTGTACCTAAACTAAACTTTTTTTAAGATGACTGCGTTTGACATTTAAGGTTAATAAATAATTTTATAAAACATAAAAAATGATTGAACGAAAAAATAACACACTAAAATAAATAAATAAATAAAAAAACAGTGTCACGGTAGTTTACCTTAAAACAAAGGAGTATTTCCTGAACTGAAATAATATAAAACTTAATTATTATTATAATGCAAAATAATAAAGTAAATGAAGTAAATTTTACATAACCTAAATAATATTGATATAATAATATTCATTAAGAGATGAGGGTGAAGCTTACAGCACACGGATTAAGTAACTACTAGCTCTTCATAAATTAACTGACTTTGTCATATTTTTTTGAAACCTCAAGGCTAGACAAAAGTTGAATATATCTACGTCTCTGGTCGTCGTCTACCCAATTGACGCTCTTTCTCCCAAACATAATTTCACTGGAGAGCCCAACCTTTATTCAAGATATGCATAAACATTGCTACTTCCATTTTGCAACCATTAGAATTTAAGTAATTGACATTGGTTCGCCTGCGAAACTCATCATTATTTATAATTCCGGAAATGATTTTTGAAAAGTCTGATCCTTTCTGGATTCGTGATCTATCTGGAGTCGTCTTAATTTACCATCTGGTCAGATGTAGTGCAAAATATGTTTCAGTTACCGATTACAAAGTATAGCAGCAGTAAGCTCACCTTCAACAATAATCTCGACTTGATGGATCTGCCTCGCCGGAGTCTCACATCGATAAACGCCGGAATCTTCTTTCACGGCTCCAAGGATGCTGATGCGGTATTCCAGCTGACTGTCCCGACCAGGATCTGTGGTCCAACCTTCCGTGTAGGTACGATCTGAGCTGCAGAAGAATTGGTCTTTTAAGATAATACTTTTTCGAAATTGTAAGCGGGTACAAATGAAACACTTTTTAATAAACTATGTTTTCTGTCAATCATATCTTTGATATACATGAGCATCACTGTATAAAACTTTGATCTAAGCTATGCCATTATTCATTGTAATTTAATTTTATACATACTCGTATACTTAATTATTTTAACAATTTGTGTTCTCTAAAACACAGTCATTTGGTGCTTTTAACCTTTTAACCATAGCGTTAGGACGTTAAAATGATATAACCTGACAATAACTTCTTTGAGTGGACTATATCTGTCTTATGAAATAAGTTTTGAAAAATTATTGAATCTTGAGAATACAGAATAAAAAATCTGGTACGAAATTAAACGTCCGGGAAAATAAATATTCAGGGAGTTCTCATTGATATATAAGTATATCAGCTGTAATAAGGCAGAAATATTCAGTGATAATATAGCCAAACACTACCACATTACATTATTACACTATTTGCAGCTTAAATTCGCAGCGAGCGGATTCTAACACATATATTATAAAGAGTTTTGATATCCTTTTAGATCAGATTACTTACTCCTCAATATAATGAGTGACGTTCCATTTAGGGTTACCAAATCTCCTCATCCATAGACACTCCATGTGCAGCACTGTGCCTGGGAACACCAGGAGCTTTCCATCATTCGTCTGGGCTATTGGACCTTGGGAGTGACGGAACAGAATCGTTGGGGGCTTCTCCACTGAAATAAGAAATAAAATAAGTTCAAATTATTAAACTACAGTATAATATGATGAGCACAAATAATTTAGAATCTTATGTAAAAAAGAGACGTTACAATTTTTTCCTTCTCAGATTGGATCTTTTCGTGCAGATAGGTACATAAAATTTTCATCACGAAGCGACACACATTGGCTTTTTCATATCCATACTTATAATATGAAAGGACAACTTTTACTTTAGTTTTTATGTATTTTTTTGAAGATAAACTTCGAAATCAGTGGAACGATTTAAAAGAGGCCACAGTTTATCAAGAAATTCGTTCGGGATAAGCGGCTACGCCTCCCGGCCATAAGCCCCGGACGCCGTTATATATCGATGACTACGATGTATCATAATTGTAATGATCAGGCATAATCACACTTACTAGCGTAATCGTTTTCCTGGTTGAGTCCGATGCAGGTCGGTTTGACCCCGTCCCACGAGCCACCGATACATTTTTGTGACTGAGACCCAATCAATGCATACTTTCCGATATCACTGCATCTGAAAACATAATTGGCATTCACCTATACGTAAACGAGCACAACCCTTTTTTGATGAGCAGTGGGCTCATTATATATAAATAAATAAATAAAATAAAATCCCCAAACCAAGCAGAGCTTGTGATATGGGATATCATGTAGCCAACTAGGGGCGAACCTAAAATATAAATACTTATATAGATAAACGTCCAGACCCGGAACATTTTTTTTTTATAATTCCGTGCGTGACTCGAACTCATGAGTCTATATATCGAATCTATGAGTCTACCCTGGCTTAGGCGGAGGTTGCCAGGCATACTATCCCAGTACTCAAGCATTTTCGGGGTGCCAAACTGGTTTCTGATAAACTTTTGCGACTTCTGTATAGCGAAGTTTAAAGCACCCGAAACCGACTCCTTGTCGTACCTTAAGAGGCGCGCTAGACGTCGTGTTAAATCGATGACCACCAATTTTTTTACCAAACGAAATAAATGCAACTTGACCTGCTAAACCTGCTAATCCTATGATAAACCACAACGCCTCAGTGATCAAAATAACCGAACACTATTGTGTCAACATTGGGCTTATTGGTCACAGACGACCACTTTGGCGATGGGTTGAACCTATCTGCCTCAGACGCCAGTGGTTGTGGGTTCGATTCCTGCACGGAACAAAAAAAAGTGTTTCGAGTCTGGGAGTTTATCGATATATGTATTTTATATTTTAGGTTCCCCCCTAGTTCCATACATGGTATCCCATATCACAAGCTTTGTTTACTTTGAGGCCATGTAGTTGGTGTGATTGTCTGGAGATTTAATTTTTATTTATTTTTACAGAAAATTACTGAATTAGAATTCAGCGGCACAAAACAGCTAAAACACGGCAACAAAAGTTTAGCTAGCATATCTGTAGATAATTCTCGTCCATAGAGTTCTACAAATTTTTTAAGTATTCAAACACTTACCTTGAAACGATGACAGCACCAGGTGGAAAGTCTGCAGTCTCAGTGACCTCCAGGTCATTGTAAAATGAAACAACATTAAGTTCGTCGTTCTGGAAGGTGCAGGAGTTGTTGAACATCAGCTCCTCATTTTGTGCTTCGATTTCCTCTGAAGCAGGAAATAAGGGATGTTAGAAAATTTGTATTTTATGACAGATAATAAACGGGTCTATATCTATACAGAGCAAATTTCACCTGTCGCGATATTCCACTAGAGTCGATGTGTATTTACTAACCATGTTAAATAATAAATATCAGCATCTAAGAACTACGTTAGTCCGTTATTTATTACTGGTCCGATGTAGTAAAAATCTTGGGATTTGTTGTATTTAATATTTTATTTTGTAATTAATGACTTTCATAAGTCTATGTGCGTTAACTATGATCGTTATTGGATAATCATACTTACCACAGTTAAAACTTTTTCCGACCCAGTGGCCATCCTCGCATATTAGCTTCCATGTGGTCTTCTCTCCCATTATTGAAGCAATACACTTGAAAGTTATCTCCGTGCCGTGAGGGTAACCCTCTGCCCCCAGAGTGTTGTTCATTTCAGACCCATCTCGATAAATGAGGGTGCCTTGGACCCTTCAATTCAAAAATGAAATTAATATGCTGAATTTTCAGACTTCATCACCAAGACCGATATTCAGAAAACTGTCTTAAGTTCAAAACAGATTCTCTAAAAATCTTAGATGGTTAAAAATTAACACCAAATAACATGCACTATGACCACAAACAATACACGGATCCAGCAAAGAAAACAAAGCATGGCCAAGACACTTAAAGCAAAACCGTGGCCAAACAAATAGCTTATAAATAGATTTGTAAATTGTCGGTTGGATGACATGTTCAACTAAGCCCTGCCTTCTGAGGATTTTGTTTTCAGAAATAAACAATAACAATTGAATACTCATTATTTTGTCTTAAGAAAGAAGAAGAAAAAGGACTCAAGTAACAGTTTAATGGTCTGTGAGACTGATCGGATGATTGTATCAAAAAATGGACGATAAGCTAATTCTCCTAAAGTATCAGTTTATGATAATGGTTATGCAGTTCGAGCTGATGATGGTAAAGATACTAATGATCAGAAATATGAAGAAGTAAAGAAGCAATAGTCCGAACCTAGAGGGCTCTCACCAGGGCTTGGCATCCCTAAACGCCTGCGTTCCTCTTAGTCTTCCCAGTCAGCAAATAAGAAATGCAAACTCTTTGCAAAAACATTATTTTTTTCCGTCCGCTGATTGGTTTATTTCATATAATATAAATCCTCAATCAACCGGGAGAAAACTAAGTTTATCAAAAAAATTCTCAATAACCTCTAAATTTGCTTATCTTAAACATTATGGCAAAATAAATATAATCCAAAAATAACCAGTCAAAACTACAACATTTGATATTGACCAATTCATTGTAATGTGTCAAGTTTATAGTTACTACTTCAATGTATGTTGATTCATACAATGTGAATGCAATCTCAAAATGAGAATGTCAACAAAGTGAGAAATGAAAATTCACACGTAAGCTACAATGAAAGCGTTAACAGGACGATTAAAGAGTTACAAAAAAAATAAATGATATGAAGCCAAAAGTTTTTGAGCATTAAAACACAGACTTATATAAAAAAATCTGATAAAGTTCTGTGGTTCGGTCATACTAAGATTTTTACGCGTCATTCAGCTACAAAAGAGCAAAAAATTTTGGCTTCTTTTGTTGTAAAATATGATGAAATGATTGGTGAATTTAGAACGTTTGTTACCTAGCTGGAGGACCACATTCAGTTATAACAGTGCTGTCCATATCAGGTTCCAACTCTGATACATCTTCTCTGACGATGTCGGATCCACTTTGATATTTTGAAGTAGGACGAGGCCTGGATAAATTAGCTGAAATGGCATAAACAACACATTGTTAGTCAATAAAACAACATCAGTTTTAGCTATTAAAGTAAGGGAAAAAACTAACCCAAAGGCCTGCAAAAATCATGAACAGTTGGCTGCAACCTTCCCAGGTGACAATTTAATGTTGCAGGAGGAGACCTGCCTGGTTCACAAGCAATGTTGACAGAAGATGCATGTGCTACCGTTAAACCAGCTCGATAGCCCGCTTCGTAAGTGGCTCCGTGTAGGAGAGGCAGTTCACAAGGTGCTGGAAGATAGAAAGAAAAAAGGATTGAAAGACACGTGTTATCGAAAGTAATCTAAACAAAGCTATTTAGCTGCTATGTTAAGGCAAAGTTTAAAAATAGTATTTTTATAACTGTGATGTCACATTTGAGATGCTGATACAACAAATAATGGGCAAAAAAGAAACACCAGGAATGTTTTTTTAGTGGAGTTTTGCAAGATAGTAAGGCTTACCAGCAACACATTCAGGCATACTGGTGACGGCCCATTCTCCCAGCCAACAGCGTAAATTTGTTGGACCTTGAACATTGTATCTGAAATGATTTAATTTCTAACTTAAGTTTAGTATTAATACGCTTTCGACATTTTTGCCATGATAAACCTTAAGTCGCTTCGATTCATCAATATTTCAATGCGACATAAAAAATATTTTGTCGAAAAAAAATTCTTTAAAAGGAGACTAATGACGATAATATTTCTTCAAAATTTCGTAATTAATTATATTATAGTTGGTACCAATTTGATAAACAGTCCAATTCACTTGAATTAACCGTTGACAACAGGAATGAATTAAAGACACTTTAACGCGTGAGATTAATTGTATTAAAGCTCAAGAGAAATATTAGCTGTTCAAGAACAATAGTGCCCATGGGACGAGACTATCAGGTGGATTGAATGCCAGCTTTTATAACGTATTCAGTCATTACAGTAACAAAATAAGAACATAAATTAGCGCGTTTGACCACATACTTTTAACAGCCCCGTACTGCCTGTCTCCCTCTATGACATTCTCCCCCCCCCCAGTTCCCAAGGCCGACCAGCATGAAGGTCCTAGAGGATTTTTAGGATCAGTTCCCAAGTTCGTCCTCTCCTCTAGTGACCCCTGATCCTAAAAATCCTATGTAAATACATCCTTCAGTGTAATATTTCTTTGTTAATAAGTAGTTAGTTAAATGATGTATCTTTATGTAACTAATATAATATACAGGGTGACTGGTGGGTCACTTTCAAAATTCCAGGATGTGTTTAATAAATATTGATTATTTACAGAGTAAACTTCTCCAAAAGTTAAAGAATTCATTACGCAACGCATGGTTACATTAGCGTAATACAATAAATACTAAGCGGGTGGTGGTGTGCGTGTGGCGGGAACACTGCTGTGTGCGTGTTGACTGAGGCAGCGCGTCGGGAAAAGTGTAGCAAGGTCTCTTTATTTATTCATAGGCATTTCTGGTGAAAAATTAAGTACCTACTTTTATTACATAATTATTATTAGAATCGAGTACAGAGTGCTCTCCTTTAATATTGCAAATTTTCCACCAGTCACCCTGTATGTTATATTAAATGTGTCTGTTATTGGTGGTGGTACTAAATGTGATGACTTATTGTTTTAGGTAACTCAATGTCCGGTCTTCGTCGTGCTTCACTTGCTAAGTCACATAAACTTGACCTTCCATTAAAATACCGTGTCTGTCTCATCACGTCATACTGGCAGTAATAGCACGTTGCTTAGTATCGACCACTGGTTGCCATTATAACCAAAGAATAAGAATTGGAAAAAAGCGCGTTTAACCTGTCCTTTTATCAACCGACATCCAAAAAGGGAGGAGGTTCTCAATTCGTCTGTATGTTTTTTTTGTGTCTTTGTTACACGATGTTTCGGACAATTATGGATCGATTTTGAAAATTCTTGTTTCATATGATAGAACATACTTCATAGCTGGTCGAAATCGGTTGAGCATTTCATTGAAAATTTTAAAGTTTTGAAAAAATATGTATGAGTTAGGAGTATGTTTACGTGGATGACATCATAACTCAGCCAAAGTTTTGACCTGAAGTCGGTTTCTTTAATGTTCTGCATTCGTTGATTATTTCACTTAAGTATTTAATTTTTTGCCCTCAATATATTGATATCTGTATTTTAGTTAGCAACAACGTGTGATTGATTAATCAATCATTGCTAGAAAACTTACAACAACAAGTGGTCATGTTTGCAGTTATCATAAAAATAATATAATGAAGATTTGTACATAATGCTTTTAAGGTTTATTAATTTAAGAAGACCTAAGAAGGCTTACAGGCTTGAGAATACTTACCCATATTGACAAGAAAAGTGCACTACTTGACCATTGGGCACAGGCTCGGTCTCATTCAGTTCTTTTTCTTCGTTTTGGTTTCCACCAATAACTTGAGAAACGGTCATAGTGGGTTCAGACGACATTGTATATATTCCATACTCAGTCAATGGCACACGACACGGAACTATAAATATATTGGATATAATAATTTAACCATCTAAAATTTTAAACTTAGGAAATCATTGAACTATATAACACATGCACTTACAATATACAGAATAAATAGTCTTCCAAAAAGTGCTATTTAAAGAACTAAATAGTGTAGCAAAAGAAGGAGCTTTTGTAATATCAAGAATCATGCCAAATATGTTAAAAATCCTCTCACGAGCTTTACTCACGAATTTCACATTTAGGTTTTTCCGGCTTCCACCGCCCTCTAACACATTTGGCGGTTGCATTTAGTTCTAAATTTAGGCCATAACCTTTACCACAAGCTACTCGAACGATTGTTCCTGTACAAATAAATCAGTTAGTGTACCATTAAAAATAATTTCAAAACTTTCACGTAGCACATGCTACTTCTTATAGTTTTATACCTGAACTAAAAGTGTTATTTGGGTCTCGTCCATATTTGACAATTTCTATGTTTACAAAGGGTTCACTTTCAATGGGTTCACAAGGGCTTTTTGGACGGCCCTTTTTGCCTTTAGTCTCTGTTGAATTAGTATCAGTTTTGTTAACACCGTCCACTTCCTTGCTTTCCTGTGATTGTCCATTCTCTTCATCGTTATTGGCTATGTCATAATTTTTGCCACCTTTGTGCTCTCGGCCTCTGGAAAGTAACAACACAATATTAAGAAGGTAAGTACAAAGTCACATTTTTATATGTAATTATTAAAATAAAAATTACTTACGTTTTGGTAGTGGCAGTCGTTTGATTTAACCTATCTGTTTTTCTACTCGTTCTTTTGTCTCGTCTTTCCAACAGATTGCTAATTTCAGTTGAGTTATTATTATTATACTGCAATGGCATTATAGCTTTTTCTTTGTTCTCCTCTTTTGTACCATTATTTATTTGTAATGGTATTACTTTCAGAAAATCCTCATTTATGTCATTATCAGGATCAAATGTCAACAATCTTGGCTCTGTAGTCCATAGTTCTCGTTCATACTCTTCGAAATTTACTCCACGTTTGACTCTGCTTCGAACCGTACTTGTTTGGTATAAACTTTTCGTGGCTTTCATTTTACTTTCTGACTCTTCTAATTCCATTTCCATGTCTGTTTTGGTTTCATCACTATTTTTTGAAGAAAATCTTTTTAATCGCTTATCTACGTATCGTTCGAAATATTCGTGTTTTAGTTTGTTGATACTATTTGCTGTTCCTGTTGGAGAGCCTACGATGTGATCTGGAAAAGAACCTCCTCTAAGAATTGTAACATTTGGAATTTCTTCTTCTTCTTTAGATTCCTCGGAAACATCCGATTCTTCAGAGTCATATTCTGGTTCATCATTTCGATTCAACACATCTTCTTCATCGGGCTCGAGGACCGGTTGATAAGAGTATAATCTATGTCCAATCGGTTCACCATGCACGTTGTATACGGTATAAATTGTTGTTGGGAAATTTTCTCTTTCATTAGGTAAATCAGAGCCGGGCACCATTAAATCTTCATCTTCTTCGAACTCTGCATCGAACTTTTTCATTATTTTAAAGTTAGCATGTCTTAACGTGGGTTTGTGTTTATCGTGATTGTATTTGTCATAAAGTTGATCGACGTACTGCTGGGTCGGATTTGGTTGACGTTTTAGTTTGTTGTAGTACTGTCTGAGGTACGCTGATCTCTTTTGTCTTATTTCTGGATCAGAGATCGAACGCCGTCGGCGACTCCATCTTATGCGAGGATGTTGGTAAAGCGTACACCTGTAAATACAGTCATAAAATAAGCTTTCTGAACATTTGAAGTTTTATAGGTAGTTGATTAAAACATAACCTTACTTAGGTAGTTCTGTAGGACTCCAATGACCCCCAACACAGGTGGCACCAGGAGGGCCTTCCGATAACACGTATCCTTTTTCACACTCATACATAATTTGTTTATTATTAACAACCTGCAATATAATTAAAGTCAAAAAATAAGAAATAACTCCTAGTACATTATTCAAAAATATCCTTAAAAGCTAAGCATACCTTTTTAACATAAGGTCTATAATCGTATAGACCCATGTTGCCAACAAGAAGAACTTTTCCGTTTGGTATATATCCCGGGAATGGACAAAACACTGAAAGTTAAAGATGATTATTAATTTTATGAGGATAATTGAAACAGCGACTATTTTTGATTACGTCCGTCGTTACCCATGGCTTAGTTGCATATCTTTAGTCCTGACTTTTCAGTATAGCTTTTAAGTTCCGATCCTTTCATGCTTACCTTCATCACACTTCGGCGTCTCTCCAGTCCAGTTTCCAAAGGAGCAGACGACTATGGACGGCCCTCTCAACTCGTATCCATCCTTGCACCGGAAGCGAGCCTTCATTCCGTGATCAGTTTTGGGCGCTATCACCATGCCGTTTCGTGGGCTTCTTGGCATTTTTTTGCATCTGTAGTTTATAAAAAACAGGGATAAGCGCAATACCTATATGATTAAATAAAAATAGTAGATTATAGCATCGAGCACAAGTTATTTATTAATGCACCAAGTGCCTGGTTTAGAGCCTGAGCGTTAGCGAGCTAACAGGCACGAGCGCAATATAAATTACTTAAGGCGGGGTGCATAATCTGCTTTTCTTTCAACCATTACCTATATATAGGAATAGTAGATAAAATTGACAAAGTTCCCGCCAAATTACTTTTTTAAATTTCTTTCATTTTTAAATCAGAGTAAGCAGCAATATTTTTTTAAATTTGGAACAAGTAGGATAGAAACGAATAATACGTAAGTTAAAAAAAATATTGATATCGGCTTCCTGAATAAAGCTAATCCATAATTGAGATTGGCACCTGTTGGTGCGATTAAAAAAAACTGTGTAATAATGAAATTTCATACATATTTATTGCTCTCGAGCATTAAAGACTCGCTTTGTAATGAGTTTTTAGTGCATTCACATGATGAAATTAAAGCATAGTTGGAAGAAAAATATAATATTTATGATTTTTTTTTTAAATATTTATTGTACTTTTGTTTTTGAATCTCAATCAATTTATTAGAATAGCTTCAGGATAGCCCTTCTGCTTCTTTATAACCGTGTCCTAAAAAGCAAGCAATCCGATCTTGGTGGTAGGACAGCTTTCATAGATATAACCACCCTACATGCTGGACTGGGAGCGAAAGAAAACGTAGAATGTGCCAGCTGCTTTTCTTCCCGGGCATACTGTAAAAGTCAGTTAAGGGACAGAGGTTTTAAAGGCGTTTTTGTGGGCGATAGGCTGACCCCCTGTCACTACAATAGTCTCTCTCCATTTTTATTATACCTCCAAATTTGTCAAACGTGACATCAGATGGTCTTGTAACCTCTGGTGTTCTGCCTACCCCATAAGGGATACAGGCGTGACGTTATGTATGTATGTATGTAACCACCCTACATATTAAATCTGCCGCCAACTCTCACAGCTCTTGCAATGATGTAGGTATTCCAATTAATTAGGCTGTCATCTTTGACCTCATCTTCACTTACTATCACGTGAGTTAAAGGGCTTCATCATCATCATCACAACTCTCTGTAATGAGCCCACTGCAGTGCATGTTTCTCTCCCCTGGGTGACGAGGAGGTATAGGCCATAATCCACAAAGAAGGCCTAAGTGCTGGGTAGTGGATGTTTGAATTTTAAGGGCGCCGAAATGGCTTTTGACAAACCCTAACGACTACTGTATACAGCACCCGGGACAGACTGCTTAACGTGCCCTCCGAAGCACGGTGAAATGTCGCCATGTGAAATTAATGGTCGGCGGTCACCCATCCAAGTAATGACCGCGCCGAACGTTGCTAAACTTGTTATATCGTATTATACACACAGTAACCATGGCGCCAAGAGGACTTAGCGGGCGTGGTCACTGATAAAAAAGACACAGGGTGATTTTAAAAGCGCAGAATGAATGAAATTATTACCTGGCTGGCTGGCATCTGGGTATCTGAGTCCAGGTGCCATTGTTGCAGGTGACAGCTGGGTTGCTGGATGGGAACTCGTAGTTCTTCTCGCATTCCACCAGAATTATATCTCCTGTAACGACAGTGTTTTACCAGATATGAGGCACTAATATAAAAAAAAAAAAAACTTTAAACTTTCTATCAGGTGGCATGGAAGACAAACGTACTATCCTTACAATATTAAAAAAAAAACCTTAAAAAAAATAATTTGCAAGTTTCATTTTCAGAAGGTTGTGTTTTTTTAAATACGCAATATAATGAGCTTTTTAACAGTCACTGCAATTAAAATAAAAAGAGAAATAATAAGTCCAGCCATAGAATATATTTTTTGGTCACGTGATCAAGCTTTTCATAACTTAGCCACGAATAACTTCTAATTGCGAAAAATGTGTCTTGAAGCAATTTATACTATAAGTATGCCATAATAATGTATATTCATTAACATTGCGATGAAAAATATTATGCGACAAGAAGGGCTCTCGTTGCGGAAGATGTAGTCCGTACATCGGAGGAGCAGTTAGATTGCATATAGTTATACACGGCCGGCGAAGCGTTATAAACCCTAGAGCTTTTTTAAATAACCCCGACGTGGTTTTTTGCACGGATTGTGGCTGACATAGTTATTTTGAAGGCAACTTAGATTTTTAGAGGGAAATAATGCTATTTAAAAAAAGTCTGTTTAATTAGCACCCAAATAAATAGTAAATACCAATTACTATTTTTTGCGTCGTTTTACTAGCTTGTGAAAATATAGTCAATCTTTCAGAACAATTCAATACCGAATGGTAGAGATTTGCATCTTCAAACAGACATAGTATAATCTATTCAGTTTTATTACAGTGGTATAGGTAGGATGGGGTAACTTTATATGCTTACTAGGCTCTCGGCGTTGAAGTCGTTATTTCGGCAATATACCTAAACAATATTTAAAAAAGACGTAGAAAAAGATTCAATGTGTTACCGTGTGGCACCATGGTAGAGCTGGACACTTCTGAAGACCTGGTCTCGTTGTCTCCGTTTTGAAGCAACACAGCGCCCCCTTGCGACACGTGAGGTACTACACACGGAGCTGTAACCAACAATTAAGGAAAAGTAGTGAAAAACGCAACGGATTTTTTTAAGTACCTATGAGTAGTAAGTAGGTAACTTATTACGAAGCTTGGCACATATTATACAAGGTATTATTTTTAATATCTCATAACATTGAGGTTTTGTTCCTTACAAAAAATAATACTTTTTGCCAGAGAATATGTGGTTCAATAGTACTAGTTTACTTTCCAAGTTTACATCAACCTTAATATAATGAGTTCATAAATTATCACCCTTGTAAAATCTCTTTAACATTAATTCAATAGACTGGTGTCACTGAAGCCGTACAATAAACAACAAAAACATTTTAAACGTTGAGGAACGTTGCATACAATGTACAATGCAAAACGTTGCGAACTGTACCTTTGCATAGCGATAAAAAAGGGATAGAAAATGCCACGTTGTCATACTTCGTATAAAGGTGTTTTACATAAGATTGACTTGATTGAATTATTTTGTATAAAAAATATATATGTATATAAATTTAAAATTTAAAAATTATTAACATGTTGTTAGATTCTATTACATGGCCCCATTAATATCCTAGAGTAATGGTAAATGAAGCGGAACACCTTGTATAGTTAAGGAGGTATCAATGCCAGACGACTTTGAATTTTTTCTTTTTTTTTCAGATTGACTTTGACTTTGAAGATGAAGTCGATTGCCAGTCACTAAGCACCAAATACTGTATTCATATTACCTACTTCTACAAATATTATAAAAGCTTGAGAGCTATTATCTATGCATACCAGATTGACTTGCCTCACTGCACTGGAATTTACCATATTTCAAATCAAATAGAGCTAATAGGCTGAATCCATACGCTACTTTGGCGGGGTAAACCTATCTGCCTCATAAACCAGTGGTTGCGGGTTCGATTCCCGCACGGAATAAGAAAAAAAAATATCCAGGTCTGGGCGTTCAGTTCATCTATATTATGTATTTTATATTCTAGGTTCCCTTACTTCACTTACGTTGAGGCCATGTAGTTAGTGTGATTGTCTGGGGATTTTATTTGTATTTTTTTTATACGCATCCCTTCGCGCAGTTTATTAGAAGGTGCTCTTAACCTTCTCATCACATAGCCTAGTGGATTGCCTCATTGAACAAAGGACTGTGGTGATAAGGATAGCTTTACAAAGACTGGTTGTCTGTAATAAATTGCTTGATAGAGCTTATCTCTATCGCCGAGTGTGATACAATAATATAATATCCTTGTAGTATTTATTTTGTTGACTTCTGCTGTTGAAGATGATGATTTATTTTGTAGTGGTTGCAAAGATAATGATCCTTTATCCGTATTCCATTTTCTTACAAAATATTTACTAAACTTACCCAAGCACTTCGGTAGCGGATGACTCCAAGATCCATCGCTTTGACATATAGCTGACCCATTTCCTTCCATCTTCATACCGTCCTGACAACGGAAGATGATGGAAGCTCCCAAACCAGTCCCTGACGAAATATTCTCCAGCCACCCGTTCCAAAGCTGACCAGGATGGCCGCAGTTTATTTCTGAAAAAAAAAACGTATTTTTTCTAACTTGTTATATTATATATTATTAGTTATATTTTTGAGAACCACTTTGGCGATGGGGTAACTCTGTCTGTCTCAGATGCAAGTGGTTGCGGGTTCGATTCCCGCACGGAAAAAAATGTGCCAGGTCTGGGCTTTTATCTATACATGTATTTATATTCTAGGTTCCCCCCTTGTTCGCTACATGGTATGCCATATCACAAGCTCTGCTTAGTTTGGGACCATGTAGTTGGTGTGATTGTCTGGGGATATTTTTATTTTATTTTTATTTCTTAGGTACATGCTGTGTGTACATGTCGCAAAAAAGACGTAAGTTTTAATGCTAAAAGGTGGTCTCAAGACAACTAACTCTTGCTAATATTTGGTGTGATCTGGAAGAAAATCTTAAAACATTTTATATTGTTTCTTTTTTTTAGTTAAATTCATTTAAAATTTTATGAAGTTTTTTCGTTCGGAGACTAATTTTTGGTAACATCTAGGCTACTTAAATTTTACAAAGAAATTAATACGATATTAGCACCTACGCGGATGAAACCGCGAGAACATGATGATTAATGCTGTCTGACTGCCACCCAGCTGAAGTTACTGGACTATCCATAAGGCACATAGTTTTGTTAGAATAGAGAAAATAGAAAACGAATCACTTCTGGTGAATGGTGATAAAACCAAAGATTTATGTGAAACAAAAAGCGAACATTCTAAAAAAAAGTAAATCTCAGCTTCATCTGTTTGAGCCATGAATAAAAATCATTGGTCGAGGTAATTGAAAAGTTTAAATATCCAATCCAAAGGTTGAAATACTCTTTTTCTACGACAAATAGACCATGTATTTTGGACGAACAAGTATTCGGATTAGGTGATCTTAGGCAATGAAATTGCAGGTGAATAGGTAGGTTATTGTAATGCCAATCTTTTTAAGGGATATTCCGGTACCAGTAATTACAATCCCTATGCTGCCCTTTTATTCGAATGTCAAGAAAGCTATTTTGAGTTCGAAAGGAGGATCAACATACATAGGTATGTAAATAGATAGGCACAGTTTACAAAGGGCATATGCTGTCTTGCCTTTAGGGCCTTACTCCGTTACTCACTGAAAAATGTGATAAACTAATTATGTTTTTATGATAATTTTAAGAGCTTTCTTATTCGTTGAATTTCTAAGGTTGAAAGAAATTCTAAGGTTGGACTTTTGAAATTCTTTTAAAATTACGAGGGGAACCCGGGTCATTGATTGAACTGATCTCTGCACAATCCAAAAGAAAAAGATTGAAATTCCAGTATCATCGTCCAAAGTCACATACAACAGTAACAATACCAAATTGGATTAATAGCTTATAAGAAATAAGTTTCTCAACAATATGGAGCTGTAAGATGATTGCAAGTTAGTCTGTCTAAATTAAATCCTAAGCAATGATTCCATTCGGGCTTACAGGACTCGACTTTTCAGTTTCGTTCCTAGCAAAGGTAATAGGAAAACTTTTATCTCATTAAACTTCGTCTTATGATGTCCTATAATGCCACTAGACTTGAGCTACTTGTTTCTGTCAGACCTTTATTTTGTAAGTAGTTCAAAGTTGCTTACCTTTACAAACAGGCTGAGCTCCGGACCACTTTTTGTCAGCACCACATCTCCTTGTAGCATCTCCAACCAATCGGTATCCATATTTGCATTCATAAGAAACCACGGAGTTATATGCGCAGGAGGTGTAGACTGCTTTTCCATGACGAGGAGCTTCCGGCGGCGGGCATTGCACCTGCGTGACCACTAGATGGCGACACATGTCGCTTTAAAGTTACACCATTTTCAGGTAGATGGCGTTGTTAGCAAAATGAGTTGCTTCTTATTTATTGTATGATTTTTTATTTGAAATCGTAAGATACAGTTAAATAAATACATTAAATAAAAAGAGTATGATTGAAAAAACATGCAACGACAACAGCACATGCAGAAATAAAACAATATTTTATTTTTACCTTTTATTTTTCACTACATAGTAGAAGTTTATTTGAGAAAATCACAATAAATTTTCAAATTTTTTAACAAGTTTGAAAAGCGTTTACTACACAGTAAAGAAAATTTAAGTCTACTTCATAGTAATGAGCAATATCTAATTTTAGGCAGTTAATTTAAAGTGAAGATATAATTTTATCATGGCCATTAAATTTTCGATTCTTCCGAAGTTACGAAGTAGGGACATAAATGATACTACTCTTGTAGAATTTGAATGGAACAACGATGTTACTAATAACAAGTGCATTATTAGTACACTACTTAATTAAATTATTTCATTGATTCAAACTTTCTTTTCTCCTCCGTCTGAAGCAGCAGGAAAAGGCAAAAATGACGTTTTTTTAAATGTTATATTTAAATCTACTTCACATAAATCTCCCACTAAAAAAAACAAAGATGGAGGCCAAATACGAAATAAAGCTTTATATCCATATAGAAAAAAACTACAATTTATAAAAAACCATCTGTGTAAAAACAAAACAATGGGAGATTTATTTCACCTATTGCATCATGACAATGAAATTGCTCTCAATATTAATGATAGCCATGATAATTTTAATAAAAAAGCAAAACATGCTAACTAGGACCTCTTAGGGCACGTAGACACTGAAGTATTGGTGATAATACTGACCATGCACATTCCAAAAAGACATTTAAATCGGCAACTACATTGTCACGAAGCAATGTCAAGATCACGCCAAAAAGTAAACACAATTTCTGTTTTTATGATGAGTCTCAGACAGTTAGGAAGAATATCTAATAGTTTCTTAATCTACGGCTATCTTGACTATTACCTTATTTCTCCACCTAAAGCTCCTAACCTTACTTATGTTGTTCATAGAATAGAAATATGGTAAAGTTTGATAAGTCTATTGAATCACTGCAGGGCATGAGTCTCTCCCCTAAGTGACGAGATGGTATAGGCCATTATCCACCAAGCTGGCCCAGGACTGGGTGGTGAATGTCAGAATTTTCAGGGCGTTGAAATGACTTGTAACAAACCCTAACGACAAGTATACAGCACCCGGGACTGCTAATCGTCGTGAGAAATGAATGGTCGGTGGTCACCACCCATCCAAGTACCGACCGCGCCGAACGTTGTCTAACCTGTGATATCGTAAGATACACACAGTAACCGCGGCGCCACGAAAACGACACAAGTCGTTACAAATGACGCATCGTAGCCTTTTAGCTAGCTTTAGGCATATTTGCAATTATTTTGGACTTCAATTATGTCTTGAAATTATTTTATGTTGTAATTCTTCTTATGATGTAAGTTGTGAAATCTTATTCAGATTTTAACTCTACTTTAGTATAAATTTGACAGTTCTCTACGCAAAGTTTGACGTTGCTAATATTTCGTAATTAGCAGCGTCATAATAAATAGCAATAATAATTAATCCGTCTCATAGCAATGAAAACTGTATGTCGTGGTAAACTGTAAAAATCAACTCATACTAAGCTACACTTGGTTAGAAAATTATGGTATGAAAAGATACAAGGGTTAAACCTCGCGAAGCCTTTACCATATGCAGACAGAACTTTAATCCATATACACATAGTGGATTTACCAAAAAGTTGAACAGCGCTTCGACAGTTCCTTTTTCTACGGCCTGCCAAGGTATTTAAAGATCTGTCTGCATTTGTTTTTCCCAATGACTTGAGAAACAAAGAACTCGGCATAAAAGTCGTTACTTTTAAATATATAGGCGTCTCTTTTTAACTAGAGTGTAATCGTATGTAAATAATTAACGAATGCAGAGCATTAAAAAAACCGACTTCACGTCAAAACTTTGGCTGAGTTATGATGTCATCCACGTGAACATACTCCGAACTCATACATATTTTTTCAAAACTCTAAAATTTTCAATGAAGTGCTCAACCGATTTCGATGAAATTTATATGGGACTCTATCATATGAAACAAGAATTCCAACTCATAATCAAATTGCGTAAGTGTTGTGTTCGAACTTGCAATTCGATTAGTGAAAGTCATCACCTATTTTCCTTTCCAAGGAAGGATAGATTAAACTGTGGTTGTCTATCTTAATTTCTGTGAAAATTGAACTTATCGAAAGAACAATTAATAAACAGACTTGTGTGTATGGCTATACAGATTAAAAAGGAAATAAAAATATTAATGTGTTTTATTTATTTTATTAGAAAGTAATCATACAGCCAAGTTCATTAAATATATATTTTTTCTATACAAATATAATGTATTTAATGAACTTGATGTGTATGCAATGAGCTTGGGTAATTACAAAAAATCTCTTATTTGTATGTGTAACCCTGCACTATACGATCGATACTTTTATTGTACGTCACTATGCTATCGATATCGATACATTGCGCAAAGGTCGTGGGAAGTCACAATGGGCGCGACACTAGTGCTTTGCATACACAGTGGATAGTTCCACTGTGTACGCGACTAAGTTAACTGTTAAATCACTCATCTTTTCCAAATGTCCAAACCACCGTAGCGTACCCTTTCCAATTTTATCTACTACATCTTCTTTCAGTCCGCATCTCCTTCTTATTTCACTATTTTGCATCCTATCACTCAATTTCACTCCACACATGCTTCTTAAAGCTCTCATCTCCACAACATTAATCCCGCTTTCATGTCTCTTCTGCCACACTCAAGATTCACTGAAGTACAAAACTCCCTCAAGTACGGCGAGACGAGTCTTATTTGGTACAATTTTGATTGCCAAAATCGAGCAAAAGGCGCCATTAACTATTCCTATTCCACCAAACCATTAGCCTATTTCCTGCTTTCACCCTCCTTTCAATATCGCCGTAACTCTTCCCATCTCTTGTAAACAAAGACCCTAAGTACACAACTTCATTCTCTTGCTTTTTCGTCTCCTTCGTCGTCTCCAATTGCATTCCGTCATATCTTCATTTCTCTCCATAACCATGACTTCATATTACCAACATTCACTCTCAAACCTTTCCTTTCAAATGACACATTCATCACAGTGACCACTTGTTGCAATTCCGACGCTGACGATGCAAGTTGAACCTGGTCGTCGATGTAAAGCAGAGTTTGATCACTGTCTCATTCATTTTCAAACCCCATTCGAATTCTGTCTGATCTGTCAAACAACTATCTATAAATATGTAAATATGTCTAACACCACGTTCAATGCTAAACCAATCCTAGTAGTCATCATTCAACCTGACACAGGCACTCGAGTCCTTATATAAGGATTTGAGTACCCGTATCAAGTTACTGTCCATCCCATGCTCGGATATGGTTGACCACAGTTCATTTCTCACCACACTGTCGTAAGCTTTTTCCAAGTCGATGAAGTGGCAGAAAACCTTTTCTTGGTGGTAGGATCCCTTCTGGGTCCGCCTGGCTAGCGACCACCCTTTATATAAAGTCTGCCGCCAAATGTTACCGCTCCGGCGGTAATGTGTTCCGGCAATATTGTATAAAGAGCCAGTTCCTTCCTAAACCCGTGTGCTTTCATCTTCGACCTCATCGTCACTTACCATCAGGTGAGATTGAGGTCAAACGCGGGTTTAGTCACTTATAAAAAAAAAAAAACCTTTCGGTGTTTCGCCAGAACCTTCTCGGTTACTGATTTTAAGGAAAAGACTTGATCCGCTTATCCCATCCCCTTTCGAAATCCCGCTTGCATATCCCAAAACTTGCTTTCTGATTCATTCATCACCCTCTCTATTGATATCTTTGCAAACATACAAAAAAAAACAAATAAAAACAAACATTCACAAAAACAAATTAGACACTCCAAAGTGAAATTTCCGTCGTCCAAATTACGGCATGACGAGAGAGTAATTTTGGAAATATTCACGAAATCCATTATAAGAAGTGGCTGCTGAAAAATCTTTGTGACGTTGCGAAAATTAAGTAACAAAAGGAACGGAGCTTATAAATTGATGCGATAAAACTGGAATTTGTTTTTACGAGCTAAATGGAAAGAAATATTTGTACCCGACTGTCCCAGAAGAGCGAGAGTTTTTCGGCTATTTGTTTGGCGTCGATGAGTATCTTAAGATGCGGGACGATGGAAAGATAGTACGTAATGTTTTTGTAAAATATTCTTGACCCAGTTACTTAAATTGTGTCTTTATTTTAACGATTCTTTTATCACTGTGTTAAGTTGATGAGTTTGTGTTTTAACCTCCGACGCAAAATTGAGGTGTTCTTTGTAAGTTTGATATATCTGTGTGTAATTCTGAGGCATCATAGCTCGCAAACAGACGAGCCAATTCGAGTGCAATTTTTATCAAGAGCCACGTCGTGGTCTCGTCTATCAGGCTGGATTTTAGCTTTATTTGGCGTTTAATATATATTATATACATTATTAATATAGCTTCTAGAACCTTTTAAGCCTTGATTTTATTTTAACTGTCAGTAGCATTTTCCTTTCCACTATTTTTAATGATTTATGTTTTTATTGGTAAAAATACTTTAGAGTTGACATATTCAATACATATATTTCATAAAATAAATAAAACACATTTCTAGAGAAAAAAAAACGCATTTCGAATAACAAAACAATGTAACAAAAATGTATGACGATTTTGGCTCATATCAAAAATAGTTTTAGATAATGTGAGTAGAATCGGGGCTTTGCATTGTTGATTATTAACTAAGTGATAAGCTAGGTACGTGGGTGCGAAACGAAATGTTAAAGTATAAATCGCTTTTTAAATCTTGGTAAATTATTAATACATTAACTCGACGATTATGCCTTTAGGTAAATCGTGATCATAATATTAGAGACCGAGGTAACATTGATTCAAGCATCTGGAGATAGTTTGGAATTTCCACAATCATTTTTATATCCTATTTTACGTCCGAATAAACCTGTAAATATTATCAGTGTCAAAAATCTAGCAGTTTATTGTGTCATTAAGTGTGCTACTAGCTAGACCAATCTATCGTCGATCGGTTTTTTCTGATCGGATTGGTCTAGTAAAAACTATTGATCGACATAGACTAATCCAATCTACCAACAAGAATCGAATTCATCAGATATGAATAAACAAACAAACTCTGCGTTGTTAAATAAGTTTTTAATTATTATTACACATATAGATCTCCTATATTTAAGTTTGGGAATTTTATTTTGGTTAATAAGTAACTTTTACCCTGAGCTCACTATTTACTTTTATTCTTAAAAGTTCAATTTAATTATGAATTTGAAACTGAATAGACTCATCATAAAAACAATTAGTAAAAAAAGTTTTGAAACAGATTGGACGGCTTTCACTATTCATATTAAAATGTAGCACTTCACATTTTAGACACTGAAAAAATGTAACGACTAAACGCTTCCAAAGCTGTTCCAAAACGTCTTAATTAAAAACTGTTGGATTTTTCCAGAAAGGTACTTACGGACACAAGTGGGTAATTCTTTAGGAGCCCAAGATCCGTCAGCTTGACAGTAGCGTTCTGCTTTGCCAACTAGCTCGAAGCCCTGGCCACATTGGACCACTGCCCGGCAGCCGAAGGTGTGGCAGTCGGAGGTGACCCAGCCGTGGGGCGCATCGCCTGGCTCGCCACAGGAGCGTGCTTCGGACAACAGGACAATCAACGAATGCAGAACATAAAAAAACTGAAATTAAGCTCATAGTCTGCGTCTGTTTTTCCTGACCACTACAGTCCTGGAACTTTTAAGTGTCGAGTGAATAGCTTTCTCGTGGATGGATGTGTAAAACCATAGTCATCATGCGCACTTTCCATCAGGTGGCATGGAAGACAAACGTCCTATCCTTACAATATAAAAAAAAAAAAGTTTGTGGTAAAGATAACGTGTAAGTTTGCTTTGGAATATCCTGACCGCTCTTTGATAAGCCTCTCGTAAAAAGATACTAATCCAAGTGATCCGGGGATGGGTGGATATCTTTTAAGGTTTTCCTGGCTAGCATATAGCATATTACACTTCATATAAAATCGGGCGTTGAGTTTAGCTGAATTTTTGTTATACGAGTGAGTGAAGCGAGCAATGCCACAGTAGCGGCCAGCAAAGCGCCATAAGCCAGGTCGGCTATCATAGTCAACCCTGGACAATTTCGTCATGGTAAAAAAGCCAAGCATTTATATTTATGCTACTTCATTGTTGCTGCCACCTTATTATTTGTCCTATCCATTTTAATTATTTTTTAAACCCTTAATCAGATTTGTTTGACGCTGTAATTATGAGGTTGAAGTTAATATTTACTATTTAATAGGAAGAATAATTATTTACTATCAGCTGCAAACGGGTGCTTAGTCACCAGGAAAATAGACTAGACCTAAAAATATTCCTACATGATGATACTATTTGCTTTTGTAAATACATAGGTACAATATACCAAACGTTATATACGCATATCCACGCAAATAAACATCGATTGATAGTACGTTAAATAATTTCACTCAAAGATATATGGTTCCTCATTGGCCTTTGAATGAAATAATGTTACCCCAGTGCCACATAGGTTGTCAAATATTGGCGTTTCCCGTGTCTTAACAGTTCAAATAGCATCGATATTGCAATACAGTTTAATATACGATGTGCTTACTCTTGCAGTTAGTGTATTGTGGCTTGCTCTGCGAATTATAGTAGGATATATCTATTTGATTTATGCCATAATATTGTCAGAGTTGCCGTTATTCTGTGGTAAAATACGACATGCTGAAACCTTAAAACCAACTGATGTGTTAATAGAATACAAAGATAAATGATTGAACTAGTTTCAGATGAATATTGTTACAAAATATATTTGCTTCATAAACACTTTCTAAATATTTCTTAACTCTATCGATCTTACCAACAACATAAAGCAAGTGAGGTCACTGAACTTAGAGCATTCCGAGTAATTTTTGCGTTTTTTGTAATTAGATGAGGCGTTATCAATAAAATTTCGAAAATTCTTTCAAAAAGACAATTTAACTTTTTCGGTGCTGAAGGCTCATAACTAAATTTTCTTGATTATACAGGGTTAATTTAGCATCATTAGCGCCTCACGTCTTGCAGGCAGCCTCTCCCTCCACATCAATCCCAACAACATTTAATTTTGTTCTACGAATTTTAACACAAAAAAGTTAACAAAAAATTTTTTGCTCCCTCTGTATTTTGTAAGTCACCCCGCAACCTCGCACCCGCGGCACGTGGCGTGACACAAGATGCGTGGCATCAGTGTAGAGTAACGCCAGTTTAGAGATAATAAATATTTTTTGTATGGGAAAAACCTAAATTTTTAACATTATTAATTTTAAAAAGTCGTAGAACAAATATTGTTGTGGTTGATGTGCAGAGGCCGCCTGCAAGAGGTGGTGTGCTAATTAAAATTAAGCCTAAATAATAGATAGAGCTGGGTGATCGCCCGAAACATCATCAATCAATCAATCAATATAATATAAAACTGTTCCGTTACTGACTGAGTTACTGAGTGACTGAGTGACTGACAGACAACGTACAGCCGTAACTACTGGGCGTAGAGAGCTGAAATTTGGAACATACATTCTTTAGGGGATGCAGGGGTGCACTAAGGAAGTAATTCCCGAAATTCCCACGGGAACGGGAAATATAGGACTTTTTAGTTTGTATGAAAATTCTTATTCCTTGAGTGCACCGATGTGAAACTTGGTGTAAAGGTTTTTCAATGTGTGTCTGGTTGTATTGTGAAAGGAATTCCCGATATTCCCACGGGAACGGGAAATATATGATGTTTTAGATTGTATGAAAAAATCCCATCCCTTGAGTGCATGGATGTGATACTTGATATAAAGTTTCCTCAATAAGTGTCTGTTTGTATTATGGAAGGAATTCCCAAAATTCCCACGGGAAGAGGTTAGACTTTTTAGTTTGTATGAAAAGTCTTATTCTTTGAGTGTACGTATGTGATACTTGGCATGAAGGTTCTTCAAAGAGTGACTGGTTGTGCTACGAAAAAAATTCCCGAAATTCCCACGGGCACGGGAAATATATGATTTTTAGTTTTTATGAAAAAAAACTTATTCCTTGAGTGCATGGGTGTGATACTCAGTATAAAGGTTCTTTCAGTGGGTGTCTGGTTGTATAGTTTCTGAAATTTCCACGAGAAGGGTAGTTAAGCGCATACGAAGTTGCGGGATAAATCTAGTCTAATATATAAAGATAACTAAGACTCACGTTCACAAGTGATATCCGGGCCATACCAGGACGCTTGGCCGTCGATAGCCAAACATTTAGCCCTGGGGAAGCCGTTGGTGACATAGCCAGTGTGGCAATTGTACTGCACTGTGGCGTCCAGGTCAAAAGTGGCTTGTTCAGGGAGGGCAGAGTGACGAGCGTGCTCGATGGTGGGCGGCTGCAGGCAGTAGACTGAAAAATAAAGGCGTTTTCAAGGCTGATATTCAATGGCCGGTCTTAAGGCGAGGATGCAGCGTTTTTACACTTTTTTGAATTATACAACGTGTAACATAATGAAGAGATAATACTTTAGAGAATTGTATGTTTGGTGATGGAGTTTAAAAGTAACAGTAACATACATTTGTTATCCTTATGGATCGACTGAAAAACAAGGTCAAAGTTTAGATCAAAATATCTAAGTGTCAACCCTAAAAACAGCTGTTAGCTTTTGATGAAATCTATTCGATAACAGATGGCGTAAAAATAAGGTGATGGGTAACTAAGACAGATACTGCAAAGTTCAGCAGGTGCGGGAAAGGTCATAAGGTCACTGACTGCGGCACAAGTTTATTTTTAGCTTATTAAGCTAGGGTTTTCAAAATATTTTGTTGTAAAATAATTAAATAAATTTGTATGAAAGTCTACACTAGCACTGATCATGCTCATTCTTTTACTGTATATTCTACGTATGCTATAGAAGCTAACCTTTAAGTTTTATCTCTCCATTTTGTTACACATTGTATTCCGAGCAATATATAAATTTGGTGCATAATAAAATATTCACAATAATTTAACATACAACCAACCGATGTGTAAATATAGAAACATGATTTATGAAAATTGGTTCTATAAAAAAAAAATCACAAACGTAGCCCTAACTAAACTTACAGTTTCATACGGATATTTCTACGAAACGCCATAGGAATGTGCAAAAAACAAAATAAAAATTTTGAAAAACCCACGACGCTACGGTTAAAAAGTAATTGAAAAAGAATAAAATAATTTAAAATCCCCGACTGAAATTATTTATGTGACGAGAGATAATTAACGTGAAAAGCTTTTTTAAAAGTTCACTTGATCTCTCACAGAGTCGGTCATATTATGAACAACATACTATTCGTTTTCATAGCACTTCCCTACGCTTACCTATTCGGTTCTCGAAGATGTAGATGTCGCAATAACATAGGTATTCAACTCCCTACGAACTTTATAACAAGAGCAAGAAAATCCGTCTGGGGCTGCCATTGAATGAATTCGTTTTGTAGTTTTACATTGAAATTTAAAATATTGACGAAGAGATGGCAAAGATTTCGTTTAGCAGAATACCAAAACCTAAAGAAAATTCTTACGATAACTTGACGAATAACTGTTCTTATTCACGGCGTTATAAGCGACGAGCGCTGGTATCGTTTTATGATATGAGTGAATACCAATTATGTCATTCGTCGCTGAAGCGGCGATGAACTCGACGCTGTCGTTTAGGAGAATAGCGCTGCTGTAAACAGCGTAACAGTTCGAAATATGAAAAGAAAAATAATGATACCAGTTAAAATCTTCGTAGTGTAAGGTACTGAATGAGAATGATTGAAATCGAATGTTACTTTTTCATTCGATTATCATAAAATTTTAAAGCAATGTATTAATACTTGAATTTGAGGAGTGCACTTTATCTTTATAGTAACTTTACTGGAAAAAAATTATCACCAAACCTAGTGCTTTAAAACAGTAGATTTAAATTATTTTTTTGCTATTTTTTAATGCAACGAACAAGTAAGTAACGTTAATCATCCCCCCCCCCCATTCTAGAAATGAGAAAATGAAAGTATAAATTATCTTGTGAGCTAATATCTTTTTTCCTAACATGACGATATTATTTTAAAAAAATCGTTCGTTCACTTAAACCACATCACTATTTTGTTTCTTCCCTAAAGTGGGCACACTGGAACTGTCATTTTAGTGCATTGAATTATTTTCCCCGGTATAGTGCGAAAACGCTGTAAGGGCAACAAAGAAAATTGTGTTGTCGACATTTCAGCATACTAAGGTTACTTCCTTAGTATGCTGAATTGGACTGGGAACAATGAAAAAACATAGAATGTGCTAGCTGCTTTTCTTTCCGGGCATACTGTAAATGTCAGTTAAGGGATAGGGTTTTTATTGGAGGATTTTTTGTGGACGATAAGTTGACCCCCTGTCACAGCAATAGTCTCTCTCCATCGTTATAATACCTCCAAAAGTCAAACGTGATATCAGATGGTTTTATAACCTCTGGTGTTCTGCCTACCCCATAAGGGATACAGGCGTGAAGATATGTATGTATTGTGTGAGGTTATGCTTACTGTTCTCCTTGCAAGCCGGTGGCTGGCCAGCCCAGTTGCCATCGGCTTGGCAGCTGCGGCTCTGCAGACCGACCACGTGGTAGCCATGAGGACAGGAGTACACGGCCCTGGAAGAGAAGTGGTCAGAAGTTAAAGGTTTTACGCTGATGGTATTAGCATAGACATACATCTGCATAGATAACGCAAATGCATGTACTTCGCGTGTCCCAACCCCGACCAAGCGTCAAGCAAGCTTGGTCGCCGCTAGATTTTGTCTGTTAGAAAATCGATATCACAATATCGATATCGTTGGTAATCATCGATTTCCTCGGCGGCGTCGGTGTCTTTGAATCGGTTTGTATTTCCCAGAAATAAATACCAGCTGTGACGTCACAGTAGGTGTTAAAAAGTCGGCACGCTTGGTTTCAATAGAAATCCTGACACTTGCGTTATCTATGTATGTCTGTGGTATAGTGACTTTGTCACTGAGTAGTAGTGTGGATCATCATCAAAAATGCCCCGTATTTTTTCTGTACAAAATATTTTCTGTCTCGACCAATAAATTGTCATTAGTCATTACAATCGGCCGTAAAAGTCATCAAATCTGAAATTCAACTGTTGGTGACTTCAAATGGTTCGGATACATCAATTATGCTGCTCGAAATTAATAACCCGTATAGCAATTATGATCTTAATTAACTTCTATGCTTATTAAAATAAGAAAATAAGAAGAAGTTGAAGTTATGTTAAGTGACCATTCTTCGTTTACATGATTCTACCAATCGCACTTTATGCGAAAAGACTTGACGCGGGGTGCGCATTTTCTCACATAACTTTTCTATTCCTATCATCAGAGGTCCGAAAATTTTTCTCATACCATTTAAAGTCATAATGATCATTCTTCATAATAATTTTTAAAACTAAATATTAAAAAATATAATCATTGAAATTCATAATATCACTAATTATACACTTTGTTTTTACTAATATTTGTTTTAATATATTTGCCTATACTAATGATCGAAACTCATAATCATTCGAATAAATAACTTTAATATTCATAAATGTGTTTTATTCTAATATTTGTTTTTATAACATAAGTGTTTTTATCCATATTATTGAAAATCATAACATTTTTCATTCTAACTATCTTTATTCCTAAATACTAAGTTCCTAATGTTCATCGTTCCGAATCACTCAAATTCATAATACTGGAAGTGATAAACATCTATTTGTTTTGTATATTTTCTCAACATAATCAATCGTCTTTATCACTATTATTAAAATTCATACATTTTTTTATTTAGATTTATTTTTATTCATAATTATAAAAATTACGCGTGTACCTGTAGATATATGTAACTAAACTATTTTTATCATACAACTCATACTTAGTTTCAAATTTGTTCAAAACCTTATTTGTCGACCCCTAACCACGTAGTCTTATTGGATCGACCCTAGAGTGTTTTTGTAAAGCCGGAGGCGCGGAGGGAGAGCAACTTCCCGTAGCGCCGGAGACGTTCCACATCTAAATAGCTACCGCAAAGACTGATGGTCATCTTTTCTTAATTTTTTCTTAGCCTTTATTAAAATAAAAATTATGACAATTGTCTTTTATTAAATAAGAAATTCTGAACAACGACGTTATGAGTTGAAGTATTTTCTTAGTAACAGAATTATTAATAAGAGCAATATGATCATTGAATGTTATGAAGAAAAAAGATCTGAAAAAGAAAATTATGATTTTAAACTGGTTCTTGGTAGTAACATTATTAATAAAAAAAATATGATCACTAACTGTTATGACAACCGTTGGTAGGAATAAAAATGTATGAATAAAAAAATTATGACAAATAAAATTATGAAGAGTGATTATTATGAACAAAAATCGGTAGTAAGACAAAAAATATGAATTAGAATTTTATGTGAGCCGATATGGACCCCTTGACGCGTTATGCCAAACAACATTATGTTAAAAAAGTTTATGCGACCGAAAGGACAGATAGCGATTTTGAAATTTGTATATGTTCATTGATTTTTTTATGCTGACTATACCGCAATACACACACGACAACGGCTTAATTATCTGTTTTGACTCTAGTTGCTATCTTGTGTTTGTTCTTTAATTTCTTAGTCGAGCTGTGTGTGCCACTTTTAACAAAAAAGGACGGAGTTTTTACCCGCCGGCTTTTTTCATCTACTTTTAATAATACCTAATTAGATTCGTTTAAATAGCCCCTACAGTAAAAGTATTTTTTTCACTTTTTATTGATAAAAATAAAGGTATTGTCGTCGCGGCTTTGCCGCCTGATCACCATGAATAGTAACTTAGCGCCATCTAGCGCTCTAACCCCTAACTAAATCGAATATTCGAATGCCCAAAAAACGTAGTCCTAGCTACTTTTAAAATCATTTTCAATTTTTAATTCTATGCGCCCTTTTATTTCACCGATTTTTACCATAGAAATGACAAAACGGTTTTTGTGATCTAAAAAGGAAGCATTACATTATTGAAGGAAATTGTGGTCAAAATAAAACATCACACAATATTATTTTCCATTTTTTAAAATTATGTCTTCTCCATCCCAATCTACTGTTTTACCACATAACAAATTGTTGACTTCGCGGTACTCATGTTCAATCATTTATACACAGAGAAATACTTTTTTAATAATATTATTATTAATCTTCGCATTATGTTCCTCACAACATAATATCAATTAGTGCTTAAGCACAAGATGATGTGTTTCATCATTCATCAGCACATTTTTTGAGGCATTTCTAAGTGTCAATATCACAAAAACACACTTATCAGATCCACTATCTCAAAAAAAAAACATCAACACATCACGTAAGTTCTCGTATTCCTTCGCTGTAAAGACACGGGGAGTTACACTCTACTCAATGGTCTTTACAGGGAAAACGGAGAAAAATATTGTTTAGATTGTGAACAAATCTGGAACAGCAAAAACAGATTTCTTTATTTGAAAAATCAGGTTATCTTAGGTAGTGTAAAAATCAAAACTAGTCGAATTAAAATATTAAGGTGAACATAACTATGCATACCGAACTCATTTTTTAGAGTCGAAATACTTCGAAGCTTGTCAACTAGGCGGCGATAGTATCCTTTAAAAACTTTAAATTATATAAAAGACAAACTAGCATGCTGATCACTTAAAAAATGTAGCATGAACATTGCTGCGGCGCCGAATTGTTTTACTATTCTTTTTTTTGAGTGCAAGCAAAAGTGAACTTAGTGGTGGTCTCGCGGAAGTGTCTTCGATTGTACCTAACAGAAATATTTTTCCGACCATTTTATGCAGATGCTGGTATGAACAATGCACGTGTCCGTGGCTATAAATAGATTTTTTACACAGATTGATACTTCCATTCCATTGGTATATCTTTTAAAATAAACTAGATGAGAGTGATAAAGTGCTTACTTGTCTCCAAAAAGTCTTCCGGTTAGTGTCACTTTTCCAATTTCCGGTTGCTCCAACTCGGGACACTCACGATCTGAAACAAATTGATTTTTATGGCATTTTTTCACAACTTATACCTTACGAAGGCCCTTTATGCTGTATTTTTTATCTGTGAAGGGTCGGCTTAGGGTATCGAAAACACAAACATAGGAAATAAATAGATCTTTTGTATTCACCCAAAACAGTATGCTAAATAATGAACGAATGCAGGGCATTAAAAAAACCGATTTCACGTCGCAGAAATCGCGCTTGGGCGATAAGGCCGCCCTTTGTATGTTAATTGTAATTGTTGTTTCATTTGAACTATGTAACCATGTTGGTGAACAATAAAGAGTTTTTTTATTTATTATTAACTAGCTGCTGCCCGCGACGTCGTCTGCGTGAACGCTATGCAGCACCAAACGCACCTACGATTATAACACTGCTAGCGTGATAATATGTAGCCTATATGTTGACCCGACTTCTTAACTATCTTCATGCCAAATTTGAAGTAAATCCATGCAGTACTTTTTGAGTTTATCCCGGAAAGACAAACAGACAAACAGACAAAAATTCTAAAAACTATATTTTTTGTTTCTGTTTCGATTGTAGATCATACCCCAAGTATTCTTTTAAAAAAATATTCAATGTACAGTTTTGACTTTCCTACCATTTTATTATATGTATAGATGTTATCCACATTCTCCGAAATCATACATATTGTTTCAAAAATTTTAAATTTTCAACGAAGTACTCAACCGATTTCGATGAAATTTATATGGAATGAAGTACTCTTCTATTATATGAATTAAGAATTTTTAAAATCGACTCACAATTGTCCGAAATATCGTGTAAGAAAGACACAAAAAAAATACAGATGAATTGAGAACCTCCTCCTATTTTGGAAGTCGGTTGAAAAAACCGAAAACAGAGATTAACCTGAGTCCATTTAACCCGAACTTGAAATGTTCTTAATCTGACGTGGTGTAGAGATTACTTTTTTTACCCGACTAGGGCGAAGCAAAAAGGAGTGTTATGATTTTGACCTGTATGTATGTTTGTATGTATGGGGGATATGTATGGATGTTCATCTGTTCCCTTACAACTTCTACACCAGTCATCATAATTGGATAAATGAGGTGTCCTTGGAAGTGTCTTGATTGTCCGCTATCCGTCACTTTTGTGATGTTTTTGCCTAGTACCGTTGACAGAAGAGCTCAGAAGCTCATCAACGACGGCGATCTTATAAATAAAAAAATATATAGAGTTCACACGTAAGGTTGCTTTTTTGGAATATACCTAATATTGCAGTATACATTTTGGAGAATGCGCGAATTCTGAATTGAACGAATCGAAACTGAAACACAAAAAACAGCGCTTTGACAGTTCCTTTTTAATATACCTAGTTTAGTAGTAGCTGTTTATCCTAAATAATAATTAATTAAGCGTCGATTGAATAGGCTACATGAATTTACGTTACATTGACTACAGCGCCCTCTATGGGACTTCAAGTAAAGAACTAAAAAATATTTTTTTCTCGACGTTTTTGTGTGGAATATCAAATTAAAGAGCTTTCTTAGCACAGTTCAAATATGTAATTATGTGAAATAATAATTAAAGTAAAGAATTAAAAATTAAATTCTTGACTGTTTCGTGTGGGTATCAAATGAAAGAGCTATGTTAGCGCAGTTTAAAATTGTAAACACAATTACTCTAAAACAAGTGAAAAAAAAAGTTTAAAAAGTAACCCAACTACTCAAACACGCTCTAAAAAGTAACAAACAAGTAATAGTCTCCGCTGAAACATTTATGTATTTTTATATGCCATACTGATAGAGATAAGTTTACAGGATAGCCGTGATCGTATGCCACCTATTATAGCAAAACAGATTCATTATAATACCTACATACAGAATAAATAAAATAAAATAAATAAATAAATAAAATCAAAGTGGCAAACGATCACGGCTATCCTGACTAAGCCCGCCATGGCCCTCAATCTGACTGCTTCAGTGATTGGTACCACCACATCATTGTCCCGAAAGGATCAAATACTGAATTCAAAAAAAAATATTATTCCTTGTTCTGTGATTCGTTAAAATAAAATAAAAAAAAACAAAAAAAAATAAAAAAAAAACAATTAAGCTTTATAGAATCAAACAAAATAACATGACTGCATTCACGTCGTTTTGTATCGACGGCTGGTTGCTGTCAAAGATTAAGAATGACAGCAACCAGCAGACAGAAAATTCGCAGTCCGTTGTCTCACTTGCACTTCAATAATAAAAGAAATAGAGAAAATCCCCAGACAATCACACCAACTACATGGCCCCAACCTAAGCAGAGCTTCTGATATGGGATACCATGCAGCGAACTAGGGGGGAACCTAGAATATAAATACATATATAGATGAACATTATTTTTCTTGTTCCGCGCTGGAATCGAACTCGCAACCACTGGCGTCTGAGGCAGACAGGTTTACCCCATCGCCAAAGTGGTCGTCGAGTTAATATAAATGTTTATTAGGTACGAATGAATATTTTGTTTTTTAATGATTTTCTTATTAGTTTGCTTGCTGACCGTACTTGATCTCATTATTTTCTTATAATTAATTCAGTGGGACGTATCACTGAACAAGGAATAATATTTTTTTGAATTCAGTGTTTCGTCCTTATGGGACCATGATCTGATGGGACCAATCACTGAAGCAGTCCTCAATCTTACCTGATGGTGAATATGAGGTGGAAGATGACAGCACACAGACTTAGGACCTTCCGTCTTTGTGTGAAGGCTAGTCGCTAACCTAAAGGGCCACTCTTTTCCAGGGTCGGCAGGTTTATTCTGAGCCTACGCGGCAAGATTAATACTTTGCAATTATACAGCTTTTGGATGTTCCATTTCAGAGCAAAACTTGAAAAGTTTGCTCTAACTTCTTCCATTAATTCTAAATATTACACAGACTTAGATCTACATTGATAATTTTAACAACTAATATTTGTATTTTTCAAATCAGATAGAAGCTACAGATTGGCATAGACTTAATTTACCTGCAGTAGGTTATTAAAAAAATATTTGTGTATGATGGTTTACAGAATTTGCTAATAGTTCTTTATTTTCAGTCCTTTGTTAAAACTTCTCTAGAAACAATCTAGATGGCGCTGTTAAATTACTTTGCAAATACCAGCATCAAATAATATTAGAAACATACATACATACATAACGTCACGCCTGTATCCCGTATGGGGTAGACAGAACACCAGAGGTTACAAGACCATCTGATGTCACGTTTGACAAATTTGGAGGTATGATAAAGATGGCGAGAGACTATTTTAGTGACAGGGGGTCAGCCTATCGCCCACAAAAACGCCTTTAAAACCTCTGTCCCTTAACTGAATTTTACAGTATGCCCGGGAAGAGAAGCAGCTGGCACATTCTATGTTTTTCTTTCGCTCCCAGTCCAGCATGGAAGGATGTTAAAAAAAAAACTTCTCTAGAAACAATCTAGATGGCGCTGTTAAATTACTTTGCAAATACCAGCATAAAATAATATTAGAATGTGTTTGGTTTTAAATTAATTATTTGTAGAACTCAATGATGTGATGATAGCAACATTACCTATCTGTCCCTTTCCCACCTTTATTCAAGCTTCTCGCTCGCTCTTACTGCGTGCGAACCCCGAAGTTATTGAAAAAGAATATGGCCACATATTAACAGCGTGTGCTTAAAATTTAATCGTCTTTATTAAAAACTAATATAAATAGTGCAGTGCTGTGATCTAGAAAAGGACACTAAGAAACTTTGTGAATACGACATCATAGAAAACGGAGAGGATTCAAAATTTTGTGCGTGTGAGCCGTGGTTTCGGTGAGTGCTTGAATTCCTATCCACCTTCTTGTCTTTTTATTGCAGGTGCGTTATCTATCACATCGAGTTCTTTATTTTAAGTGTTCGCCAACTCCTATGGTCTTTTTCCAAGGATAATTAAAAAATACAGTCCACTAAAAACCGCAAGAAATATGTAATAATTTTCCCAAGCATATTTTTTGGCCCTTCGATTCGGATCATAATTTTTATTTCTACGATTCGAATAATAATAGTTTTTTGTTTTCTTATTAATTCGCAATAATTGTTTAAATACGTTTCACATTTTAATCAGAGTTGCAAAATACATATTTAATGATCAAAATCGATTTATTTTGTAAATCTCTTAACCGTCAAATAAGTGGCACTGTACTTTTTATACCCACGTATTCCTTAAAGGTACCTTATATATTTATATACCTATTAGTAAACCTATACATTTACTATATCTTCTATTGATATTGTATGCAATTTGTTAGGTTAAACTTGCCGTCATTAAAATATCATATACATAGGTCTATACAATATTTGTATTCATATAGGTACATATTAATTATAAGTATCATTCATTCTTAAAATTAATTTGGTTTTACTGAGTAGACTAGAATATTATGCAGTTTAGGTTATAGGTTTCGTAAAGCCGTATATCAAGAAATTGTTTGTCCTTTATAATAGGCAACCTTTTCTTCTTTTTCTAACCCGCAAAGATACTACGGTGTCGTGAGCTATTCCATATTGCTATATATTCGTCATAATCAGTTTAGGTATATACCTAATAAATATTTCTTGGCGTATTCCACTCATTTGCAAATAAAATACTTAGTTTTTATTTGTAAAAAAAAAAAAAAAAAATAGTAGGTAGTCTGAAATTTGCACACGCTCAGCCGCCGAGATCGTAGCTTCTAGAATTCATTTAACTTCGGGTCTCCTCGGCTCGACTCGGCCCGACTCGGCCCATAAGGCAAGATATTTTGTCGAATATTCTTTTCAACCAACCATTTTTTGCTTTAGTTTGTTATAAAGGCTAAACACCGCTAATATTTATTACTTTTAAACCGCTATTATATAGTTTTCTAAACCCGCGAACGTGAGGAGGTGTTATTTGAGTTAGGAGTGAGGAACGTAGTTACTTTTCCCGCGAACGAATTATTTTGGTTTCTTATTTTTTGTCGTAGGTATATTTACCTATCGATATCCGCGAACGCATAGTCAAGGAGTTTCTAAGTTAAGTAGCATTGATTTATCTACTTAGCGACCCCGCGAACAAAGTTATTCTTACCGCGAACGAATTATTTCCATTTCTTATATTTTGTCGTAGGTATTTTTACCTATCGATATCCGCGAACGCATAGTCAAGGAGTTTCTAAGTTAAGTAGCATTAATTTATCTACTTAGCGACCCCCGCGAACAAAGTTATTCTTACCGCGAACGAATTATTTCCATTTCTTATATTTTGTCGTAGGTATTTTACCTATCGATATCCGCGAACGAAGAGTCCAGGTGTTGTTTAAGTTAAGTGGATATTTTTACTTTCACTTAACCAAACCCGCGAAGGAATATTTTTTTCATTAATTTCCTAGGTAGTTGTGCTTTTTTGTAGGTATAGGTGCCTACTGATTAATTTTGATAACTGTTAGGTATATTTTTAAAACGTACATATTATAGGCACTCTATTTTGAACGGAGTATCCTTACTTTTTGTTTCAGTAGCATAAACCGTTTACGAGTTTAAGTAAACTTTTTGTTGTTTTACATATATTTTTGTTTTTAAAATGCCTAAATCTAAAGAGGAAGAAACCTTTGAGGAATGTGAGGAGCAACCAGAATTATCAGTTTTGAGGTCAAAACGAGATATTTACTTTCAACGTATGCAGCAACTTTACGATTTAGCAAAGTCAGCTGATAGCAATCGCGACTTATTCCTGGTTCGGGTTGCTACCGTCGATGAAATTCATTCTAAATTTGAGAAAATAATTGATGATTATAATACACTGGCTTTGAAAGTAATTCCTAAGTACAAAATTAATTATAATTCATGGTTGGCTTTTGAAGATTTATATTGCTACGTTAAGGGGGTAATATCTGACTTAAAATGTAACTCGCAAGATTCACAACAGGTTTCCTCAAACGTTTTAAACATAAAACCCAATCATAGGCTTCCTCCGATAGATCTTATCTCTTTTGATGGTGATGTCAAGAAGTGGCCATTGTTTTATGCTCAGTTCAAGAGCATGGTCCATGAGAACCCTTCGCTAAATGATAGTGAAAAAATATTTTATTTGGTAGGCAAATTGTCGGGCAAGGCGTCGAATGTTTGCGCAGGGCTCCCACCTACGGCTGAGAATTATGCTCTAATTTGGGATTCTCTTATAACAAAATTCGATGACCCGAGATCATTGGCTTGTGCTTACCTAAATCAGCTGTTAGAGTTCAAGCCTCTGTCTTTAAATAGTGCTACCGGCTTAGATTCTTTTATAAATAATTTTAATTCATCGGTCGAAGCTCTAAAGCAATTAAAAATCGATGACCTGTTAGATTTTGTGTTTTTACATCTCGCACTACAGAGATTAGATCGCGACACAGTTAAACTTTTTGAAATAACTTACAGGAAAGAAATAATACCCAAGTACAGTCACTTACTCGAGTTTTTGAGAGAACAAACAAAAGTTTTGTCTCGTACTGAGGTAAAGGGTTCCGACCATGTACAGTTTAAAAATCGGAATAAAAATCCAGTACCGTCAACAAAAACATTTGTTAATACTGAAAATAAATTGATTTCTGGTTCTAATTGTACTTTGTGTAAGCATCCCTTTCATGAACACTTATTTAATTGTACGGTTTTTATGAAAATGACCCCCAAGGAGAGATATAATTTTATGAAGGGGCAGTCATATTGTCATAATTGTTTAAGCGTAAAACACAAAACTCCGGTATGCACTTCTAATCGCAACTGTACTCACTGTTCTCTTAGACATCATACATTTTTGCATTTTGGCCCGCTAAATAAACAACAATGTAATATTGCTACGACCGCTAACGTTAACTCTTCTGCTGCTGACTATAGTATTCAGCCAGCACCCGCGAATTTAATTGTTTGTGACTCACAAATAGAGTCAACCGCTACCGCGCACCCGGAGTGTTCTGCCGCCCCGAGTATTGCATTTCCTATCCCGCATATTAATGCTAAGCACGCATCCTTTTGTGCCGTGTCGGAAGATCCAAACGGCCCCGCTACTGTGACGTTATTAGCTACTGCTAAGATAAAGGTGTTTGACAAACACAACCGCCAACACTTATTGAGATGCTTAGTTGATCCCGGCTCTCAGAGTGATTATATATCTTTAGAATGTTGTCAACGCTTGTCATTGCCGGTGTCTAAAGAAAACCGTTTCAAGGAAGTGCAAGGTTTAGGAGGTTACCCGCAAAAAATTGACGGTGTTACGTCCGTGAGATTTTCTTCTCGTTTTGATGATGACCCAAAATATAACATAAGGCCGTTGGTAATAGGAAAAATTACATCTCAGCTACCTGATACTCCAGTCAACAAGGCTGCGTTATCTGATTTTATTACAAACCTACAGCTAGCTGATGATGAGTTTTCGCGTCCCGGTCCTATTGATCTACTATTAGGCGTAAATTTATTTTGTAAAATATTATTATCGGACACGGTAGTTGTTGACGATAATAATCCCTCCGCCTTGCATACCACGTTAGGATATATACTAATGGGTGAAGCGCCGCTTGCTTATCAATCAAATGTGACTTCTCTCGCCTTGTGTAGTTTCCATTGCGAACCCTTAGACCGTACTTTACAAAGGTTTTGGGCCGTAGAGGAATGTCCTGAAACGAAGTTTTTAAGTAAGGATGAGCATGAATGTGAAACCTATTATTCCAATACTACTGGTCGTAACGAAGATGGTTCATTTACTGTATCTCTTCCTTTTAAGGACAGTCCGGAAAAACTAGGTAATTCATATTATGTTGCCAAACGCCGATTTAACCTTTTAGAAAGAAGGTTCAACAAATACCCAGATCTTCATTTAAAATATAACAAAGTTATTCAAGATTATATTTCACAAGGAATACTTCGTAAATTATCACAGGACGATGAGTCTCTTTCGTTGCCAGGTTTTTACCTTCCCCATCACCCAGTTATACGAGACGATAAGTCAACTACTCGACTTCGTATTGTTCTCGACGGTAGCGCTGCTACTGATTCCAATGTATCCTTGAACGATATCCTTCACTCAGGCTGTAACTTACAGACTGAAGTCTTTTATATTTTATTAAATGTACGATATTTTTCTATTGTATTTTTTGCCAATATTAGGCAAATGTATTTATGGATTTTTATTTGTTTAGTCACTAAGGCTATTCATTTGGAACTTGCTTCCGATTTAAGCTCTGCGATGTTTCTCGACGCTTTTAAACGGTTTTTATCCCGTCGCGGTCCGTGTAACTTTTTATACAGCGATAACGGTAAGAACTTTGTAGCCTCGAAGGCATATTTTAATGAACTTCATTTATTCTTAAGCGAAAGCGAGTATAATAAATATTTAAAAGACGAACTCGCTAAGCATCGTATTACTTGGCATATGAATCCGCCAACTGCTAGCCATTTCGGCGGCATTTGGGAGTCGAACATAAAAAGTGTGAAATCACTTTTGTTTCGAGTCATCGGGAAACAAATTTTAACCTACGAGGAAATGCTTACAGTTTTTAATCAAATTGAGGCAGTTCTGAATAGCCGTCCTCTTAGTATATTGAGCAGTGATCCGTCAGAGCCTTCAGCGCTAACTCCTGCACATTTTTTACATACTGTACCGCTAGCGTTTATACCTGCGCCTAATGTTACTGGCGACCAAGCAAATCTCTCGACTCGCTTTTTGTTGATGTACTCTCTTGTTCAGTCGTTCTGGAAGCGTTTTAAGTTAGAGTATCTTCACAGATTGCAAACTCGCGAAACGTGGAATACGGCTACCAATCCTCCTAGTGTAGGTACAATTGTTTTAGTAAACATGGAAAACTCACCACCCCTACGGTGGTCTTTGGGTATCATAACCAAATTATTTCCCAGTAAAGATGGTGTTACTCGAGTAGTCGAAGTTAAAACTTCGAGTAACACGTACAGACGACCTGTCGTTAAGCTCTCTCCTCTGCCTTTGCATTAGGGGAGATTAATTTGTTTCTGTTTAACGTTAGATTGGGCACATATTTTATTATTTAGTTATGTGCCCCAGTTATATGTAGCTTAAGTAGGCATATATTTTATACGTTTTACTATTTATTTAATTTTATATGTTTATTTTTCATACATGTATCAAAAAATAAAAGGTACATGTATATATGTTATTCTTCACTTTTAAAGGGGTACCTTTAAGGCGGGGGGCATGTTTGGTTTTAAATTAATTATTTGTAGAACTCAATGATGTGATGATAGCAACATTACCTATCTGTCCCTTTCCCACCTTTATTCAAGCTTCTCGCTCGCTCTTACTGCGTGCGAACCCCGAAGTTATTGAAAAAGAATATGGCCACATATTAACAGCGTGTGCTTAAAATTTAATCGTCTTTATTAAAAACTAATATAAATAGTGCAGTGCTGTGATCTAGAAAAGGACACTAAGAAACTTTGTGAATACGACATCATAGAAAACGGAGAGGATTCAAAATTTTGTGCGTGTGAGCCGTGGTTTCGGTGAGTGCTTGAATTCCTATCCACCTTCTTGTCTTTTTATTGCAGGTGCGTTATCTATCACATCGAGTTCTTTATTTTAAGTGTTCGCCAACTCCTATGGTCTTTTTCCAAGGATAATTAAAAAATACAGTCCACTAAAAACCGCAAGAAATATGTAATAATTTTCCCAAGCAGAATGAAACCTTTATATATTTATTTTCTGGAATGAAAACCTTAACAAAGTAATAATTAATTACTTTTTAAGAGTTACAGTTCAATTACTCTGCTTAGAATGTAATAAAATTGCTTTAGATGAAAAGAAGATTTGTTTTGTCCGAACTTTGAACTTCTAAAATAATAAAGGAGCTTTCATTAATCTTTAAGGCCTTAATAAAAACATCGGATAAGTGCGAGCTGTACTGGTGCAAGGAGGGTTCGGTTTGTAAATTACCAATTTTCGGATATTTTCTTTTGCTTGTGCTTTAAGTTCTTATTTCTCACCGAATTTGAGGCAATGCATGTTACCGGCTGGTGAAGTGGTAATGTTACGGTAATAGTGAATAATTGAAGAATATTAATAATTATCTATTATTATAAATAATTACCCAAAGTCGAGGTTAACTCTCCGTTTAACTCTGTTTTGTGCGATTATAAAAAAATAACCACCGAGGTTAATGCAAAGAGCGAAGCAAAGCGGAGCCTAGAGTCCTAACCTAACCGGTCCATGTCGGCTCTGTGCAACCAGCCTCAGCCTCAGCAATCAGCCGGTTGGTAATTATGATAATAATTAATAATAATAGATAATTATTAATAATTTTCAATTATTAACTCTTACCGCAACAGTAACATACATTGTTATCTTTTGCATTGATTTTGAATCTTTTTTTGTTTTAGTAGAAATCACATAATATGGTATTATGCAGTTCATAAAATGCGCTAAATCTAAACCTGGATTCTATCCCTGATAATGGAAAGTCCATAATGTAATGAACAGTCCACTAATGCAAACCTCAAAAAATAACACTATAAAAAGTAACTGGTGTAAGAATCAAAAATTCTATCCTTCTTACGTAGTTCATGCTGATTCGGTATCATATTGCTATTCCACTGCGCATTCGTATGTTAAGTTACGTGACATCTAGAATGGGAATATTGGGTAGAGTTAACTTTGTTTGATCACAAGGCTACATAATACACGATCTATGTTTACTAATGTACAAAGACTGAACGAGTTTTTCTTTATAAAAAGAGTTTTAGTAAATTCAACAGACTTCCAAAAGGAGGTTCTTTCTTTTCAATGTTCTTTTTGTGCCTTTGTTACACGATTTTACGGACAACTATGAACCGATTTTGAATATTCTTATTTCATATGATGTAAGATACTTCATAGGTGGCCCCGTATAAATTTAATCGAAATCGATTGAATTCTTTTTGAAAAATTTGAAACCTTACAAAAAACATTGCATCAATGCGGAGAATTGTACCTTGATATCCTAATATTTCAGCCAAAGCTTGTTAGTGAAGTCAGGTTTTTTAATGCTCTGCATTCGTTGATTTTAATTTATGAAGACTCCTACGGAGAAATGTGGCTTTTAAAAGTTGGGAATCATCTCGTTGGTTCGGCGGTACTTCAGCCCTGAACGGCAGCTTTATATTTATGTACAGGCCAAATTTAATCTATAGTGCGGCCGCTGGGAGTTTGCGTTCCTGACAGCTGTCAAAATCATAGCTTTTTTCCCCTTCGAATCGGAAATAAACTTTATTCAGTGGACATAAGGAGCTGTCAGGAACGCATTCCCGCAACGGCCGCACTCTAACATGGAGTATCTACTGCAGTCACCTTTGGGATGTTTTTTTGCCTAGTACCAACTTTGTTAATATCGTTGATATATTGTAAGAGCCCAGAAGCTCATCAACGACGGCGACCTTATAAATAAATAAAAATATAGAGTTTCCACGTAAGGTTGCTTTTTTGGAAGTACCTAGGTATATTGCAGTATATATTTTGGAGAATGCGCGAATGCTTAATTGAACGAAACGAAACTGAAAAACAAAAAACAGCGCTTTAACAGTTCCTTTTTAGTATACCTAGTATAGTAGTACCTGTTTTTCCTGAATAATAATTAATTAAGCGTCGATTGAATAGGTTTCTCATAGATGGACGATTAACGTCCTATCATTGTTACATATACTATTTTTCAACACACTTGCTCGTAAAGTGAGCGTTATTCTATTGAGTTTAGAACTATAAACTGGGCTATAAGTCACGCGTGCATAATATATTATACCCTAGTGCATAATATAATGAATCCTACAAAGTTGAATTGTACCTTTGTGCAAATAACATGCGAGAAAACAGAGCATATTTTATTGGTCAGGGTTATACACTAAATATTTTCAGAAACAACAAAGAGGTTTTATACCACTTCAAATCCATATACATTTTTAAATGTTTGCGCCTTATATTAGAAAATAAATTTGTATATTAAACAAATTATTCACAATTTACAATCATTTGTCATAAAATATTAAAATATTTGCATTTACCACTCCAAATTAAAGATTTTCACTTAAAGTAGGCTGTATATGTTATACAGACATTGACACATTTGACGGAAAAAAAACCTACGCGCATGCGCGAGGTTCGGCGCCATTTTTCAATCACAATTCACAGCTTTGTTATCGAGTGTGTTTGTTATTTTATGATCACGTATGTCTGTCTTTTACTCACAAGTGTGTTGAAAAACGTCGTATGTAACTTGTGAGCGTTGCTAATTACAGTCTCGGCTCATTATTAAGCCCTCGCCTGCGGCTCGGGCTCAAATCACAGCCTCGACTGTAATTAGCAACTTCGCTCACTTGTTACATAATATACTATTATGATATACATATACAAAGGACAGCTTACATTCCTACTTTGTAACCTTTACGACTTGCATGTTTCTAATGCCTCAAGTATACAAAGTAACACACAACACAACCGAAGTCGTAGGAAATAAATGCGCGTACACAAATACCTAATACATTTACGAAGGAATTTCATTAAGCAGCGTGAAGAGGGCGTGTCTGTCGCTTGTCACGTTAAACAATATATTAGACAAGATGTAGGGCACTTCTAAAATTCTGGTAACTGAGCGCGGCGGAAACACACGGACGGGAATACGGTAGCGTTTTTAGTATCGGGTGCCTTTTGTTTGTGGTTTTTGGTTATAAATTTTATGTGGATTTAACCGCGTTTAATTCTTAAATAACTGTGAAAATATGCTAAATAAAATCATCCGACTAGAACTCGAACCTGGGACCTCAGCTGAGCTACCGGGCCCTGGCGACACGCCATCGAAATTACATAGCATATTCTATTTTACGTCCTGTTGCTAACGTAGCTCCATCTAATGGTATAACTTTGCAGCTAAACCACCCGAGACCAACTTCACTCGTAGTTTGTTAATACACCGACATGACGCGTTGAATTGTAAAATATGATGTTACCCTATAATATCTGGTGAAATATTAATTTAAATCACATTTGGTCATTGATATCTGTAGGGTAGAGTAGTACTTTATGGAAGGGGCACATTTTTCCGATGGAATTGAGTTTGTTTGTCATGTATTTGATAAGTCGTTGATTAATTTAATAGAGTTTCAGACATATTAAATACCTGCAATAATGTACAGAAACTATGTTGCACCTGTAGTCCTGCATGGCGATTCGCGTAACTACCTACATATACATAAAATACCTATATATACATCCTATAAAAGCATAACTTTGTCTGTCAGTGTGATCGGTAATCTTCAGAATTACTGAACTATGATCTAGTTCTAAGAGCAGATCTCGAAGATCAATATAGGCTATTAATAGTCGTGGTAAGTTTCATGTCAACCATGTTATAGCAGTTTTTGTTAACTACGCAGGTATATAAAATTGTATTCAGACTTAAACCGAAAAACAAACTGCACTCGAGTGGAGCCGTGTTTTACTGTATAAATCAAATTTAATTTAATTTCCCTATTACATAAAGCTTATTTTATAGTCCTAATTAATAATTCACACAATAACAATCAGTATATTTCCACTTTTACATCACAGTTGTGCAAAGTTCATATAATACTCTGTATTTCAGAGTTGGAGGTAATTTTAACAACAGAGAAAGACAAGAAATAATTAACTTTATGATACACCGCTCTACAATCTTTGCTTAATGTATATTTGATGCTGAAACATTTGTATGTTTTCCTGATAAGTGAAAGCTTAAGATTTATGTTTGAGTTTAGACTGAATTTTTGTTTTGATAACGACTTTTGGGGTGAAAGACTTTGCGGAGTTTCTTTAAGATTAGGAAGACAAACGATGTCGATCTGGGCTGATATTTAGAGTAAACGTGGCGACTGACCAGAAAATTCCAGCGCAACGTAACGTTACATTACGGTGAAATGCTGCAGGTCAGTACAGTGAGCCGAGCCGCTCTCGCTGCGAGCGCCGCGTGCTCCACTCGGTTGTTGGTATTACGTGTTACGTTACGCCAAAATTTTAAGTCAGTACAACCCCAAGCGTCGCGGGAGCGCATGTTTAAATCAGGTATCACAGTTTTGAGGAGCGTGGAGGTGAAGCGCAGTCGAACACAGTGCTCGCCACGAGCAAGTGTACAGGTCAGTCATTAATGCCGTAACGTACCGCGCTCGCCTCGAATAGGTACGATACGAAGATAAAGATTGCAGATTGTAGTAAAGCTACATAATTATTTTTTCAATTAAAGATGAATTTAAAAGGAGTTTTTACGTTTAATTATAATTTACCGTTTAACTCGAAGTTCCGATAACTTTTTTATGATCACCAACCGCAGGAGTTCTATCATGTGACTATCGATGTATTAAATAAAAGTACTTTTTAACCGGATTAATCGCGTATAATTTATATTTTACATTTTAACTCGACGTTTCAGTGTCTTTGCAGACCCCGTGATCACGAGCGACGTCGTTTTAGTTTTATCTACATTATAAATCGTGAAAACTTAAGACAATATTATCGGTGTATTAGTCGATTGATAGCATTTGTCGACTTGTACATAAGTAAAGATGATTCTAAAATCCTGGATCCAGAATCCATAAAATCCCAGAAACGTGCATACACTTACTTTTCAGTAAAATTTATTTACTATGGCATCCTGGCCCAATTGTTAGCATTACAATACAAGAACACTATTTACACACTAGTTACACACTTTATATTTCAAATTAAAATGATTATAAATTCAAATACCATGTCAAATATTCATTTTAATGTCAAAAGTTCGTTTAATACCAAATGGGCAATCTTAAATGATCTATACCTATATCCGCAAATAGGCAAGGACTTTTAATTTAAAAGTAATTGGAACTCGTAAAATTAGAAAAGCATATAGATCGACATAATGCAATAATAAAAGTCAAATCACAAAAACCTTATTACAAAACGCTTTTAAACTTATAAAAATGCTCAAAAGTTGGATTTCTCGAAGCTCTCCCGAACTTTAGAATGCTATCCATTAATTCAGGAGGGCATTGCGAACCGAGCAACTTTTAAAAGTTCGGACCAAGTTCTGGTCGAGTTCGACCTGGTCCAACCAGAAAGCCGAGGTGACAATCTAAGGGTAAGGACAGATATATATCAAGTTTATATTGTAAAAAATGATAAATATTTCTAACCTCTCACCAATTTGGCCCAGATTAAGTTTCGTTAAGAATTTGTGCTTTGGATTCTCGATAAAGAATAAATAAAAGGAGAATGGCCACCTGCGATACATTGACAGTACCGCTTTTATTTGTGCAAACCGTGCACTTATCAAAAACATAAAAAGCTGGTTTGAACGCTAGGATGACTGGTCATTTAATTGATTTACATTATTTGATTTACATAGCAGTTGGAAACAAAAAGTTGAAATATGAATCTATCGCGCAAACGTATTGACATATAAACGAATACTGTCCAATCGAGGCGCAATATCATTTCGAAAATACTTTTTTTTCGTCCTTTAACAAATGAAGCATATGAGACCGATTGAACTATAAAAACTTCGTTCATAAATAACGCTTTTCTAATTGCCAGGAAATAACAAAAATGGCGTTGTTACCGTAGTACCTAATTAGATTTTGTTATATTTTATTAAAATCTCATATCTCTTACCTACTAACTAGGTAAGACCAAGGTTTGATACGTTTATACAAAATTTTTGTATATTGTGGGAAGTACCCAGTTCGCCAATCGCCTTTATAAACACTGATGACTTGAAGGATAATATCTGCGTTCATCAAACAAATGTTCGCTCCACCAGGATTCGAACTGACGTAATGTTTTTCAACTACACCAGCTGGCCTTCAGTCGTTTTAACAGTATAATAGAAAAGGCCCTGTAACCGAATTTTGTCACGCCTAATACCTATTTTATATTTTACATTTTAACTCGTCGGTGTTACGAGCGACTTCTCCTTTATTTAATTATGATCTAATTTATGAAAATCACTTTTGCATCTTTAAAAACATTTACTTCTTTTGGATTATACAAAAGGTGTAAACATGATTTTCAAAATTTCAAGAAACGAGCATCATTTACTGTAATCATAAATTTAAAAATATACTTTATTCCAAGCTTTCTTACAATTTGTTGTAATACTTTAAGAATGCAGGAATATTTTAAGTCTTACTTCAATTGTAATAAATATAATACACCTTCTTTCAAAATGTATAGGCACTGCCGGTGCTAGACCTAAAACTATGTACCTATAATGCAATATCAAAAGTGATAACACTGGGTTTAAAACTCCCCTTAACGTTAGTAAATAAATCTGAACCTCAACTACACTTAAAAAGTCGTCAAAACTCCCCCTAAGTCCGGATTCACCAGTGTATATTTACCCCACAAACAGTCTCTATTTACCCAGTCCCGATTCACCCCGGTCCCTATTTACCCAACAGTATCAGCTGTTAGAGACAAGCTTTAATTGCCTGCAGAGTTGCTCAAAGGATACTTCGAATCGAAAAGTTTTTGTATAAATAAATAGATGGTTTATTTCACGGAGTTTCGGCCGCTTGCCTGTAATTTTAAGTCAGGAATGCCTTTACGAATTATTTTATAACAGTCTGTAGGTAACCTTTAATACATAACTTCACGCCTGTATCCCTTAGGGTAGGCAGGGTAGGCTTATAGGGTAGGCAGAAACCATCTGATGTCACGTTTGACACGTTTGGAGGAATTATGAAGATGGAGAAAGAGACTTTTGCAGTGACAGGAGGTCAGCCTATCGCCCACAAAATCTATACATATAATAAAATGGTAGGAAAGTCAAAACTGTACATTGAATATTTTTTTAAAAGAATACTTGGGGTATGATCTACAATCGAAACAGAAACAAAAAATATAGTTTTTAGAATTTTTGTCTGTTTGTCTGTTTGTCTTTCCGGGATAAACTCAAAAAGTACTGCATGGATTTACTTCAAATTTGGCATGAAGATAGTTAAGAAGTCGGGTCAACATATAGGCTACATATTATCACGCTAGCAGTGTTATAATCGTAGGTGCGTTTGGTGCTGCATAGCGTTCACGCAGACGACGTCGCGGGCAGCAGCTAGTCTCCAATAAAACCTCTGTCACTTAACTGACTTTTACAGTATGCCCGGGAAGAGAAGCAGCTGGTAGTTGTACATTCAATGTATTTCTTTCGATTCCAGACCAGAATGAATGCTCTTTGCTTCCATGCTGGAGTGATTATATTTCGTCGCTCCATTCTTCAGATATAATTAACCAGGTAGTCCCCCTATCTTGCTAGCATCAACGCATTTTCAGAGATTATTTGGAAACACCAAATAAATTTTTAAAAAGGCAACACTATACTCGGCTCGACTCCTCACTCCTGCTCGAGTCATGGCTTCATTCTTTTATCGTGCGTAGCATCAAACGGACGTGTATTTAAAAATTAATTACTCTTAGTGATTTTTGTATCAAAATGTTTTTGTGATTAAATAACTAATCATATTTAGTAAGATGTCTAAGCGTACAGTAAAAAAAACTGAAGAATATCTTAAGAAATTCAAAATGGAAAAAGAAGGTAGTCGAATCGACTACCTACTAGTTTGAACTGCGAACCATAAAACGAGTTATTATGTACTTACAAAAATATGCCCAAAAGGGAACATGAGAAAAAGATCGAGCGCTGCCAGCGCAAAAACAGTAAAATCCAAGGAATGCAAATGGAGGCAAATCATTTATACTCAGACAACTTGGATAAAACGGGTTCACACCTAACAGTTTGACAATATTTAGTGCTTATCAGTGATTTTGTAATATATTGCTTAACAAATACGCCTGGAGGTTGACCGTGTGTCATCACGAAGGCAGATCAACCCCTAGAGATTAACCGTGTGTTAATACGTGGGAGTTTATTAATTTGTTTAAAATATAACGAATACGCCTGGAGGCTGACCGTGTGTCATCACGAAGGCAAATCAACCCCTAGAGATTAACCGTGTGTTAATACGTGGGAGTTTCCTAATTCGTTTCAAATTATTGCTTAACCAATACGCCTGGAGGTTGACCGTGTGTCATTACGAAGGCAATTCTACACCCCAGAGGTTGACCGTGTGTTAACACGTGGGAAGTTGAAGGTGTTTTGAAGTACCCTAGAGGTAAACCGTGTTTTAACACGTGGGAATTTCAAGATGGTATAAAATACCCTAGACTTAAACCGTAAGTACAATTTCAATAATTGAAATACCTATCTAGGTTTTTTAGTACTGCCTGGAGTTAGATAGAATATCCTTACGAAGACAATTCTTAAAAATTATTTTGTCTCTGTTGTATAGGTGTCCTTTTTTAATACCTATTTAAAAAACATATGACCATTCTAGGTCTGATACATATCAAGATGATATATGTTATTTAGGAAATAACTATTCCGTGTGTCAAAATAATGATAACAAAACAACCGAATTACTGAATTGCTTAGTTTGACGTTCATTATGAAAAACTATGGACACCAATAATTCTAAAACTTAGTATGGTGAAAGACAGTTGTGTCTTGGTTATGAAAAATTATTTCATACCCAAAAACTGTCTCATTCAAAAATCTACATTAAATCCAGCAATCCACAGGTGCCATACCCAAAAGGGGTTCTTATCCATAAAATAATGAATAATGATGCCCTGATCCGTGACCGACTGGTCAGATTGTGTTGTGATTTAAACTTATAATCTTTAAACGGCTTTGTTACTAAATGTGGACAAGCCTATTCATTGATAAATTTATAAATATTGTATTCCAGCTCACACCAAGTGTGTGTCATAAATACATCATAAATACTGAACATTTCAATTCAAAATTGAACACTTACTTAATTGAGCTTCATTATTTGAGAGTACAAAGCAATGCTTAGCAGGTTGTCCGTTGCACTTAATATGGACATTTACAAAAAATATGAAGGAGTTTCTAAAATATTTTAGAAACCAAGGTTATCAATCTGTTATATTTCTCGAAGATTTATGTTGCATTGGCAAAGATTATAACAATTGTCTTAAAAATTTGTTTGTAAACAAATACTGTATGTACTGTTTACTTGTTGACATATCTCATTATTACTCAATTACCTCAGTTTTACAAAAATCTATGAAAGCTCTATAGTGCCAACACGGTATTGTAATTTTTTGGATTAATCTTTAATCCTTAGGCACAAATTATCTATATCAGATAATCAAGATAATCATTCTAAGATTTTACAAAAAACTCTCCTAGCAGTCATACACTATCACAGAGTTTTTCTATTGATTGAAGTACCTTCCCAACAGCCGGTACAGCTGTAAATCATCATTTTTTAAGTGTTTTTTTTGTTACTAGACTGAAGTTAAGAATGACTTAAGGTTATCTAACATAATTTAAGTTAGAATAAAATAAAGTAAAACCCCAAACAAAGACACCAACAACATGGCCCAAACTAAGCAAGGCTTGTGATATGGTATACCATGTAGCAAACCTAGAATATAAATACATATTTATTTATTTACTTATATAGATAAACACCCAGACATGAAACATTATTTTTCTTGTTCCATGCGGGAATTGAATCACTGGTGTCAGAGGCAGATAGGTTTACCCTATCGCCAAAGTGGTTGTCAGAGAGATTGTTATGTGAATGACAGAAACATAAAAATATTTATTATTTACTGACTAAAAATATGACAATGATGCCAAAATTTTGCTCCCTAATGTATTTTAGAAGACATTAATATAGCGATTATATAATAAGATAAAATAAAGGTAAGTCTGTAAAAACAATTCAAATATAGTTTTGACCTCAAAACATTTACAGGCGCTTTCATTTGTTGCTGGAAAGTCATGGTGCATGAAATGAGACTGAGATATCATTTCATATCAATTATTTAGAATTTTTTACCGTTTTACTTTGCTTGGAAAACAATTTTATGGGGAAACAACAATGCTTGCACCAACAGTTTATGTTGGCTTCAGCAATATTCTCCAGCCAGCATTTATAAGCTTGTACGGTACTCATCGTGGGTACCTCGCTTTGCTCCTTAAAGTTGATCTTTAAGTTTTTGTTTTACTTAAACGCAATATTTTAGTACCTATATAAAATATTCCGATTGTACAATAACAATTGGTGTCTTGTTGTATCGCACTGGTGCTTCAAGGAATAAGATAACAATTAAGAGCATTCAAGACCTTAACACTGCTTAATTATATAGTTTCAAGCTATACTGATAAATCTCATATTACAAAACGAAGGTGTTTGTTTGTTTATGTTTGGATACTAGTTCGACAAGTGACAACTGACATAATATGACAGAGGGCGTCTAACAAATGACATTTATCATCTGACGTTTGCAAAACGAGCTGCGCTCACTTCAATCAAGTGTCTGGTCCACTATAGGGGCCATTGTGATATGATATTTTTAAGCAATAGATTGTTCCAAAAATTCAATATGGTCATTTGTGGTAGACGTGGCGAAGAGGTTTCGAAATCCCTGCAAGGTACTTTCTGTTTTTAACATTTCAACTACCCATGCTCTGGTATAACCGAAATTGGTTATAGACAGCTGGGCGACCGTCAAGCAACCTGGAGTCACCAACTCCTCTTTATGCGCTCAGCCTAGATAATGTAATGATGAATTGGGTGGAGTAAAAATCTATTATGGTAATGGTAGCTGTCGACCAGCCAAATTGAAGCTGTTGTTGTTATTTCAAGTCTTAGTAATACAAAAGTAGTTGCAATTTTTTTTCAATGGTAAACAAATATGCTCATTTATATATTTTTTCTATTCTTCGGTTTTTCGATGTTATATCCTTCTTGGTTCTTTAATGTCATTGAGATTTCAGCCACAGCGCACATAACACCCATTGGCCAACATTTTCTTTTCTTTTCTTTCTAGTAGGAATATGAGTTCCAACGAATATGAAAAGAGACGATAAAAATGAGTTTTAAATGTAATCATTTAAAATCTCAATTTGTCCATGGGATCCACAATTAGTATGAGAATATTTCGAAATAAAGCATTAATAGTCAATTATTTTTTATAAGATATCAAAAAGTTAGTAATACTTTTAGACTTGTCTAATGTTCAACGGGTTAAGAGTCTTTACTTGTTAAATTAGACACCTAAATAGGTAATATTAAAATACTATACAACGGTATACATATTCAACGGATATAATATATGTTTGGGTTGATTCCCTTTCTCGACTTATGTCGGTTTAATAAATACCAATATTATTAAGATTATTAAGTTATATTATTATTATCAAGATTAATATTAAAACATCGGCTCCAGGACGAGATCAACCTCTTCTATTTATTTACTCTTTTTTGATAGAAATATTGATAGGTATTTGTTCAGCTAATCTCCGTTAGGATAATGATTTTATAGAAAGTATAAGAACTGTAACAATCTCCTTTTGTCGTCTAAGAAATCTATTATTTCTCAAAGTATAGATAAGCAGGTGCATAAAGTTAATATTTCTTATAGCGGATCATACCTCATTTTGCTATATTATATAATATAAAAAGAACAAAGTATTTTGCAGACTCTGTGTGTCTTAGACATTAAAACTAATAAAGAAAGTTTTGAAATTATGTTATTAGTAACCATAAAAAACGACTGGTTTGCTCGGTTGTTAGATAATTTTGATTCAGATGTAAAAAAAAAAAAAAAAAAAGAGCTCTTCTTAAGACCTGTGACGTTTGGTTTTGATTTAAGTATGTTCTTAAAAAATAGGTCTCTAAACATCTACCTGGTTAATTATATCTGAAGAATGGAGCGACGAAATATAATATATAATCAAACGAACTTACCTAAAGTGAAGTTAGATTGTGATTATATGAGTCGCTCCATTCGAAGATATAACAACCCAACCCACCCATCCCTATAGGATTTTTTAAGAACACTATTATACGTCTCTAAAGGAATGAAGCCATGACTCGAGCAGGAGTGAGGAGTCGAGCCGAGTATAGTGTTGCCTTTTTAAAAATTTATTTGGTGTTTCCAAATAATCTCTGAAAATGCGTTGATGCTAGCAAGATAGGGGGACTACCTGGTTAATTATATCTTCGAATGGAGCGACTCATATAATCACAATCTAACTTCACTTTAGGTAAGTTCGTTTGATTATATATTAATAAATAATAATTATAAGTTCTTTATTTTACATTACACTGAAAAGTTGATAATAAGTTTCAACAAAGAATAAATGAAAATGAAAATGAGTTTGGCACTTCATGAAACATGACCGCAACATATTATTGCTGAAAAGGTGATATTTGGCGGCATACAAGTAACCAGGACCCGGGACTAACTGCTTAACCTGCCGTTCAAAGCAAAGAAGTCTACGTGAGAAATGAATGGTCGGCGGTCACCCATCCTGGTACCGACCGCGCCGAACGTTGCTTAACCTGCGATATCTTATGATACACACAGCAGATATTGCGCCTTCTATAATACAATCTATGCTTCAAACATATCCAGTTAAAAAGAATATTTAAATAAATAAAAAAAAATCTTTATTTTTATGGAAATTGGAGGTCTTATTGTGCCTATAATAATAATAATAAATATTAAAATCCCCAGACAATCACACCACCTACATGGCCCCAAAGTAAGCATAGCTTGTGTTATGGGATACCGTAGCGAACTAGGGAAGATGCTAGAATATAAATACATAAATAAATGAACACCCAGACACAGAACATTTTTTTTCTTGTTCCGTGCGGGAATCGAACCCGCAACCACTGGCGTCTGAGGCAGACAGTATTACCCCATCGCCTAAGTGGACGTCAGGTCGCCAAACCTATACAAAAGTTTCACAATATCCTACCGACAAGTGTCAGTGCGCAAAATATTAAATTTTTCGATATGTCGAGATGCATGATTACATTACTAGTCAGTCACAATAGTCTAATGTGAAATAATAATATAATTTATACAGCAAGTATTCGAACAGACTAGTTTAAAATTTATTAAATGGTATTTTTTTTATTATATCTGGTAGAAGATCTTAACTGCCACACATAGGTACAATGTTTTTTGAAATCATATCAATCCTTTGGCAGGTACATATAGTTTTTCTGCATGCCTCTGCGACCAAAAATCATTTCCCGATTTGTTACTCCTACGTGTTATTTTTGGCTTTGTTTTGTATTTTAACACAAAACATCAAGCTTTTTCGGTGTGAAAGAATGACAAACATACATCTAACTATTTCTAACGTACAAACTTCCTTTTTTATAATACAAGTGAATATAATAATGCGTATGTTCATATGTAAGAGAGTTCAAGGTCTTTTTCATAGTCAAATTTTAATTAAGAACCAATTAAGAAGTATTCCCTTCATCCATTATAAAATGTAAATACGCAGATAAAAAACGGTATTAAATTATAAATAAGATACTTACAACAAAAATTAGGGGAGGTTAATTTACTTTGACTGGGCAGGAAGGTAGGGGGGTCATGAGGTGAAGCGAATCAAATATAATAATACGGCTCATTGCTCTGGTAGGTTGACAACAAGTTAAGATATAAGTTAAACAAAATTGATGGGATCTTTTCATAATCGGAATAGTTTAACGTATTTGAACGACATTTTTCATGATCATGTTGTATTTTTAGAAAAATGACAATAATTTAATGCATTTTAACCAGGTTAGAAGAAATATTTTAGAGCGATAAGGCATTTAAATTGTCGTTTTTTTATTATGTCCCATTATTTTTAAGTTCAATGGCAATAAATAGTATTTACTATTATTATTAAATCCGGGTGGTTTCATTAAAATAAAAATACGCGTTACTATCGGACTTTTACACGCAAACAGAACTTCCAGGTTATCGCTATAGTCAAGGTATTGTCAAGCGTTGAGTAAATAGTTTTCTAGTGGAAGAATGTATAGCAAATTAGTCTTGATGATCACCTTCTACCACGTGATATGGGATACAAACGTTCCATCCTTCTTGAATATTTAAAAATGAATCAAATAAGTTGATAAAAATTGAATCACATAAAACAGGCTTTCACATACTTACCTACTAAATATAACGAACATGAATATACTCTTGAAAAATTCCTGACGTTGAATATTTGAAATGATATTCACCCTACACATTTCCACGGAGAATTCTTATGAAAAAGAATGTTTCACAAATACTCAGAAAATTTGTTACAGGGAAAAGTCGCTTTTATCATTTTATTTTTAAATATAATTTGGTATAAAAGCACTATATTACGTAAATAGGGTACCTACTTCCATTAAAGACGTGATATAGGTGGAAAATTGAAAATATGAACCTAATTTTGTTGACTATTTTTGTACACTTGAAAACATGCTATCTTTGTACTAATATTATAAATGTGAAAGTTTGGATGTATGGATGTTTGTTCCTCAATCACGGGCAAAAGGCTCAACGGGGCAGTGCGATCACAGAACTTTATCGAAACGTATATTAACGAATGTTTACGAAAGCTCGTATAGTATGGAGACGGTTTTTAAGAAAACATTTAAATCTATCCTTGCCGCAAGGCCAGCTTAAATAAATAAATAAATAAAATCCCCAGACAATCACACCAACTACATGGCCCCAAAGTAAGCATAGCTTGTGTTATGGGATACCATATAGCAAACTAGGGGGGAACCTAGATTATAAATACATAAATAGATAAACACCCAGACACGGAACATTTTTTTTTTTCTGGTTCCGTGCGGGGATCGAACCCGCAACCACTGGCGTCTGAGGCAGATAGGTTTACCCCAACGCCATAGTGGTTGTCAAAAAAATGTGTGCCTTGTTAATTTTGAATGTTTGTAAACATGTTGTACTCATAAATATCTGTAAAATAAAAAATTACAATGTTACTCAAAACTTGCAACCGACTCCATACTATACGAGCATTCGTAAACATTCGTTAATATACGATTCGATAAAGTTCTGTGATCGCACTGCGGATTTGGATGAAATTTGGCATAGTGATAGTATACATTGCATGCAGTAAACATTGACACTAGAACAAAATTAAACATTAAAAAAATATAAGCTGAAAAATACCAATTATGAAAATAAAATTATAACATTTTTTTAATTTACTTTATATAATTTTATAAGTTGCCCTGTACTGCAGTAAGCGTGTTAAATAGGACACATCTCAGCATAATGCTGCAGCAAAAGCCACAGCGCTGATTTTCAGATGTGCCCCGTGCGACCTCATCTCATGTTCACGATAACTCATTATAAGAGACTCATTATAACTGCTACAGTGGGCTCATTATAAGGAAAAAATCCAGCGCGGCATTTTAAGCCGATCCTACGCGTCAAAATATAATCTATGATAGAGAAGTTATAATCCTACTTCACCTGAAACACGTTCTTTCTAATAGCAATATCTTAATGTTTCACTATTAATTATCTATACTCATATAATAAAAAGGTTTTTTTATTTTTATTTGTTTGTTTGTGATGGATAAAATCAAGAGCTACACAAGTAAAACCATCCACATTGAAATAAAACGAAAAAATTCAGAACTACCTGATCCCGCAGGCTGACGTACCGGCTGGTGTAGCGGTAACATACTACATTGGTTGAAAAGTTCGCGGCCTGGCCATTAAAAAAAAAACTTTTGTTATATTTTCTGCCGTCATTTTGAACTGTCATTATTCAATTGTCAGCCCGCGAATTTTCAATTTGATATCTTGTTTAAATAAAATTTTACGAACAATATAAATACGTGTGTAGAACAAATTTTCACTACTGGAGAAATTTGAACAACGTGCTGTGATTAAATATTTGTTTAAAAAAAGATTAACACCAAAGGAGATCCATGATGACATGCAAACAACATTAGGGGAATCTGCCCCGTCTTATACCACTGTGAAAAAATGGGTTGCAGAATTTAAACGTGGACGAGAGAACATCGAAGATGACCCTCGCTCCGGCAGGCCAATGACATCTACGACCGAAGAAAACATCAATAAAGTGTGTGATCTCATATTGAAAGACCGTAGATTGACTATCAGAGAAATTGCAGACACTATAGGCATCTCATATGAACGAACGCAAAACATCATTGTCCATGAACTCGGCTTTTCTAAGGTTTCGGCTAGGTGGGTCCCCAGATTGCTTTCAGTAGAGCAAAAGCGAATTCGACTCACGATTTCTCGCGACTGTTTGGAGATGTTCGAGGCTGATCCACAAGGTTTTCTTGACAGATTTGTGACAATGGATGAAACCTGGGTTCACCACTATACCCCAGAATCAAACCATCAATCCAAACAATGGAAAAAATCAGGTGAACCAACTCCGAAAAAAGCAAAGGCAATTCTGTCGGCTGGCAAGGTGATGGCATCGGTTTTTTGGGATGCTAAGGGTGTCATTATGGTGGACTACCTTCCAAAAGGCGAAACAATAAACTCTGCGTACTATAGCACCCTTCTGCGCCGTTTACGTGAAGAAATTAAACAGAAACGCCCAGGATTACTGAGAAAGAAAGTGTTGTTTCACCAGGACAACGCCCGAGTCCACACGTCTGTCGAGTCTATGGCTCAAATTCGTGATTGTGGTTTCGAATTGTTGCCACATCCAGCTTATTCTCCTGATTTGGCACCTTCGGACTTTCATCTGTTTCCAAACCTGAAAAAACACCTCGGTGGGCAGAAATTTTTAACGAATGAAGAGGTCGAAGCCGCTGTTAACCTGTATTTTGAAGACCTTGAGGAATCTTTTTTTAAAACAGGTATGGAAGCTCTGGAAAGCAGATGGAAGAAGTGCATAGAGCTAAATGGAGATTACGTCGAAAAATAAAAGTATTTTTGTATGTACTTTATTCTGTTTTCTTGACTAGGCCGCGAACTTTTCAATCCACCCTCGTACATACATAGCCTTTTATGCCAGAGGTCCTGGGTTCGAATCCCGGTGTCGGCGGATATTTGTGTGATGAACACAGATATTATTCGTCAAGTCATGGATGTTTATATGTTTATTTAAGTTTATTCTAATAAAAAATATATATTTATTCAATATGTATGTTTATATATTTCTTAAGTATATCAGTTATCTAGTATCCATAACAGAAGTTCTTTAAGAAACTTAATTTAGGGCTAGATAATGTTGTGTGAGTGTCAGAAATATTTATTTATTTCTTGACAAAACGTACCCTATGTTTTCCTTGATTAATGTCAACATAATCTCAAAATATTCCTACTTATAAAATCAGTACAGATAAAGAGCTAAGAAGAAACGTAATCGATCAATCTAAGTAAAACCGCGAGAAGAAGCTGGTTAGAGAATATAATGTAAAATTCGACCCAGTATTAATTGCCCTAAAACTGTTAAAACAATAATCTCTTACAACTATTGAGGTAAAGTTGGCAATATCTTCGCGATGGCAGTTTTGTATGCAATTGAGGATACAAAGAAGGAAAGGTTGAAACGCAGGATAAAAAGCTACAAAACTCGAGTCATTTCTAGTTATAGTTACATAGTAAAATATACAATAACAAGCGTACACACTGTCCTAAAAACAGACATACATCTACATAGATAACGCAAATGCATGTCCTTTGCGTGTCTGAACCCCGACCAAGCGTCAAGGTTATTAATTGCCCAAAAACTATTAAAACAATAATCTCTTACAGCTATTGAGGTACAGTTCGCAATATCTAGTTCACGCATGATTTACCGTTCACAAACGCCCGAGTGACCGCGGCGCGGCGTCGCTTGGGGCTGTTCAAACCTCAACTTTAGTAATTACCCTGCCTCAGTCTATCGGAGATGTAAACTTTAGACAAAATACAGCCGATTAAACATGTACCTACCTGTCTAAAGTTTCCACGATTTATTGTGTTAGATTAAACAACGTTTAAATGGCTATTATCGTGTTTGTACACTGTTTTGTCTTAGGATATATGCACCCTACATTTTAGACAATGTAGATTATCACAGTTGGTTTTCAGTACGTCAAAAAGAAATATATTTATGTGAATTTATATTTTTTTATTTATGTAAGCTTCATTTTTATTTTTCTGTCTGTATTTTATTTTATTTTTTAATTTACTATTCATGTAACTAATCTGATATAACAACTATATAGCCCTATAGTATTTATTTTATTTATACCTAATTGTATTTATACCTTACACTACAGAATAAAAATCAAAATGAACACAATCCAGAAATTTTTGAAAGCGAGAAAAGCTTCTTATTTCTCCAGGTCGTATCTTGTTATAGGTACTGCAAGCGACTCAACCAATACTCCACGAAATCTTTCACGATCGAAATTCCATAAAATTTTCAAATGAAATAAAAAAGAAACACATTTTTGACAACCCCGATCCCATATCCCGATCGACATATCCCGGCGGCGGCGGATATTTGTGTGATGAACACAGATGTTAGTCTTCAAGTCATGGATGTTTATATGTTTATTTAAGTTTATTCAAATAAAAAATATGTATTTATTCAATATGTATGTGTATATATTTCTTAAGTATATCAGTTATCTAGCATCCATAACACAAGTTCTTTAAGAAACTTAATTTGGGCTAGATAATGTTGTGTGAGTGTCAGAAAAAAAAAAGAAAAAAAAACATTTTACTTTCACGCATTTCTACAAATCTTGTAAGACGCTGAATCCTGCAAGCAGGTTCAAAATATAGAATAGACATGTTACTTGAATATTTGACCGTTTTGGGATGCTCAGAGCATCTCTATTGAATAAAGATTGGAGAATCGTAAAATACGAGTATGCTACGGTTGGGGCATGGTTATTTACGCGGTCTTTTAGGTAGTCTTTAAAATAAAGTATGCCTCAGAACAGGTAATTTATAGTGGTGTCTGGCTGGAAAAGTACTCTATTTTCGACCTAATCATCAAATACCATCACGAAAGTAGGTCACCGCAAGTTTAGTCATAAATGAAAAATAAACTGTAACACTTTTTATTCAAGCAACAAAGACTATACACAACGTTATGTGGACTATATGCGATATAATGTGGTGTGAAAATTAAAACATATTTATTTATTACTAGCTTTATCCCGCAACTTCGTATGCGCTTAACTACCCTTCTCCTGGAAATTTCAGAAACTATACAACCAGATACCCACTGAAAGAACCTTTATACAAAGTATCACGCCCTAACACAAGGAATAAGTTTTTTTTCATACAAACTAAAAATCATATATTTCCCGTGCCCGCGGGAATTTTGGGAATTTTTTTCGTAGCACAACCAGTCACTCTTTGAAGAACCTTCATGCCAAGTATCACATCCGTACACTCAAGGAATAAGATTTTTCATACAAACTAAAAAGTCCAACCCCTTCCCGTGGGAATTTCGGGAATTCCTTCCATAATATAAACAGACACTTATTGAGCAACCTTTATATAAAGTATCACATTCGTGCACCAGGGATGGGATTTTTTCATACAAACTAATACATCATATATTTCCCGTTCCCGTGGGAATTTCGGAAATTCCTTTCATAACACAACCAGACACACATTGAAAAACCTTTACACCAAGTTTCACATCGGTGCACTCAAGGAATAAGATTTTTCATACAAACTAAAAAGTCCTATATTTCCCGTTCCCGTGGGAATTTCGGGAATTCCTTCCTTAGTGCACCCCTGCATCCCCTAAAGAATGTATGTTTCAGCTCTCTACGCCCAGTAGTTACGGCTGTACGTTGTCTGTCAGTCACTCAGTCAGTAACGGAACAGTTTTATATATATTGATTGATTTCGCATCTCTGCTAACTTAGGTTGTACAGCAGCATATATCAGAAAACGCTATATTCCCCAATACTTTGAATTATTCAAGCAGTATATTAAGTGTAAATTATTCAGAGTAACTTAAGCTAATTAAAGCTCACTTAGCTGCAACCACGTACACTAAGTTGGAGCAACTTATTTAATGAACCCATTGGGAGCAACTCAGCAACTAATTAGCGTAGAGTGGACTCGAGATAATTGTATCTTTAAACGAGGAACTATTACGATAGGTAGCACTGAATTTGGAAGGTTAATTTTTTGGGTTGCCAAAAATTTACCTAGGGTGAAGCGACCGACGGCGTCGATTGGATTTTTTAGCCTAGTAAAACTATAGATCGACGTCAACTCATCCATTCTACCATCGATGCCGTGGATTGATTAATATGGTAACACCCTTAGACTTCATTCTTCGTTGGCTAAAAGGACTCGTTTCCAGGCCCGTTAAATAAAATATTAAAAAAAAAAATCATTCTTCGTCTGTCACCAGCAGGACTAGCATGCACACATCGATAAATAGTCGAATCAACAAGATAAATATTATTTTGTTATTTTATCCTATTACTAGCCACCACGCGCGGTTTTACCCGCGTAACTTTTGATCTCGTGGAAATTTCGGGTTAAAATATAGCCTATCACCTTCCTCAAGAAAAGGGCTATCAAATGCAAAATTTTTCAAATCCCTCTTGTAGTTTTTGAGATTAGCGCATTCAAACAAACAAAAAAACTCTTCAGCTTTATATATTAGTATAGATGTAACCTAATATGCGCACCATAATAGATACAATTACTCGATTTGATACCATGATTAAGACCACAGAACCAAATATGTCATAATCTTAATAAATTACATACACTATAATAAATACCATATTCTAAGAAAATATCGATAAAAGCTCGATTTATCGTTGTCGACGGTAGCATGCTAGCCCCGCAGGTATCTATCGATTTTTTTTAAAGATTTTGTATGTTGCCTGGTTTAGATAAATTTAGCCGTTTCATGAGAAAGAGTAACATGCCGCCGCTTTTTTAGTCTTGTATCTGACTCAGAATAACCCTACTACTCCTGGGTAAGAGTGTTGTCAATGCAACTAATGGAAGTGAACCCCTCTCGATGGTAGGGTTCATATGAAATCTGCCACCAAATGCTCCAGGGGTGATTCCATCCGGCGATATATAAAATATAAGTTGACTGCTGACATGCTGGACTGGGAGCGAAAGAAAAACGTAGAATGTGCCAGCTGCTTGTCTTCCCGGGCATACTGTAAAAGTCAGTTAAGGGACAGGTTTTATAGGCGTTTTTGTGGGCGATGTGGTGACTCCCTGTCACTATAATAGTCTCTCTCCATCTTTATAATACCTCAAAATTTTGTCAAACGTGACATCAGATGGTCTTATAACCTCTGGTGTTCTGCCTACCCCATAAGGGATACAGGCGTGACGTTATGTATTATGTCTGTATGGTGACAAATTTAAGATACTGAAGGAGAGCACTCTGTACACGATTCTGGTCATAATTATGTAATAAAAGTAGTACTTAATTTTTCAATACAATTCCCTATAAATAAATAAAGTTTTGATACTATTTACTTTACTTACTTACGACTGAGTCAATCGCGGCACTTTTTATTACATTTTTTCTCTTCATGTATGATCTCAAACCATCACGTCCTCGAATTTCAAAAGTTACCCACGAGTCACCCTGTATATTGCTAGAGCTAGTTCTTTCCTACGCCTTTATGCTGTCATCTTCGACCTCATCTTCACTTACATGACACTGAGGTCCAACGTGGGTTGAGTCATCAAAAAAAACTTCCTTACTGCGACAGTTTGACGTGATTTTCAGTTCAAAAGCTTATTCGGTCAGTAGGGTAAAAATATTGAATTTTGAATGACTCGCCTGAAAAGTGCATGAGGTATTATTATTTTAAATATTCACGAGCGGACTCCGAAATGGACATATGTAATGGCAGAACGCAAGGAGGGCTATTCTGAAAATATTTTATACACACACACTTTTAAGGTTAATTTCTTTGTGTAGTCGACAAAGAATATTCCTACGCTTCTGAAGAATGTTGTGAAAAGTGACTAACGGCCGGTCTAAATAACTTAACAAAAAGTTTAAATAAAACTACTTCCATGATGGGAGAAAAGGAAAAACATAAATACATACAAAGTATTTTTATTAATATTGATTGAAAGAGGATGCAGTGACTAAAATTGAAAAGGGTATGCTACGGTGGTTTGGACATTTGGAAAGGATGAGTGAAAGAAGATTTACGAAAGAGGTGTACAAGGCAAGAATGGATGGTGTTGTTGGAAGGGGCCGGCCTAGGCGAACGTATGCCGATCAAATAGGTGAAATTTTGAAAAAGGGCCTAGTCAAAAGTACCCGTAACCGGGGATCATGTATGAAAAGATTGATGAACGTGGAAGAAGCGAAAGAGGTATGTTTGGATCGCAGCAATTGGTGTTCCCTCGTCTCTGCCTACCCCAAGGGGAGACAGGCGTGAGGTTACGTTTGTATGTATGTATGTATTTTTATAAAAAAAATCATAGCGCTAATTCTGGCCGTTTCAAAAATATTACGATACAAATTTACTATATAAGTAAGATAGGCAATCGCTTTTGAATTTAATTAAATCCCCATCAGCATATTCCCTTTACGATCCGACCAAAATCCAAAATTAATGTCGACTCATCAAAACCAACTTTTACAGAGCTTAACGATAATACTTTTATTTTAACGAAAGCGGTTCGCACCTCAGAATAGGACCCTTCGAGCCCGTATGCATATTTTATTAAAAATCCGACCTTATCACACGGATTATCCTAAAAGGTTCTCGTTTAGTATTTAATTTATTTTAATAGGAAGATCAACAGGCGAGGTAAATATTTTAAACTCAATCGTAATACGAAAATAAACACTCCTTTTTTTTTTTTTCTAGTGGTCGATAAGCCCGCGTTTGATCTAAATCTTCCCTGATGATAAGTACAGGTGAGGTCGATAAGCACACGGGCGAAGTAAACAACTATTACGATCCAACACACTATCGACGACCGGCTGGTGTAGTGGTAACATACATTGCCTTCTATGCCACAGGTCCTGGGTTCGAATCCCGGCGGCGGCGGATACTTGTGTGAAAAACACAGATATTAGTCGTCAAGTCATGGATGTTTATTTAAATTTATTCTAATAAAAATATGTATTTATTCAACTTGTATGTTTATATATTTCTTAAGTTTTTTTTATAAGTGACTAAACCCGCGTTTGACCTCAATCTCACCTGATGATAAGTGACGATGAGGTCGAAGATGAAAGCACACGGGTTTAGGAAGGAACTGGCTCTTTATACAATATTGCCGGAACACATTACCGCCGGAGCGGTAACATTTCGCGGCAGACTTTATATAAAGGGTGGTCGCTACCCAACAAGCAAAAACGTCATATAAGTCCTGACCTGTATGACATTAAGATGGATAGCAGTCTTATAATAGTAATGAGATGACTGCTAGGTCGTATAGACATCTTTACTTTAACTTTTTAGTCATGCGACGAATATGTCATAATAAACTGGTCATAGCAACGTTGGCAAGACTAAACTATACAACGTTCCATTAAAGTTTTAGCAAAAAGGTCTGTACGACAACGCAATAGTCATACTAACGTTACAGTCCATTAAACGTTTTCAAGTGACCAAATGAGGTGTTTGGAAAACTTTTATATGATGTTTATATAATGTAGCAGTTCCATACAAGTTTTACAGTGACGTTTATAAAACGGCGTCTATTTTGTTTTACAGCAATCAATTTGAGACACTTAAATGACTTGGTTGTTTATTTACGACTCAAATATAACATTCATATTACGTGATGTCAATTTAACGTAATGCCCTGACTTTAATCAAACTTTTAGTCACATTTGAGTCAAGTTATGGCTTTAAAACGTCTTGGCCGCCATATTTACGGGACGTTTGATAAAATTTAATACGTAAAATGGAAGCAAAAAATCGTGGAGAAAACTTAATCGTAGTGGAGCTTTCAAAAGGAAAGTAAATCGAAATTTCCTTTTATTAAAAAGTGCAACACCAATAACCGTGGAATTAGTCACAAATGTTGAAGGAGAAAAGTGTACAACACATGAACAACAAGAAGGTTCAGTATCAATATTTATTTTATTTACTGCAAAAAATTTGTGTTTGATTTTATGAATTCAATTTTTATCACAAAATATTGAAATTATTTATGTATTTATATAAAAGTTAATTTCATTTTTATTACAGTTGACGTTGATAAAAGTGTTCCTAGTAGGTCCGATGTGTTAACGTATGGTAAGCTTTTTCGTAACGTATTACGTTTAAAGTATATTCATGTGAGTTTCTCGATATTTTTTAAGTTATATAATACAATAATGATTAAAAATTATATATTTGTTTTTCAGATAACTATACTAGTGATCATCCAGAGCTGTCAAGCACAAGAGAATCAATAATTGAATCTTCTGATACAGACGACGACAAAGACAATACGTTTTGGGAGGATTTGAAAAAAAGGGCTCTTGAATTTAACATTTCTCATCATACCCTCAAAAGTTTAAGCGGAATCGTTAACAAAAGACTACATAACATTGTTCCTAACGATCCTATAACTCTTCTCAGAATAAATGAATTTTTTTTTTTCTGTAGGCAATGGTAAATACTGGCATAATGGCTTAGTCGCTCGTGACCACGGGGTCTGCAAAGACACCGAAACGTCGAGTTAAAATGTAAAATATAAATTATACGCGATTAATCCGGTTAAAAAGTAGTTTTATTTAAATTATGAATCGTGAAAACTTAAGACAATACTATAATGGCTTATCTTTGCATCTACAAAAAATATTAGAACACATTGATGACGTTCCAAATATAGTTTCATTAGTATTTAACCTAGATGGTCTCCCTCCTATACCTATACTTTGTCAAACTTATGAAAAAAGACATCTTTCACCAATTGTTGTTGGTATTTATGAAAGAACAGGCGAACCAAGCGACCTGGAAGCTTACTTAACACATCTTGTGACGGAGTTGAAGGATCTTCTTCAAAATCCTATGGAAATTAAAACAAACAAAGGGCTTCAAAAAATCTACATTTTTTTAATAAAAGCTTTTATTTGCGCTTCAAACCATGTTTCAGATAACAGTTACTTGAATATAATTATTAAAATGTTTTGTAATCTGCACTGAACTTTTACTACGATGAGTTTTTACCTGAAATAAATTTAAAAATAAATTATTTTGGTGAATATTGGCAAAATCAAAAAAAGGATTTTTAATTTTTTAAGGAACCCTAATAGTCAGCGGCAATGGCGTAATGTATGGTCGTCAAATAACCTTAAAACGATATTTTTGTCTTAACTACGTCATAAAGAGATAAGTGTGTGACAAAAGCGACAGGTTTTACACTTTTAGAAAAAACATATTTTATAAATAGAAAAAACATAATTTTGTTAATATAAATTTAATGTTTTAATCCAAAATTACGATGTGGCATGAAAATATGAATAGTATTTACCCCGGTATATTGTCATAAAACTTACATTCCCAATCGAACTTAACGTTATGAGAGATAACAAGATATGCATGTAAAATAATAATCACCTTTTATTTCCTATTTATTTGAAACAAAACTATAAACATGATTCGAATCACTAACAAGAAAATTAAAAATCAGTCTTACAGGTATTGTTATTTGACTCAAATAAAACCACAATATAACGAAACGAGTCGTTGTAAAGTTTTGATGCGACTACTGCGGGTTGACAGTGGTAATTTCTTAACGTTCACACGACTTTTGAATGACGATAAGTTCGTCATCTTGTGACTTTTGTATGACCATTAAACAACAATGTAGGTCGTATAAATGGGGCCCTTTTCGCGTTTAGCAAACGTTATTATAACGTTAGTGTGACCTAGCTTTTGCGAACTGTGCGCTGTAGATTACGTTTACTAAACTATTAAACGACGTCAAATTGTTAGTTGGGTAGCCAGGCGGACCCAGAAGGGATCCTACCACCAAGCGAAAATCTTAAGTATATCAGTTATCTAGTATCCATAACACAAGTTCTTTAAAAAACTTAATTTGGGCTAGATAATGTTGTGTGAGTGTCAGAAATATTTATTTATTATTATTATTTATTATCTAAAACTTACAGCCAAGTCAATATAAGTGCCTACTTTCTTCTAAAAGGCTATTTATTGGACAATGTGAAATAACTTAAAATAAACTATTCTAGTGCTTCTCATCTCTGCCATTTTTGGTACCATACTATACCATAACCTCACGCCTGCCTTGGGGTAGGCAGAGACTAATGAACGCCAATTACTCCGATCCAGACATACCTCTTTCGTTTCCTTCACGTTCATTAATCTATTATATGAACGCCTGTTACGGGTAGGTACTTTTAACTAAGCCCTTTTTAAGAATGTCGCCAATTTGATCAGTATACGTTTGCATAGGGCGGCCCCTACCTACAACATCCATTCTTACTCTGTCCACCTCTTTCGTAAATCTGCTTTCGCTCATTCTTTCCAAATGTGACTACGATGCTATTCATTGTAAAATTAACGAAATTGATTGGCATACAGAATTAAAAAAATAAGGTTCTAGATGATGCAATTAATCTCTTTAATCAATATCTTTATCTTTATATGGCCTAACGCACATATACCATACTCAGAAATACCCGCTATGGTATAAAAAACCTCTTATCAAAATACTAAAAGAGCAGCACAAATATCACAAGAAGTTCAAACGTTACGGTAACAGACATGATTACGAATCTTTTTTTATATTGAGAAACAGAGCTAAATCTGTGGAGCAAGAGATGTATGACTCCTATATAAAATCCATTGAAAATTCTATCCAAAAAAACCCACGTGCATTCTGGTCTTATGTAAAAAGCAAAAATCACGGCAATTCTTAGCCTTCAGCACTCCATTATGACACGCGCTCCTCTGTCGAAGGCGAAGAAATCTGTAATATGTTTGCTGACTATTTTCTATCAACTTTTTCAACCCCTATATCTGGGGCACCTTCGAATTATTTAGATGACTTCATATCAGCTTCTGCTTCCGATATCTCCACAATTGATATCACATGTGCTGAAGTAGGTACTAAAACTACTTAAAACAATTGACCTTAACAAGTCAGCTAGGCCGGATGATATACCTGGTATATTTATTTTCAACTGTGCTGCTAGTCTAACAACTCCTATAACTTTTCTTTTTCAACGATCTCTTTCTGAAGGTGCCGTTCCACAAATTTGGATATCCGCCTACATAATCCCCATTCACAAAAAAGGCCCACAAATGACGTCGAAAACTACCGACCCATTTCAAAATTATGTTTATTTGCCAAGTTATTAGAAAAAATAATCTACGCCCAGGTGTACTCTACCCTGAAAAACGTTTTTAGTGAATCTCAGCATGGATTTTTAAAAGTAGATCCACGACTTCGAATCTTCTAATTTGTGCTGACTTTATTTTTCACCATATGTCAGACGAATCTCAAGTTGACGTTATTTATACCGATGACAGCTAATGTTTCAATCGTATTGACCACGACATATTACTTGAAAAACTAAAGCTTATTGGCATACGAGGGGATTTATATCGCTGGTTTTCTTCTTACGTTCGAAACAGATGCCAAACTGTAGTTTTGAACGGACATATGTCTTCGTCACATTACGTATCATCTGGGGTGCCCCAAGGGTCTTTGTTAGGTCCGTTATTGTTCATAATTTTTGTAAACCATATTTCCTCATGTTTTCGTTCTTCCAAAATTTTCCTCTATGCAGATGACATGAAGATTTTATGCCCAGTTTAAAATTACAATGATGCACTATTATTACAAGAGGATCTGGAGAGATTTCAGGACTACTGTACACGTAACAAATTAGATTTAAATGTATCAAAATGCTCTGTTTGTTCGTACATACGCAAAAAAGTTAAAATTACCTTTGACTACCTTTTAAAAAACATTCCCTTAGCAAGAGTCCAGTCCATCAAAGATCTTGGTGTTACATTTTACCGCAAACTTTTATTCGATGCGCACATTGACGCAGTTGTTAAAAGGGCATCAAGAGCTTTAGGGTTTGTATTTCGAATGTCATCGGCGTTTCAAAGTTTGAAAACAATAAAAATCCTATTTAATACTTACGTTCGAAGTCATTTAGAATACTGTACTCAAGTGTGGAATCCCCAATACAACGTGTATATTTCACGAGTTGAACGTGTTTAAGGTAAGTTTCTGCGATACTTGCAATTCCGAGCCAAAGTATGCTTGCCAGACTATGAAACAAGATGTCGCAAATTCCACTATCTCCCATTTAGTGAAAGGAGAAAAGTAGCAGATATCGCATACCTATTGCGTACCGCGAACGGTTCAATTGATTGTCCAGAGCTACTTAGTCGACTGGGACTACGTACAAATACGGGGTCGTTTACAAGGCCAGCTCTGCTATACGTGCCATTCACAAAAACAAGGTATGGACAGAACTCGTACCTTATTAGAGCAAGCAGATGTTTTAACGACATTAGTGGTGACTATGATATTGACCTATTTAACACCTCGATAGCAACCCTTAGGAAAAAATTAAGTACAAAGTTTTTCTTGAGAAGAAATTAATCAATTATCTTATTATACCTATATACAAATGTTAGCCAATTTGAATTATTTTGTTCAAAATAATGTATCCACTGCTGAATAACAACTGTACCTATTATTTATCTGTGGAAGCTTTTAAATGGCCATCAGATTCAATTGTAACTATTATATTGTCATAATTGGCTGTAAGCTTTCCAATTTGTAAAATAAAATAAATGTCCAAACCACCGAAGCATACCCTTTTCAATCTTAGTTACTACATCTTCTTTCAATCCTCATGTCTTTCTAATTTCACTGTTGCGTACCCTATTACTCAATTTCAGTCCACACATGCTCCTCAAAGCTTTCATGTTTCTTCGGCCACACCCAAGATTCACTACCGTATAAGCGCCAAAACTCCCCCAAGTAGGGACGGCAAGATGAGCCTTGTTCGTTATAATTTTGCTAAAGCAATGTAAGGATAAAAACTATTTAAAAACTTCCGACTGTTTCACTGCACTTTATTTTACAAACCCTTAAAAATAACATTAAGCAGCCTCGCACTCCATTTTTGAACTAATAAAACATTCCAAACATAACAACAACTAATTAGAATACAAAGGAACGATTTATCAAAACTCTTGTTCATTTCCGTTTCCGTAGTTATCTCGTTCCCTGGGCTAAGTTTTTGCGGACGGCGCTTTTCTAGTGCAAGTTTGTTTTTTAAAAAAATCTCTACCGTTCCGCAATGGAAGTAGCGTCAGAAAAACTATTTCGCTCTGCAAATTTATTAAGGCACCTTTAAAAATGAAAATGCAATTTGAATACACTATAGTGCTGGGTTGTTTTAATGCGCTTTTTGGTTTAGTTTTAGTTCAGATCTGTGTTTATCTGCATTAGGTTTTTTTAACGTAATATAATTTAAGAATGTGATAATTTTTTTGTTTTGTTAGGTTTTTTATGTACACGTCTAGTAATATTTATACATTTTCATTGGAATTGGAAACTTATCACAAACGAATCAGTTGCGAAGTGTGTTCATATTAATGCACGCGGACACACTACGAAATAATAATAGAACAAAGAAATATAATTAAATGGTACAAAGGCACTGCTTATTTCTCAACCTCCTACAGCAGTTGCATTACTTCATTTTTAAATAGATAAACTGAAGTTGTATGAAAATTGTGGCAAAGCTAAATTCCAATATAAAATTGTATCCTTTTTAGCCAGCTCTTTTTGTCCGCTTTAAGGAATATTTCTTTTTCTTACTATAAAAATATATAAATTACTCACACGGTATTTTAAATAAAATTTAACATCATTTAGATTGAAAATATTGTACCTATTAACTAGACTTGGCTCTCGAATTTCCACCGATTGTGATGGTTGAAGATACTCATCTAATATATAAAATTCTCGTGTCACAGTTTTCGTTGCCATACTCCTCCGAAACGGCTTGACCGATTTTGATGAAATTTTTTGTGCTTATCCGGTATCTATGAGAATCGGCCAACATCTATTTTTTTTTATTTATATGGCAAAACAACGTTTGCCGGGTCAGCTAGTTACTTTATATTATTTAGATTTAAAAACCATATTCAGCGAATAAATCATATTTTTCTCTACTTCATAAATAGAGCAGTATCTTGTCAAAGCATAGTGTTCAAACTACTTATTCGAGTTGAAAAGACGACCACTTTGGCGATGGGGTAAACCTGTCTGCCTCAGACGCCAGTGGTTGCGGGTTCGATACCCGCACGGAACAAGAAAAAAAATGTGTCTGGGTGTTTATATATATATATATATTTATATTCTAAGTTCCCCCTCCAGTTCGTTACATGGTATCTCATAACACAAACTTTGCTTACGTTGGGGCCATGTAGCTGTAGTGATTGTCTGGGGATTTTATTTATTTATTGTTGTATAACTAATGTATTTTCACAATATTTTTAATATAGAGTAAGAAACGGACAAATGATGAACGTAATAGCTAGTCACAAAATTCCAGTTTATGTCATCAACACAACCATTTTGTGCTAACAAGATGGGTTTCTGGGTGATATTTTTATAAAAACCTTTTTATTGGTTGGAGACGCAATAGTTTATTGCAATCACGATTTTCCAGGTATTGCAGGCAGACTATCAATGAAATATTAACTGGTTGTGTAACCATATTCGGTAAGTGATTAAATCAAATTGTAGTGTGTGAAGCACATCCTCATTATGTGTATCGTTTAATTAGTTAATGTACTGTTTACTTCAGACTAAAATTGACGTGTATCATTTGGCTTAAAGTGAATAAAAACCTTGAAAAAAAGTTTTTATTCACTTTAAGAACAAAAAATACACTTAGTGATGTCAAACACGATGTGAAGAATCTTGAGGTATCTCGGGGTAGGCCTGTGCCCAGCAGCAGTGTACGTCTTTCGGGTCACAATGATAATGGCCTTATATGCATATCTTTACATAAATGTATTGTCATAGAAAGAGGACCAGATGCGTGAATTTTTAAGTGGCACGTATGTCGTATATTTTTCCGGAAGGGTATTTGAAAGGGCGTATTTACTATTATTTACATATTATTTACAACAACATACCACCTCCTATTAGAAACTCCAAAAATATTAATATCTTTAAACTTGCCTTGAAAAAGTTTCTTTTTGATAGTCAAATTTTCTATTTATATTTGTATTGATGACATCTCTGACTGACTGATAATGTCTTAATTAATTAATTATGTATCAATTTCCAATGTGTTTTCTTATTATTTTTAATTATCACTATTATTATTATTATTTTTATTTATTTGTTTGATGAGTTTTGAATAATTTTTGTAGGTAATTTGACAAAGATTTTTGGAAAACTGTTCTTGTAAAAGTGTAATTCAAATGTAGTTTTAAGCGTGACTTTTTTATATTAATCTAATTATATTTCAAAGCTTTCCTTGTATGACAAAATCTATCTTCTAGTTCTAGTGCCACTGAAAATCAGCGTCATAGCAGTCTTGCGATGTCATGGCTACAAAGCTTAGTGGTTACCAATTGGTGGTATAGATCGGTAAATCTGTATCTGAACTTTGTTGATTGTATTTTTTTATTTTCTTCTATATTCCAATAAATATATTCTATTCTATTCTATACCAGCCACTTCTTCGCGTTTTGCATAAATCTTGGTATGACTTCGCCCGAACTTTCATGCTTCGAGTATTTGCATGGTAAGCTAAGATTTTCGTAAATGGATGTATGGAATATTTGCAAAATTCTTATAAGGGTATACTTTTTTGGGAAGTGAAAACGCTAGAGATTTCTACATAGTTTCCCCACAAGACAATTCAGTTTTTAAACAAAAATGGGTTGTATATGCGCAGTAGGTGGTAAGAGCCGTTTATAGTTATAGATTTGTACTTTTGTTAATCTTTCTCATGTTAACTGTCGTAAATTTCTATCCTACTTACTAATTAATATCCTGAAGGTTCCTAGTCTAAAATTTAAATGTTATTTTCTTTGATACAATATAAACGTACCTGCATATTTATTTTGGTATTGCCCATTATAAAAAAATTAAAATATGGCACCACATCTTTTTTACAAATAGTAGCTGTTGATGAACATAGCTACTACGACGCGGCATTTCATCGATAATACTACGACGTAGTTTTTTTTTTATATTGTAAGGATAGGACGTTTGTCTTCCATGCCACCTTATGGAAAGTGCGCATGAAGACTATGGTGTTACACGTCCATCCACGAGAAACCTATTCACTCGACAATTAAAAGTTCCAGGACTGTAGTGGTCAGGAAAAACAGACGCAGGCAGATTGTTCCACTCCTTGGCAATCCGTACCAAAAAGGAACTATCGAAGCGTTTTGTTCGACTTCTTGGTAAATCCACTATATAGGGATGGAAGTTCTGTCTACGCCTGGTAGTCCGGTGGTAAAAAGGGGTGGTCAATTTGGTCAAAAAAAGCACTCGCACATTCACCAAAATGTAGCCGATAAAATACTGTTAACAAACTGTAGTACTATAGATGTTTTGTACTAGCGCGTAGTTTTTAGTTAGTCTTTTTATTTTAATGGTATTAATTCATAATTTAGATTGATTGCAACTATCTTTTTTAAAAATGTGTGAAAAAAAAATTGGCCGTTGACTAAAAAACAATTCTGTATACACGTACTAAACCGCGTATTAAACCGCGAAAAAACGTACGACTGACAAAGGAGTTAGTGTGTTTTTAAAGAGCTACAAGATAAATTGGGTATCGTGCGTGAACACTGAAGACAATATTTGAATATTAACCCTAAATTCAAGTACAAACAAAGCGCTGCGATATTATCTCTCTCGACTTCAGAATAATCCCCGCAGTTAATTACGTACGGCGTAATAAATCCAAGAGAAGTACACTCGACAGCAAACCAAGTGGAAACAGAAGACTAAGTTATACTTGTGCTTAAGTGTACATGTAGAGCTGAATGCAGTAAGGCCCGTATTAATAAAACATTCTCAACTCTGAGACCTTTAAGTTAAGGTAAATGTATGGAATCCACGCTCTAAAGTTCGGTCTTAGAGATGAGAATTGAAATTGAACAAATCCCACAACAGATTTCACAAATAATAAACAGTAAAGCTAGTGAAATCGATATATTTCGATTTAAAAAAAGTTCTTACTATAGATATAGTTTTAAGACTTAAAGCTTTAATTCGTAAATATTTACAGTACAGTAAACGCAACGTCTAGACCTACACTGTTCTCAAAATCGATGCGCTGCGACCCGGCCCGTCACGATGTGCTATACCTACTAACATTTTGAGATAAGGTCTGGCGCGCTCCGCCGGTCAGCGGCCCGGCATAGTATGCGCGTACCTTAAACCCACATTTAATATCAATCTCTCATGGTGGGAAGTAAAGATCTGATCGAATATAAGAGCACACAGGCCTGTAAAGGAACGGGCTCTTCATCAACGTTGCCGGGTCACATTACTGTCATAGTGGTGATATTTGGCGGCAAACTTAAAATTAAGTATGGTTATACCACTAAGCAGTCACTCGGATAAATTGCCATTCACGATATCCTGGGGTGGCAGGGTTTTACTAAGCCTTTCATCATCATCACAACTCTTTATAATGAGCCCACTGCAGGGCATGAGTCTGTACTCTTGGTGACGAGGAGGTTTAGGCCGTTATCCACGAAACTAGCCTAGTGCTGGGTGGTGGATATCAGAATTTTCAGGCTGTCGATATGGCTTCTGACAAACTCTTACGACTACTGTATACATGTATTCAACATCCGGGACCGACTGCTTAACATGCAGTCCGAAGCACGGAAGTCGTCGTGAGAAAGAAATGATCAGCGGTCACCCATCGTAATACCGGCCGCGCCGAGCGCCCTTAGCCTGCAATATCGTTTGATATTCACAATAACCACGGCGCCACAACGATTTCCCTTAATCTTTACATCTTCATAAACATTCAACAGAAAACTGAAGAGTTTGTTAGTTTGAATGTGTTAGTCTACCTACTTACTATTGTTAGTACAAGAGTTGTCTAAACTTTAAAGATAAATTATTTTCAGCACATCGTATAACTTAAACTATAACGCCGCTACAAGAGCTATAAATTTATCTCCTTCCTTCCTTGTTAGTCCCGAGAACTTTATCCATATATCTATTGTCTCGAATCACGATTTTACTGTACAACGGGATTATACAGTGCGTTAGGGATCGGGTTTCCAATACGTCACCCACCGTTGAATTTTATCGACAAAATACTATACAAAGGGGGTTCGCACAATTCACATCTCTAAATGACAGCCATTTTAAAATTTAATATCTCGTATTTCTACGAGTTTACTGAAACTCATTTTTTCACATTTTCACGTCGCCCCGTTACATCAGCATGTAATTTATAAAAAAAAAATTAGTATTTAATAACCCAGTTGCGGGGGTGGGTTTGTTTGAACAAACTTATAAACAATCCCTCAAGTTCATTATTTAGGTGTTGTAAAGATCACTTACATGAACAAATATAGCTCATATGTTTATTGAAGATAAATTTCAATTTTATATCGCAGAGCAAACGATGAAGCCTGCAGTTTTTTTAACGCCAGACGGCTTTTCAACGCTCGGGGTGATAATGAAGGGGTCGTCACGGTACTAGAACCTTTTGTAAAAGCTGTGCAAAATATTTTCTTTGACTCCAAAGTAAAAAGAAAGGTTTACTCACTTTTTTACGATGTAATTATGATCAAAGTAAATTGGAATTGTGTAAATTTATTGTTCTTTTTTTGTGTGAACGCGATTGTTATAAAATTTAAAATTTAGGCTTCCATGCTGGACTAGGAGCGAAAGAAAAACATAGAATGTGCCAGCTGCTTCTCTTCCGGGGTATACTGTAAAAGTCAGTTAAGGGACAGAGGTCTTAAAGGCGTTTTGTGGGCGATAGGCTGACCCCCTGTCATTACAATAGTCTCTCTCCATCTTTATAATACCTCCAAATTTGTCAAACGTGACATCAGATGGTCTTGTAACCTCTGGTGTTCTGTCTACCCCATAGGGATACAGGCGTGACGTTATGTATGTATGTATGTATGTTAAAATAATGTAATCAGGTTTAGTGCCTCTTTCTCTCTCAGAGAGGAAAATCAAAGATAAAGAAAGATGTAGATGCTAAAGGACGAGAGGAAATGCAAGGTTACTGTCGATGATGACGAAGACAGAGCAAAATAGAGGAGTAGCATCAGGGAATCTGAACCCACAACTAAATGGGGCCATAGCTGAGAAGAGTGGGCATAAGAAAATTATTATAATTAGGTACTACAAGAGAATTCTTTTAAAACAATCAATGTAAGCATTTTATTGTTATTAATAATTAGGTTTTCAGCGTAAAATCATAAATATTTTAATTTATTTGTGCTGAACTGCCCAATATTTACCCTTAGGTACTCCTAGTTTTATAAGGGTAAAATGATTTTTTGGCAATAAGTTAACACAGATTACTATTCCGTTATTTTATTTTTATTAGAGCCTAAAAACTTATCAAAAACGACAACCTTACAAACAAAAAATTGCAGACGCTGGAGCATCGTCGTAAGGTTGCTTGTTTGACAGTTTTTTTTGGCTACATTTTGGTGAGTGTGCGAGTGCTCTTTTTAACCAAATTGAACCCACTCCTTTTTGCCACCGGACTACCATACGCAGACAGAACTTCCATCCCTATATAGTGGATTTATCAAGAAGTCGAATAAAACGCTTCGATAGTTCCTTTTTGGTACGGATTGCCAAGGTGTGGAACAATCTGCCTGCGTCTGTTTTTTCCTAACCACTATAGTCCTGGAACTTTTAAGTGTTGAGTGAATAGGTTTCTCGTGGATGGACGTGTAAGACCATAGTCTTCATGCGCATCCGGGATTTCCATCAGGTGGCATGGAAGACAAACGTCCTATACTTATAATATTTAAAAAAAACTAAAATTCCAAATTTGGCTTGGTCCGAAGTAATCATTTACGATAACTACGGTCCTTAGTTATCTTTTTCGGGCCGAAACCATCTGCAGGCTATAATTAATAACAGTCGTTCAAGAATCTAGTTCTATATTATACTCTGCTTGGTTTTTGATAATCTCTAGAGAGGAGGTACTTTCCGAAAAGTAAAAGACAAAAGAACACACGAAAAATATCACAAAGAAATTTTATAAACAAGTAATCGTTTTTTTTTCAATTACTTTATTCAATATAATAAGATTTTTTTTTTTTTCCTTAAATCTTGAAACCGATTAGGTTTATTTAAGGAGTAAGTCGCATTAAGTAGGTACATTCTAGATAACTGATTTAGTCCATTGAAATGTTACATTTTGTAAGGTCTAACCTAGCGTTTTTCAAAGGACGCAATTTTATTTTTTTGATGTGTAGGGGGGGTCAGTATAAAGCTAAAACCACGTTTGTGGGGTCGCCACCCTTGTCCTACGGCCGCCATCTTGAAAATAGGGGTTGAAATGGTTTTTACGATATATCTCTTAAACTAATTATTTCATAAAAAAAATGTATTAACATTTTTTGTTGCAAATTAAATCTTCTACAACTTTGGTCAAGTAACTTTTTGTAGTAGAACTATGAATAAAAAAAGTTATAGCGAAAATATTTAGAAATTTGAGAAAATAATTTATATTTTTTGATATAACTTTTTTTTATCATTTTACGAAAAAATTATATCAGACCATTTTTGTAGATCGTTTTTTGAGAAACAACTTTTAAAAGCAACATTTTTAGTTAAGGTTTTACAGCGCTCCGAAATGAGTACTATTTTTCAGTGCTCATAACTAGACTTATATTTTATGTGTGTACTGTAATAATGTGTCATCAGTAATTGTTTTTTTTTTTTTGTTATTATAATTTTTTTAAATATTAATAATTAATTATTGACACTTTTCCACTCCATTACAGAATTTGACAATTATTGATTTTTAAAATAATTGTAATCTGATGGCCGTTACCGAGAATACTGTCCAGGTGGTAATATTCATTGCAACGTCCATAATACTTTTTTTTGTACTCTCATTACGTACAACACAAACCCGCGCTTGTCGGCTTGTACACGAATTATTTGGATCCTGAACCGCTTTGGCACAGATGAAACAATTGTTCGCAAAATCGAAGTCTGACTCTGGAGCTTCTGAAACTGACGATAAACTACTGGAACTGCTGCTGCGACTACGAAAAACATTATCGGTTCGATTGTCCACGTAATAACAATAACACGCAATATGTACGCTGTAAAACCTTAACTATTGACTTAATGAAAAAATGTTGCTTTTAAAAGTTGTTTCTCAAAAAACGATCTACAAAAATGGTCTGATATAATTTTTTCGTAAAATGATAAAACAAGTTATATCAAAAAATATAAATTATTTTCTCAAGTTTCTAAACATTTTCGCTATATCTTTTTTATTCATAGTTCTACGACAAAAAGTAACTGAACCAAAGTTGTAGAGGATTTAATTTGCAACGAAAAATGTTAATACATTTTTTTTATCAGATAAATAGTTTTAGAGATATATCGTAAAAACCATTTCAACCCCTATTTTCAAGATGGTGGCCGTAGGACAAGGGTGGCGACCCCACAAACTTGGTTTTAGCTTTACACTGACCCCCCCTACACATCAAAAAAATAAAATTGCGTCCTCTGAAAAATGCAACCCCAAATGTAACTTTTCAATGGACTAATTCTAGATTTTAATAACTGAATACATTCATACTAACTTTAGAAACATTAGTTATTTACTATGTAAGGGATATTTACTATGTATTTTATTTAATTTATTTTGTGTTTTTAGTGCCGTCGTGATCAAAAACCTTGCAACAGTGCCGAAATATCGAGGACTCAAAATAAAAAATGAAAATTCAAAATTCAAAAATTCAAAATAAAAAATTCCTTCATTGCATAAAATATGATACATTTAGGTTGTTGGGTTTTTGGTTTTGATCGCATATTTAACTGTCAGACAGCATGCATATAGCATGTTGTACAAATGTCGCACTTATAGGATTACATTTATTTCATTTTATATTAATGTCAAGAGAAAAAAAAATTATATATCTAAGTGTCATTTACAATAATTTATAAGTAAATTTTATTTAACATTAAAAAATCATTTACATTATAAAAAAATCCTTTTCCTGTTCCAAACTTTCGAAATTTTTTAAACTATCGTGTTGACCATACTCAAACATACATACATAACTTCACCGTTGTGTCTCTTATCTGTATATGTACACTAGAGGTTATAAGACCATCCGATGTCACGTTTGACTTTGGAGGTATAATTATGATGGAGATAGACTATTGTAGTGACAGGGGTTCAGTCTATCGCCCACAAAAACGCCAACAAAACGCTGTCCCTTAACTGACTTTTATAGTATGCCTGGAAAGAGAAGCAGCTGAAACATTCTATGTTTTCTTTTGCTCCTAGTCCAGCATGGAAGAAATGAAAGTTTGAAAACTTATAATCTGGATAGGAAGTCGTTGTGGCGCCGTGGTTACTGTGCATATCAAACGATATCGCAGGTGAAGCGCGCTCGGTGCGGCGGGTGTTAGGATGGGTGACCGCCGATCATTTATTTCTCACGACGACTTCCGAACTTCGGGAGGCACGTTAAGCAGTCGGTCCCGGGTGCTGTATACTGTATACAGTAGTCGTTAGGGTTTGTCAGAAGCCATTTCGGCCAACAAACAGCACTGGGCCAGCTTGGTGGATCATGGCCTAAACTTCCTCGTCACTCTCTCTGAAAACATGGTATTCAGAGATATGATAGTCTAAAAAATAACCAGCAGCCTTTAAAATCTAATCAGTGAGAATTGCCTATAAACTTTTAGAAACTGAATAAAAAGTGAATAAATGTAATTGATATTGTAACACAGATTGTTACAATCTAATTGAATGCGAATTTAACAAAACACGGGTGAAGTCGATAAAAAAAGTTTATTACCCCACGTAAAGGTCAGGACTTGTCTGATGTTGGTTATCTACTTGTAGACACATTTTATCTTTTTTGTTTTGTTGTAATGCCTTTGACAAGTCTTACAGCCGGTTGTTCCAAGTTTATACTTTTACGAATTCGTAAAAAAAAATGTAAAACGTAAAAGTATCCCGTAAAAAGTGTTGCTCCACATTTTTTTTATACTTTTTACAGTTACTTTTTACGTATACTTTATACGGAGCTCAGACCCACCTCATAACGTAAAAGTATATTTTTTTGATTGGAAAATGGAAAATAACCTACAGTAGGTGTGCTAAATTTGGTTTAATTATTAAAAAAAATACTTTTTTGCACTCTGTTAATAATAGGCCTTTGTGTCGTATTTAAACCTTATATTTTTCGATATTACAAGTATAAATGATTTTAATTATAGAAATTGATTTAGTGCGTATGCGTGTGCGTAAAGCTTGAAAGTTCGTTGCGTATAAAAGTTCCTCCTCTCCGCAGGATTCTTTCACAGGCTTCTTTCATCTGTTACGTTGCGTTAAAACATAGTATTTCTTAAACCGTAGGGATGCGTTCTTAACATGCCCCCGGCCTTGGAAGTACCGACTTCCAATAGAGAAACACCTTATTTAATTTGTATCATTGCATTCTATAGGTAGTGGTCAAATTTTAGAAAATGATCTACGTATAGTGCTGCCTGTAGCCATTCGTATAGAAGCTACTCTCGACACTCCGTCTTTCCCTGGGTAGATCGCGATGATTCGTCCCATGCACCACTTGAGGGGGGGCGAGTTGGGGATCGGTTTTGAATTACACATCTGGAATTTAGGTTTGGGGTGGAGGGGGGGCAAAGGGGGTCTCCCCACCACGATGCGGAGTTGCGGAGATGACTAGTTTTTTTTTTTATGAATTTTGAAGTTTGTTATTTATAACCTCAAAAATAGGGTTATCAATCACTGATTAGGGGTGATTTTGGTAAAACTACAGTATATGGACCGTCGAATTTAGGGGGGGGGGGAGGTGGTTGGTGACCTCCCCCTCTGAGGGGGAGGTGCGGATCCTTGTAGTAAGTGCTCCGCTTTGCTTCGCTCCTTGCATTAACCTCCTAACCTAACCGGTCCATGTCGGTCTGTGACACAAATTGTAAAAGTTACAATTATTAAGTTAATACTGGACTCTTATCGTTTATAAGGGCGAACAACATACGTTTTGTTTTGTACGTTAATAATTGAACATTTCACTAGTACGCATATTAATAAAACAACAATATTTTTCTTATTATTTATTATATTTTATAAACTTGTTTTATTACATTTAACAATTCCATAAATTGGTCTTTTATATACATATTTTAGCAAGTAACGCCTCCACTTGTATTCAACTATAATGTCAGCAAAATTTTCTGGGTGGTTATAATTATCTTTATAGAAAAACCTTTTAACCACCCGCCACTGAGACTCAATCCTTTGGGTATGCATTCCATCTTCTGCCACAAATGGATTGTCTGGATATACGTTTCGTTTTACCAAGCAATCATATAAATTGAATTTTTGTATGTAAAATATCGTTTCAGTATAGGAAATTTCAAACACGTATAATTAAAAAACTATGTATCTCTGCAAAACAAGATGGGTATTAATCAAAAGGGGAAACCCACCCCTACATAAATAAACCCATTTCAATCCAATTTTCCAGATGTGTAATTCAAAATCCCACCCGCGAGTTGTCCTCCTTGACAAGAACAAGCGTATTTTCTTTCAAGGTGTCTCAAAAGTTATTCCACTTCACCCGGATTTGTAGCTCCGATACATATTCCTTTGACCACCGAGTCCAAAAGTGCTGCCTGGCCTGCTCTATGCGCTGGTAGCGCGACAGTCGGTATGGCAAAGCTTCATATAATCCCATTTATTTTTTAATTGGTGCGATTTTCTGGCAAAGGAGCATGCGGGATCGAAATTCATTGGTAATGGCGCGCCAGGCATCTTCCCTCTGCTTAGGTGTAACTTTACCTGAAAAAATGTACATGATTTAACACTTAAGTATATGAGTTAAATTTTTTTAAAACAAAAGGTATCATGCCTGTTTGTTTATTTAATAAAATATGTTACTTTTTAACAGATTATTGAGTAAATTCGACTCATCTTCATTGAATTTAGCACTTCGTTGTTTGAAACAAACAAACACAATAGCTCGGTATATTTTCTATGAAAACGTGAAAAATTAAATAGGTACATAGGTGCTGAAGATGTTGTACTTACTTTTCCAGCGCAACATTATCTTCAGATATTATTCCATTATACTATTTTAATGCAAAAAAAAACAAACAACTTTAGAAATTATAAACAATTTATTTAGTTTGTTTTTGACAATCATATCACAATATTGAATGCGTTGTCTGTCATACAGTCAGCCAATCACGATAGTTTATTTTGAAAGGTATGACAGGTCTTGCCACGTAAAAAAATGGTAATAAAAAGCTCCCAAGCTGAAATGGAAGAGTAAACGTTTTTGACGCCTGGCTACTTTCTATACTGTTACTTTTACAGGAATTTTGTTGGAGCAACAGAAATTTACGAATTCGTAATAGCAAAAGTAATAGTATACGTAAAATGTAAAACGGAATTTGTAAAAAAGCAGATGATTTGGAACAACCGGCCATTAGGGTATTAATTAATTGGTAGAATAAATAAGGTAATACTTGTGTATGACTCTTACGAGGCATGTAGACGATGAAAGATCTACATAGTAATGCCTTTTAAGGAATAAAAACCATTTAATATTGTAAAATAAAGTACCTGGCTGAATCTATCGCTCTATTTTAATGCTACAAAGTTAAAAACTAAATTTTACTGATGGTGTCCGAAAAAAACGCTACCAATTAAGAGCTTCTAAAAATATTAAATTATTTTATTTTATATAGACGACCACTATGGCGATGGGGTAAACCTATCTGCCTCAGACGCCAGTGGTTGCGGGTTCGATCCCCGCACGGAACAAGAAAAAAAAAAATGTTCCGTGTCTGGGTGTTTATCTATTTATATTCTAGGTTCTTTTTTTATAACTGACTAAACCCGCGTTTGGCCTCAATCTCACCTGATGGTAAGTGACGATGAGGTCGAAGATGAAAGCACACGGGTTTAGGAAGGAACTGGCTCTTTATACAATATTGCCGGAACACATTACCGCCGGAGCGGTAACATTTGGCGGCAGACTTTATATAAAGGGTGGTCGCTAGCCAGGCGGACCCAGAAGGGATCCTACCACCAAGCGAAGTCTTATGGGATACCATATAGCGAACTAGGGTTCCCCCTAGTTCGCTATATGGTATCCCATAACACAAGCTATGCTTACTTTGGGGCCATATAGTTGGTGTGGTTGTCTGGGGATTTTATTTATTACAGTTAGTTGCTTAGAAGAACCCCATTCCATACCTGTGTGTGAACTGAAAGCTTTAATAATCTTCTTTTTAGCATCTATTGACTATCTTAACAAATTAAAGTAAAGAAATGTAGAGATGTTACGAATACTCCAAAATTCGGCGAAAAAAAAGCATTTAAGTGGCTCCTAACCCTGCTTCAAAGGGAAAGAAATGCGCTTTAAGTGAAATGTTTTTTTACCAACTAATTATGAAGGAGCGAGAAAAAGGGCGGAGAAGTTCATTAGGTTTTTCCTGAAAATGAGGAAATTATTGCTATTTCCTTTCACGGGATTCTGACCGAGAAAAATATTAGAATTCAAAGAGATTGGAAAAAAAACGAAATTGTTTTTCAAAAAAATTTTCTTTATGAAAGCTTTTTTAAACTTTTTTTTGTAGATTTTATTCACATAAATGTCATTGAAATTGTATTTTTTAATCGGAGATTTAAATTGAGTTGATCTTAATCACATCTGATATTAAGTGACATATAAGTCGGAAATGCGTTACAGATTTAGGCAGGATATTTCCTCATAAATTATTTCCAAAACGACTCATCAGAGCGATCATATTTGGTGAGCCGGAGCTCATAATGATCTTTAGTGTGTCCAAACGACTCAATAAACCCTTGAACATCTATTGTTTTTTAGTGTGTGACAGGGAGTTGAAATGCCTTACTATATACAAAATTTCCATATACAAAATTTCTTTATGTACAAACTGTACCTACATAAAGAAATCGAAAATATTAAGACAAATTTTGTATAGTGTCGCGACAATATGTGAAATTTTTGTTAGTAATAAACCTAATATTATATTACACTGTTCTTTCATTATTATTTCATAAAAACATTTTTATTTAAGCGTGTAATATATTTCTGAAGCGATTCCCCACTGAAACTCGGAGCAAAACTCGTTTAGCAAGTCCATGCTTCTTCACTCAGTCACTCAATCAATCAGTCAACAACTTACACAGCTTTTTTTTTTTTTTATAAATTTATTAACGGCATGGATACAGGTCCTTAAGCCTATCTTATTTATAAAATAACATTTATTAAATTTTCTCAACACTGTTAACTATAAATTTATATAAACTTTTGAAAAATATTGGTTTAGCTAAAAGTTCTTGTATTTGTAGCGGCACTTCATCACTTGAAACTTCTTGTAACTCAGACGCCAATGTCAATCGCTGTATATTAAATTTTTGACATTTCATGATCATGTGTTCGAGGTCAAAGATCTCACCACTTGTACAATGTTTGCAATTTCTTTCTGATTCAGGAATTATCTTAAGTCTTGCTAAATGAGCTGGAGTTCTACAATGGCCGAATCTAAGGCGATTAATGGCTGTGATGAAATTTCTGCAATTTGCATCTTTATTTTTATGATACCAAGGTATGTGCGGCGGGGTGTCTTGAATTTTACTGTACCATTTTCCTTTATTTTTACTTATAATTTTCCAATATTTGTGCCATAATGTTTTCATTGTTTTTTCCAGTTGTTCATGATAATCAGTGAAAGGAACTTTTAACAGCATGGTGTGATCTTCATCATAAATTCCTCGAGTGGCCTTATCCACAACTTCATTACCAGTGATATTGCTGTGCGAAGGGACCCATTTAAATCTAACATTTTTGCCTTTACTATGTAATACAAGTATTGCTGTTCTTATGTTAAACAAAATATAATTTGACTTATATTTAATGGAAATATTACTTAGAGATAATAAACAACTTTTGCTATCTGAAATCACTAAAAATTCAGAACTATTTACACTATTTACATATATCAATGCTCTATAAATTGCATAACATTCAGCTGTAAATATTGAACATTGTGGATCCAAGTTAAAGCATTTAGTTTGTTTTACTTGTGGGTCATAGTATGCTGCAGTGACTTTATTGGTGTCTTTAGAACCATCTGTGTACAATTTATAGGTATTAGGTTGACTATTTACATATTGTGAGAACTCAAATTGATTGTTAATGCTCTCTGTATCAACAAACATTAAATTATCTGTATAACATTTAAAATCAACATTATATATGGGTAAAGTATGTGATATGTACATATTTTTAAATAAGGTTTTTAAATTTAGGGTTATGGTTAAAATTTCTGGGATATGTTCAGATAACAGTTGTTCTGCTGTGATTTGTATATTATTTAACAGACTTTGAGGAAGGTCTTCATTAGGTAAAATTCTATTTAAAACAAAAATATTGTTAGTAGCCAACAATTTGGTACTGAAGTTGTTAGCAATTTGTAAACGTCTTAGTTTGAGTGGAATTATACCAGTTTCTGATTCCATAGCATTTATTGGAGTGGAGCACATAGCTCCTGTTATTATTCTTAAAGCTTTGTTCTGAATAACATCCAACTTTCTAAGTTGACAAACATTAGTGTTCATATATGCCAAACAGCTGTAATCAAAGTGACTTCTAACAATACTTTTATATAGCATCGATAGTACTTTTGGATCTGATCCCCAATGAACACCAGCCAAGGATCGTAAAATATTAAGTCCCTTAGATGCATTTTTAATAATATAATTGATGTGTTTTTCAAATTTTAATTTTGTATCTAAATATATCCCTGGAAATTTCTTTTCTGAAAACCAACTTAATGGATTACAGTTGTATTTAATTGGAGCAATCTCGTTTTGATAACAATCTTTTTTGCTAAAAAGTATAGTACCACTCTTATTAACATTAATATCTAGTTTAAGGTCACTATAAAATTTATGAATTTGAGTTAATCCATTGTTCAAAAGTCTAACAGCACTATTTACATTTTTATTTATAGTATACACAACAATATCATCAGCAAACAACAAACATTTTACAGAAGTATCTGTCAAATATTTATTAATTTGTGATGTATACAAGTTAAATAATAAAGGAGAAATTGTGGAACCTTGCATTGTTCCCTTGTATACTGTTCTTGGTCCATGCAAAATGTTATTAAATCTGACAAACATAGTTCTGTTGTATAAAAATGTGAATATCCATTTGCAAACTTTACCTGGTATGCCTAAATTACTGAGAATTTCAATCAATAGTGAGGGATTAACATTATCAAATGCACCATTAACATCGAGAAATGCACAAGCTGTATATGAATGGTTATGAAAGGATTTTTTTATATCTGAAATGAGAGACATGAAGCTATCATGGGCACTTTTGCCTCTACGGAAACCAAACTGCTGTTCAGGTAAAATGTTATTTCTTTCACTATAATATTCTAATCTAAATTTTAACATGGATTCAAAAAGTTTACCAATACATGAAGAAAGTGATATTGGCCTGTAAGAATTACAATCATTAACATCTTTGTCAGGTTTGAGTATTGGAATTACACATTGTGTTTTCCAACTTTCGGGTATGGTTTCTGATAACCATAACAGGTTATATATTTTTAACAAAATACTCTGAGCTCTAGGATGAAGGTTCTGAATTAATTTATAGGTTATGTCATCAAGACCTGGCTTAGTGTCTTTTCTAGGTTTAAGAGCCATTTTAAGTTCATTCATAGTAAATGGTTCAGAGAGAAAGCAACTATTTATGTTTCCAGTCAGTTGAAAAATTTCATTTAATTTATCTGTATCTATTTCTTTTTCAGGAGGAGAGATAGGTGCATATTTGTCAAGGAATGAGGGAATCCACTCATCATTTTTTGAAGCTTTTCTTTTATGTTATGCGTTTGAATCTGCGAATGTAGTTCCAAATCATGCTTATAGGTGTATATCTGTTAAATGAATCACACAATTTTGTCCAAGATTGTTTCTTTTTGTCAGAAATTAACCTCTTTTTAATTGCATCAGTCTTTTTATACTCAATGTAGTTTTCTACTGTGGGGTACAATCTATAGTGTTTGAGAGCAGATTTACTATTGTTAACTGCTGTAGAGCATTCATTATCCCACCAAGGAACTGGCTTTTTCATTTTAAATGGAGTTTTATTAACTTTTTTTGGTATACATTTAAGCTTTAAATTATTAAGAATATCACAAAAGTTGTCATATATATTTTGGGAGTTTTCAGAATCAAAATTTAAATTGTCGAATATGTGCTTACTTTCAGAATGATACTGGGTCCAGTTTGCTCTGCTATATATGAAACGTTCAGAGGAAGGAGCTGTCACATATTTTTCAATAGACACCTGAATATTTATTATAGTGGGGAAATGATAACTTCCCATAGGATCATCATGTACTTTCCATTCACAAAGTGGAGCTACATTGGGACTGATGCATGATATGTCTATAGCTGACGGATTATGATGAGCTGTTCCTACAGTTGTTAGGGATCCAGTATTAAGAATACACAAATCACATTCATCTAGCAAGTTATATACATCACTACCTCTGGAATTGGTTGATAGACAGCCGAATGCAACATGATGTGCATTTAGGTCACCTGATAGCATGATTGGTTTGGGTAATTTGTCAATGATTTGCTTCAGATTCCTAGTTTTAAATCGGCCACCTCTAGGGGGACTATAAACACATAGTATAGATAAAGTTCCCATATTAGTTTGAACAGTGACTGCAGCTGTTTGCATAAAGTCATAGTACATAATCTGAACTACTTTGAATTTAAATGTATTTTTGATCAAGATAGCTACACCTCCATGGCCTTTGGGACCATTTTGTTTTATAATGTCAAAACCTGGAACATTAAAGTTGCTTGTCTCTTTGAAAAAAGTTTCATTTAATAAACAAATATCAATATCATTATTAAAAATAAAATCTACTAATAGGGGTTTTTTGTTATTGACACTTTGGATGTAGAATTGTGCTATAGTTAAGTATGTCTTGGCGTCGGTATCTAAAGATTGTATGGGAATGTTATAATCCATGTTAAGTTAGATTAGAAAGAAAAACATCTTTAATCCTGTTAGTAGTTATAGGTTCATTACCAGAGTTGGCTAAAAATAGTAAAGATTTGACTATTGCATTTATAATAATATCATTATTGGCAATGTCTTCCAAATTTACTTTTTTGTTAGTTATATTTACAGGTTTATTTACAGATTTATTTACAGAAGAAACTACAGGAGACTTTGTAGTTTGTTTGTTATATACATTATTATTTACATTTTGTGTATTTTTGTGAGGAAAATCATTCTTATTTATCAGTTGGGGAAATTCATTCATAGTTGTTTTGCTGATATCAGCATAAGTAATTTTATTTTTCTTTTCTAGTATCTTTTTAACTTTAATTGGACATGACTTCGAAATTGCAAGGTGTGGACCGCCACAATTTATACAATTCAATGAATTAGGTTTGTCACATTCTTTAAATAAATGCTCACCAGCACATATAGAACATCTTTGTTTATTATTACAAATTTTTGCCGAGTGATTAAATTTAAAACATTTAAAACATTGTAGAAGTGGAGGTATATATTCAAATACTCTATATGAAAATAAGTCATATTGTACATTATCAGGCAAAGTGTTAGATAGAAATGTTATACTAACTGTCTGTAAGGCCACTCGTTCATTACCAATTCTTTTAGTAAATCTTCTTATGGCTATGATGTCAAATTTGGATGAAAGTTTATTGTAGAGATCCTTATTTGATATATTTGTGGGCACAAATCTAATTATTCCGGTTTTTTCAATTTCTTTAGCTGGGATGTACGCTTTCATATTATACTTTTCTAAAAAGTTGGTGTTAAGAAGAAAATTGTTTGCATAGTTGAGTTGGTTGAATATAACTGAAATTTTTGTAGCATTCACTCTATGTAGACTATGTATTCCTTTTATTTCGTTTGAAAATATATGATTTAAATAAATTGGACTTTTATTTCCTAGCTTTTCTTTAACATTTTGGCTTTCCACAAATACTTGGTAGCTAGTATGCAGAGAGTTATCTGGGTATAGTCTTTTATAACCCTTTTTTAGATATGGTGTATGAGGATCCTCCTCATTGGAGACAGTTTCAATTATTTTTCGCTTGGGCGGGGGCCCGGTGCCACTAGGGCCCGGGTCCTCGTCCCCGTCCATAATATAAGTAAAAACTTACTCAATTGCTTGAATTTTCTCGTATTCGGCGAAAATAAAAATTAACTTTCAAGAAAATTGAAAAAAAACTTCTCGTCGTTTTAAGAGTTCCCGCCAGACTCATCAACTTACACAGCCAATCTATGATGTTGCCGTTTATTTACCGATTTATTTTATTAAATAAGATTTTGAGTTTTGATCTCTTTAAGCTGTAAAATATCAGCGTTTCTTATTTAAGCAAATACGGTCGCTCAACTATGGCAATTGCGCTGCTATAGGTATAGGTTTTTCGTATTTGTATAGCACTATTAGGCTTACTTTTAAACCGTATTTTTTGTGACCCCGGAGTTAGTCAAATATAATAAGCTACACAAGATAATTTCTGGTTAAATAGTAGATATTTTATTAAATGTAATTAACAATATAAACGTAGGAGTACCATTGAAATCTCTTCTACAATGAGACAATTTATTACAGTAATACATATAGAAACTGAACGTTCATCATAATAATTCCTCCAAATTTGTCAAACGTGACATTAGATGGTTTGATAGCCTCTGGTGTTCTGCCTACCTCATTAGGGATACAGGCGTGAAGTTATGTATGTATGTATGAACGTTCACAGTTGCTGCACTTTCCGAATCGTTAGTTACTACATAGTTTAAAAAAGTGGAGGTTCATATCCATTTTGCTGCACTAAGGAAATTAGATGTAAGAGACGCGTTGGCTTGACGCTCTAAGGAAAACTTCTAAATCCAGTGAAATGAGAAAAGTTAAAAGGCTTTTACCTGCCGAAATAGAGGATAGAGAGATGGTTTTTAAAATTTTTGAACTTTTCAAAGCATTTTATCTAGTCCATGGAACGGTAGTGTGATTAAGTATACAAGATAGCTGGTGAGTCACTTTAGAAATTCGAGGTTGTGATAGTTTGATGCAAATGTAAATAAAAATAAAATGTAAATTATTTACCGAGTAAACTTAACCGAAAGTTACATAATTCAAAGGCTACATAACATAGTTACATAGTAGTAATACAATAGATACAAAGCGGGTGGTGTGCGTGTGGCGGGAACTCTGCTGTGTGCGTGTTGACTGAGGCAGCGCGTCGAGAAAAGTGTAGTAATGTCTTTTTATTTATTTATAGGAATTCTGGTGAAAAATTAAGTACCTCTACTTTAATTACATAATTATGAACTGAGTCGAGTACACAGTGCTCTCCTTCAATATCGAAAATTTGTCACCAGCCACCTTGTGTAAGTATGTTTGCAAATATATAAAGAAACTAGCTTTATCCCGCAACTTCGTATGCGCTTAACTACCCTTCTCGTGAAAATTTCAGAAACTATACAACCAGACGACCACTGAAAGAACCTTTATACCAGGTATCACACCCATGCACTGAAGTAATAAGTTTTTTTCATACAAACTAAAAATCATATATTTCCCGGGCCCGTGGGAATTTTGGGAATTTTTTTCGTAGCACAACCAGTCACTCTTTGGGGAACCTTTATGCCAAGTATCACATCCGTACACTCAAGGAATAAGATTTTTCATACAAACTAAAAAGTCCAACCCCTTCCCGTGGGAATTTCGGGAATTACACTTATTGAGGAACCTTTATATCAAGTATCACATCCGTACACTCAAGGGATGGGATTTTTTCATACAAACTAAAACATCATATATTTCCCGTCCTCGTGGGAATTTCGGGAATTCCTTTCATAACACAACCAGACACACATTGAAAAACCTTTACACCAAGTTTCACATCGGTGCACTCAAGGAATAAGATTTTTCATACAAACTAAAAAGTCCTATATTTCCCGTTCCCGTGGGAATTTCGGGAATTCCTTCCTTAGTGCACCCCTACATCCTCTAAAGAATGTATGTTCCAAATTTCAGCTCTCTACGCCCAGTAGTTACGGCTGTACGTTGTCTGTCAGTCACTCAGTCACTCAGTACCTCAGTCACTCAGTCAGTAACGGAACAGTTTTATATATATTGATGATTGGTCATCCTACGGGCAAAATTAGGCTGACATGAGCTCTTGAATCGAAAGCTCTCAAAAAATGATTCCGCGAGTAACCTTTTCAGCCACGCTTGAACAAAGTACAACTACTACAAATACTACGTGCGCGAGCCTAGCGAACGAAGAAGAACGAACAGGATTAAATTAACTTAGAGAAAGTTAATTTAATCCTGTCGCGTAGGTATAGGAAGAACTAGTTTAACAGGGCGAAACTAGCTTGTCCTGACACGGGATTGGCCGGCAACATATTCACTGAAATATATTTGAATTATAAAATCATTTAGAATTAATAAGTTACATTATGCTGTTTACGAGCTTTTATGTATTCTCATCATTTCATTTTGATATATAATTGTAGATGTAACTTTATATTTTAAAATAATGTATTGAAAAGCGGGACCCTCTAACACAATTCTGAGCTAAACAGAGGGCCCCAGATGATAACCCTGTCAAATTTGTTTTGAATGAAAATAAAGATATTACATTATTATGTATAGTATTGAATGAACTGACCTGGCTTGATGCAGGACATGCCGCAGGCTCCGTCACACAGGCACTTCTTCTTCTTACTCTTGCAGTCCTCGTCCGAGGAACACTTTCGAAGACACTTTTGACCCTGAAAAGTAATGATGGTTAAATATACTTTTTTACATACAGGGTTATTTTTTAGTCACTGGCCAATTTTTTTGATAAATAGAAACGATTTTTGTAAAAAAAGGTATGTATTTTTTTTTACAAGTAAATTAATAAATTCGCTTACATATTAAGCAGAGCATGGTCACTCTAAATTAGACGACTACGCGCTATTAAAAAACATCTTGTGTTCATCAACAGCGACTATTATAAAAAAAGTTTGTGGTGCCATATTTTCATTTTTTTGCCCTGAGCGACACAAAAATAAATTTGCAGGGACGTTTATATCGTATCAAAGAAAATGTATGGTAAGGATGATTTTGTCAGAAACCATTTCTGCACCCTGAAAATTCTGACATCCACCAACCAGCACCGGGCCAGCTTGGTGGATTACGGCGTAAACCTCCTCGTCACCCAGAGGAGAGACTCATAACCATAACAGTGGTCTCATTATACGGAGTTGTAATGATGATGATGACATCAGAAACCTTTAATATTTAAATCCAACACCTTAAAGTACAGGACTGTAAAGGTGAGGAAGTAAGGACGCGGGCAGGTTGCTCTACTTACTTGGTGACCGTAAAACAAACTTAAGGACAGAGCAAACCTGAAAACCGGAACAGTTACCTTGAGTATAGGATACTCAGTAAGGTACTATTGCACCAATGAGGGTATGATTTATACAGGTTGACTGGTGACAAATTTTAAATACTGAAGCACTCTGTACTCGGTTCTGGTCATTATTATGTAAAAATGTAGGTACTTAATTTTTCACTAGTATTCCTTATAAATAAATAAAGTTTTCTTACTATTTACTTTACTTACGCCTGAGTCAATCATGGCACGTGACCTGGCACGCAGATTGCTGCCAACGCTATTGTTACCATGCGTTGCGTAATCAATTCTTTAACTTTCGGTTAAGTTCACTCAGTAAATTATTAATATTTATTTTTTATTATATTTTTTCTCCTCATGTATGATCTCAAACTATCACGTCCTCGAATTTCAAAAGTGACTCACCAGTCACCCTGTGTAATATTTCTAGCATTATGTGATTACATATACACAATTTATGAGCTTACTTTAGAACTAATTTATATTACTAACTGCGCATACTCGTACTCTTGTAACTTTTAATTCCTTAAGATCAATTCTTATAAGATAAATCATAGCTTATTCCAACAGCTATTCTTTCTTTACTTTGATTATATGACGTTTTTTTTTATATGTGACTAAACCCTCTTTTGACCTCAATCTCACCTGGTGGTAAGTGAAGATGAGGTCGAAGATGAAAGCACACGGGTTTAGGAAGGAACTGGCTCTCCACAAAATATTGCCGGAACACATTACCGCCGGAGCGGTAACATTTGGCGGCAGACTTTATATGAAGGGTGGTCGCTAGCCAGGCGGACCCAGAAGGGATCCTACCACCAAGCAAATCATCCGAGATCACTGCACTTCAACTAAAAATAATAATTATCCCCCTTTTTTATAGTCACTTGGCAGGCGAACTTCGACGGGGTCCTGCAACCAAGCGATAGTCATTTGGATTAGTCGCCTTTGAATGAAACGCTTATCCAGGGGCGATAGAAACACTATTAGTATAGATTGTACGATCTGCGAGGCTATTCGCGTAACGAAATAAACAGCGCTGTACAGATGACAAAGATTTCGTCGTTAAGCAGAATACCAAAGCCTAAAGAAAATGGTAAAAAAGTTCGACGAATAACAGTTCTTACTCACGCCGTCATCAGCGACGAGCGCTGGTGTCGGTTAATGATATCTAAGTGAACTCGACGCTGTTGTTAAGGAGAATAGTCCTGCTGTTTTATGTCTGGGGGGGGGCAGCCAACTGATATAGAAGATGAAATGATGCCGACGAAGAGAACCTTACGGGAGGCCAGTAATAGATGTCTCTCGGCTCAGTTGATGATGATGATAGATTATTATTATAGCAAAGGATTACCAGTAGTGTAGCCTGCTCCTCATCCCGAGGACACTGCGCCGAGGGAGAGTTGCGGGGGTTCTTGTAAACCCGGCCGTCATCATCTGCGCGGCTCTGCGGCGTGGAGTCATCATCATCATCGTCATCGTCCGCCGACGTTGGACTCGGCAGTGATGATACTGAGGACAAGAGGAAATGGATATATGAATACACAATTTTAAGAAGGATTTCTTTTTCTGCCATGCATTTACGTATGAAAAGGTATCTGAAAATAAGTTATCCCGAAGGTTAGCAGCAATAGAACAGTGCAGCGATGGCTGTACCTGGACAGTATGGACACTATGTTAGCAGCCATTAGACTCTTCAGTAACCTGAGTATACACACTAAACATTCCACTTCGCTGAATAAAGGAAGAAAAATATGTAAAAATAGTAAAACCTACAGAACATATAACAATTTAAATAAAGTACCATTACCACATTAAATAAAACAGTCAATTTGAGAACTAGGACGGGTTTTTTTCCGAAACTGGTCTGTGCATAGCAATTTGCTAGTTGAAAACAACTAGCGTTGATTTTCCACAGCGTCCATTTTTTAAGAGGTCGCATTAAAAATTTAAATTTGAAATAGATTTTTGGCAAATTAGGCAAGAATGAAAAACAAAAAATGGCATATTTATATCCATATTTAGGTCTTTATGATAAGGAAACAGGTGAGTTGGTACTGGATGCAGATTTTTTACTGGGCTTTTTAAATAAACTAAATATCTGTGCTCCAATTAGAATTTCAAACCCCTTTAAATTCCGCAGTCTGTAAAACAATATTTTGTAGTTCGCGCAGTGTCACTGTGGAATCAGCTTGTAAAATAATCTGCTTTTACTATAAATTGCTGAAAATAAAAGTTTTAAATACCTCACCAGCCAGCTAGTTTAGTTTTTAGAAGCCTGAACCTCCTTTTCATCAAAAGGCCAAGTCACGAACCTGTAGTGGGCTCTCTAAAAATGATTTTTTTTCGAGTCATTATTGTTTAACTTTTTTGCTTCCATAAGGTTATTTCAAAGAAATCGTATGTCATACAATCGCCTAGCTATCTTTTCTGAACTATACCTAGTTCTATTCTTAAATATCACTAGTCAAGTATTTAAAAACGAAGTAAATTGTGTAAAATCATTCGTAACCTCGTTGTCTGTATAGATAATTGACTTGTGGTAAAAGCGATCAGATAATTTTATAAAGAGAAATTACACTGAAAACATATAAAAAAGACCCTTCAAACCTCCCCCCTCCTATCGATCATGTCTTCGGTCAACTGTCCTTTAAAAAGACAAAAGATCAGCAAGGGGGGGACAATCTCGTCATTGTAAATAAATAAATAAAATCCCCAGACAATCACACCAACTACATGGCCTCAAAGTAAGCGAAGCTTGTGTTATGAGATACCATGTAGCGAACTAGGGGGAACCTAGAATATAAATACATATATAGATAAACACCCAGACCCGGAACATTTTTTTCCACTGGCGTCTGAGGCAGATAGGTTTACCCCTTCGCCAAAGTGGTCGTCATCTTAGTCATCGTCATCATTTTAGCTTTTAGCTCATCCATGGGGACCAGGGTATCCCCGCTGCGCAGCCTCTATCTACCGAATGGCTCTCGCTCCGATTATGGTCAGTGGCCTACACCAAGGCGGATCATACAAGGGGGATGTTTAGACGGTATACTCAGGCGTTCTGAAGAGTCTCGTGGCCGCTTTTGCGGTCCCCACTCTGTCTGGGTACTCTGTTAGCCACTGGGGTTAGCAGTTTTTTTTTTTTTTTATAAATTATGGATGGGACGTTTGTCTTCCATGACACCTGATGTTAAGTGAACATGAAGACTAAGGTAGTACACGTCCATCCACGAGAAACCTATTCACTCGACGCTTAAAAGTACTAGGACTATATTGGTCAGGGAAAATAGACGCAGGCAGTTCATTCCAAACCTTGTCGACCCGTATCAAAAAGGAACTGTCAAAGCGCTTAGTTCGACTTTTCGGAATATCTACCACATACGGATGGAAGTTCTGTCTGCGTCTAGTAGTCCGATGGTAAAAGGGTGAGGGTTCAATTTGTTTAAACAGAGCACTGGCGCACTCACCAAAATGTATCCTGTAGTACACGGTTAGACACGCAACCTTACGACGATGCTCTAAGGTCTGCAGTTTTTTGGTTGTAAGGTTGACGTCGTTAATAAGTTTACGGGCTCTTCGGTCAACGGAGTCCAGCGCTTCTAGTTGATACTTGGCTGAACCATCCCAAAGATGACTGCAGTACTCCATGCATGATCGCACTTGAGCTGTGTATAAGTTTAGAAGCTGTGCAGTGCCACAGAAGTACCGCAGAAGTACCGCCGCACCTTCGAGATGATTCCCAACTTTTTCGAAGCTACTTGAGCCATGGACACAATTTGTTGACCGAAGTTCAAACTGGATGTTACAGTTACGCCTAAAAGCCCTAGATGGTACTATAGTACTATAGAATTCCCTTTCGTCCGTTACAGGATACATCCTCCTCCTACTAGAGCTTACTTTTCTGGGTGCCAAACCTTTCCTTGGCGAAAAAACAAAAAAAACAAGGGGTAGTTTCCTTCCATGCTGGACTGGGAGTGAAAGAAAAACATAGAATGTGCCAGCTGCTTCTCTTCCCGGGCATACTGTAAAAGTCAGTTAAGGGACGGAGGTTTTATCGACGTTTTTGTGGGCGATAGGCTGACCCCCTATCACTACAAGTCTCTCTCCATTATTTTAATACCTCCAAATTTGTCAAACGTGACATCAGACGGTTTTATAGCCTCTGGTGTTCTGCCTACCCCATTAGGGATACAGGCGTGACGTTATGTATGTATGTATGTAGTTTAGTGAGTTCAAGTCTCACACTATCTGGGTTTTGTCTGCCGGGGCCTGTCCCCCACGCAGAGCGCTTTTGTACTTCTGAGTATTACCCCGCACCCCTCGCGAGTCACGACACTCACCTTTGGGGTTCTCTGTGGAGTTGTCTTCCATAGCGGAGAAAAAATCCCCCCCTCCAATATTAAATTTCAAATATACTTAAAATGAAGAACAAACGGACAAATTCCCTTTAATAAGTAATAGGACGCCATTCCTTTATGAAATGATATCTTCTTTTCAATATACCTTACAAAAGTGATAAAATGCTGCATTTAAAAAAATCCAATATTCACACAATAATCAGGGCTGTAACAAAGTTAAGAGATAAAATATGCAAATGAAAGCAGTAATTTAGCAGCCATTACAACCTAAAAAGCAATTTTAATTTATATAATCTCATTAACTGCAATCGCGATCCGTCGAACCGAAACGCATTTAATCATCCCTGTCACAGTTCTGTGATATGTAAATTAAACCAAATGATATTACGTGAAACGATAAATTGCGATAAATCTCAATTTGTGTAGTTTTTTGTTGCATTAATTTTCTTTTTCTAGTGTCATGTTAACATTGTGGTATTTTAAAATTGTTTTTCCTATTTAAGTTCCTTAAAACATATTATTTAAACTGACACATTAATTCTGTAGCTCAAAATAAGAAAAATGCGCCCAAATAGAAAAGTTCGTTTCCGTAACTTTGATCTTATCGAGTCAATTATTCCTTAATATTTTTTTTATAAAGTAAGGATGGGACACTTGGCTGACATCTGGCTAGCAGAGAATTGGCAGTAGGCAAGTTAAAGTTATCCTGTGTGACTTTAACACATCTAAACACTCTACCTTTACATCACGGCGACCTTCTGCACACTTAGATAGCATATTCATGAGTATTGCAACGTTATTTACTCATTTTCTTATGCAAATTAATATTTAAGTATAGAATTTCAAACTGAATAAGATGCCTATGTGGTCTTCGTAGAAAGAAATGGCAGTGCACCAAAGCATGAAAATCCTGTATCTCTAGGGTTTAGAAGTCTCCGAATCAACAACATAAGTAATCATAGTAGTTGGGAAGGATTTCCGCAAAACGCCCTTTTCAATCAATCAATCATTCATAATGTGTTTCCTACAACTTCCTTCTCATAATTCCCAAAACAATAGTTTTATGTACCCCAAAAATACAAAACATCACTCGTGCTCGGCTCTTTTTTCCGCGAGTAATTCACTTAAACCAGGATTTTTCCGCAAAATGGCAACCCTGATACCAAAATCCATTTCATAGCTCTATTTTGGCGGGAAACTCCTATTATTTATTTAGTATATTACATTGAGGATCCCGGAAATCCCTCAGGATCCTTTGAATCCGGATGTTAGTTTATCACTGTCGAATTTATATGGAAAATAGGATTTTGGGGCTTGGAGATTAGAGTTAATTAATGGATTTGTATTTGCAGTGCCTTTGGAGTGTATGCTTGAGATTAATTAGTGTTTAGGCTACTTTCCGGAGCTCTTAGGTTTTCGCGAGTAATTACGTTTTAGAAAACGTAGCTTGGAGAGGATTTCTCTTTACAGTCAAATATAAGTAGTTGCTATACCGCTTGTTGAGCCTTTCTACCAGCTGTTTCTTTTCCCGAGCATATTGTAAAAGTCAGAGGTTGTATTGACGTGTTTTGTGGGCGATAGGCTGACTCCCTGTCACTGCAATCATCATTATAATACCTCCAAAGTCAAACGTGACATCAGATGGTCTTATAACTTCTGATGTTTTGCCTACCCCATAAGGGATACAGGCGTGAAGATATGTATGTATGTAGTTTTTCCTACTGTTACAATGACAGTAATAACATGTCATAAAGTGCTCGTGGTAGATTATCATCGTATTGTATTTAGTTAATTTTTTATTTTAATACGAAGTTTCGGTGTCTTCGCAGACCCCGTAGTAACGAGGTCAAAGGTTAAACTTTATTTTTCCTAAATTCGTGATAGCGTAGGATCTCTTTTGTAGTTTTACCATCCCTAAAAGAAAAGCCTTAAAATTTTAATTATTAATCCAGTTTCTTCCACGCTGGACTGGGAGCGAAAGAAAAACATAGAATGTACCAGCTGTTTCTCTTCCCGAGCATACTGTAACAGTCAGTTAAGCGACAGAGCTTTAATTGACGTTTTTGCGGGCAATAGGCCGACTCCCTGGCACTTTTAGGTCGCAAATTGGACGGTGGCGACAGCGACGCGGGCTGCGATTTTCGTGACACGATAGAAAGTATTGAGTTTGTATGAAACCGCGACAAATCGCTCTCACGCCCGCTGGCGTCAAGATCGGTCCAGATTCCCCGCGTCGCTGCCCGCACCGCTGTCGCTCTCGCTGTTGCTGCCGTCCAGTTTGCAGCCTAATAGTCTCCCTCCATCGTTATAATACCTCCCAATTTGTCAAACATTACATCAGATGGTTTAATAGCCTCTAGTGTTCTGCCTACTCCATAAGGGATACAGGCGTGAAGTTATGTATGTATAAATTCAGTATTCAACCTATCTTAAAGTTATAAAAAAGCAAAAGATTCATCTTTATTAGTTACATCACTGATGTTGGTAGACAACGGCTGCATTAACACACAATATGGCTGATTAACGGTGTAAATAGCAGCCACATGCGGCAGTTATGTAAACTAGATACATATGTGAACTTATGTTTGTTACGCTTCATAGCACTCACGTCAGTAAAGCTGTGGGGAAACTGAGACGGAGCGATTTTGTTCGTTTACATATTTGAAGAAAAAGGATAGCATAATATATTTAAGGGTACGAGGTACCTACTTGTAATTGGTCACATATAATGTAATTACGGGAAGAGTGTTTACTCCTAATACAGGTCTGCGTACCTAAAAGGAGTGTCCTTCAACATATTTTGTAAATGAAATTCGACAATAAAGAAATTTTGAATTTGAATTTGAATTACATTTCATTATATTAGAAAACTAGCCACCGCGCGCGGTTTTACCCGCGTTACTTTTGATCCCGTGGTAATTTCGGGATAAAATATAGCCTATAACCTTCCTCAAGAGTTGGGCTATCAAATGCAAAAATATTTTTTCAAATCCCACTTGTAGTTTCTGAGATTAGCGTGTTCAAACGAACAAACAAAAAAACAAACTCTTCAGCTTTATATATTATAGATAGATATAGATAGATAGATACAGAAAGAATCTTCTGAAACCAAATTATAATAATATAGGTATTCTGTATAGTTTAAAGGTAAGTATTAACAGTTACTTTTGAAGTGAAAAAAAAACTTATGTAAAGAAAATTCAGTCTCGTGATTCACACTGAGAATTTCATGTGCACGAACATTCCGGTTTTTCCTTTATTAGTATTAAATAATTAATACTGATAGTAATGAGGAGATTCGCAGGCGAACCAAAGTCACCGATATAGCCAGAAGGATTGCAAAGCTGAAGTGGCAATGGGCAGGGCACATAGCTCGCAAAACAGATGGCCGTTGGGGCAGAAAAGTTGTCGAGTGATGGCCACGTATCCGGAGACGCAGCGTAGGCAGGCCCCCGATGAGGGCGGTGCGGGACCGAGTCTTGTGGAAAACTTGGGGGAGGCCTATGTCCAGCAGTGGACGTCTACTGGCTGATTATGGAATGATACTGATAGTGTCTCAGGTTGCACACTTATTACAGCTGGAATAATTTAAGCTTCTACGTTTAGGTAAAACTATCTCTAGGACAAAGGGTGAAATGGCCTTTTGACTTAGTGTATTTGTTCTGTGTGCTTATTTCAAGGCCAAAATGGTCTATAAGAATTATATATCCGCATCAGTGACTAAAAATAACTACTATTTTAGGTGTCATATATCTAAGCTAGAGGTCAGTGAAGCCTATATTTGACCCTATAAGAAGAAAATGTAAAAGTTTTTGTGTAAGGGAATGCGAAAGACATAGAAATACATCTCAATTGATACGAGTCAATAATATTCTTATCTAAAGTGACATAAATAAATAAATAAATAACTTGCAACCTTAGGCCCGTTTTGTAGCACTGATCATGATTAAAACATAGTCTCATAGTAAATTGTCCATAGAGAGCTGTTCAAAATATATATCTAAGTACAAATCTATACTTTATTAGAGATTAAATCAGAGTAAGGTTTTATTTTTTCAACATACAAACAAACAAACAAGACAACACATAAAAATCAAAAAAATAAAGTATAAAAATGGAAATAAAAAAATGGAAATTAAAAAATGCTTAGTAAGTAAGTATATAAAATTGAATTGAAAAATTAAGAAAATAACAACACAAACAAACATAATTAAAAATAGCAACAGTCACAAAAATCAGTAAACAAAAAAAAATAAGATAGCTTAGTTTAGATTAGAAATTATTAGTTTAGCTTAACGAGCCAGTTTTTCATCCTTAGGTATGCGTAAAATAGACATAGTTTGCGGTGGACGCACATGTATGAAAAACTGGCTCAACTATGCGAGCTAAGCTAAAACTAACTTTGTTTAGTTAGCGGTGTACGATCGGCTTAAACCAGTCCCGCTCTGCTCATGCGTGCCCTCAGCCTTACAATTACGTTGTGGTTCATTATAAAACTATCACTTTTACCGGAAACAAGGGTATTGTGATCAGCTGGTTCGAGTGTAATCGAATACAATTAATTAGTTTAAATTATTTAAAATCGATTGAAGAAATTGTAGATTTATGGATGGAGGTTTATGTTAAAAGGCATTTTCAACTTTTTTGTGTTTATTTATACGTGATTTTTTAACTCAACTTATCATCTATGGTACTTCATATACATTCAAAATTAATAATAATAGAAGCAATTTAGCCATAGAAGTTACTAACATGCCGAGTATTTGAACCCAAAATAAGTTTATTGTAAGAAGTTTGCGCTGGAAGGCGATAACCTTATGATCGGCAGTCAACTAACTTTGTATTGAAAGCAGGGACTGCATATCGGTATATTTTTTTAAAATTGTACTAGTAAAATTTCAGTACCCTTATTAGTGTACTGCTTCATCAAACACAATACCTGTACAAGTTATTAAAATCTAACTTAAATATATCAGTACCAAAATAATGTATACCGGATTAATTTCTGTAGATGTTTTTAGTACAGAAATATTTTAACCTAGGTATTTAATTTCTGTACCGAAATGTAGGTCAGCATATGTCCCTCCCTACGCTTCATAGGCTTTCAACTAAACTATCGAAAATTCTACAGTTATTTAAAAATAAAATTTTAATATTAATACTGGAAAATTTCAGTTAATTGTTTTTTTTTAATTTCCGATTTTTTGCCTTTAAATATCATAGTTTGAAATTGGCGCCCCTTTTTATTATTATTATTTATTTTTAACATGCAAATTAAAATGCTATATGACCTGAGTAATATACCTAAGTTCATCATAGGCGAGCGAGTGAACTTACCGCTGCCATTGTGTGCCCTTGCTGACCATATGACCTCGAAACTGCCACTACCTGAATTTTGAGTGCTCACTCGAAAAGTGTCCAAACGATGATATGTATTATTCAACCGACTTCAAAAAGACTAAGTTTTCCTTTTGACATTTTATATAAGATAATTTATTACATAGGTACACAATATATAATGAATAATTACATAATATAGATGGGATTTCAAAATGTAGAGGATGTCGGTTTTTAAAGGTTTTTAAACATTCGTTGATTTATAAAACAAACATTGCTTTAGTCTGTTTACCGCACATTGCTGCGTAAAATGTGTAATTAATTTACTCTTCTATTATAACATTTTTAAATACGAGCGATAGAATATTCAACAAAAGGGATAGAAAATCAAAAACCTGTGATATTAAAACCACTACTCAGTCTTAAGTGCTATTTAACACTCGTATTCAGTTTCTCAGTGATTATTCTTGAGGGTTCCTCTCAAAAGAAATTTACCATTGTAAGGATTCAGTAACTCAAAATAAGAACGGACTCTTATACGATCACTTTGTAGTCTGTCTGTCTGTCTGTCAAGAGTCTTTTTCCTAAGAAATCGCGTGGAAAATAATGTTGAATACTCAAGTCCTCAATCTCTTGAGGCAAAAATAAAAACGAACTTTTAGGTTAATGCAATGAAAATATACGACTGTTTATGCCCCGTTTATGATGGATTACCTTTAGGGTACTTGAAGTTCAATCGTAACCATAAAATTTGGCGTTAAATGAGAACTTTATAGCCCGCGTAGGGTTGGGTTAGAATAGCCCTCCCACCCCGGGATAAGCGTGTCGTAAAAAGCGACTAATCCGGTTGGATCGGCTTAGAGTCCGCCTGGCTAGCGATTCTATATATGGCGGCAAATAAAATAGTTCCCGCGGTGATGTGCTCAAGAGGTTCTTTGGTAACCCGTGTGCTGTCATCTTCGACCTCAACTTCATTTACTATCTGGTGAGATTGAGGTCAAATGCGGGTTTAGTAACCAAAAAAACTAACAAACTAACGTTTTCTAAAAAAAGAAAAACAAAGAATGTGCCAGCTGCTTCTCTTCCCGGGCATACTGTAAAACTCAGTTAAGGGACGGAGGTTTTATCGACGTTTTTGTGGGCGATAGGCTGACCCCCTATCTCTGCAAGTCTCGCTCCATCATAATACCTTCAAATTTGTCAAATGTGGCATCAGATGGTTTACAGCTTCTGGTGTTCTGCCTATCCCATAAGGGATACAGGAGTGACGTTATGTACCTATATATCTATGTAAAAACTAACACGATGACTAAAGGTGAAAAGTCCGAAAACTCCAAAATTATGTCGTTCAATAAATCCCGAGACTAACTTTATACAGGGTGACTGGTACCAAACCCGCCATAGCAAATTAGCATATAGAGGAGGTCATTTGCTAATTATTGGACCTTACTTTCCCTAACTAAAGTTTTATACTTTAGGAGATATGTCAATTTTTATACATTATTGAGATTTTTCCAAAATTTGACCTTAAAGCATTCGTAACTTTATTTTTCGTCATTAGTTTAGAGTTTTTTTATTATTTCTTGGTAGTCATTAACATTTGTGAATAAAATACGTCGGAACTTCCCTCAAACTAGGGTTAAAAAATAAGACGCTTATGCTTTTAAAAAAAATCAATAAAGAAAAATTACTTTGCGATCAAATTCAACCGGAAATAATAAAAAAACTACGGCGTTTTAATAATTTATTCTACTCTAAATTAGTTCTCTAGTTCGTCACCTTACCAACGGTACTAAATTTGCAACGGAAAGTTTGATTCGCTAAACATCGGTAGGATTTTCAGGTCAACCAGTCATTTTGATCAAAAATAGTGAAGGTCCCAACGACAGGATAAAGCTAATTTAGCAAAGTAGTTTTTGCAAATTTATGAGTAGGTATTAGATAATAGAAATTGAGTGCTTAGTGTACTTAATTTTTTTTTTTACTTTTACCATGTAAAGCAAGAAATCAGGAAAAGATATCGAGCATCAAAAGAAAAATTTAAATAGAGTTGAAACTAAAAATTCTGCTCGAATTGCTGCCCGCAATTTCTGATACATGCCCGATATCTTTTCCTAATTTCTGTGGTGGTAAGACTGAGCCTAATTTCTTCTTTCATAACAGAAAACGCATTATTAATTTTTTGAATTAACTCATCTTTTGTAGTTACTTCTTCATTGTAGACCAACTCTTTTCATTTGCAATGACAGTTTCAATGACTTTTAGACGTCAAATGAAAAAGATGAGGTCGGACCCATCTCTATGACATTTAAGTTGTTGTCATATATGCTTTTCCTTTCCGTTTCGTGTGCTTTCACAAATAGTTGAGTAGACACAGGTATAAATAAATAAGACATTTCGTTTTAAAATGCCGGGATACACAAGGGAAGAATACGCCGACATGCTGCTGGCGTATGGTGCTGCACACAGTAACGCCCGCAAAGCGCGGCGAATTTACCAGGAGCGATATCCAAATAGACGCTTACCTGACCGTGACACATTTCCTACCACATATCGTCGGTTTAGAGAAACGGGTAACTTGAACGTCAGGGTACCCCAAGCAGCTGTGCGACAATTACCTGTTGAAATTGATCAGCAGATTTTGGCAGCTTTTGAAGAAGATCCCACGACTAGCACCAGAGTGGTAGCTGCCGCTTTGGGCGTCAGCCAGTGGAAAGTCTGGTCAGTGATGCATGGGGACCATCAACACCCGTATCATTACACGCCAGTTCAAGGTAATTTTGAGTTTATTTATGTACCTACTTACACTAAAGCGACCAGTGTTATCTTTAGAATTAAAGAAATTATTAATATTACGACGAGCTTCGATGTAACATAATCCAAATCAAATTTTGTCTTTAGAATAACATTTACGTAAATAATTAACAAATGGAGTGTTGGCAGGGCTTGAAAATGGCGACTACGAAAGGAGGTTGAATTTCTGTCGCCTCGTTCTTCACACCGATGTCGACGACCCAACATTTCTGGAGCGTATCCTTTGGACCGACGAATCACAGTTCACCCGAGAAGGCATCACCAATTTCCACAATCGCACCACTGGTCCCATGATAACCCCCATAAAAAGAGGGTTACATCGGTCCAGCGGAAATTTTCTGTTAATGTGTGGGCCTGCGTTATTGGTCGTAATATCTTTGGACCCTATTTCCTACCAGACATTTTAAATGGGGGAAATTATTTAGAATTTTTAAGAGACGTCTTGCCTGATCTGCTGTTGGATGGAATAACCGACGACACGCCCATTGTGTTTCAACACGATGGGTGCCCGGCGCATTTCAGGCTGGACGTCCGAGAACTTTTAAATAGTTCATTCCCCGATTCATGGATCGGTAGAGGTGGGCCAATTGAATGGCCAGCTCGGTCGCCAGACTTGACACCTCTCGATTTCTACGTTTGGGGCCGGGCCAAAGAGTTGGTCTACAATGAAGAAGTAACCACAAAAGATGAGTTAATTCAAAAAATTAATAATGCATTTTCTGTTATGAAACAAGAAATTAGACTCAGTCTTACCACCACGGAAATTAGGAAAAGATATCGGGCATGTATCAGAAATCGCGGGCAGCAATTCGAGCAGAATTTTTAGTTTTAACTCTATTTAAATTTTTCTTTTGATGCTCGATATCTTTTCCTGATTTCTTGCTTTACATGGTAAAAGTAAAAAAAAAAATTAAGTACACTAAGCACTCAATTTCTATTATCTAATACCTACTCATAAATTTGCAAAAACTACTTTGCTAAATTAGCTTTATCCTGTCGTTGGGACCTTCACTATTTTTGATCAAAATGACTGGTTGACCTGAAAATCCTACCGATGTTTAGCGAATCAAACTTTCCGTTGCAAATTTAGTACCGTTGGTAAGGTGACAAACTAGAGAACTAATTTAGAGTAGAATAAATTATTAAAACGCCGTAGTTTTTTTATTATTTCCGGTTGAATTTGATCGCAAAGTAATTTTTCTTTATTGATTTTTTTTAAAAGCATAAGCGTCTTATTTTTTAACCCTAGTTTGAGGGAAGTTCCGACGTATTTTATTCACAAATGTTAATGACTACCAAGAAATAATAAAAAAACTCTAAACTAATGACGAAAAATAAAGTTACGAATGCTTTAAGGTCAAATTTTGGAAAAATCTCAATAATGTATAAAAATTGACATATCTCCTAAAGTATAAAACTTTAGTTAGGGAAAGTAAGGTCCAATAATTAGCAAATGACCTCCTCTATATGCTAATTTGCTATGGCGGGTTTGGTACCAGTCACCCTGTATATAGGCGAATATATTAAAAACTCTTTTGATTTTTAAAAAGAACTGGCCATCAATAAAAGATATATGTCAAATTACAAAAAATGGAACAATAAAATATTGATTTTGCAGACATTTAAGTGACGCTACGTGTTGATAAAACATTGTTTTTTTATGGGAAAAAATACCCTTGAAGCATAGCAATGGCTCATAATAATATGTCATGCGGGATCAGCTCCCTCTAAAGCAATCATTTGTCGGTGGCATGCTGACCTCGAACGCGGTCGCCTGGACAAAAATGAGGTATACAATAATTTTATAGTAGCAAGAAATAAATAATATGCTGTGTATAACATTGTTAAACAGTTTTCCCCCAATGACTACTTTTTTGAAGGTTTCCTCCAAAAAGCATACATGGTTTCCTCTTCCAAAAGACATTTTTGACAGCACCTTGTTGACAGCGAATCCATACTTGAGACGTTATCAAAGCTTGGCAGCCTCGTGTTGAGTTATTTCGGTTACCGTTCGGTTAAATTTAAAAAAACCCTGAAGGGAATTATAGGGTGAGAAGTTTCGATGGTTTTTGTAAACGGTTGAATATTTGAGAATATTAAACTGTATTAAAATTTATGTTCAGTAAGTTTTGGCAATTCACCAATCGTTTAACGTCAGTATAACGCTTCATATGTGTGGAACTTGACTTTGAAAAAACAAATGGAAGTTCATAAAGTACTTCGTCCATGTTCCGGTCAACATAATCCCTAGTAAACTAGAAATTCAGGCATTTACTGTTCGTTTTCGAACAATTTTTTCTCATCTCTGTTTAAAACCAGCAACAACACAAAGGAACGTGCGTATCTCAGTGTCGCCATTCTCAAATTGTTGGTCTTAGTTCTTGTACTGTTTAAAACTAGGCGTAAAACCGAGGTGACTTTGCTAGTTTACAACATTGTATACGGCTGTTTGCAACCAAATTGCGCTTGACCTTGGCGGTTTACCGTGACCTTGGTGGCGTCTTTAGTTGGAAGCTTGTTTAAAACGCCATTTACAACAGCGTGGATGAAACTCGACGTCAGCTAAACAAAAGTCACCTTGGTTTGACGTCTTGTTTTAAACACTTAACGCCTCGGTCACTTAAATAGGGCTGTGTTAAGTCATTGGTTTATGCCGATAAACCAGCAAGTGTTCAAGGATTGTAAGTTTATATTCAAGCCACTATTGATGTCTTATGGCCCGACTAAATGGAAAAAATATTGACAAATTGGACTTTTTGAACGTACTATGTAACTGGTAGCCGCAACAGACATAAACTGGTAATATTACTGCAAATGTATGCCTTGAGGTTATACAGGGTGATTTGTAGTCACCAGCTAAATTTAAATGTTAGTTTCTTTGATGCGATATCTATAAACGTAGCTGCATATTTATTTTAGTATAGCTCAGTATAAAAAATAAAGATATGGCACCACGTAGTACTACAAGATGTTTTGTAGCACGTAGTTGTCTTAATTTTAATGGTAATTTAGAGTGACCATGGTTTGCTAAATATGTTAGCGGATATATTTATTTTTTTGTAAAAAACTAAAAATACATTTTTTTTATTCTGTACAAAAAATTTGGCCGGTGACTACAAACGAACTGTATATTAGTTTGTTATAATAAAAAAATCATAACAGCAATGTTTCAGTCATTTATGATTTTTTAAAGGTTTCAAGCTCTTAAAAAACACCAATTATTAGGTCATATGAAATAATAGAGTACTACATATTTAAAGATCCACAAATGATGGAAACAAAACTAACTAAATTCACGTAATTACATGTCAAAATTCTAAATTAATTATGTTAGCTTTGATATGACAGTGACCGATGCCGAGATGGCAAAATTGGCTTATTTCGACTGGTTAATTGAGACAAATCCAATATGTCAGCTCTATTAACTTTGTTTGATATTTACTTACAGCTAACAGGCTTCGCGCGGTTTTATCCAGTTTTAAGAATTTGAGTACTATTAGAGTACATATAATTACTAAAAAAAGAAAGAAACATTAATAATAGGGTATGCTGACCAAATTGGCGACATACTTAAAAAGGGCCTACTTAGTTAAAAGTACCTGTAACCGGCGATCATGTATGAAACGATTAATGAACGTGGACGAAGCGAAACGGGTATGTCTAGATCGGAGCAAGTAGCGTTCCTTAGTCTCTGCCTACCTCGAAGGGAGACAGGCGTGATGTTATGTATGGATGTATGTAATGACAGGCAGTCGCTCCATTTCTACGAGCCTTGTAATGGCAATATTATCATCTTTATACATTCACATACCTGTTTAAAAAATAGTTTGACAGGTCAGAGACTATATGGCCCGTGAACATTACTCTTTGTAAGTCTCGTAGTATACACAAATGATTTTCAGTCAGCACCTATACTTAGTCACGCATATCGATCAAAAATCTTGTTCATATAATTATTTTTTAGTAGAGATCCTGCCTATTGTTCATTCAGAAACTTATGTTTTAACGCACTTATCTCTAAAAATACCAGTCAATTTTAAAAATGATTTAACCAATTTTGTTTTAAAAGAAAATCCATCTAGATAAATAATCACGAAAAAACCATGCAAAGCTGATAATGTATAATAAAGATCACTGCTCCGAAAAGTACATAAAAAACTAAGCATAAAATATTCACTCATTTTCATAACTCCCAGTATTTACTTCTGTCCTTTATGAAAAGTCGTAAAGTCAAGAATTTTTCATATATCATTTCATGCTGCATAAATTAGTTCGGTAATTTTATATGAAGGGTAAACGAGGTGGTTATATCTAATAAACTACCCCCTCTTAAGAGTAGCTTAAGTCTGAGCAATGGGTGGAGGGGGTTGGAAAAGGGGGACCTAACTTACCTAACTTATTTAAAGTTTAATAATATAAGTATCAAGGAGGTGTTTAATTTAAAGTAATATTAGTAGGTAATAAGGCCGATGAGATTTTTATAAGTTTGTTTGAATGTGGTAATCTCGAAAAGTACTTAAATGTCGGATTTGAAAATCGAATTTAATAGCTTAGCTGATGAGAAAAGCTATAGCTGAATATGTGTAGGTAGATATACTTATAATTGTAATTTCTGACGTACTGATCAACAGTTTTGTTTGTGACTTTGCTCTGTCACTCACTTATTTAGTATCGACTCACTTATTATTCGCGACAAGCATTTTTGCGTGGTTTCTCCCGCCCCACTTCTAACCTCATAAAATCTACTCAATGGATAGGTAAGTAGCCTATTTTGCTCTTAAATAATGTGGCTATCTAATGGTGAAATAATTAAAATAATCGTTTGACCTCTCACTTGATAGTATGGGAAGATGTTTGATGACGACCGGCTGGTGTAGTGGTAATATACATTGCCTTCTATGCCAGAGGTTCTGGGTTCGAATCCCGGCGGCGGTGGATATCGGTGTTATGAACACAGATATTACCCGTCAAGTCATGGATGTTTACATGTTTATTTAAGTTTATTCTAATAAAGAATATGTATTTATTCAATATGTATGTTTATATATTTCTTAAGTACATCAGTTATCTAGTATCCATAACACAAGTTCTTTAAGAAACTTAATTTGGGCTAGATAATGTTGTGTGAGTCTTAGAAATATTTATTTATTTATTTATTTCTCTGATTCTGTCAATAAAGTGTAGGTACAGTAGTTCTAGTTGTATTGTAGTTATTCTACACAATCAAATCTAAACACAAAATTATGTTTAAAGCAATAACTCAGATTAAATTTATTATATTAATATGAACTGTAATTATTTCTATGAGTTAAAACGAAAGATTGAAAACCTTTTGTCTTTTGAGGGCCAAGGTATTTTACTTTGTTCAATTAAACGAGGCAACGAGAATTAAGTGCTCTTTGAAGAAACGAAATTAAACCATTCAAAATCTTTTGTGCTTTAAGTCAAGCCGAATAAAGCGTATAATAAAATGTTTTATGGTATTTTGACGTAAAAGTTTAATATACACATACACGGCTGTTTTTTAGTTACCAGCCAAATTTAAATGTAATTTTCTTTGATACGATGTAAAATGTAATACACTCTACATATTTATTTGAGTAGCCCTCAGTAGAAAATAAAAGATAAAAAAAAAAACTTTTTTACAAATAGTCGCTGCTGAACACAGCTACTGCGACGTTTGATAATACTACGAAGTAGTACTATAAGGTGTTTTGTAGTAGCGCGTAGTCGTCTTTATTTTAATAGTATTCATTCACAATTTAGAGTGACCATGTTTTACTAAATATGTTATCGAATATATAATATTCTTGTAAAAAATTGTGACTAAAACAGTCCTTACGGGTTTTTGTAGCGTAAAGTTTAAAAGAAGAGAGACTTAAAAAATACAGTATTGAATATCTGGCCATTTTCTGTGTTTTGTATTCAGTGACGGTTCTAATGTACTGACCTTATATTATTTTGTTTTACAAGTTCTTACAGGTTTCGTTTCCTTTATAATACTGGTAGATAGCTTTTTGTTCCTGTTAAGTTGCTAGCTTATGTTCTTGCCGTCTGACAGTATACCTACTGTGAAAGTATACGATACCATTAAAAAAAATACCAATTCCAAACATGCAACTTCACGCCTGTATCCCTTATGGGGTAGGCAGAACACCATAGGTTATAAAACCATCTGAATCACGTTTGACAAATTTGGGAGATTATAATGATGGAGAGAGACTATTGCAGTGACAGGTGGTCAGCCTATCGCCCACAAAAAAAAAATCTCTAATAACACCTCTGTCCCTTAAGTGACTTTTACAGTATGCCTGGGAAGAGAAGCAGCTGGCACATTCTATGTTTTTCGCTCACAGTCCATCATGGAAGAATATCCAATCCAATTCCATATTGTTGTCTTTTGCAAGAAAGCTATTAAATGCAGCCAAAAATTCTTTTGCGTAAGTATTTTTTCATTACCTTTTTATCGTACATAAAAGAGACAGAAAATAAAAGCAATCTGACTAATGCAACTCTGCAAAGACATCTAATATTTCACAGACATATCCAATGCAAAATGATAGCCAATAAAGCTTAGAGCACGAGTGAGTTAACGCAATATTGCAGACGATTGCTTAAAGCTCCTTCGCAGCTAAGGCGCTTTGCACACGGAGCAACTAAAGTTGCGGCAACAAGGAACTTTTAAGTTTCAAATAAAAAGATGATGTTGCTTTAATGCTACTGTTACACATGCTCATTTCAAGTCAAGCACGAAAGCATGCTTCAATTGAGCGTCGGAATGTTACTCAAAATAATCATGCTCATTTCGAGCACGCTCGTGAATTGGCAGGCTTGCGATTTTCGAGCATGCTACCAGTGGCGCGGGTGGAAGTGGGTATGCTGTAAGTGCGGCTAAACAGGTTTGCTTATTGAGCATGTTAGTATCGATCACTTGTTCATAAATACATTAATAAGCGTACTTAAAACAAGCATGCTTATTGCTAGCAAATGTAAACTGCTCCTAAGCATGCTCGTTGTGAGCATACCAAATAGCAAGCTTTTAAGCATGCTTCTTTTAGAGCTTGTGTAACAATAGCATTGCTTACGTTTCGGTTGCCGCAATTTTACGGGAAACTGTGACAGGGAGAAGGTAAAAAATGTTGCGATTGCGGTAACCAGCGGAGCAAGCACAGAACATTGTCGACTCGTATGCTTACGAATGTTCGTATAGTATTGAGTCGGTTGCAAGTTTTTAGTAACATTGTATTTTTTTATTTCACAGCTATTAACAACATGTTTACAAACATTCAAAATGAACAAGGCACACATTAATTTAAGCTGGCCTTGCGGCAATAGATAGATTTCAATTATTGCTTACAAACCGTCTCCATACTAAACGAACATTTGTAAAAATACGAGTCGATAAAGTTCTGTGCTCGCACTGCTGCTTTGGAAACTAGTACCTATATATAACAATTGCTATTAGAAATTAACTAAGTCACTGATTATAGCAACAACAATTATAGAAAACTGTTGATGATCACACCAACTTGATATTCAAGTTGCTAAGCGTGCACAGTCCCATTGAAAACGGCTAGCTTTATTTTAAAACTTCGAAAGATTGTCCAGACAGAACAAGGTTAGGTCAATCTTACAATGTTAAATTTTTATAATATGTTACAAAACAATTACATCAGTTGAATTTTAGGCATTTTTACTTGAACTTTCATAAACAATTACTTTATTTATATTAGTTGCCAGTTGCGGCATTAGTTGCTCAGTGAGACAAGCGCTGAAACCTCCTCTGAGCTCCTTTGTAGCGTTTAATAAGCTGCTTCGTGCAGCATTTCAGTGAATTTCGTCCCTGTGCATTGTTCAAATTATCTGTTGATGGAAAGCGGTTCATTGCATCTTTAGCGGCTTAAGTTTAGTGATTTTATAAAGGAGTTTTAGAGTTCTTTGTTTTATTATCTTTCTGTTTTAAATGCTTTGGATATCTAATTTTCTGTAGTTTATGTATACGTAGAAAAGGAAAATAAAGAGGCAGTATAATTAAAATACCTTTTTTAAGTGAAGAATGATCTGATATAAAAAAGCTGAAGAGTTTCTGTAAAACTACCAGTCGAGTTTAAACGCTTTAAAAAGGTAATGTTATATATCAATATTTTTATATGAGATCTTTACTTTTACGGTTCTATCTGCTGGTAAATTATATCTATACCTATTTGTTAGAATAAATAATAAAAAATAAAATATTTTTGTTGCACGGCAAATATAAATACCTACATAAGTATTTCAGAAAGTTCTTCCAAGCTGGACTGAGAGCGAAAGAAAAACATAGAACGTACCAGCTGCTTCTCTTCCCGGGCATACTGTAAAAGTCAATTAAAGGATAAAGGTTTTATTGACGTCTTTCTGGACGAAAGACTGACCTTCTGTAACTGTAATAGCCTCTTTCCACCATTATAATACCTCCGAATTTTGTCAAACGTGACATCAGATGTTTTTATAGCCTCTCGATTTTTGCCTACCCCATAAAGGATACAGGCGTGAAGTTATGTATGTATGTTTTATGTAATTATTTCGGAAATGTGACTAATCACATGACTAGTATTTGTGGTTATCACGACAGTTTAAATTAAAGGACGGACAGGACCCTCCCATTACTTGTAATTATCTACGGGAAGCTACCCAAAATATAATTAGTCGTTTTCCAATTAAAATTTCTACCTGTTTCCTGAATTTCGGACAGCAAATTTATTAATTACAATTTATAATTATTGCAATTGCCTTTTAATATAAATTACAACAAAGTAATTATAAATCAGAGAACTTGTGTTTGGAATATCCCTATTTTTGCATAACAACTTTGCTGATAATATAAATTGTACAAGTTGTTATAGTTCGGTTCATTAAAACAATGACTTATTAGGTTGAAATTTTGACTCTCATCCAGGTACTAAAATATTAAATTCTCATACATACAGTCATAACTTCACGCCTGTATCCTTTGTGGGGTAGGCGGAACATCAGAAGCTATAAAACCATCTGTTGTCACGTTTGACAATTTTTTTGTTATTATGCCGAACTGGGAGCGAAAGTTGTTCAGAATTATATACTACATACATCGGCTTTGAAAAACAAAATACAAGTAGAAAGAGAAAAAAAATTATCTAACATATAACTTAGCTTTTCCAAGCTACCTCATTTTCAGGGGACATATTAAATTTTCAACTCATATTCTCGAGGAAAATTTAAACATATTGCAATTTTATAGATATCAGGAATTTAATTTTCCCCGAAAAGCTAAATGTATAAATTTTCAAAATTAGAAATATAACTTTTCTGTGAAATTTCGCAATGTTTCCTGCTCCTGCTTTAAGATTCTTATTATTTTTTTCTATTTTTACCCGACTAGGGCGAAGCAAAAAGTAGGATTATAATTTTGACATGTATGTATGTTCATCTGATCCTTCAGAACTTCTGAACTAGTTATCATAATTGGACACATAAGGTGTCGTTGGAAGCCTCTTAATATTTCGCTGGTTGTAGACTACATGACGTCACGTTAAATTGACTATAGCGCCCTCTAGAAGACTTAAAGTAAAGAACTTAAATATTATTTTCTTCAAGATTTCGTCAATAAAAGAGCTTTGTCAGCGCAGTTCAAATATGTAAAAATGTTATCACTCTAAAATGTACGAAACAAGAAATATTTGCGCTGAAATATAATGTATTTAAATACGTCATACTGATAAAGATATGTTTATAGGATAGCCGTGGTCGTATGCCACCCTATTGTAGCAAATCAGTTTCTTTTTTTTATCTTTAGTCTTGTGTCAAGTTAAACTACTTTACAAGGTATAAGATTTCTTGTACCGCCCGTGATTAATACTTACATTGGAAGAATAACGCTAGTTCTAAGCTAGCATGTTGCTGAATTATAACCATTATGTGGCAAAATTATTACTTAGTCATTGAAATCCATTTTATTTAGCCGCAAATAAAGTTTATTTTTATTTATAATTATAATTATAAAATAAAATCAAAGTGACATACGACCACGGCTATCCTTTCAACATATCTCTATCCGAATGACGTAAAATACATAAATATTTCAGCGGAGACGCTTTCTTTTTTCGTACTGTCTGAGGCAGGCTGTGTTGCCCCATCGCCAAAGTGGATGTTGGTGGTAGTATCCCATCAGGGTCCATCTGGCTAACGACTGCCTTTCATATAAAATCTGCGGCCAAATACCACCGCTCCTGCCGTGATGTGTTCCGGCAATATTTTATGAAGAACCAGGCCCTTCCTTAGCCCGTGTGCTGTCATCTTTGACCTCATCTTTACTTACTATCAGGTGAGATTGAGGTTTGGTCACCTAAAAAAAGAATAATCAACGAGTGCACAGCATTAAAAAACCGACTTTGACTCACGTCAAAACTTTAGCTGAAGTCGTCAAGGTAAACGATCCCCAAATTCATACATATTTGAAAAAAAAATTCATGAAGTACTCAATCGATTTCGATGAAATTTATTTGAGACTAAATGGAAAGTATTTTCTATCATATGAAACAAGAATCATCAAAATCGGTTCACCCAGTCAAAACTTATGAGGTAACAAACATAAAAAAACATACAGACCACTTGAGCAACTCCTTCTTTTTTGAAGTCGGTTGAAAACAAAATCATGCCGTCTTGGCTTTATGCAACCCGTAAGAAAGCAAACGGTAAATCAAAATAAAAGTTTGCTTCTTTTCAATCTAACAAATCTCCTTTTCCAATACTTTTTTTGAAGGTAATATTTTGTTTATTTATATAATTTTCAAGCGCACTCCACCCAGGCCTGTCTCAACAAAATTTAACAGCCTCTTTGACCTTTTCAGTGCCCGCTAATCTATAATCTCATCCTAAAACAATGGAGAAACCCTGAAGAGACCACTGTGAGTGAATATTCATGGAGTATACTTTCCTCAGGAAGAAACCGGGTTAGTGGTAACTCGCACGAAAGGTTCCGTAGGTTCCGTCATGTCACATGACGACTCGTCCACATAAATGCGGTTACTTATAAAACTGTAGTACATAACTTCACGCCTGTATCCTTTATGGGGTAGGCAGAACACCACAGGCCATAGAACCATCTGATGTCATGTTTGACAAATTTCGAGGTATACTATTGCACTGACAGGAGGGAAGAGAAGCAGCTGGTACATTCTTTGTTTTTTTTTTCGCACCAGCATGGAAGCAGACAACTGTAGTATTCGGGAAAAAATAATTTACATAACTTACAGTAATTACAATAACACTTTCGTGCCTTAATATGCAATGTATTAAATCATGTAGTGACTGCGGTAGGATACTGACCCAAGATATACTGTGTGTCTGTTCTATGGGAGCCCACTTAAATATTTTTTTGTATTTGTTTCTTAACCGGCAACAGATACAGGGTTGATTTGTAGTCACCTGCCAATTTATTTTTACACAATAAGTATCATTTATAGAAACGATCTTTGCTAAAAAACAGTATTTTTTTTTTTACAAGGAATTTAATTTATCCGCTATCATATTAACCAAGGCATGGTCCCTCTAAATTACCATTAAAATACAGATTACTACGCGCTACTACACACATTTTGTAGTACTTCGTCGTGGTTCCACACTTCTACTTTTTTGTACTGAGCGACGCTAAAATAAATATGCAGGTACTTTTATATCGTATCAAACAAACTAACATTTAAATTTGGCTGGTGATTTAAAATCAACCATGTACGTGGGTGGTCTGAAAAGTTTCCAACCTAACAATGATACAAGATTTTTTTTCTTAATTTTTTTATTTATTTTTCTACATAGTCTCCTTGTAAGTCTACACACTTCTCCCAGCGATGCTCCCATCTCTGTAACCCGTCCAAATAGTACTCGGCGTTTTTCTCTGCAAAATAATTGTTCACAAAGGTGATTGCCTCCTCATTTGACGAAAATCTTTGTCCTCCGAGCGCAGTTTTTAGATGAGGGAACAAAAAGAAGTCGCTTGGGGCCAGATCTGGTGAGTAAGGCGGATGGTCAAGCAGTTCAAACCGTAACTCGTGGATTTTTGCCATGGCAACCGCTGAGGTGTGAGACGGCGCGTTGTCTTGGTGAAACAGGATTTTCTTTTTCTGCAAATGTGGCCGTTTTTCCGCAATTTGTGCCTTCAGCTCGTCAAGTAATGATGCGTAGTATGCTCCTGTAATGGTTTTTCCTTTTTGAAGATAATCGATTAAGATAACTCCATGACTATCCCAAAAAACAGTCGCCATCACTTTCCCAGCCGAAAAAACAGTTTTTGCTTTTTTTGGAGCTGGTTCCCCCCTTGCAGTCCACTGTTTTGACTGTAGTTTTGTTTCGGGCGTATAATGGTGTATCCAAGTTTCATCTACAGTAATTAATCGGCGCCAAAACTCGGATTTATTGCGCCTAAACTGCGCCAACAGAGCCTTGGAAATGTTCATTCGAACACGTTTTTGTTCTAACGTGAGCAAACGCGGCACTCAACGCGCGGACAGCTTTCTCATGTCTAAATCTTGTTTTAATATGTGACAAACACGTTCTTTGGACATTTTCATAACCTCTGCTATCTCTCTCACTTTAATTCGGCGGTCGTCTAACACCATTTCGTGAACTTTAGCAATGTTATCGTCAGTAGTTGCAGTTTTTGGACGTCCCGAACGTTCATCGTCTCCCAAGCTCTTACGGCCACGTTTAAATTCAGCTGCCCAAAATTTCACTGTGGTAAATGATGGTGCAGAGTCCCCATACACAGAGTCCAACTCATTTTTGATTTGCGTAGGCGTATTGCCTTTCAAAAACAAATATTTAATAACAGCTCGATACTCAATTTTTTCCATTTTCACAAAAACACTCACATGTACTCACTCAAACGACTGTCAACTAAAAACTGCGCGTCCAAAATGGCCGAAACTTTGGTGAGTAACCTGTCAAAAGATGCACAACTACATTCACTAGCTTTTGTTGACGAGTGGCGCCATCTTTGCGTTAAGGTCGGAAACTTTTCAGACCACCCTGGTATATATTATCTGTGAAAATTTCAATTCTCCGACTTTCAAAGTGCACGAGACATAGCCTGGTGACAGATGAACAGCGAAATCTTGGTGTTTTACCCTTTGGGTACGGAACCCTGAAAATATACGATATGAATAATGATTGGGCTTTAGCTCAGGTTAGCGCGGAAACGACTGCAGGGTTATTGTGAGACCAGAAAGTAAAGGCTGGGACGCATTGAACGCGTTGATCAGGGAGGTAGAAAAAATAGTTTTATGCTTCAACGCAAAGGAAAAAAATGGAATGTGCCAGCTACTTCTCTTCCCGGGCATACTGGGCAATAGGCTGGCCCCCTGTCACTGTAATAAAAAAAAAACATGTAGTGAACTAGGGGGGTACCGTAAAAGGGACCGATGGGCGGCAATTCTGAGAAGCTAATCTGGAAATTCAGTTATTCAGAAATTAGTATTTATTTATAAGTATTTTACTTAAAATGATCACTTATAATACATTATTGCATGTCTATTTTAAATGGCGTGGCAGTGGGGCGTAGCAGGATATCGGGATCCTGCTACTTCCAGAATGAAAATATTATCTGACGGACAACCCGCGTCATTTTTTATTATTTTATTTTTAATCTTTCAAATGAAATTCTTACATTTTCCGTGAGGTTGGTTTGCGCTTATAAACTCTTTACTTACAAACTACAAGGCGCACAAACCGTACGGTACCTAGAATATAAAATATATGTATAAAGATAAAAGCCCAGACTCGGAACATTTTTTTTGGAATCGAACCCGCAACCACTGGCATCTGAGGCAGAAGGGTTTACCTCATCGCCATAGTGGTCATCAAATGTGCAATAGTCTCTGTCTGCCATTACAATGCCTCCAAATTTATCAAACGTGACATTAAATGGGTTTTACAACCTCCCATAAGGGATACAGGCGTGAAGTTATGTATGTATTTACGATTTCTCTTATAGTCTTTTATACTTATTAGATAAGGCAGCCGTCTGGTGTAGCGGTATAGACTTTGCTTTGTATAATATTTTAAAGTTTTTGCATTTAAAATGCTTAATTAGTCTTAAATAAATTTAAAAAATGTGTTAATTTTCTTTTTTAACACATTTTTTCTTTTATTTGCTTTCTATGCTAGAACTCATGGGTTCAATTTCCAATTGGAGCAGAATTTGATAGATCAACACAAATGGCCGTTAGGTCATTCATTTTAATATGTTAACTGAAGTTTATTAAAACTTTATTTAAATTAGCACAGACCTTGGTCTCTTGGGGTTGCCTTAGTTCCCACCTTAATTGCAACTGTAAGCGCTTACCTGAGTCTATTTATCTAGTGGTGTAATATGTAGTTATTATTGTGTATAAAAAAAATATATTTTGTTTCATAACTTCACTTATCTTTTATCTACCATAACTTGTATTCACTATTTTCAATACGTTATACAAAAAAGCTTCATTTTAAAAATCTGAAAATGAAATCGCTTTCAATCCCACCCCGCCTTTATCCCCACCCCTAATGATAAATCATCATAATTTCACCTTGCTACTGAAAAATTCAACTTATCGCCACCATATTAGATTCATATTTCAATAAAGGGGACAGAGGGGAGCAGTTTTATTGAAAAAGCTGAAAAAAGAACTGCAGTGTATGAGGCGACTGGGGACATATTAAAAATAAAGCGTCCGCGGGTATTCCGAGTATTGTGAAGGGTGTATTTTTAATGGCTTATTTCTCCTTTCGTGCAGGTAATATTCGACTCACTCTGAGTAGCAGTTTTTCCTGTAGCAGGGTATTTTCAACCGCCTTCTCAAAAAGGAGGAGGCTCTCATTCGTATGTTTTTTGTGTCTTTGTTACACGATATTTCGGACAATTATGAATCGAAATAAAAATATTGTTTCATATGATAGAAGTTACTTCAGAGTACTTCATGGATATTTTAAAATTTTTGAAATGTTTGAATTCGGAGAATGTTTACATTGACGATATTATAATTTAATCAAAGTTTTGACGTGATGTCGGTTTTTTTAATACTCTGCATTCGTTAAATATATTTTATTTGATTTTACAGTGTTTAATTATAATTTTTATTTTATAGACGGAAGTAAGAAGCGCCTGCGCAGATCTCCACCATTCAAAATGTTAAATATAATTACAAGCGATAGGACGGATGAAATATAACTTTTATTAAATAGATTGAATCGTAAAAATGTATAATTAATGCGACTAATTCATGTACTAGATAATTTTGCGATTTGTTTACAACACATGCATAATTTATCCCTACATCTTAAAAAAAAAGTCTGTGTGTATTTTCAAAGTAATCCAACGAAATCGTGAATATTATTGTATTTTAAATAGTTATAGGATGTTAAACATCACTATACATTACCTACAAGTTATCTCAGTTATTTTTAAATAAATTAAAAATGTGATAAATAAAAATTACCAGACCAGGATTCGAACCTGGGACCTCTCGTTATTCGAATCCTGGTCGGGTAATTTTTATTTATAACATTTTTCATTTATTTAAATATAATTGAGCATTTTAAATACAAAAAATAAGTTTGTCGTCATAGTCAATAAAAGTTAAATACTGTTTATTTAAAAAAAATACTGTTTGATGTTCTTTTCAGACTCAAATATAGGTACTTTATTTCTATAAAAAAAAGTTTGCAATCCTAACTACTTAACACAGAATAGGTAGGTAGGTATAGAGGACTTCACGAACGGTCGTCGAGCCGTGAACTCTTTATTTATTTACACGGAATTCTGGTGAAAAATTAAATACTTATTTCTATTACATAATTAGGATCAGAATCGAGTACAGAGTGCTCTCCTTCAGTATCTAAAATTTGTCACCAGTCACCCTGTATAAGTATGTATTCATAGTTCTACCCACACTTAACCCATATGAAAATCCCTTTACCTCAACTATCAATAGAAAGATACAGCACATTCAAAGCCCTTACGATATAGGTCAGGCCATCAAAGGGTGGCCTTGAATCTCCGTGGAGGGTTTAAGGGCGTTATAGCCACTAAGGGTGCGGAATAAGATGCTTTGTCTCGAGGGCTCGTTGTGAAGGGCAGGCATGTCGCTTGGAAAATTGTTTGAGATGGTGAAAGAAGGCATCCAGTATCTAAAGTACTATCGAACCAATTGAATAAGCTAATTTTGGCAAACCGGCATAATGCTAGAAGGTCGAAATTCGCTTGAATATAGGTTTCCTTGGTGACGACCTTGTTATCATTTCATTCAACACTTATATTAACTGAGCACAGAATTCGTACAGTCCTAAGTGCTTTATGCGCGATAAACCTCGAAAGTTTGACGGTTTCAAACGAATTATCAGCAAAGTTCTTTCTTCTTCTTCTTCTTCTTCAAAGTGGGCCATGATTCACATCATATTGATTCGATAGTAAAATTGTTTTCAAATGATTTTGGTCACAGTAATAAACTACTTAAAACGAACAAACTATTAATTTACAAGATAAAAAAATAAAACCTAAGTACCTATGTAAATAAAATTATTAATACTTAAATTATAAATTGAACTATTAATCAACTGTAATTTAGTCGACAGGGATTGACATTGAATCCATGAATATGAGCGGCCATCTTGTAGATATCGTAATTCTGAATACATTTTTGTCACAAACTGATTCGACTACAATAATCTTTGGTGTCAGCGCCATCTAGTGGTGATAGAAAAAAGTAAATGGATTTTATATCGAGTCTCTCATGGAATACATATACTGAGCTCACTTTGACATTGCACTCTCTTATTATTTCAGGTGTCATTAATGTATGTAAAATTCCACTCTTCGACATCAAACTCAACAGTTGCTAATAAAACCAATTTTGAAGCCTTTTCTAAGTTTGACAGACTTAAAATTAGAGTCTGTAATTTTGGACAGAGCTCATTTTATATTTTTACAACTCTTTATCAATACATGAGTCTCCATTTTAACGGAAAGCCTCACTAAATATCTTTTAACCCGATTTTATAGCGGTTGATTAAATCAGCCATTTGTCTCTGTAAACACACTGGAACGTTGATAAACGCTATAAGAGCCGGCCAATTACTTGCATACTTAATTTAATAAGCCGTGAATATTTAAGACAATATTGAATAAAATACTATATGCTACATGCGGTTTTGATTGACCGCATTTTATTCTAAACATTCCTTATACAGGGTGACTGGTACCAAACCCGCCATAGCAAATTAGCATATAGAGGAGGTCATTTGCTAATTATTGGACCTTACTTTCCCTAACTAAAGTTTTATACTTTAGGAGATATGTCAATTTTTATACATTATTGAGATTTTTCCAAAATTTGACCTTAAAGCATTCGTAACTTTATTTTTCGTCATTAGTTTAGAGTTTTTTTATTATTTCTTGGTAGTCATTAACATTTGTGAATAAAATACGTCGGAACTTCCCTCAAACTAGGGTTAAAAAATAAGACGCTTATGCTTTTAAAAAAAATCAATAAAGAAAAATTACTTTGCGATCAAATTCAACCGGAAATAATAAAAAAACTACGGCGTTTTAATAATTTATTCTACTCTAAATTAGTTCTCTAGTTCGTCACCTTACCAACGGTACTAAATTTGCAATGGAAAGTTTGATTCGGTAAACATCGGTAGGATTTTCAGGTCAACCAGTCATTTTGATCAAAAATAGTGAAGGTCCCAACGACAGGATAAAGCTAATTTAGCAAAGTAGTTTTTGCAAATTTATGAGTAGGTATTAGATAATAGAAATTGAGTGCTTAGTGTACTTAATTTTTTTTTTACTTTTACCATGTAAAGCAAGAAATCAGGAAAAGATATCGAGCATCAAAAGAAAAATTTAAATAGAGTTGAAACTAAAAATTCTGCTCGAATTGCTGACCGCAATTTCTGATACATGCCCGATATCTTTCCTAATTTCTGTGGTGGTAAGACTGAGCCTAATTTCTTCTTTCATAACAGAAAACGCATTATTAATTTTTTGAATTAACTCATCTTTTGTAGTTACTTCTTCATTGTAGACCAACTCTTTTCATTTGCAATGACAGTTTCAATGACTTTTAGACGTCAAATGAAAAAGATGAGGTCGGACCCATCTCTATGACATTTAAGTTGTTGTCATATATGCTTTTCCTTTCCGTTTCGTGTGCTTTCACAAATAGTTGAGTAGACACAGGTATAAATAAATAAGACATTTCGTTTTAAAATGCCGGGATACACAAGGGAAGAATACGCCGACATGCTGCTGGCGTATGGTGCTGCACACAGTAACGCCCGCAAAGCGCGGCGAATTTACCAGGAGCGATATCCAAATAGACGCTTACCTGACCGTGACACATTTCCTACCACATATCGTCGGTTTAGAGAAACGGGTAACTTGAACGTCAGGGTACCCCAAGCAGCTGTGCGACAATTACCTGTTGAAATTGATCAGCACATTTTGGCAGCTTTTGAAGAAGATCCCACGACTAGCACCAGAGTGGTAGCTGCCGCTTTGGGCGTCAGCCAGTGGAAAGTCTGGTCAGTGATGCATGGGGACCATCAACACCCGTATCATTACACGCCAGTTCAAGGTAATTTTGAGTTTATTTATGTACCTACTTACACTAAAGCGACCAGTGTTATCTTTAGAATTAAAGAAATTATTAATATTACGACGAGCTTCGATGTAACATAATCCAAATCAAATTTTGTCTTTAGAATAACATTTACGTAAATAATAGAAGTCGTCGTGGCGCCGTGGTTACTGTGTGTATCATACGATATCACAGGTTAAGCAACGTTCGGCGCGGTCGGTACTTGGATGGGTGACCGCCGACCATTCATATTTCACGACGACTTCCGTGCTTCGGAGGGCACGTTAAGCAGTCGGTCCCGGGTGCTGTATACTTGTATACAGTAGTCGTTAGGGTTTGTCAGAAGCCATCTAGGCGCCCTAAAAATTCTGGCATCCACCACCCAGCACTGGGCCAGCTTGGTGGATTATGGCCTGTACCTCCTCTTCACCCAGGGGAGAGACTCATGCCCTGCAGTGGGCTCATTACAAAGAGTTGTGATGATGATGATGATGATGATGATGATGAAATAATTAACAAATGGAGTGTTGGCAGGGCTTGAAAATGGCGACTACGAAAGGAGGTTGAATTTCTGTCGCCTCGTTCTTCACACCGATGTCGACGACCCAACATTTCTGGAGCGTATCCTTTGGACCGACGAGTCACAGTTCACCCGAGAAGGCATCACCAATTTCCACAATCTGCACCACTGGTCCCATGATAACCCCCATAAAAAGAGGGTTACATCGGTCCAGCGGAAATTTTCTGTTAATGTGTGGGCCTGCGTTATTGGTCGTAATATCTTTGGACCCTATTTCCTACCAGACATTTTAAATGGGGGAAATTATTTAGAATTTTTAAGGGACGTCTTGCCTGATCTGCTGTTGGATGGAATAACCGACGACACGCCCATTGTGTTTCAACACGATGGGTGCCCGGCGCATTTCAGGCTGGACGTCCGAGAACTTTTAAATAGTTCATTCCCCGATTCATGGATCGGTAGAGGTGGGCTAATTGAATGGCCAGCTCGGTCGCCAGACTTGACACCTCTCGATTTCTACGTTTGGGGCCGGGCCAAAGAGTTGGTCTACAATGAAGAAGTAACCACAAAAGATGAGTTAATTCAAAAAATTAATAATGCATTTTCTGTTATGAAACAAGAAATTAGACTCAGTCTTACCACCACGGAAATTAGGAAAAGATATCGGGCATGTATCAGAAATCGCGGGCAGCAATTCGAGCAGAATTTTTAGTTTTAACTCTATTTAAATTTTTCTTTTGATGCTCGATATCTTTTCCTGATTTCTTGCTTTACATGGTAAAAGTAAAAAAAAAAATTAAGTACACTAAGCACTCAATTTCTATTATCTAATACCTACTCATAAATTTGCAAAAACTACTTTGCTAAATTAGCTTTATCCTGTCGTTGGGACCTTCACTATTTTTGATCAAAATGACTGGTTGACCTGAAAATCCTACCGATGTTTAGCGAATCAAACTTTCCGTTGCAAATTTAGTACCGTTGGTAAGGTGACAAACTAGAGAACTAATTTAGAGTAGAATAAATTATTAAAACGCCGTAGTTTTTTTATTATTTCCGGTTGAATTTGATCGCAAAGTAATTTTTCTTTATTGATTTTTTTTAAAAGCATAAGCGTCTTATTTTTTAACCCTAGTTTGAGGGAAGTTCCGACGTATTTTATTCACAAATGTTAATGACTACCAAGAAATAATAAAAAAACTCTAAACTAATGACGAAAAATAAAGTTACAAATGCTTTAAGGTCAAATTTTGGAAAAATCTCAATAATGTATAAAAATTGACATATCTCCTAAAGTATAAAACTTTAGTTAGGGAAAGTAAGGTCCAATAATTAGCAAATGACCTCCTCTATATGCTAATTTGCTATGGCGGGTTTGGTACCAGTCACCCTGTATATGGTGACTGGTGACTTTAGAGACTGAAGGTAAACTCTTTAGAGCTGTAATAAATGCAGGTACCTAATTTTTCACTAGAATTCCCTATAAATAAATATAGTTTTGTTACTATTTACTTTACTTACGCCTGAGTCAGTCGCTGTGACCTGGCACGCGGATTGCTGCCAACGCCAGTGTAACCATGCGTTGCGTAATCAATTCTTTAAGTAACGGTTAATTTTACTCAGTAAACAATTGATATAAATTTTTCATTATATTTTTTCTCTTCATGTAATTTCAAAAGTGACCCACCAGTCACCCTGTATACTATTTAGTCTTATGTACAATTGACTCCATAAAAGCCCAAGACAAGTTTGGTAAATAATATTTACGCATCACCTAACATTTTGTGATTTAAATGTTAGAGGTCATTTAAAAATTTAAAAGAGTCTTTCCATGCTGGACTGGGATCAAAAGAAAAACAAAGAATGTGCCAGCTGCTTCTTTTCCCGGGCATACTGTAAAAATCATTTAAGGAACAGAGATTTTATTGGCGTTTTTGTGAGCGATAGGCTGACCCTCTGTCACTGCATTAGTCCCTTTCCATCATTATAATACCTCCAAATGTGTCAAAAGTGACATCAGTTGATTTTACAGCCTTTGTTGTTCTGCCTACCCCATAAGGATTTGAATTTATGAATTAATGAAAAAAGTAATCTTTAATTCTAAACTCAAGTCTACATACAAGACAAAATGTCTTCTTCAAAAGTACCTAAGTACATGCAAACCTTCGATAAATATTCTCCAAAATAAATGAACCCCGCAGAGCACATAGTATCATTCCGTTCAATTTGCCGTCCGTCGGTCAGTTGGACCCCGGTACGCAAATGGAAAGGGTCGACTGGTAGGACGTGGTTAGAATTGACCCCGACGAGATTTGGGCTCGAAATGACCGGTCTCTAGCGAATACCATTAGTGAGGTTGACTGCGTTTACACAGTTGGTTATTGGGAAATGAATTTCGGTGTTTCTCTGCTGTTTGGAAAATGGCCCATACAAGACTGTCCCTAAGGAATTTTATTAAATTATGAGAGTTGTTGTTCATAAAATTAAGGACAATACTAAATGAATTATATATATTTGAAAAGCCAATTGATTTTCGTGTTAGTTTTGGAGTTATAGACGATTTTATTAATAATCGTGACAGAGACTAATGTAAATGCAGAGGGGAATGTTTTTAGGAATAAAAGCATCTATTTTAGTATAAAACTACTAATATTTTTTACATACATACATAACTTCACGCCTGTATCCCGTATGGGGTAGGCAGAACACCAGAGGTAATAAAACCATCTGATGTCACGTTTGACAAATTTGGAGGCATTATAATAGTGAAGAGAGACTATTGCAGTGACGGGGGGTCAGCCTATCGCCCACAAAAAAGCCTCCCATAACACCTCGGGAGGCTCCCATACTATTTTTTATATAACTTATCACACTCACGAAACAAATGTGGCTACTATATTACTATACTTAATAATCAAACTATTTGAACAAATATTAGGAGTTAAAACTCAAGAGAAATTACTGCTTACCAGGGAACTGTTTAACCTAAAGTGGTTCACCAACAGCAGATGCAGCAGTAGCACTAACATAATGGCGGCTGCCTGCTGAACGATTCACCTGAACTAAGTTCAATCGGAGGTAAGTTACCTCTGATAGCTTTCCGTTCCACGATTTTAAAGTTTCATGCCAATACAAAATTTGACTTAAATGCAGGATTCAAATTTTATCAAGGGACTGTTTAAAAAACATTGAGGACAGCTTTCACATATAGATTTTTCGATTTAATATTTACAATATGTAAAAATATAATTATAATTCGTAATGATAGTTACTTAATGCTTTTTTAAAAGTAAAAGGCAATATTTCTCACAAGGCTTGTAATTTGGGAAGAGGGACATATCAGGGAACTGTTTTTGAGTTGTTTTATGTTGATTTAATCAAACATAAAAATTTTAAATGACTAAAGAAGCTGTGGTGGGTCTAGAACACCTAATACTATATCCTTATTCATACAAAAACCTGAGAATTATTGCAATTTATTGGATTAAATTGCTTGGGACAGCGATTTTCCATTTATGATAGTAAAATATATAAATAATAGTGCTGATTTTTTATCGTAGTATAAGCATATTTAATATATTACTCTAATAATTACTTTAAAGTAGAATAGAGAACTAGTCTCATCTGTTTTTTATTTGCCTTTACACAATGTTGAATTTTGTCTTTATGCATATCATTTGCTTGCTCTACAAAATTATTTCTCTTAAAAAATTTATTATTTCTTAATATTCAACAAACTCTCATGAGTAAAAGCTAATGGAGGGCAAAAATAGCGTTTCACAATCCCTACCAGCTACGAACAGTCCTTATATTTACTAACTCAAATCAAATCAAAATCAAAAAGTTTTATTCATATTAGGAATTTCACAAAACACTTGATGAAGTCAGTCATCACATATTTCGGCTTTAACTAGTTGTTGATAGTTGTTGAATAAGATATTACAGTATACCAAGAGACAAGAAAAGCCGGCGGAAAAAAACTCTTAACTAACATTGAAACACCAGGGAGGAAATTTTCCATACAAAATAGTTACAATTCGACCTTAGTAGCCCTCCTTAGTATTCGTTTGAATAATAGGACATTGGATATAAAAACGCTAATATTAAATTAGCGACATAAATATTAAACGTTAATATTAAACTTGTAGCAAATTTTTTCTTGTATTAAAACGCAGCATTTTTCAATCAAGACGGTGTGACGGGGGCCCATTCGGCACACAATCCATCTAAGTAGAATACAGGGTTCAGTACACAAAATGGAATACTGTTACAATAAGGAGTACCAATGTTTCTGTGTTTATTTGTTATCGTTATGTTTGCAAGTTGCAACCTGCCTCCCGAATATTTTGTTCAACTGTAGGCGATTATTTCTATCGGCTGAGACATCTCTAGTAAAATTAAACTGTTTCTTTAAATACTAGAAAGTCTACCATGATATGACCGTTTCGATTGTTCGGCCAACTTAACCAATCCAGAAATGACTTGCGCCGAAATTAGTCAAAGTCAATTGTCACGCACCAGGAATCAAATTATTCAATCAAACTTTTCAGACATACCCACCAATTGATCTTGTGTGTTCAGAAATAGAGATTAGGTTATCATAGCGTCGCTAATACATCGAAAAGTTTTTAAGCTAAGAACAAGAATTTATATTTAAAACAGAAATCAAACTTAAGCCCAATGAAACCTTCCAGATAAACCAAAGCCTCCAAATCTGCATAGTCTGCATACAGCACAAACAGGCTACTTTAAAACTGGGTTTAAAACTAATTATAAATTCGCATAAATCACAAAATTTTCGGCGCAGATTGCGGTAAACGCTGCTTTTTACAGAAGATTAATTCGCCATAATGGAATTCCTCTCGCATGCAATTACATGCTTGGCCAACGGTATTTTGCATTTCATTTTAAAAAAAGAACGCTGAGGCTTGTTCGACTCTTTTTAAACAACACAGAAGACTCGGTGGGCCCGGGTGCAATTCAATTATTTGTACAATTATAATTGTACAAATAATTAAGTTTGTTTGTAAGTATGTAAGTACGTATGAGGAACTACTGGTCCGGTTTTGTACTATCGAAACAACTGAATCATGACCCATTTTGCTGAAAAATCGTTTGAAACTGTCAAACTTGTAAGGTCTATCGCGTATAATGCACTTGACTTTTTAGATACTGTACGAATTCTGCACTCATAAAATGTCATTTTCTAAAGTAATGGTAACGAGTTCGTCACAAGGAAACCTATCTTCAAGCGAATTTCGACCTACTAGCATTTAGACGATTTGCCAAAATGAGCTTGTCGTAGGTCATGATTTTTCTTTACAGGAACCGAGGTTGTCACAAATCTTATCATCATTTTCACATCTGTGGACATAAGTCGATTCCCTGGGAGACGAGAAAGTTTAGGCCTTTTTGATTATTTGACGGTCTCTGTAGCGCAGTGGCCAAAGCTACGAAAATCGCACGGACCAAGACAAACGCTTGAAAAAACAAATGATCCGTTTCTGTCTATCTATACCTACCGATACAGGGTGACTGGTGGGTCACTTTCAAAATTCTAGGACGTTATAGTTTAAGATCAAACATGAAGAGAAACAATAAATATTAATTATTTACTGAGTAATCTCCTCAGAAAGTTAAAGCATTCACTACGCATGGTTCAATTAGCATAATTCAATAAATACTTAACGGGTGGTGGTGTGCGTGTGGCGGGAACACTGCCGTGTGCGTGTAGACTGTGGTAGCTCGTCGGGAAAAGTGTAGTAAGGTCTCTTTATTTATTCATAGGGATTTCCGGTGAAAAATTAAGTACCTATTTTAATTACGTAATTATGATCATAAACGAGTACAGTGTGCTCTCCGGTCTTCAGTATTGAAAATTTGTCACCAGTTACCCTATATATGTATTTATATGCTACTTGTTATCCCATTTCACAAGCTTTGCTGAGTTTGGAAACACGTAGTTCATGTTATTATCTGAAGATTTTATGTATTTATTTCTCATTTTCTCAATGAACTTCCACACTGGCAATTAATTCTGAAAAGTTTTTGTTTCTGTAATGGCTGCTCCTTTTATGCAAAGGGAACTACTAAGAAAAACTTTTAAAGAAGAAAAGTCTATAAAATTAAACTAAATAATTGTTTAGTGCATGCATTTTATAATTTAAGCACTTAATACTCAGATAAAGAAGAGCATCATTAATATTTCTCGAAATAAATAAAAAATTTATTACCCTAATTTAAAGTCAGTTAGTCCGTAACTTATTAATGGTGGTTATTGTTTGGTTCCGAAAAATCCATCGACAATAGGAAAAAAGAGGACATGACATAACTACGATAAAACGTGCATGATTACTCAGAAACAAAGATGGCGGCTTGCCGTACTGCTCATAGTTTTTCTTGGGCCAGCCTAACAAACTGCATCTAACCATGGTAATGGCAGTATTATGCTAAGTTCTACACTATAAACAATGATTTTACATAGAAACACTTCAATTTCCTTAAAAAATTGCAAAAAGCAAGTCGTTATGACAACTGATGTACTTGTTGTTGACTGTGTCGTAGCATGGCGAGTGGCCGTATTGTTGTCATTTAAAGCAATGATAAAACTACTGTTGTCCTTCTTTACTTACGATTACACTCTTGAGTTAAAAAGAGACGCCCATATATTTAAAAGTAACGACTTTAATGCCGAGTCCTTTATTTCTTTAGTCAAAATCCCAACGCTGAAAAACTGCAGGCTCAATATTTACATACAGCATAAACCCTTTAAAACTGTCCTACTTTTTTACAATGTCAACCCTAAATAAAAAAAAAACAATAGCTCAAGAACAACTCCCATTACAAAACTTACGTTCCAAACCAAATTTTGAATTTGAATATGGAACTTGGCACCGTTTCCGGCAGCCATTACGGTTGCAATGGTCTGCAAATGATGTCCATTGAAACAAGTTTTTTGAATTCAGCGTTTTGGCGGCAAATGAAATTGAAATGTTACTTTTTGAATTTTTATTTGATGATGTGCTTGCTTATGAACTCTTTTTACATTTTTATGTGGAAATATATGTTTATTAGTTGTGTTTTTGTATTGAATAAGCCAAAACGACAAACCGGAAACGATTTTTGATATTAGGATCAACGCTGCATTATGCAGGACTAAAATGTGCTTAATATTTTAAGTAGTGAAACTGCTGATAGTCCTACTAATATTAACGCAAAAGTTTGTATGAATGAATGCTCGTTACTTTTCACGCATAAACCAATGGATTTTTATGAATACTTATAATTATATAGCTTACCTATACTTACATCAGAAAAACATGCAAGTAGACTATGTATGAAAATATTTATTTATTTATTACAATATCCACAGCTCTTATACATATTTATTAATTACATTTAATTTAACAGTGACAGACAGTTATGGGGCGTACAGATTGCTGTAATGGAACTTGTAATGTAACATTCTGCGCACTACACGTCCAAATACGCAATGTGCGCAGAATGTTACATTACTAGTTGCATTACTAGCAATCTGTACGCACCATTACGTACGTACGATTTTTATACTTATATTGCTTTTACAGAAAAAAAATCAAGGCATAAGCGATATTTTAAAAACGCACCTGTCCTTTGTAATGTTATAGTTATTGGTAGGTTACCGCTTTTGTGTCCATATCTATTGGTAAGACTCACCAGGGTGACTGGTGAGTCACTTTTGAAATTCGAGAAAGTGATAGTTTGAGATCATACATGAAGAGAGAAAATAAAATGAAAAATTAATAATAATATAATAAAGCATAGCTTCTTTTAGTGTGGCAACGAAACATCGCCAACTAGTGGCGAAAATGGGAAGCCGAATTTGTAAGAACGCAATTGGTTGATTCATAGTACCTATTTTGCTCAATTAAGGCGATGGTAAGTCATTTGAATAGAGGTTTGCAACTCGCACTAGATACACTGATTTCTCTTTCAGACTTATCATGGGGTAAACCTATCTGCCTCACGCCAGTGGTCGCGGGTTCGATTCCCGCCTGGAACATGGAAAAAAAATGTTCCGGGTCTGGGTGTTTATCTATGTAAATGTGTGATTGTCTGGGGATTTTATTTATTATTTTATTTTATTTCGAACAAACATATTCGTAACTTCGAACGTTCGACGTTTGAAACTTCGGCAATTTAGCTAATGGTTGGCGAATAGTTGGTAACTCCCAACTTTGTTTAGTTGTCAATGCCCTAGTGATTTGATGCGAGTATTAGTAACACGATTTCATTGTAGCTAGTTACAAACCTACTTGTATTAATGGTAATTTAAATGGTTCGTTTTCAACCGACTTCCGAAAGGAGGTTCTCAATTCGTGTGTACGTTTTTTTGTGTCTTTGTCACACGATTTTTAGGACAATTATGAATCGATTTTTAATATTCTTATTTCATATGATTGATAATACTTAATAGGTGATTCCATATAAATTTCATCGAAATCGATTGAGATCTACATAAAAAATGTAGGTACCTAATTTTTTTTTTTAAATAAGTGTGATTACGGAGAATATTTACATTGACGATCTTATACTTCATACATAACCCGAGTTTTTGAAGATACATAATTTGAACTAGATAAAGTTAGTTCACTTGAATAGGCGACAAAGCTAACTTTAAGTAACACGGTTCTTAAGTTAATTTGAAACCACAACAAATTAGTTCAAATTTTCCATAGAAATCATCTAAAATCTGCATATCCGGATATTTATAAACCGTAAAGTTATCCGGAATAATCCGGATAGCTTCACAGGATGCTCCAGTAACGACGAGAGAGTGTTTACTCGCCGCCAGGGCGCGCTCGGGCGCCCGGGCGCCCGGAGGATGCTTTCAAAGTCACATAGAAGTCTAACGCGGATTTTTAACTTAGTTACATATTTTCAGGGAGATATATTTTTCTTATATATCTATCCACTTTGTCATATTTAGTTGAAAGGGTAATTTTTGAATTTGTTGCTGACTTTTTAGGATTAAAATAAAATCCCCAGAAAATTACACCAACTACATGGCCTCAAAGTAAGCAAAGCTTGTGTTATGAGATACCATGAAGCGAACTAGGGTGGAACCTAGAATATAAATACATTATAGATAAACGCCGGAATATTTTTTCTTGTTCCGAGTGGGAATCGAACCCGCGACCACTGGCATCTGAGGCAGACAGGTTTACCCCATCGCCAAAGTGGTGAAATTTATTTATAAATTAAAAAAAAATGGTAAATTATAAAGCTTCTGTTTTGATCTTTTTTGTATTTGTAGTTTATTAACAACCAGCACTATGTCAAGTTTGTGGTTTGCAGTCTAAGCCTCCTTGTCGCCCAGGGGAAAATCTATGGTCCTGCAGGGGGTTCATTGAAAGGGTACTTGTGATGATGATTAATAAATTTTAATTATTTATTTTTTGACAATTCATGTTAAATAAAATATATTTTTAAACAAGCGACAATCGGCTAAAACAAGTTCAATAATGTTTAAATAGTAAAATAAGCTGCTGCTTATTTTATCTTTATCACTGACTGTGTCCGGCTAATAAATTAAGATAGACAAAAAAATTACATTTAAGAGCGCACTGTCAAAAAATATAACTTCATAACGCACTGCCCTTTTCCGCGCGCCCCTGACGCGCCCCTCACGCTAACACTCGTTATTAAACATTTAAGATTTGAATTTCGCGCCAATGGCGCCATCGCAGGTCAACAGCGTTCAAACCGAAGGAACAAGAAATCTACGGAGTCGCAACAACTGTTATTAAAAGTATTTTTATAATCGCTTAATATTGTTTAGTGAAAAAATGTTAAATGTTTGAATGTCAGTGTTTCATTAATTATAAGTACCTAACGTGTTATATTTTTGTATTTTTTTTAAAGTGATTAATTGTAATTGTTGTTCCCTTATTATAATTTGATCGACTTTAATAATTTGTTATATTTACGTCTGATATTTATGTTGAATTCAATGGCATTACTTATACATAGTTACTAACATATTAAAAAAAACAGAGTTTGAACTTAATAATGTAGTAATAATGTAATGTATATATTTATATTTATTATTTATATATATTTATTTTACAAAAGAAAAAAAAAACAATCTTTTACAATTCATAAAAATCCAATCTTCGTTGTCGAACTGGTTGACTATGAAGAAATAAAACGTCATCAGTACTATTATTTACTTCAAATGGTTGAATATTGATCGTCGACAAGGTAGGTGTGGAAACATTTACTATTGATGGGTCTCGAATATTTTTTGTTGTTGGGTAGCGAGGATCCACCAATTCAGGCAACAAACACTCCATATAAAATGAGACAAGTTTGGGTTCCATTTCTTTCTTCCAAAACTGGTCGTCCTATATGGTAGTCTCTTAGCTATATGGTATTGTCCCCATACCATATAGCTAAGAGACATTTAGTTTTCTTTGCGATATGCATTTGACCTTGGACTTGGAAATACCAATCAGAATTTTTGTTTATTTTTACCTGGAATAAGAATTGAATCAAAATATTTGAAACTCAAAAAAACTGTAAGCAAACATTTTTATGATAATTAATAAGTGTTTGCCTGTAAGTGTGTAGGTGTAAATACCAAAATTTTTATGTCTATTTAAGAAGTGTATTTAAATATTTAAGCAATATCTGGAACGCTCAGTATTTACCTAATCTAGATTAAAAAATATTGAAAAAAAAACTATTTTATTATAATAAAAAATCGAATTATAGATTCTAGGACAAGATAAGAGATTATGATGAGTCTTGTCGGATTTATAATTTGTACAAGAAAGGAGAGTTTTGACGAACATGAATTTTTTGCATGAATTCAACCTTCCGTATGCATTGTATGTAGTAACTTTTATCAGAACTCAGTCATATTTACATCTAACGCAAATATAATTGTAAATATAGTTTTATATATATAAAACTGTTCCGTTACTGACTGAGTTACTGAGTGACTAACAGACAACGTACAGCCTTAACTACTGGGCGTAGAGAGCTGAATTCGTAACATACATTTTTTAGGGGATGTAGAGGTGCACTACGGAGGGAATTACCGAAATTCCCACGGGAACGGGAATTATTGGACTTTTTAGTTTGTATGAAAAATCTTATTCCTTGAGTGCACGGATATGATACTTGGCATAAGAGTTCTTCAAAAAGAGACTGGTTGTGTTATGAAAGGAATTCCCGAAATTTCCATGGGAACGGGAAATATATGATGTTTTAGTTTGTATGATAAAATGTTATTCTTTGAGTGCACGGATGTGATACTTGGTATAAAGGTTCCTCAATAAGTGTCTGTTTGTATAATGGAAGGAATTCCCAGAATTCCCACGGGAACGGAAAATAGGACGTTTGAGTTTATGCGTGTACGAAGTCGCGGGCAAACGCTCGTTTTTTATAAAACTACAGATTCCTAAAATAAACAAAGAGTGAAAAATCAGCAAAAATTATTTATATAATGATGACATACTTTGATCGACTAAGATAAGAGATTATGATGAGTCTTGTCGGATTTATAATTTGTATCCCTACAAGAAAGGAGAGTTTTGACGAACATGAATTTTTTGCATGAATTCAACCTTCCGTATGCATTATACGTAGTAACTTTTATCAGAACTCAGTCATATTTACATCTAACGCAAATAATTGTATATTTTTTATCAAACTACAGATTCTTAAAATAAACAAAGAGTGAAAAATCAGCAAAAATTATTAATATTAATGATGACATACTTTATATATACAGGGTGTCCAAAAAACGACTCGTTTGGATGACACTGGAGATAGATGGACCTTAGGACTATCTGATAACGAGAACACTATGTTTAAAAAAAGAGTGAAATTTCCTTATGTTCTTGAATTTAATTGAGTTTTTGGAAAGTAATTTCTGAAAAATTATTCTTTTTAAATGTCAAAAACGTAACTTTTAACTGATCTAAAAAATATTGTATGTTGATTATATAAGGAATAAGGAGTTTGACTTCCTGAAAAAAATTAACTTTTACGCAACCTATGAAAGGTTTCAAAGATAGCTAAAACTACAGATTAAAAAAAATAGGTATGATCATTTTTTAGGGACAAAAACAACTTCAATAACGTATGAATTTTACATACCGAATTAGTCAAAGAGAGTAGTTCTTGTAAATTTTCGCCTATGTTTGTATTACAAATATTATCTTTGCCACTGTTTTGAAATGAGATTTCGGGAAGCAAATTATCGTTATCTATTGTATCCAAATGTGCGATCTCCTAAAAAACAACTTATTATATGAGAACACAAATATTTTTCACTGACGATGATAGACTTTTACTATGCAGTGTGTGGCTTGACATATAGTAATACATTAGGAATTAATACTTGACATATCGGAACGGTATCCTTCTATCAATTTAAATTACCATATCAGTTCTCGACTTCGATCGACTATAGATCGATTGGTCTGGTAACACCCTAAATAATAGAGATAACAAATTTTCGATTGCCATTTTTTGTAAATTTTGTTAGTAATTAAAATAATTGAAGATTTCATGGTATTCCTTTCATTCAAGTAACCAAGTATGCTAGAGAGATTTCATCCTTGCAATTGACCCTAACGATCGACGCAATAAAATTTTTTACAGATTTTAGTCGATTTGATTCTCGGGTGAGGCGAGCGAACTTTCGAAAATCTTTGAATGCGGCTTTATTTCTTTTCCGAAATAAAGGAATATTTCGTTTGAGTAAAATTTGTTATCTCTATTATTTAGAGTACCTACTTTCCCTCTAGGTGGAATAAAAATATCCACCCTGTATAACTAAAAAAGCTATAAAATATTATTTAATGAAAGATTATTTTCGACTTAAGTTACTAAATAACACTAAATAAAATTTCTAAATAAATAATCTACAGGGTTAATTTTAACATTTTTTTTATAAAATTTTAATTAAATTAACCCTGTATAGTAATGACCAAAATTATAAATATTAAAAAAAAACTTTTATTTACACTGCCAAATAGAGTAGGTACGTATACAATCTAAACTAAATCAAAGCTACAGAGAAAAACTAGCTAAAACTAGAAAAACGAGCCAATATAAAAAGTAAAAACTACAGAGAAAATCATTATGTCACGTACTTCTTGTTCACTCATTGGAGCTGTGGTATTATTAGGCATTATAAAACTATTTGTTGGTATGTTTACAATCTTTGTGTAAAAATTAATTTGATATAACAATATATTTAAAAAAAAAAAAATTGTATCTTTACTAACCGGTACGGTGAATTTAAAAAAAAAAACAATATTATTTAGTGATATCAGTAAAAGTATAAAATAAGTAAATAGATTAACCTTTTAACCGTAAGTAAATTAGTTAGTTCAGATGACGACTCCACTGTGCCAAAGAAGCTCTGTGCCAAAGACTTTTTATTTCTGAAAAATATTGTTGATAAGGCAATAAAAACTATTTTTTTCATATCGTAATATTGATACATAATATTTAAATACATTGAATCTCGTACTAGACTAAATCGTCACGAATTGCATAAAAAACGGCGATGTATGTCTACATCGCATTTTTATATTAGTATCCTACTCACATCGCTTTCTTTTCGTCAGAGGCATAGGTCAGGCTAATCTGGTAGAGATCGACAGTTTCATACAAATTCACATGCCGTCCATTATAAGTAGACCTCCGTCAGTCAATACCTCATCTTGCAACGTAAATTTAGTTATCATGTTTTAATATAAATAGTTTCAAAACCCACTATTGGTTTTTGAACCGATAAATGGACTAGCGCGCTATCCCTGCCGCTTAGATATAATGTTTTTATTTCCCATTATAGTCAATTATAAATTTGTACTATGTATTTTAATCCTTTATCGTACGTAAGCTTAGCACTGCCGACGACAAAGTGATACGTGTTCCCCCTTCGACGAACCGAGCGGCACTGAGCTGTCGATCCCATGAACGATCAATATAAGGTCTTTTCCAGTGGACGTAAAGGTTAGAATTGCCTGTTCTGTTTTAACACTTTTAGCTCGGAACTAGAGGACGTAAGTCTCAAAACCTGTTTTTGCTTCTTGTAACGATTGTGTACATTTTATTGAAAATATTTTTTGACAGCTTTTTAAAACGATATAATATCTTACACTCAGAAAAATTTCATGTAGTTTGCTCCGGCAGTTTAAGAGATATATCGAGAAATCTCTAAAAAACACCTCTTTTTCAAATAAAAAAAGTATCGAACAAAAATTTGAAAAGTACAATTTGCTTTAATACAACAAAAAGAAAAAGATATGAATAATCATTCCTCTAAATTTTGGAAACATCGAACTGCAATACAATAAAGCAAATCACTTCAAAGTCATAAGATTCTTGAAAGCAAAACCTTAATAAATAATACGGGTTACATGTAAGTATATGTTTAGGAACCTAAGTATTTTATATGCGTTGATTTTACACGGCAAATGACAATTAAGTATATGTATATTTGTCATTTGCCGTAACTAAATATTCATAATTGAATAAATAATTATCAATTGATATTTTAATTTTTGATAAAAAAGAACAACACTCGAGCATACAAAACAGTAATGTAATCTAATCAATCAAATAGAAAATCTCTAGAGTTAAGGAAACAAATGATGTCTAACTAAGTTTTTTCTATTGTCAAATTATTTAAAAAAAGAAAGCTGTCTTAACCTTTAGATTTAAAAAAAAGAAATTATTTTAAATATCTACTTAAAAAATCTGCGCGTGACATTACAAACATCCATCCAGTGATCCAGAAATAAACTTTCATTGTTATTATATGTATAACTAGAAGATTATAGATAGGGATATATTTGCTCTTATACAAGATGACTTTCGAATTTCGAGGACGTGATAGTTTGAGATCACACAAGAAGAAAAAAAATATGAATTATTTACTAAGTAAACTTAACCGAAAGTTTAAGAATTCATTACGCAACGCATGGTTACAGAGGCGTAATAAAAAGATACTTAGCGGGCGCTGGTGTGCGTGTGGCGGGAACTCTAATGTGTGCGAGTTGACTGAGGCGGCGCGTCAGGAAAAGTATAGTAAAGTCTCTATATTTATTTATAGGGAATTCTGGTGAAAATGAAGTACAAACTTTAATAACAAAATTATTTATTTATTTATTTATTACGAAAACCAACAGCGTTTACAAATAATAATTTACATAAAGCAGTTTACTTAAAATAAAGCTAATAACAGGTTTTCCTTTCAAACAATTATAAGTAAGTGGATACAAAATGTTGACCGCCGAACATTAGAATTAAAAAAGATGAGTTAGGGTGTAACTAAGAAAAATGATGAAAAATAAGGTAGTCATTTATGATATTTTAGTAAAATAAGCAACTTTTTATTATTGATACGCTTCATAAGTATAGCTTAAAATAGATGTCATTAAAATATTATAGATAAGTAAATGCCTGAGGTATAAGGATAGTAGGTAGTTATTTAGATAAAGTAAGTACAATTAATATAATGTTGTTTTCATCTTTATAATTTATTATTATTATGATCAGAATCGAGTACAGAGTGTTCTCCATCAATATCTAAAATTTGTCATCAGTCACCCTGTATATCTAAACGCTTGAAGAAGGGATCGACGTCATAAAATGCATCTACTCGACAATCGCGCGAGTTTACGATGCTTCTATCGTGTGACAACTAAGTTGACCACCCACATCATCAATTATATTACAGTATCAATTCAACTCTTTATTGCATTCCACAATGGTAATTTCAGGTAACTATTTAAGGTAGTACACATCATACAGTCGTTGTTTGTTCGCGGATTCATGCGACTGAAAATTGCGCGAGCTCGCAGTGGTCGCATCTATTAGGGCGACAAAATAATCTTAAGACAGTCAGTTAATGATATATTGATATATTGTTGTCCTCTTACAGGCTTTATACTATTAATCAAAATAAATTGACCATTATAATTTCAACTAAAAAATTTGCCGCAATAAAACCTATGAAAGCTAATCAAAAACCGAATATAAAGTTTATGACCAATCTGCAATCCACGCAATTGGTCCAATTTCATCAACCGCCACAGCCATAATTTTGACCGTTATCCGGACCAATTTCACAGTCAATAAACCGGTAATCCCAATCGAGGATCGGCCGATAACCGGGCATCTTAACTGCCCGCGCGCCCGGATCCAATGACCCGATAAAATAAGCTCCAAAGTGCATTGGATTTCATACGGAACGATGCATCCGAAATTCCTTGGATACGGTCCAAGAATGTGCGGATATAAAGCTTCTTCCATATTGGATGCCGTATATCCGGTTGCGTTATGCAAATGTCACAGGTAAGCCTTGTTTACGGTTTGTAGTTTCATGTTGAACCAATTTTAAAGGTTTCTTTTTTGGAATGGTCTGAATGTTTTCGTTTAAATACTTAATTTTATTAGAATGATAGTAAGTTTTTGTCTGTTTCTGACATTGCCACCTTTTAAGAGAAAGATCTTTGTCAAGCCGTTGTTATTTTGTGGCTCTAGAAAAGTGGTATTTATTAGTTCTTTATAGTATTTGCTAACAGACATTCATAGTTGATTTGAAATAATAATAATTTTAACATGTAAAAAGAACAGTCATTAGTCACTTATACTTTATTTAGTGCGTGTGATGAATTCACTTAAGTTAGAAATATCATTAGATATTTGCACAAATCTTATCATCCTACCATGACATTTAAACTAAAAATATTTGGAAAATATTTACCGGTCCTTTCAGATAATTTTTACCTTTTATAATTTACTTATTCTTGTGGCTATATACACAATAAGTATTTGTGACTTGGCTATATCATGTTAAGCAACACAGCATGTTAAGCAACGTTCAGTCCTATTAGTAAATGGATGGGTGGCCGCCGATCACTATATATTATGATGATTTTCTTGCTTACACAATGACAAGCAGTTACGTGGTAGTCCTTAGGGTTTATCAGGTATTTCGGTGCATTGAAAATTCTGACTTCCATCAACCACGACGGAGGTCATGGCAAGCTCATCCACATAAACGTTTATTGCGTATATTGCCTTGTAGAGGACTTACAATAACGGTCGAGACAACCCTTAGCCTCTCGAATTACTATTTTGTATTTAATACTTACACTGTTTGCTTTTTGGCATAACTAATCTCAAAAAATAATAAAATAAAATCTATTTATTCAAAACTAAGAAAAAATAAGGTTACATAGACAAAAAAACATTCTATGCCACACTTGAAAAGTTTAAAAAAAGTATGTTAATTTTTTGCAGTGCACGATAGCTCACTAAATTTTAGTGTATGCAAGAGATGAGCTCAACGACACATGTCAGTGATTGATGCCCGGTCTGCCAGCTTTGAACCGGTTGAATCTAGGTCAAACTAGATTTATATCCGGATCTGCAATGTGCGCTGCGAGTTTCTTGCATTTCTGTATTTCGTATATTCAGAGTTCATTTACATACAACATTTTATGTAAGGACGTATGATGTAACACCCAAAATTGTATTAAGGGTTGTATGCTGACTAGCGTTACCCGATTACGGCGAAGCAAAAAGGAGGGTTATGATGTTGGTCGTATGCTAACCTATTGCAGCAAAACAGATTATACGATCACGGATATCCTTTCAAAATATCTCTTTTTGTATGACGTATAAAAATACATAAATATTTCAGCGGCGACTATTTTCTTGTTTCGTATTTCGAGCGTATTTTTAGTAGTAAGGTTTTAGTTTTTAAACTTTATTTTTATTTCATGTATGTATATTAGAGTTTATTAGAATTAAAATCTATACTGATATATAAAGCTGAAGAGTTTGTTTTTTTGTTTGTTTGATTGTTTGAACGCGCTAATCTCAGAAACTACAAGTGGGATTTGAAAAATTCTTTTTGCATTTGATAGCCCAACTCTTGAGCAAGGTTATAGGCTATATTTTATCCCGAAATTCCTACGGAATCAAAAGTTACGCGAGTAAAAGCGCGCGCGGTGGATAGTAAATTAATATGGGTAAAATTTTACCAATATAAGAACCTAAATATCGTCTTAAGTTTTACCACGTCTCGGAGATCTTAAGTAAATAAATAATTTTACAACCTTGTAAGTTTATGAAAAAGAGTAGATGGATGATGGGTGTCAATTACTCGTCCACACTAAAATTATTTAATGCATAAATATTTATTAAAACAATCATAATTTTCAAAGTATTCATCAACAAGGTCCTTAGGTAAAATTTACAAAGTCAGCGTAATAAAAATAAAGTGGTAAAACAATTTAAAATTCATTAAGTCGAGCTGAATTTAAAACTTAATTATGTGAACAATAATTATAAAAACAAAAACAATAATTTGTGTGCAATCCTTATCATGCTCTCACTGTCTTAAAAAAATGTCAATGAATGCCCTGATTTGGTGAAAATATAGCATTATCTAGATGCCTGATTCAGGCCAGAGGCGCGTTGAATTAAACCCATGTTAGACATTGACTACTTGATATTATTTATAGATCAAGCCCGTGGAATAGAAAAAAACCATGCAAACACTCATTCTCTATTAACTACTAAACTACAATACTCATACTGCTCAATCTATATTTCACCGAACCGCTCACAATCATAAATACTCCACTGTCTACCTCTACAACCTTTAATACACCTTATAGTAACGCCTTAAAGTCAATAATACCTTGTTCTACTATTTGCTCTGTTCTCCGTTTAAAATATGTGTACAGTATGTAGTGATAGATTGTTATGGCTGTAAAACGACCGGTTTAGGCAGTTTGTCACCCGGTTGTAACCGGATAAACGGGATTCCATGTTATTTTCGGGATTCTAAGCTTCCGGGTGGTAAGTACCTACGTGTAATTCGCCAGGGTTGTATAGGGTGTTACAGATGTGTTTGATGTTCTTAATTAATATTATATCAAGAGAATTACAGGGAGGTGTGCTTGGGCCTTAATTTTCGAAGGTTTTCGGTAGAGTTTTTCGCTTTATGTTATTTTAGGATATTTAATATTATTAGTGACGCCTCGGCTTTGTAAGGTTTTCTTTGGAAATAAAATAAATAAGAAAAGTGTATATTCTTGTTTTAAGATGAATAATTAAGATTTAATTTAGTATAATCTACTTAAATATTGGTTAACGAATATTACGTAATATAAAAGACTATATGATGTAAAGGGGAATGCCCATCACTCATAGACCTTTTGGCCATACATGCACACATTCGAAATGCGATAAATATGATAAAATAACTTTTATATAATGTAATTGTAAGGGATTCGGTTTCAAGAAAAGTGCGGGTTTTCAAGTTAAACTGTTTTTGATTTCGTGTACAGAGTTTCATGCAATACAAAAAGCGCTTAAATAGAAGAACCCAATAGAATCAAAACAATTTACCTGGTGTGATTGCACCCAGCACTGTATGAGATTTCGCACTTCTCCATCTATAATAGTAGAAATAACAAGAAAGGAACACTGGAGATAGATCCAACCACAACCGAACAACAGCAAATAGTGAAGTAGTGAATTCAAATGTGATTGAAGATTGTCAGTCGAGTGACTTTTTTAAGGGATGAACGATATTCATCGATGTTGAATAAACATCGATGTTAGGCGTGATGTTCTAACTTCGATATCATAGATAAAAATACGGTTTTATTTGTTCCACAATTCATATTAATTATCGTACGACAATACTTTTTATTCGATGTTTTATCACTTCAGAGCCGTTTTTACGATACGTACTGGTTTCTCGGTTTGATTAGTTAGAATAATAAATCGATCACGTTCAATGAATCGATTAAATATTTCGCAGCTAATAGCTTTTCTGGTAAAACATATTTCCTTCTTCTAAAGTTAAATAATAATCACCATTAATATCTAAAAATCGTAACTTCGTTTTTAAATAGAAGGAAAATACTGGGCATTCTTTTGTTTTTAACCGAATTCAAAAAAGGAGGTTCTCAGTTTGACCTATAAGTATGTATGTATGTTTGTCCGCGATTTTCTCACGTTTGTTTAATTTAAGTATCTCAGTTGTAGCCAAATATGGGCAATCCTCTTTATTGTTTAATATAAGCTCATCTCTAAAGTTTTTTTGTATAGGTCACACTTATCCGTAGATGTTTTGAGTATAAAGTACTTTCTATAGTATGGATGGGATGTATTTATTATTATTTTTTTTTTTATCAGGCAAGCTCTTAACATGGCTAAGATTATGAAAGTAGACTGACAATGGACTTCGTTTTATGCTGTCACTTACTTTATATGCATAGGTTACTTGGTCTTCACCATCCATTATTTTAAATAAATGCTTCTAGCCCGTATGTTTGTAAAGAAATTAAAACTTCGAGTGAAAACTTCAAAGAAACGTGATAAAAGGACTTTATTCAAATGATAAGAAGTTTTGAGTTTTAGGATAAAGAACATATTTTAACGTATGTTCTGTACCTTTGTGCCTTTCTGCGGCAGCACTATTATTAGCCCTGAGGCGGCGGCGCAAAAACCCTTAACCTTTGTGATCCATCTTTGACCTCATGATCCCTCAACATCAGGTGAGGTAGAGATCAAAAGCGGGATTGGATTTTACCGCAACCACATCCATGGCCTTAAATACAGGATTGATTTTTCATCACCAGCCAAATTTAAATATTAGTTTCTTTGATACGATATAAACGTACCTGCATATTTATTCTAGCGTCGCTCAGTACAAAAAACTAGAAATATGGAACCACTAACTATTAAAAAAATAGTCGCTGTTTATGAGCATAGCTACTGCGGCATTTCCTTGATAACACTACGACGTACTACTACAAAATGTGTGTAAAACTGAAATACCTACTTTACATGCTAAAGAAAACCACAATCGTCACTTTTCTAAACAAACATATATCTCAATTCTTTGAATATATATCGCGCGACAAAAGGTAATATCACATACAAAATAATGTCACCGGGTGTATTCACTTCCTCACGACCGTCTCGGAAACCATACTCTACACGAAACAAGAACGGATACGCTGCCATTATGTTTATGGTTTATATCCGGATATATACAGGGTGCGCCGAACTGCATCGCTAACCAGGTACGGGCGATCTTAGTAGGTAAGTACTAATTAAAAAGACAATTTCTAAAAGACTTGTAAATTATTAAATTATATGCACATTTAACTAAATACATCATTATTATGTACAGAATTGAATTAAGCTATCATTTGAAGGATTAGTTACTATGTATTGTCATAAATTGGATGTCTTTGACTTTTATTTAAGTTACCTAGCAAGTGAGTTACATACCGTCAAAATTATCAATGGATCTATTGAGTTTAGAAACATACAAAGGGAAAATTTTGATTTTTTTAAATTGAACTTCTTAACTTTTGTCATTTTATTTGAGAGAACTGATACAACTGCCTATAGTACCCACATGTCTTAAAATTCTACAATTTTGGAACACCCTGTGTATAAGTACGTTTTCTGTAAATGTTACCGTTAGCTTCATATACTGTCTCTAAGGAATACTTGTGTTTTTGTTCCTATTGTTTATTCTTACTTATACAATATCTAAACGCAAAAAAAATGTATGGATGTTTGTCGAAGTCATTTTATCTTGTCGTTTTCATTTACTATGGCAATCATTTGTATACTGATGTATTTGGTTTCTATTTCCGAGTGTTCAAAATACAAAGGAAATGAGGTGGGGAGAATGATACAAGGTGTTCAAAAAATTAAGTCTATGTAAGTTAGATTGTGGCTATTTGTGTATTGTCGTCATCTAAGTGTGCTTCAGTTTCTTGATTTTCTTCAATTTCAAACGCGAAAACTTAAGACAATATTTTGTTATAAGTACGTATTGTTTTAAAGAATCCTTTATGGCGGCTGGTGTCACAAGGATTTTATTTATTTTGTTAATAAGAGGGTATGATCGTATTTCATATAAGCTACAGTCCCTCTACAAAATAAAGTGTTTTATGTTTAATTTTTGTACCGACGGCACAAACGCTCCTTAACCTGCTACATCGGATGATATACACAAGATCCTCTGCGCTACGACGACTTTTGTAGCAATATCGAATACTATGCAAAACTGCCACAACAACGAGCATATAAATAAATAAAACAATACTAAATCCGTAGCAGTGAGCAGTAAAGAATTTATTCCACCCTATTGGGCGAGCGTATTTCACTGAAACAAGCTGAGTGCTCGAACACCGATTGATGCTGTTGGCCCGCTGCCAAATACCATCGCTGGTCACGGGGCGGATTTGACATAGAGCTGTATTGCATTATTATTCCTTTACAGGGGTTTTTGCTAGATAAAAAAGAATAAAACGCGGTTGTAGTGAACTTCATAAGTAATGTGTTTGTATTATCAGCAAAAAGTCAGTTCAAGTTAATGGTGTTGGCTTAGAAAACGTAAATTCAAGGCATCGTGCTATTAGAAGGTATAAGCGATCATCTACTCACCTAAGCCATTTTCGCGATCTCCGCTTCGTCATCACAACTCTTCGTAATAAGCCCACTGCAGGACTGTGAGTCTCTCCACTGAGTGACGAGGAGTTATAGGCCATAATCCACCAAGCTGGCCCGGTGCTAGGAAGTCAGAATTTTCAGGGCGCCGTAATTTCTACTGACAAACGCTAACGACTACTGTATACAAGTATAGGAACAGCACCCGGGACCGACTGCTTAACGTGCCCTCCGAAGCTCAGAAGTCGTTGTGAGAAATGAATGGTCAACGGTCATCTATCTAAAATACCGGCCGCGCCGACCATTACTTACTGAACCTGCAATATCGTATGATACACACAGTAACCGCAGCGCCAGGACGACTTCTCCATTCGCATACTCGAGCGATATTCGCGTAGACTCGTTGTATGAGGTCGATGCCTTACATAACTAGAATATTTTGTTTTAAGTATTCCATTTATTATCCCGCATCATAGATGCCTACATCAAACAAATATATGAAAAGAAGGAATTGAAAATGTAGCACCTACTTATCAGACAATGAGAAATTACCTAACATATAACGATATTAGTCTCTTAGGAATCTGATTAGAAAATATACGGAAGCAAGTCATAAATAATATTTTGTATCCCGTCCTGTGTTTATTTGTTTTTTTTGCACACCTTACATAGTACTAATGAAGTTATTGTTTATTCCTCGTCTTAGTAGACACGCATAGTATTTTATTTATTTATTTAACAATTTATGTACACACAGTTGAGATACAATTAAAAGAGACAATTAATAAAAATAAGTACAAAGGTACAGCTTATCTCTTACGAAATTTCCTACAGCAGACCCATGACTGGAGAGTTTGATTTAATAAGCAATAATAATGTGTACTAAATATAACATACATACATATGAATAAATATACATACACATAATTTTATATATACTTTATACATACACATACATTATTTTATATAACTTAATATCATTTAGATAGTAATGTGGATAACATAGCTTACAGTATCGAATAGGAGTGATCTTTGACTTTCTATTTAAAAATAGATATCGTTTTAGACTCACGAATTACATGAGGTAACGAATTCCACAATCTGACTGCATGGACAGAGAAAGAGTACCTAGGAATAATAATCGGTTTTTGAGAAGGCATATATAAAAGAGCACGCATATGTGCTCTACATGGTATTAGTCTTTAAACAAAGGCAATAATAATATTCCATTAAGGCCTGATTTTACAATAGTCAGATAAAAGTTATCTAATTGATAAAATTTTACTTAAGAGCTTCAAGCTAGTCTCAAGTTTATTGTGATTCTATGTCATTGTCATACAATTACAAAAAATCGTAGAACAACTTTATTCCAACGAGTAATACGTTATTCGTGAGAAAACTTCTATCCGGCCATTGAAAAATCAGCACTTAATGAAATTAAAAGGCAGATATACCTTCTATTACTTTCAAGCTCATAGCGGGAAAATGAAAAATCATCTTTCTTTATAACTTATTGGAAGGTAACAATGAATTTTCGAGTTCAGTAATTAATTCCGTGTTCGCCCGGAGCCGGATTCGCCCGCGGATTGATTGGACAGCTGCCAAGCAAACATCTGAGCCGACCGGGTGAAATTCTATCTCGCAGACTCACGCTTTGTTGCAGTTCAAGTAGACTTTCTATTAAAGGTATGAGTCGCGTGAGGAATAATATAGTTAGAAGTAATAATATAGCTAAAATATTGTTGGGCCAACGTTGCGTCATGCGTGTCTACGTTTTCATACGAAACTGCTACGGAGGTAGCTACGCGGGTACGCTACGGACGTCCGGAACGCGCTACGCGCGCGTGGGACGTGGCTAGTTCCCGCGTGTACTACATGCCAATACACCATGCTGGACTGGGAGCGAAAGAAAAACGTAGAATGTGCCAGCTGCTTCTCTTCCCGGGCATACTGTAAAAGTCAGTTAAGGGACAGAGGTTTTAAAGGCGTTTTTTTGGGCGATAGGCTGACCCCCTGTCACTACAATAGTCTCTTTACATCTGTACAATACCTCCAAATTTGTCAAACGTGACATCAGATGGTCTTGTAACCTCTGGTGTTCTGCCTACCCCATAAGGGATACAGGCGTGACGTTATGAATGAATGAATGAATTTAGCGGAATAGTAAGCGATTAAGATAAGTATTCCATTGACACGACTGTACAAGCACACTATTGCATGTTAACTATCGAAATTGCGTCACGCGTGACGCAACGTTGACCCGTAGATAGCTTGATTGATGATGCTAGGGATACGAACGAACGATTGTAAACCCTCCATCAATAAGCTTTTGCAGTCTCGGATGTAGCAAAATAGCTTGAGTATAGTTGTTGCGTACATGCGTGAATCTGATAAGGATAGTTAAACCTAGAAGACCAAAATAACTCTTGGAGAAATTAGATGAGATTTGAATGCCTCTCTTTTACAAGGCCTTTAAGTACTACCACAGAACAGATATACATAAATACTTCGACTTTAAGGCACGTTCGGTAAGGTCAAACTTAAGTCTACTTAAGTCGTGAAAAGTATATTAGCTTTTTGACACCGTAAGTGCAGTTAAGACTATCTTGACTCCAACTGAGAGTAGAACAACTATCACCGCTACGGCTGCGACGTGATGTATTTCCGCATTGTTTATTGAAGAGCTAGGTCCTTCGTGAGCCCGTGTGCTTTCACAGCGTGCGTCCGGCTGTCTGGACATTTTCTCGCAGAGCGTTGCTGCTTATCTAGGTGCCTAAGTCATCGTTTGTGACGACGATCTGTAAAGGTTTCATCGTTTGTGACGCTATTGTTTCCTCAAAAAATCGAAAAAACTTTGGCCAGCCAGCCAGAATTTCGCATTTTCCAGCATTCCAGATCTCAGCCCCCAGAGGGTTTTGAGGATCCAGCTGGTATATAAAGGTATGTGACGCGATATGTGACAGCAACTAAAGTGGTTTTATCAAGTAAAACGCCATAATTTTCGAGTTAACACGAAAAACAAGTGGCCAGTCAGCCGGACGCTTCTGGCTGAGCCACTTTGTTTTTTCCTTATATCTCAGTAATTAAAGCAATTAGAACTGAGTTTTAAGCTGAAAAGGAATGTGACGCGATATGTGACAGACCTCATATAGTTTAAAACATACCTGACGCATGTGTTTAAGAGTTATTTCGATAAAGATTTTGATGACAGATGACAAATGTCCGGCTGGCTGAGCCACCCATTCCATCGCTTGCAGACGGTCTAAAAAGCTAGATTCTTATCAAAAGGAATGTGACGGCGACGAAGACAACAAATCGTCGTATGTGACAGCTCTAAATACTGCCAAACAAAAAATATAAGCGATTGTTCTTTCTTTCATACAAAGTCAATTAGGGTGACCATATTTTACTCTTGTACATTGTCATCCTTATAAAATACTTCCGCCAAATTTGTCAAACATGACAAACAACTTGATCCTTACGTTGCTCTAATTAAGTGGGTAAATAGAAATATTTCATAATGCATCATGTACCTATTTATTTTTTCTTAATTTACTTTTTGTTTGTGTTTACCAATTAATAAAATCAGTCTGGGATTAATGTAACATGTTGAAAAAGTATACCCTTCTCGTATACAAACTCTTCAACTAAAACTTAATATTGCTATTTTAGCACCATCATTTCAATAAAGTTGTTTAACTATAGTTGAATAGTTTTCAAATGATTCCTATGACACTGACAGTAATTTCCAGAACATAACCTTGTAGTGCCGTCACCGTTACATAAGAATCGTATTGGAGGCTTCTAAAGATGGCATTTATTTATTTTACGTAGCTATATTCCAATAAAATGATATTCCGTTAGAATTATAACAATTCATAACATTTGTAAGAAATTATCTCAATCACACTTTACGTTTACGTTCCGCAAAAGTCACTTCGTAAGGTATGATTTAAGAAATACCCTGACTGAGACGAGGTCGCTAACTATGGGCCTTATAAATAAGCTTAGAGTCGTTCAGCGGGCAATGGAAAGGGCCATCCTCGGAGTTTGCCTGCGGGATCGAATCAGGAATGAGAAGATTCGCAGGCGAACCAATGTCACGGACATAGCCAGAAGGATTGCAGAGCTGAAGTGGCAATGGGCAGGGCACATAGCTCGCAGAACAGATGGCCGGTGGGGCAGAAAAGTTCTCGAGTGGCGGCCACGTACTGGGAGACGCAGCGTAGGCAGGCCCCCCGCACGATGGACCGATTAGTATGTGTCATCATTTGGAGGATATTTTAAAACTTAAAACTTGGTAAGTATTACTTATATTATTTTTCTTAAGTAAGTATTTGTTTCTGAATGAAAATTTTTGTCAAGCCTTAACAAATTGTGCCTTTTGCGTAATGTACCTAAGTATTATAATCACGGTTCATTAATTCCTTTTGATACTCACTTTATTAACAAAGCTATCATAATTTAAATTACATAATATAACCACAAAGTCAATTAAGAAAAAGAATATCAATTATTATAAAAATACAGACTGGATTAGTAAACAAATTTTATGTCCTTTTACTTATTTACTTGAGTGAATTTTAACAATAAACAACTTAAAAAACAACAACATAAACAACAAACTTGTAGGTACCTACATACTTACTTATTCAAAAACAAACGTAGTTGTTTTAATATATTTTTTATTTAATTTCAGTAACAAACAGTTCCAGTTTTGATTTTTGAACTACAGAAACTCAAACTTTTAAGGAGTACAAAGAAGAGAAAAGTTATCATAACAAAAAATGCCACAAAAACACAAACCAAAAGTAAAATTAATAAAAAATAAATACATGATGCATTATGAAATAATATTTTTATTTACCCACTTAATTAGAGCAACGTAAGGATCAAGTTGTTTGTCATGTTTGACAAATTTGGCGGAAGTATTTTATAAGGATGACAATGTACAGGGGTAAAATATGGTCACCCTAATCGACTTTGTATGGAAGAATAAACAATCGCTTATATTTTTTGTTTGGCAGTATTTAGAGCTGTCACATACGACGATTTGTTGTCTTCGTCGCCGTCACATTCCTTTTGATAAGAATCTAGCTTTCTAGACCGTATGCAAGCGCTGGAATGGGTGGCTCAGCCAGCCGGACATTTGTCATCTGTCATCAAAATCTTTATCGAAATAACTCCTAAACACATGCGTCAGGTATGTTTTAAACTATATGAGGTCTGTCACATATCGCGTCACATTCCTTTTCAACTTAAAACTCAGTTCTAATTGCTTTAATTACTGAGATATAAGGAAAAAATAAAGTGGCTCAGCCAGAAGCGTCCGGCTGGCTGGCCACTTGTTTTTCGTGTTAACTCGAAAATTATGGCGTTTTACTTGATAAAACCACTTTAGTTGCTGTCACATATCGCGTCACATACCTTTATATACCAGCTGGATCCTCAAAACCCTCTGAGGGCTGAGATCTGGAATGCTGGAAAATGCGAAATTCTGGCTGGCTGGCCAAAGTTTTTTCGATTTTTTGAGGAAACAATAGCGTCACAAACGATGAAACCTTTACAGATCGTCGTCACAAACGATGACTTAGGCACCTAGATAAGCAGCAACGCTCTGCGAGAAAATGTCCAGACAGCCGGACGCACGCCTTTCACAGTCTTCACCGGGGCAGGTGCAGGTTAAACATGAGATTTGTCAAAATTGTAACCCTTCTGGTTTATAAACCCAGTCCTGCAGGGCTGTTCGCGTAACCAAAATAACAGTGCTGTGCTCAAAATCCAAAATCAGTTTATAAAATCAAATATGGTGGTAAATCGACTTTAAGCTCGTCGACGAGATGGCATGGATTTCGTCGTCGAGCTCCCAGATGTTACATTTAGCAGAATACCAAAACCTAAAGAAGCTTCCATGCTGGACTGGGAGCGAAAGAAAAACATAGAATGTGCCAGTTGCTTCTCTTCCCGGACATACGGTAAAAGTCAGCTAAGCGACAGAGGTTTTATTGGCGTGTTTTGTGGGCGATAGGCTGACCCCCTGTCACTGCAATAGTCTCTATCCATCGTTATAATACCTCTAAAGTCGGATACAGGCGTGAAGTTATGTATGTATGTATGTAAAGAAAATTTTCAAACAGTTCGACTGTTGCATCGACGAACTCGACGCTGTTGTTAAGGAGAATATCCCTGCAGATCCCTGTATTAATAAAATTTTGTCAACTATAATTCAAGGCTTCTCGTTCTGTTAAGTCTTAAGCTTGCATTAGGAGGTGATTATAACATGCATGTCCCATAAGATAAGTTATTAATTAACGCCGGACAATATTCACACAACTATCTAGTATTAGACCAAGCAAATCTTATACTATGGGAATCAGATGACGAATAGATACCTAATTAAATACGTTAGTTTTGTGTATAAAAAAATCTGAAAATTCACACGACGTTATCTAGCCTAAATTAAGGTTCTTTTAGAACTTTTATTATGAACGAGCGTTTGCCCGCGACTTCGTACACGCATAAACTAAAAAGTCCTATTTTCCGTTCCCGTGGGAATTCCGGGAATTACTTCCATTATACAAACAGACACTTATTGAGGAACCTTTATACTAAGTATCACATCCGTGCACTCAAAGAATAAGTTTTTATCATACAAACTAAAACATCATATATTTCCCGTTCCCGTGGGAATTTCGGGAATTCCTTTCATAACGCAACCAGTCTTTTTTTGAAAAACTTTTATGCTAAGTATCATTTCCATGCACTCAAGGAATAAGATTTTTCATACAAACTAAAAAGTCCAATAATTCCCGTTCCCGTGGGAATTTCGAGAATTCCTTCCTTAGTGCACCCTTGCATCCCCTAAAGAATGTATGTTCCGAATTTCAGCTCTCTACGCCCAGTAGTTACGGCTGTACGTTGTCTGTCAGTCACTCAGTAACTCAGTCAGTAACGGAACAGTTTTATATATATTGATAACGAATGAATTAACTTGAGAAATGATATAAACATAATCAATGAATAAATATAAGACATGAACTTAAAATACGTACGGTCAGCATCAAAAGTTGAATGATTTTTGAACACATTGAATTTTCAAAGTCGCTTTTCTACTTCCTACTAACTTCTATAAATAAATAAATATTTCTGACACTCACACAACATTATCAAGCCCAAATTAAGTTTCTTAAAGAACTTGTGTTATGGATACTAGTTAACTGATATACTTAAGAAATATATAAACATACATATTGAATAAATACATATTTTTTATTAGAATAAACTTAAATAAACATATAAACATCCATGACTTGACGACTAATATCTGTGTTCATCACACAAATATCCGCCGCCGCCGGGATTCGAGCCCAGGACCTCTGGCATACAAGGCAATGTATGTTACCGCTACACCAGCCGGTCGTCAAATATTGTTTATGGTCTATGTTTCATTATTACAACTATACATAGAAGTTAGTCAATAATAGTCGTTATTTGATATTTCATGCTGACCACTTTGGCGGTGGGGTAAACCTATCTGCCTCAGACGACAGTGGTTGCGTGTTCGATTCCCGTACGGAACAAGAAAAAAAAAGTTCCGTGGCTGGGTGTTTATCTATCCTATTTATATTCTAGGTTCCCCCCTAGTTCGCTACATGGTATCCTATATTACAAGCTTTGCTTAGTTTGGGACCATGTAGTTGATGTGTTTGTACAACATACATTACTTCACGCCTGTATCCGTTATGGAGTAGGCAGAAAACCGGAGGTTATGAAATCATCTGATGTCACGTTTGACAAATTTGGAGGAATTATAATGTTGAAGAGAGACTATTGCAGTGACAAGGAGTTAGTCTATCGCCCACAAAAAATCTGCAATAAAACCTCTTTCCCTTACCGACTTTTACAGTATGCCCGGGAAGAGAAGTAGCTGGTACATTCTATGTTTTTTCTTCGCTCCCAGTCCAGAATGGAAGTAATTTTCCGGTATTTTATTTATTATTTATACTTAGGCACAATATGGTGAAAAACGACTTTGAAAATTTCAATGTGTTCATCAACTTTTGATGCTGACTGTACAAATATCCTTTACTTAAGAGCTTACTTATATCAGGGTACATCACAGAACCTAAATTCGAACCCAAAACCTCAGGTGTTTAGGGCAAATAATACACTTCTGGGTTTATCGTGGTTGGTTCTAGATACTATTCATATTTACGTGTTTTTTTTATGAAAAAAGAAATGAACTACTTATATTTAATTAGAAACACATCAGATTTATATTGTTGCTTCTCGAATTGTGTCCAAACTGTAAGCAGTGCAGTTTAAAGAAAATCCCAAGCCCTATTTATAAACTAGCTGTTTTGCATGGTTTTACTCGCGCAATTACTTATCCAACGGGAATATTGGGAATAGTTGCACTGTGCTAATCCAGGATACACTATCATATATCCATATCCGTTGCGCCGATCTGCTGTGACCGAGAAACGAACATACATACATCCAATCTTTCACATTTGTAATATAAGTAAGATAAGATAGTATTTTAAAGTGACAGAAACGTCGATGATGACGATGATGATGATGACATTTTCACTGTACGAGTTGGTGTCTTTACAGACCCCGTGACCAGCCGCTATTGACTGAAAACATACGCGATAAATCCGGTTAAAAAGTGTTTTATTTGAGCAATTGAATTTTCTGTCGCTACCAGAATATGCCTATAACATGTATTACTATAAATAAACTAATACTTCCTTCCGTCACCACTTTCTTGCTACCCATACTCGTATGAAAATACTAATAAGTAAGTATGTTCGTGAACGCGGAACTTGTGAATAACTTCGCTCATCACGCTATGAACGAAAGGAAAAGTAACTCTTCAACACTTGGTTACATCGTTGAATAATACTAGAGACACGCCCGGGCTTTGCTTGTGTGGAAGTCGTTAAAATTATACTTAATTAATTGTTAAAATGACGGTTCTTTGCAGATTAAATATCGATATTGAAGAAAATTATCCTATGAATAAGGTTGCCTCGAGAGATCTTTTTCTATTGATTAGGCATTCAGGGCCAACACCGCTGCGACACGCGAGGCTACGCGCGTATTGATACAGACGTACGGCACGCACTACGCGCGTTCCGGACGTGGCTAGCTGTCGCGTGCACTACACGCGCGTACAGCGGTTTTCGATTTTAATCAAAGTTTAGCCTAATAGGAAGAGATTAATATTAATAAATATTAATCTTAATATTATTAAATATTAATCCCTTACTAGTTAAAAGTACCCGTAACCGGCGATCATGTATGAAAAAATTAATAAACGTGGAGGAAGCCAAAGAGGTATGTCTGGATCGAAGCAATTGGTGTTCCCTTGTCTCTGCCTACCCCAAAGGGAGGCAGGCGTGAGGTTATGTATAGATTAAGTAAGAGATTAAGTATTCCATTGACACGACTGTACATGCACACTAATGACATTTTACTAGCAAAATTGCGTTTCGCGTACCGTACGCGCGTACGACACGGGCGTACTCGCGTGACTCAACTTTGGCCCTTATACTCTGTTATATGAAAGCAGTCTTCTGTTTTATGTGTAAAATGAAGTTGTGTAAATAAATAAGTTTGAAGCATCATACTGGAGCCGAGAGTTCGACTGTCTGTGGTGTGAGAGGTCCTGGGGTTGAGTTGAGTTCGCTAAGCCATTTTGGGTAACGAACATTTCTAAGCTTGTATCTGGGACGAATGGCTAAAAGCACTGTATCTTTTGATTTGGAACTGCTTCGCAATACTAATAATAATAATGTCCTCTAAGCTGATTTCGGCTTAGGCGACTCCAAACTAGTATTGGACATTATTTATATGTTGTGACACGCAAAGCCGAACTTGGTTTTAAACAGGTACTAATTAAAACCAAGCTGTTATATAAGCTCAAATAGCGCCATGGAGGGGATGTTTTCTTAATATTTTGTACTTAATTACAATGATGTTACTCGTCCCACCTTCAAAAGAATCAAAACCGGTGTCAGAGCTTAGATAGACATTATGCTGAGAAGGTTGCCTTTTTCACTATAATCTTAATAACTTAATGACTTGAACTTGGAATAGAGAATGTTCTTTTTATTATTACAGCTATGTAGCTGTAATAATTGAAAATAGATAATAATAAGAATTTATGTGAAATAAAAGTTCTATGAAATCAATTATGTAATTAATTATTATTCTATGTATTTTTTCTGAAATAACCTCTGGTATTCTGCCTACCCCATAAGGGATACAGGCGTGACGTTATGTATGTATGTGTATAAAAGTTATTTAATTTCATTTTAATACCATTTTCTACAACTCACTATGTCGGGGTTTTCCTTCTTTATTGTTAAATATAATATGACGTATCGTAAAAACTTACAATTGATATCCCTATAACACCCTACGGCCGTTTAAGAAAGTGTGACCGTGTCATATTTTGGTGACGCGGGTAGCGGCGCGGCGGCCGAGGTAATCTGGTGGCTCTGAAAATATTTGCTTCGCCAATGGATTGAACGATCCCGCAGTAAAGGCGGGTGTCCATTGGATCAATGCTTATTTAAGAATACAATCACTGTTACATGCTTACTGGGATTGTAATAAGAAATGAAGTATGACAAAGTTACTCACAAACGATATATGTAAGTTTTGTTACAAATTTGAGTTATGGGAAACTGAGTTGAACAAGAGGGTATCCTTTCATGCTCCAGGTATGAGCCAGCATTTAAAAAATTAGTTACAAAATAGGCGGCCACCACGGAATTGAAAAGTATAGCGCGGCAGAAGAGTAAAGAGTGAAATTCTATCCAAAACCGTATCATTTATTATGCTCTATCACCAAAAGATGATACCCTCTAGACAACCTTATCTTGTTCTATATAATAAGTTTTGTTAGTTTGGGGATAAATGGTGGAAGTTTGGTGTCGTTCGATCGCCATAATCGCTTGCCCTAGTTGCAGTGACATCCACGAGATTACGAAATCCTTACCTACACGTAGGAATGACATACTCGTAGCACTTAATTATTGTGTATTATGACATTGTCTGTGCCAGGAGTGCGTGACTAATATGAGAAAAGGTGGTAAATATTGTGACGGGTCTGAGGGACTTTACATGATTTAACTTTGAAATACTTCACTGTATTGTAATGACGCAGCTAGTACCCCGCTCAGGAATATCGTTAATACAACGGCTTGGATGTTAATAAAGATTTTGATAATAACTGAAAATCAGTGCAGAAATATAGGTTACGTAAATTTTCTATGTTAGACTGAGTGAATTACTTTTCAGCGCAAAGTTATATATTTTTTGTAACTTGGTCTTATTAGTTCTTTGCAATGAAAATGATACGCTCTAGTTCTGCTATGTAATCGCCACAACACGAATTTTTCAAAGCTTACTTTGTGGACAGAAAGAGATAATCCGCCAATATCAATAACTTAATAAAAAATAATAAATAATGATAAAATCCCCAGACAATCACACCAACTACATGGCCTCAAAGTAAGCGAAGCTTGTGTTATGAGATATCATGTAGCGAACCTGGGGGGAACCTAGAATGTAAACACATATATAGATAACCACCCAGACCCGGATCTTATTTTTTTTTCTTGTTCCTGGCGGTAATCAAACCCGCAACCACTGGCGTCTGACGCAGATAGGTTTACCTCTTCGCCAAAGTGGTCTTCATAATTCAATTCCTCCCCAATAACTCAGATCCAATGCACACACACCTTAACAATTTGTTCTGCAAAATACGATTTCATCGTAAGAAAGTTTTGGGACCAATCGGGAATCGTACCCATTGACCCATTTAGTAAGTACCTCAGCTACGATGGGACCGGTAAATATTTCATTCTGTGAGACCCACTTGAGTTTCGTGATATTACTTAGCTGTAAAGTGATTTGCTGGTTAACGTTACTATATTTTCTAGGAATCGTTTTATCGGGTACTGTTAGCATAAAAAGTTGCTAATATTTTTATGTAATATTAAATTAATTTTTCACGCAGCTTTCCATTAAATAAAGGGTTTTTCTAATGGGACTTCATTGCGACAAATAACTTTTCACATTTTAGTTACCCATGAATCGTAACGAATCTCTAAAGAGAAGAGAAATGTGGAATTAAAATTTTAACACCTTCACTTAAAATAATATTTTTATATAACCATATTTTATGATAACCGGATAAGATTTTTCCAATAAATTTATATAAAAACCTAGATTGTTATACCTTGTTAGGAAGCTGACAAAACGTAGATGTTTTTAAGCACATCTGCCAAACGACTGACTTAATAACTTTTTGAGATATCCTTAAAAGAAAAGTAAACTGTAGAAAAAAATTTTAATCATTTGAACTTTCAATCGTTTAGAACTATGTATTTAGTAATCTTACATAAAATTTTAGTTACTAAGATCATAGAGCATCTTAATCTGCATGTAAGAAACAAATAATAATAATAAAAAAGCGCAGGAATTTCAAGATAATATGACATTTAATTAAAAAAATCGGCAATTTTTATAAAAAAATTAAAGTTGATTATCTCGAAAACGGTTAGGTTTGGGGTAGGGTGTTTCATAGTGAAATAAGTTAGAAATAATGGATACTATACGCCCTTAACGGATCTAGGTCGACTTAACCAGTAACCCTGTACATACGAGTAAGTTTAACAGTTATATGTATCTGTCAGTGGATTGCCAGGTTCATCCCAGGCAGATATCTGTCGAGATGGATCTAATCTAAGCTGTATTTCGTGGAAATCGAAGCAATGGCTTGCACAATATTCAGTTCTCAATGGAACTGTGACAGGTATCAGCCGATGTTGAAACTGAGAATTTCAAATTTGTGATATAGCTCGGTTTGATTTCTGTTGCATTTTCATTTCAGAAAGTTTTCTAAATTTTAGTTTTTTTTACAATAAACAAGAGATATGATGGAGGATTGGAGATTTGTCCAGCAGTGGGTATTATTCGGGTTATAACTTCAAATTATGGCAAAAAAAATCCACGTTTACCAAAAAATTTGCTTTTGTGCAGAGATACACAACAGTCGAGAGCGCAATTTGGTCCCAGTAGAATAATCTAATAGTCTACAATTTTATCTATTTATTCGAAAAACAAGCAGCATAACAATATTTTGAACAATTTTAACAAATAAGATTCATGCTTTTAATTTTAATTATTAAGAGAATAATTAAGGGAATAAATAAACATAATTTTACGTAACGTCACGCTTGTATCCCTTATGGGGTAGACAGAACACCAGAGGTTACAAGACTATCTGATGTCACGTTTGACAAATTTGGAGGTATTATAAAGATGGAGAGAGACTATTGTAGTGTAGGTCAGCCCATCACCCACAAAAACGCCTTTAAAACCTCTGTCCCTTAACTGACTTTTACAGTATGCCCGGGAAGAGAAGCAGCTGGCACATTATATGTTTTTCTTTCGCTCCCAGTCCAGCATAGAAGACATAATTTTAAAGTTACAAAAAAACCTAATGTTTGTTTCGTTTGCTTATGACAAAAAACCGCACTTTAATAGGTTTATCCTTTTAGGAGCTATCATAGCACAGACATCCATGCATACCTAATAACGACTTTCAGCAAGTGCTACCCCCAAAAGTAAGTTAAGTGCCATAATAATTGTACAATTTGAGTTTAGTGCCACGATAATTGTACAATTATCGTGAACAACGAGGATTTCAGTAAGCTTCAGTGAATGCGCTATTGTAGAATTCTTTGTTATACAACCTGAAATGTTCCGAATAGCCTCCATTGTTCGCGAAAACATATGATATAAAACATATTCAATTTGTTCGTTCTGTCGAATTTGGAAACTATTTTTTCGATGGAACCATTTTGATTTTGTCGGTCATTGATTTTGGGGATTCAATTCGATTCGGAGTTTTATTAATACTTGCTATTAGAATGTGTCTAGTCTCTGAGTGTGCTGAATTCAAATTTATTCTATACGACTTTTTTAAGCCGAGCTGTTATGTGTCAGTTTTGTATGTCCAGTATGTGTAATAGAGGTTGACTTAAGATTTCGGTTAGAGCTATAAAGCGATATTGGTGGAAAATTCAGTTAAGCGACAGAGGTTTTATGGGAGTTTTTTTTTGTGGCTGAGCTCATGTCACTGCAATAGTCTCTCTTCATCATAATAACGCCACCAAATTTGTTTGTCAAACGTGACATCAGATGGTTCTATAACCTCTGGGGTTCTGCCTTCCCCATAAGGGATACAGGCGTGAAGTTATGTATGTTTGTATTTAAATATATATTTAGAAAAGCAATTTTGATTTTTGGTTGCTCCAATCGCTTACGTTTTCAAACTACATTTAGCGGACTACTATTTAAAAAAAGAAATGATAAACTTTTGTTATGAATTATTGAAGGATCTTCTCAGCATCTAAACATTAGAAATAATAATAACTTACCTCCACCTACAAGGCGACTACTAGAAGAAGGAACCGTTATATTATCGTTTTCGCGATTCATACTATTAAATAAAACACTTTTTAACCGGATTTATCGCGTATATTTACATTTTAAATTTTGACTCGACGTTTCGGTGTCTTTGCAGACCCCGTGACCACGAAATATACGCGATAAATCCGGTTAAAAAGTGTTTTATTTAAAGGAACCGTTAAATTAATGAAGTTAGGTACTTATGTCGAAGAAGTCTCGAACAATATGTACATACCTAACCTACGAATTACAAGAACATACAGTAACAGTTTACAGACTACCTTCAAGAATAAAATATTCTTCTCAACACCTCCCAATGTTGGCTCACTTACTGGAAGGACGAAAAAACTAGCAAATATGAACTATCCACTAAAGCAGAACTATCCAAAAAAGGGGAGAAAGATATGACATTCTGCGGGGCTAGCATGCGAACATCGACAACGATATATCGGACCTTTATTTATATCGATATTTTCTTAAATATTGCACTTAGAGTATGTAGTTTTTTTTAGAATGTGGCATCTTTGGCTCTGTGGGCTTAATCATGGTATCGAATCGAGTAATTCTATCTATTATGATGCGCATGCTAGCTAGCATGATAGGATAAAATAATATTTATCTTGTCGGTTCGAGTCTTTATCGATGGTCGCATGCTAGTCCTGCTGATAAGTTACTGAAAATTACACTTCCAACCGTGCTAAATGGAACGAAAAGACTAGGAAAGCAGACCCCACCATGAGAGAAAGAGAGAGACCTCAAACTTTCCTTCGTTAAAGACGTTCTTACTGTATTTAATCACACATTATGATATTGATAATGAAATAACAAGACATTTTAGATATGAGTTCTGGCCACAATGTGCGAGAGTTTAAAATATAAAATGGGGGAAGCTGAAGGTTAGCTCAAGCTTCATTTAACTTCACGAAATTCCATATGTTCAGCAAAGTGAGGTCAGTCAGGAAGTTAAGTTAAGCGAAATAGTTAAAAACTTGACCAAAAGCCTATTTTACCTTTTTATTTTAAATATCACCGCTTCTTAGAAGCGCGTGTATCTCTGGCATCTTAACTGCCAAATAGATAAATCTTGGTGGATTATGGCCTATACCTCCTCGTCACCCAGGGGAGAGACTCATAGCCTTGCAGTGGGCTCATTACAAAGAGTTGTGATGATGATGATGATGATGAAGGAAGTTCTGTGCTCGCACGACAATATAATCCTGATACTTTTAAGCGTCGAGTGAATGGGTTTCTCGTGGATGGACGTGTACCACCTTAGTCTTCATGTTCACTTAACATCAGGTGGCATGGAAGACAAACGTCCCATCCTTACTTTATAAAAAAAACCTTCGAAGTATTTAGTAGTGATTTTGTTATAAATTGAATTAATGAATGTAAATATTTATGTTTGTATGAACATGGTTGTTCGCATTGGTCTAGTGTATAATATATGTGTAGTAAGTTATCCGCTGTCTATAACCAATAAGACGATCTATTTGCTTACACGAAGGGCACTGGCAGAAAATATGTATCAAATATACAGGGTGACTGGTGGGACATTTTTGAAATTCGAGGACGTGACAGCTGAAGAGAATGAAGAGAGAAAATGTAATAAATATTAATTATTTACTAAGAAAACTTAACCGAAAGTTAAAGAATTGATTAGTTACACTAGCATTGGCAGCGATCCGCGTGCCTGGTCACGTAACGCGATTTATTCAGGCCTAAGTAAAGTAAAAAGTAACAAAACTTTATTTATTTATAGGAAATTCTAGTGAAAAATTAAGTACCTACTTTTATTACATATTTATGTCCAGAATCGAGTACAGAGTGTTCTCCTTCAGTACCTAAAATTTGTCACCAGACACCCTGTATTTATTTACTTTAATTTATTTTAAGTTAACTTTAACATTATACGATATGCAGTTCTTTAAATCTATGTTTTAGTAGCATTTTCTACCCAACTATTTATTTACAATCTTGTCATCTGTTGGATGTAATGAGCCCTCTGCTGAAGGTTTAGGCTGTAAGCTATGAAGATGGCCCTGTGCTGGTTGCTGGCTTATTAGAATAAACATAAGACAATCTTATATTTGGAGAAAATAGTACTACAACGGCGACAACGGCGACAACTGCGACAACGGCGACGACGTATGGAAAAAATGCATTGAATTCCAGACTTCATCGCAAACTATGAAAATATGACAAGACGAACGGATCTGAAATTTTGATATGTGTAAATTCATATCTTTATCTATACTTTGATTGCTCAAAAACATGATTTTGACTCTATAACTACTTTTTTCTCAAACACGTCTAAAAAAACTTTTCTCAAATTCCCACGTACCTACTTAATTAGTTATTAAATCTTAGAAATAATAATATGCCTAAAATAACTTAAATAAAATCTTCACATTATTGTTCCAACTTTACTTGATCGAAATTTACATAGCACTCACTCTTATTTTTTTATGGATTTTGTAAATGATTTCAACATCTGAGCGGTGTCGATGGTCTCGACTTTTGTTAAAGTGTTGTCTGAAAGAAATTGTTTATTTTTTTGAAGCTTTCCAAATTGCTTGCTTTAATTTATGTGTTTCGGAAAGTGTATTTGTTTTGCTAGCTAGCGTGAACTTTAATGACTTGAAGTTCAATACAACTAATGAATATATCGACTAATAAAGGTCTCATTTTAAAAGCCTTCTAAAGAGATGATCACGACTTAAGAACTGATTCGCTGTTAATTCTCTTTATAGAACTAATATGCGCCTTAATATGAAAACTTTAATGTAGAATAAGAAATTATGCATAATTACTCAGCTTTAAAATATAATATCTACTTATATCTCTTTGTTTGGGTTTGACTCCCGACTCGACTAAATGGAAAATTATTCACTTTTTGCTGCCTATGTAGTATGTACCAATAATCTTACATTATTGAACTAATATGACTAATTATACTTAAATAAGTTTTTATGTAAAAAAAAGTTAAAAGTCAAAATTACTTATAATTTATTCCATAACAAAGCAGATAGGTATATAGTATAACCCAATTAATATTTGTCGAAATTCCAAAAATTAGTTCTTTACTTAACTTAGATACTCAAATTTTGCGTCTACATAATCACTTGTTGATTTTGTCTTAACAATCAATTTAGCCTAACAATCGCCCGTTCCAAACTTTTCAGCAACAATGACGAAACAAGGTCAAAGCTCCACAAAAACCCTGATTCATCACCCACCCTCAAAACACAGTTTCACGAAACAAAAGCTTTACAACTCCCATGCCTAAATTATCCCTAAAAAACCACTCACCCACACACAGAGACACGGCGAGGAAAACCGCCAATAGCACTTCGTACTTCATTATCGCTGACCAATCACAGAACACTTTTGTTTTTTAAAATGATGTCATTTTTGACAGAGGGTTTTCGCGGGAAAGTGTAGCGCGGGTGGCCCGTTCGCGCGCTCTTCGCGGTCTGAATGAAGAAAGGAGGCTCCCCACCCGGGCGGCCTCCGTGCACTGACATACTGGCAGGGTGGATGATCAGCGGGTTGGAAATTCCAGAAAAATCCCTATTCGATATTTAAGCGGATTAAATTTATGGTTAATTGATTCGTGAGTCTTTTGTTTAATGCATCCAAAGCGAAATATGGGTCCATGCTAAGGGTCCATGATGATACTACCTTAAATTTTCACCTGAAATTAGCATTGTGAAATGCAATAAAGAATTGAATTGCATTGAAAACTCAAAGCTTTTTAAAGGTACCTTCTTTGACAGGGTTTTCTATCTGATTGTGTTTTAGTTTCTGTTTTTGAAAACAAACGCCTATCTACTTAGAATATAATACTTAGAATATAATACCTTGCCTTACTTTTACCGATGGTCTCCTTTACGATAGCTACAAACTTACACATTCACTATCATCATCACAACAGACAATGAGACAATCTAGTAAGTATTTCATTTATATAGAGTCCTCTACTGAACCCGTAATATTTCTACCCGTAATTTTGCTAGTAAGGCAGGATATATTCGTTTCCTTGTTCTACCTAAAGTACGATATAATTCTAATATGTGTGTTCTTCTTCTTCTCGTCTCAATTATCCCTAAATTGTTCCCTAAATTATGTGTTCTAAAGTATATTAGATTTAGAAACTAATGGGTTTCTAATTACTCTATTCTTCAAAAGTGAACTAAGTCTATTATGAGTCTTACTTACTACGGTTTTAGTTATGCCATACCTACAAAAAATTAATCTTCCTGCGCGTCTCTACAGAACTATATTTTAGCCAAATGTCGCAAGTCACATCCCTTCGAGCGCGCAATAGACCTCTAAGCAGGGTACAAAAATTTTCCTTGCGTTGTAAAATAGTAGATTTTTTTATATCTCGAATTTTTAATCAAATCATCACACCTCGGCCACTATGAGCTGGCCCAGTGCTGGTTGGTGGATGTCAGAATTTTCAGGGCGTCGAAATGGCTTCTGACAAACTGTAATGACTACTGTATACAAGTATACAGCACCCGGCTGCTTAATGTGCCTTCCGAAGTGAGGAATAAATTGTCGGAGGTGACCCATCCTAATAGTAACCACGGCGCCACAACGACTTCTTTAATTAAATAAAGAACTTATTTTACTCCACGTTTAATTTTTTTTTTAATTGGCGTTTAGGAAGACGTTTTCAATGGGAGCTTTTGTGAAAATGACCTTTTTATGTAAAATAGTGAGGCCTTAGTTGTTTCGTTGATTGCATTGAAAAAAATATTAAAACAAGTTTCCTCCAAAATTCGTTCAAAAGTTTATATTTTTTGTAGTTTTCATAATGAATTGCTTATAATAAAAGACAATTTTACTAGAACTTCTCACACAAGTAAACGTTGAAATATAATTAGATTTATTCGTTATCGATATTTTACTATTCTTAAATTGGGATCTCGTTTTTCGAGAATAGGAACTCTGGGACACACAGTTCTCCCGAACGCACAGCACATGAAACGGCACGAAAAATATTAACTCTTCTTTCTTGTTAACAGGAAAATTTATTGGCATCCAATCAAATCGTAATGGACATTGTCTGTAAAAACTGTTTCAACTTAATTTCATTTTTCGACTTGTGGAAATTTCAATTGCTTTTTTTCTTAGTTGATAAACGAGTTGCAAGAGAAAAAGTTTACGAGTTAAAGTATTAATTAGAAAAAATATATTTTTAACTAGATTTTACTGTATATTTTAACTCTTTGCAGAATAAAACTTTGCTTTAGTGTCTCTATATAGAGACTCTCTCTCTAGAGTCTTTACAGACACCGAAGAGCGAGTAAAATTGTATACTTTATAAATGAATCATGATGAAATTCAGTGATTCATTTATCTCTACTACTTTAGTCTCCTACTACTGCTTTAAAAAAACGAAATGAAAGTAGAACCCTAGGTAGACCGAGAGGAGAAAAGCCGGCGGAAAAAAAAACTCTCGGCACTCTCTTGTAAAAAGTGCTCATTAAAGGTACAATTTGGCAGAAATACAGCTCTGCTATGACACGAAACAAACAAACAGAAGACAGCTATTCGTGCTTGCCAATCATGTCACAACCAAGCTGCTTACATAGTGATTAATGTTTAATATTTGGAAATAACCTGTGGAGACATCTACCCAACGCTTTATTGTCATCTAAATAATCTTTGAGGCTATAGTAGCCTAAAACCTTTTTTGCATAATGTTTCTTTGATAGTTCTTTTAAATTTATTAAACGTTAGGGATTGAATAGACTTCGGTATTTTATTATAAACACGTATTGACATTCCCATATACGATTTGGTGCTTTTAGTCAGCCTTAATTTGGGGAACGTTGACTTATGGTCGTTCCTTGTCCTTGCAGAATAATTTTTATCATGATTATCTTTCAAAGTTTTAAACTCCGGCAAATGAAATAATAATCACCCCATGGCCACAGCGGTTGTCATTCGATTCATACATACATACATACATAACGTCACGCCTGTATCCCTTATGGGGTAGGCAGAACACCAGAGGTTACAAGACCATCTGATTTGACAAATTCGGAGGTATTATAAAGATGGAAAGAGACTATTGTAGTGACAGGGGGTCAGCCTATCGCCCACACAAACGCCTTTAAAACCTCTGTCCCTTAACTGACTTTTACAGTATGCCCGGGAAGAGAAGCAGCTGGCACATTCTATGTTTTTCTTTCGCTCCCAGTCCAGCATGGAAGCAATTATAAAAGCAACAATCTTAACTAGGACGAAAAAGGGGGAAATGTTTTCATTCCCCGTCTTCCAGTATCTCCGAATGATTTGCTTTTTCTCTTTAGAAGGGTGTAATTTCCACTGAAAGCTGCATTTGCAGTTACTATAAATAAAGCTAAAGGATAGACAGTTAAGTTGCAGGAGTTCGTTTCGGAAAAAAATGTCTGTCCCTTGCGAGAGTCTGTGGCGTGCTCAAGTGTAGAAAACATGTTTTGGCAAAAGATGGAAAAGTGCTATTTAAAAAAAATGTACTTAAATAGGCTTTTTGTAATCAAATGCTGTAAATAGCTTATTTTAATACATGTATACTATTTGTTTTATTTATACACGATTAATCCGGTTAAAAAGTAGTTTTATTTAAATTATGAATCGTGAAAACTTAAGACAATATTAGGCTTTTAGAAATTATAAATTAAAAATATGTCGATATCGCTATTTTTTTTGTTTAATGATAGTCTTAGCAAGAATCCCGTAAATTCCTCACATTCCTCAAATTACTACTAAATTAACCGCTACAGTCTAAAACAAACAAAACTAAATTCTAATTTGAAAAGAATTAACCAGTACATTTTAAATCAAGTAAATTAAATTTGGAATCGTATGCAAATTCAAACGTACGCTGCGCTAACGAAATAATACCGAATGTCGTTTTAAAGGAACGAACGTTGTAAACGTTCAGCTTAATTAACATATTCACTAGTTCAGTTTTATTAAGTTAAAAATTACAGCGAAATTAAGTGCTGTGTAGAATTTTATTAGAAGGAACGATAACGTCTATTTTATCGGTAACTTTACCCTCTTTTAACCTGAATCTCACGTAATGGTAAAGAGGTCGAAGTTCTTGCAGAAATATCTACGAATTTGAATTAACTGTAAGTAACAAAAAATTTACTATACCAATATCGCAGTGATTAATGTTCTTGCAATAGTGAAATACCAGGAGCTCAAGTATACCCCGCCAAATACCCCGTTACTAGATCAATGTATTTTTTTTACCATTAACGAAACTTCTTTCCTTTGAAGGCGCTTTTCATCCAAAACTACCAGTCAGATAAAAATAAGTAAGTACATACCAAAGTATTTGAATATGATAGCCTATCTCTTGAGTGTGTCGTGACGAAGGAAAGCTATGAAAATTTTATCAATAAATTGCATCGACTTTCACAAACAACTGGCTTGGATATAATCCTTGGTGCAGCTTTGCTATTTCTAATAAGAAGACGTAAGGCTAGAAATCATCAAACAAAAGCAAACTTCTGGTTACCACAATAAACAGGCAACACATAATTTTCGTGGTTTGCCATATCATAAAATGCAGTCAATGAATAAATATTTCCTTTTCAATATGACTTACCAAACGCAATGCCATTTATATAAAACGAGTAGGTAATTAAAGTAAAGTCAGTAGTAAGTAATGCACACGCAATGGATTTACAGAAAAACTTACTTTCTAGTTATTGCTTAAACACGTACCTATATCAATATCAGTATTAATATTATTGACCATTAGTTTAGATTTGTAATCAGAACGACACTTCCTCTACTTATCGTGAGACGTATTCTTCCGTGTCACCCAGGTGATAAGTGATAATGAAGATCACGGTAGGTATTACACATACAAAGATAACTTCACGCCTGTATCACTAATGGGGTAGGCAGAACACCAAAGGTTATAAGAGCATCTGATGTCACGTTTGACTTTGGAGTTATTATTATGGTGGAGAGAGACTATTGTAGTGACAGGGGGTCAGCCTATCGCCCACAAAAGCGCCAATAAAACTTCCGTCCTTTAACTGGCTTTTACAGTATGCCCGGGAAGAGAAGCAGCTGGCACATTCTATGTTTTTCTTTCGCTCCCAGTCCAGTATGGAAGATCGGGTATTATACGTATCAATGATTGTGTAAAGTCGGCTTAGAACAGCCCTGCTGCTCTTGCGACTAATCCGTGTGACCCCCGCTTGCTGGCAGACCCACTAAAGGGTTCCCAAGGCTAGTGACCACCATTTATACAGGGTGACCATTTATACTTTCAAAATTCGAGGACGTGATAGTTTTAGATCATACATGAAGAGAAAAAATAAAATAAAAATATTAATTATTTAGTGAGTAAAAACCGAAAGTTAAAGAATTTATTACGCAGCGCATGGTTACTTACACTACTGGTACGGACGTACGCACGGCGCTATCAACACATAATGGGTAGGTAGGTATAGACGGCTTCACGAACGGTCGTTGACCTCCAAAAACCCTTTATTTATGTAAAAAGGGTTTTTGGTATAATTCTGCTGAAATATTGATTACCTACTTATATTACATAAGTCTAAGTTTTAATCTAAAATGTAATTAAAATTGCAAAAGTATGCTCCACTCAACTCCACTCCGCTTCGCTCCGCTCTGCTCCACTTCAGTGGAAACACTCAACACTTTTCACCGCTGATCTCCGCTTCTCTCCGCCCAGCTCCGCGTCAGAGGAAACGCAGCCTTAGTCACCGATAAAAAAACGCTATTTACTAAAGTATCGGCTACGGAAAACACAAAGAGTTCATAGCTGACCTGCCAGATTTTTCACAAATCATGAAATGTATTAAAACAACATACCGTGCAAATAATAGCTCATGTTCGGTTTATTACAAATCATTTACTTATACTAGGAACCGCAGCAAGGATTTAAATATTTTACCCTCTCAATTTACTCAATAGACTACTAGTATCATCCACTTGAAATGAAAATCCCGATATCATTTCTAAGAAATTAAATTAAGTCTGCACCAATAACTTAGATATAAACGGGCAGCATTTCAATGACAATATCATCACTATACATTCACATACCTAACAAAAAGTGGTTTGACAGGTCAGAGACTGTATGGACCGTGAACATTACTCTTTCTGTTTAATCTGAAAAGCACAATTAAAACAATTATCCATTATGTTCCTATTCTTAATAATTCATGTCTTTATTGTTAGCAGGATATATTGAAATATGCTGAATATTATGTAAATGTAAGGGATTCCCTTGCCGAGAGAAAAAACCACTGTTAGAATATAAGTAGTTTTGTTCAGATTTCACGTTTTGTCACTAAGCAACTATCCCTTTATAAAACAAAATTATTTAGTTTACTATAAAGCTTTCTTATATTTAATAGAATCTAAATATTTTTGATTTTTTTCTGTTTTTTTCTAGAAATAGGTGTACAAGGTGTTATACCTACGTCTCTGTAAATAATAATTAAAAATGTTGTACAACCTGAACAATTTGAATTGCACAAAGACCCATCTAGCGACCATTTACAAAACCAAAAAAATCAACACGGTTTTGAAAGGCTGTATTGTGATCAGATAGTTCGAGAAAATGATAACAGGTGGCGCTGTAAGAAAATGTTCTCACTGCTGAAAATATAACTTCGTATCTTTTTGATTAAATAATATGTAGTAATGACGGCTCTTTATTACTTACTACTAGTACATAGCCCATTAACGGCTTATTCCACTACCCCAAAGCCTATTGTTCTCCATTTTTTACATTCCAAACATTAATTCGATTTCAACTCCGAAATATTGTTAGGTACCGAAAGAGAATAAACTAATATTTCCATACTCCAATTCCACTTAAGCCCCAAAACAATTTTGATGGAATCAACAGAAAAACTGTAGGATAATTCAATAAAACACATAAGTATAAATTGTTTATAGCGCTGCTGGTATAATCAATCAACGACAGGCTATAGAAGTACAATAAATTTAAAACTTTACTATATTGTAGAAATAAATTGCACGCAATCACAGCTTCAGGTTTAAATTGGTTTAAGACTACCTAATAAAATTAAAGTATAAATCACATCTTCAGATCAAAATAATTCACATTAAAATATGTTCTAAGAAAAATTAAATCACAGATTCAGCTAAGAATTACTTAGAGCAAGCAAGTTATGTCCAAAAAAATATGAAATCATGTCTTCATCTCAAAATTATTTACAGTTAAATGTGTTTTAAATAGGATAAAAAATCATAGCTTCGAATTGGAATTACTTACTAGTTACTTAGTTTACTATAAAACTATATTCTAGAAAATATGAAATCACAGCCTCAGATTTATTTGACATAACATTAAAGCTGATAGAATTTTTGTGGAAAATAAGTCACAGGTTTAAAACCGTAATTTATGAACAAAACAAGCGCCTATTCAAATAATTTTGAAAATTTTCAATGGTTTCTAACATTTTTTTGGTTTTTTTATCTGTATACTTTAATTTTTTGGCCTTTTTCAACCGAGTTCCAAAAAAGGAGGAGTTTCTCAATTCGTTTGTATGTTTTTTTATGTCTTTGTTACACGATATTTCGATATTATTATGAATTGATTTTGAAAATTGTATATTGTATGATAGAGGATACCTCATAGTCGGTCCCATTTAAATTTCATCGAAATCGGTTGAGTACTTCACTGAAAATTTCAAAGTTATGAAAAAAATTATGATTTCGGAGAATGTTTATGTTGATGACACTCTCAACTGAGCCAAAGTGTTGACGTGAAGTCGGTTTTTTTAATGCTCTGCATTCTTTGATTATTATTGATTGTTACTGCGTTGGTCAGGTTTTCGATATCCTTCAAAGTGTTTGGCTTCGTCGTCGTTTAGTTTTGAACCAGTTAGACTTATGTGTTGACTCTACTTCTCACTCATAGGGTTTAAATAGAAATAAATATGGGCCAATAAAGTTATGAGTTCATCGATACATTTTGTCGATAATTTTTTAATTGTTTGAAAGTTACGCTGGTAATACCAGGAACAAATAACATCACAGGAGATTGTAGTTTTTCAGATTTGCTTAACCGTGCCCAATAGGTCAACCATCTTAAAGAGGTGTTTTCTCGTAGTCCCATTGATTTGTTCACCTATAGTAATTTACCTATATTATAACTTTAATTCCAGCCTTGACGCAGTAGGTGCACGGGTAAATGCGAATTACACCTCCACCCACTGGTAGGTGACGGCGTTGGGTGGATGGGTCATGGCCCATAAATATTACGATTTATAATCCTTACTTAAAAAGCGTTTTGGGGTGGAAATGGAACTATTTTTGGGGCTAAGTGTCGTAAACGGCGATATAATACCGTTTCGAAGGTGATGTGTTGCAGCAATACCTATTTCATGAAAAAACTGACCCTTCTTAAGCTTGTGTGCTGTCATCTCCGACCTCATCTTCACATACCATCAGGTGAGGTTGAGGTCAGACGCGGGCTTCGTAACCCATATTTTTATCACCATGTCTATACACTGTGGTCACAAGTGACTCACTGAGTCAGTTAATGGATGTGATAAGACGCGTCGAAACCCAATTAAAACCCGTATTTTACTCAATGAATCATGAAAACCGACTCAACACTCATTCTCAAGGAATCAGATAAATTGTTTTGTCATCAAATATTCCGTTCTAAAACATTACCTACAGGTATTGAGGGCAGTGTGCGGTACAATCCAGTTGAGTTTGTATATAAAAGCGAGGTTCAAGTTACTTGTACACGTTGGACGTTCAAGATGAAGGTTTTGGTAAGTTTGAATCATAACTTTTTATACTTGAAAGTTTGTGAGGATGAGTGGATGGATGTTGAAGGCTTGAGTTCGAGTCCCGGGCCAGTTTAGGAAACGAACTTTGAGTCGAGTCTGGGATACCCCCTAATTCCGCTGTTTGGTCTCCGTAACCCAAACTTATGCAGGGTATTCCGTCAACCCTATGCAATACCATCACGGAGGTATTCTAGTACCCATAAGGATTACAGAAAAAATTAAAAAATTCCATTGCATTCCTGGCCGCAACCTGTGCCAAATTTTAGGATCGTGGAAATTATTCACAAATCAAACAAAAATACAACATTTAAAGTTGAATCAATAATTTATGTGTACAAATGAAAAAAAAACAAAATGACGGTATTGCCATAAATCTCCACAGTTATACAAAATGGCCGGAAGTACGGAAGAAGTGAAAAAATTACAAAAACTTAAAAAATATATTTTTACTTCGAAGCATACGAGTTTTAAAACAAAAAGTTATAAACGGTTAATGAGAGATGATCCTAAAAGGATCCACTAATAATATCTATCAAATAAACACAATATTTTATGAATTAAGTTTGCTTTTCTGGTTTTTTTTATTGAAATCATATTTTACATCCAGGCAGAAATCAAAAATATAGGATTATCATTGAAAATATGACGTAAATATGGCGTCGTCAGTCACCTGTGGTCATTGTCGATTCAAGTTTTTTTTCTTAATGTACACGAAAAGTAACTAACAATTTATTTAACAGTTATTTTAAGTGTTTTCATAATGGTATTCCACAACTATTTTATTCGGCACAGGTGCTGGCCAGACGTCCATACTAAAATGAAACGTGTTATTTATATTTCAATTTTTGTATGAGCATTATTATATAGGGTGGGCGGGACACCCTGTATAAAATATTACTTTCGAACCATACAGTCTTTTTATTAAAAACTAAGCCCGCGTTTGACCTCAATCTGAACTGTCTTAAGATGAGGTCGAAGAGCACTCGGGCCTAGGAAAGAACTGGCTCTTCATACAATACTAGCCACCGCGCGTGGTTTTACCCGTGTAACTTTTGATCCCGTGGGAATTTCGGGATAAAATATAGCCTATAACCTTCCTCAAGAGTTGGGCTATCAAATGTAAAAATAATTTTTCAAATCCCACTCGTAGTTTCTGAGATTAGCGCGTTCTAACAAACAAACAAAAAAACAATCTCTGCAGCTTTATATATCCGTATAGATTACCGCATAGATTACCGTATAGATTACCGTATTAGTATAGATTACCGCAACACATCACCGCCGGAGCGGTAGTATTTGGCGGCAGATTTTATACGAAGGGTGGTCACTAGCCAGGCGGACCCTGACGGGATCCTATCTCCCAGTGAGGGTCACTCGGATTAGTCGCCTTTTACGACAACAGGCTTATCCCGGGATGATAGGGCTATTCCAAGCTTACCCCACGCGGACAGAAATAACTTATTATTTAATGCAATGAAAGTGGATTGAACAGATTGAACAGATATTCGCATGCAGGTTGAGCAAAGCTTAGAGTAACGCATTTAATACTTACTTCTACGATTTAATTTCTATATTTACACAGTTGAAGTTGCGACCGCAGATATTATAAACGTGAAAGTTTAAGAGAATGTATGGATGTTTGTTACGTTTTACTCATTTTGATCAGATTTGGAACAACCTTGACACATGACTCATAGGATGCTTTTTCCCTACTCCCAGGGCTGTGTTTTTCTAAATAAGGGCATTCAATTTCAATAGCTACTTATGACCACTGAAGTTGATCTACCTCTAAATTAGACAACATCAAGTTATATTGTTAATTGAAATGTTTGAAATAAAAAAAAAAAAACAAAGTTTTTATCTATACATATATTTTGACGCGGTATTGTCCAGTTTACAATTTTGATCCTATACGGTCCTATCCTATAGGGTCGCCATATAATAGTCAATAATATTTTAATAGCAGATTAAGACTGATGAGTGGGTCATAATTACGAAAATTAAAATATATTTTATTAATATTTTTCTTAAATTAAAGTTTCAAAATTCTTCTATGTGTATATAGCAGAATCTAACTTTTCTCAAGACTTTAAGACATAAGCTAGCGCAAGATAAGCTACGAAATGCCGTGATGGATTTATGTTAAAATTACATAAAAACATAAAACGGACTTCTTTTAACCGATGGGTAAAGCAAAATTTTCAAGTTAAATTTTCGCTTGCTCACGTCGGCGAAATTCGCTAGCGATATCTGGGCGGGAAGTATGGAAGTACGCAGCGCGCTACAAGAGGCCCTTATACAGTAAACAACCACACCAGGTACATTTTTTTTGTTCCGCGCGGGAATCGAACCGTTGTCCTCACGATTTACGTAGTAGTCCTACACCACTGTGTCACGAAGGTCGTCACAAAGCGTTCACGGCTCTCCAAATAGTTAAATTGAGACAAAAAGGTTATGTTTCGTTTCGTCTACTAAAACAAACAGTAGTAACCTACTTAGTTACTTCACTACACGCACGCCCTAGCACGCACGACCGTTACAGTAAGAGCGTGAGACTGTCTACGCTGCAGTTTTGGGACTTTTGGGTGGTATGGTTCGGCGAATAAGCAATAAAGCATAGCAAGTTGTACTAAGATAAGAATTTTAATGTTAAGCTTAGACTCTAAGAAAGTTAGTTGCATCCAGCTCTGCGACCATTGGTTACGTCTCTATAAGTCTCTACATTAAGTTTCATTATACCTAAGTAAATTTCAAATAAATCTTTGAATTTAAAATTAAATAAGTGTTTTTAAAAAGAGGATTCCACTGCTCCCGAACTTGACTACCTAAGTAGGTACCTACTTATAAAACGGGTTTCTGTTATTTTGCAGAAAAAGTAAACAAAAACACTTAGATGACTGACCTCTTTGCATGATAGAATAAATACGTACTTATGTGTTTGAAATTATTTCTATGTGACCTTTAATAAGATAGAATAATAGAACCTTAACATAAAATATGAAAATGTAAAAAAAAAAAAAAAGTCCATGCTGGACTGAAGACAAAAGAAAAATATAGATTTTAGCAGCTGCTTCGCTTCCCGGGCACAATGTAAAAGTCGGTTAAGGCACGGAGGTTATATTGGCGGTTTTGTGGGCGATAGACTGACCCCCTGTCGCTGCAATAATCTCTCCATTATTATAATACCTTCAAATTTGTCAAACGTGACATCAGGCGGTTCTATACCCTCTTGTATGGATTTCTGCCTACCCTATGAGGGATACAGGCGTGAAGTTATGTTAATATGTATGTATTATGTACATAATCAACGAGTGCAGAGCATTAAAAAAACCGAGTTCACGTCAAAACTTTTGCTGAGTTTTAATGTCATCAACGTAAACATTGATACATTCAGAAACCATACATATTTTTTCAAAAAAAATAAATTTTCAATGAAGTACTCAACCGATTTCGATAAAATTTATATGAGACCAACGATGAAGTATTTTCTATCACATGAAACAAGTATTTACAAAATCGATTCATAATTGACAGAAATATCGTGTAAAAAAGACACAAAGAAACATACAGACGAATTGAGAACCTCCTCCTTTTTTGGAAGTCTTTTGAAAATAAATCAACTTGACCCATAAACTTGACCCATAAAAAAGACTGCATGAATTGGTCCTTCAAACAATTCATGCAGCGATCCAACTTGAGATCTATTTCGTATTCGTTGGTATGACGGAGCTCTTCCTCATTATTCCAAAGTTAATAGTCAGATGTTTTTTTCAAAACCTTCAAATGCCTTCGCATCTTCATATCAGCCAGAATCTGACAATTTAAGTTATTTGAGAAAAACCAAGAAACACGCACTTCACTTGCTGATTCGTAACAGTGATCATATCTTATTACAACTATACATTTATCATTATGTCCTTCAACGGACGTGACGTTTTAAGTAGCGTACCGTTGTGACATTCATTGCTTTATGTAAAGGTTTTAAAAACTACCATAAAACTTTACTTGGTAAAGATAAGCGCGGACTTAAAGTTTTTAATGTTGACACAGAGTAAGTAGAGCTTGTAGAAAGGTCAAACCATCAGTGGCCCGATTCTCTTAACAAAACTGCAACTGCACTGCAACGTCGCGTCGAAAATATGTCAAAAATATATCAAATCGGTATTCCCTTAAATGATATTTGAGTAACCGCGTCAACTGCGCGTCAACGTCGACTTAACTGCAAGAAAACCAAAAAATGGTAGTCGCTTAAATTAGTTCGCAGTTACGTTGCAGTCAAGTCGCAGTGATTCCGTATTCCCATATTTTTTTACTTACGAGAAATGTCAAATCTCGCAGTGTTTTCGACGTAAACAAGACGCAGTTTCGCAGTTTATGTGAAGGAACTTTTACAAACTTTTCTCTAAATTTTGTGTATTAAAAATGAGTTTTCATGAGTGAAGATGCACGTCCAGCGAGGCTAAGACGGCGACGAGATAATAATGATGCACTATTTATAAAAAAATATAGACTAGATAAGGGTAAGCGATATTAAACATATTTTAAATCCTGCTTAATTAAGACTTAAAACTAAGACCGTTTCATTTCCAGATTTAGTCCAAATGCTTAACATTTCTTAAAGATATGTGATGCAGACTTAAAAATACTGTGCATAGATCCTAGCAATCCTGGATCAATGCATGATTCCACTATATGGACGAATCATCCCTCGAATTCCTATTTGAATTCCCTATTTGATGAAGGGGAACAAATATACCTACTAGGTAAGCAGAATAAGTATTGTTTAATATTTAAAACGACGGAACGAAATTTCGGTGTTGGCCATCTCAATCTTTCTCAGCAATGACAAAACATTTGAAGGTGAAATTTAATAACATGATTCTTAATTATAATGACTTAAATTTGGTATAATATGTGAGCATCGTCCTTTCATTAATTGGAGAGTCATATACCTTCGGGGAGAGATCTCATCAAAGTTCGCTAAGATTAAGGTACATTTTGAAATGAGATGTGGATGAACACTTCTTTAAAATGATTTTATGTTTATCGGTGACAGTGGTTATCTCTTAAGAAAACCCTTAATGACACCTTATTTAAATGCTACCCCAGCTACTCCAGAGGCACTTTATTATGGAATGCATGTGACTGCTCGTAATACTGTTGAACGTTGCATAGGTGTTCTTAAGGCTAGATATAGGCAAGTCAATAAATACTTAATAGCTACATAATTCATCAACAATAAAGATAATTTTGTATTCAGAATATAAATCTGTTTGAACATTTTTAGATGCTGTCTGGTGGCAAGATGCCTACACTATCACCCAGTGTTTGCTGCAAAATTGGTCAATGCATGTGCAGTTTTGCATAACATTGCAGTTCAGACAAGACGAAACATTTTGGGCAGTACATACGTTGAAGCCAGAATTCGGAAAGACATTGAATTACCACAAGCTTCCCGAAATATAGACTTGGTGCACGGAACGCTGTACAGAGATCTCTCATAAATGCCCTGTGGTCCAATAGGAACATATGATTGACCTGTGTAGATCAAATACCTCCTCCTGACTAAATACCTACGTGTAGGACGTTCTGTTGTTAAATAAAAAGCTTTAATAGAAAATATATTTGTATTATTGGAAGCAACTTAAGTAAATAATAATATTTTAAAGAAAACCAACAACATTCATTTTTTTGTCACCAGTGTCACCACCTTTTGATCTGAAACATATGAAAAGTTTAAGTAGGTACATTTGTGGAAAATGAAAAGATTATGATTGAAAATTTTATATACCTTTGCTGTAAATTGTTACTGCTATTTTTGTTTGTGCTTGGGCGATTGTAGAAATGGCATCTGCAATCTGAGATAGAGCAGCGGGAGACCTTTCTTCTGGATTGGCTATTTCTTGCCATAGCTGCTTGCTACAATGCCGCGCATCTCTACTTTTCAGTCGGCCGAGCACTAAATCTTTATGTAGAGAGAATCTTTATGTAGAGAAATTTTTATGTAGAGATTCTACAAGTATTTCAAATTGCCTCGTAGATACAGTTTTTCTATTGAAATACTTCTGAAATTAGTATGAAAAGTGAATTTCGACAGCTATGTAAAATTTTAATCTTAAATTGTTTATTGAAATCACCTTTGAAATAGAAAATCGATTTGTTTTTAGTAAACTTTAAATCTCCCTCGGTTTATTTACTTACCTACCACTGACATATATTTTGGCACTTCATGTCAACTTTCGAGACAAGAAGACATGCGCATTGACGGTTTTCATTCCTTTTGGTTCAGTATTCATTCTAATTTCAGCTGCTTACGCACTATTTTATGGTTTCTTAAGCATCAATCACTCGACGTTGACGTGCAGTTGAAGTGAAGTCGACGTGCAGTCGACGTTCAGAGTTTGAAATAAGAGATTACCAAATTTATCCTGCGCGTCAACTGCACTGCAACGTTCTCTTGACGCGCGTACGTTCACTTTTTATTAAGAGAATCGGCCTACAGTACTTGTCTATGCAAAATGATCTGAGATTTGAATACGTTAATACACCAGCCCCGGTTACTGTAGGTATGTCTAATTGTATTCATTGGTAGGTACTAGAGTGTCTCATAAGACTTACGTTACCATAGGAATTGGCATCACCAAAAAAAAATTAAAAATGAGTTAGACGTGGCGGCGTAATTAAAATATAGTTTGGTTAAAACGTGTTAATTTCTAATTTTTCATTCTCAATTCTCAATTCTTTATTGCTTTCATAATATACACAAATCATTAGGATACATTATGACCCTATTGGGTATTGCAATATTAGGAGAGAGGAGGCGTAGAGATATTATAGATAAATTAAATTTACTGTCTTATTACAAATTTACAAATTTATCATTTAAGTATTCTTGTACTGTATAATAGCTTTTTGTAATTAATAAATTTTTGAGCTGTTTAAATAATTCGTGATAATAAGTGGATTTCTCTCTCGATTCTGAACAAACTAAATCAGGTTTTAATTTATATGCTAAATAGTAAGTAAATATATAATGATTGAATCAAAAATATTGTTTTTATTAACTTAATTTACTTTAGGGCCGTTTATGCCTACTGTAGGCATAATTTCGGACGGTGTCAGCAGAGCTACTGAACGATAAATTATGCGTTCGCGCTGGAAGAAACACAATGACAGGGCCTACCTGACCTTAGCTATTAGGTACGTGCTCATTTATTTCTCTTAACGAAACTAGGGGTCGTCCAGTGGTCGAAACTATATCGATATTCATACCTATTTTTCTGCACTCCTTCTGCAACTTTAATGGTGAAAATTCGCTTTTTTTTCACGTTTTAATTTTGTTTTGTAGATATAAGTTAACACCTCAATATCTGTCTAATACTTATTCAGTGAGAATGTTCAGGAGCTTACAATTAACTAACACTATATTTGAGATGTTTTTTTTTTACTAACCACATTGTAAATATCTGCTTTTTTCTCCAATATAAATAAATAAATTCTCACAAACTTCCGTGAGCACATTCTAGTTACTTAAAAAGTAGGTAAAATTTTGTGCTTAGATAGTAACAACGTCTGTTTGAGTCGGTATGCTTATCTTTCAGACTACCATTCTATTTTTAAAAATATATATTTCTAATTCCTACTGTACGGTAAATAAGTAAGATTTTAGAAAACAAACAATCGTAAATATACCTTTTTTAAATATCCCTGACTGTTCTTCAAAATACATATTATTATTTGAAAAAAGTGACTCTATTTTATTGTTTCAGCTGCTCCTAATCCTCACAACGTTGACTATCTCCATCACATCTGCAGCTCCATCTCAATCTCCAGACCAGTACATCCTGGAGCACCTTCACAAGCCTTGGTTCATCCCGGACAAGCCCTCGGAGTTCCCCAGGAAGGGAGAGGGCTGCAAGGGAGGGAGATGCAAGCCGCTCGAGGGATGTGACGGATGTCAACATGCAATTCCTTTAGATTTTAAGTAGGTTTTTGGTGAGACTGATTTTGTTTAGGAAATTTAATTATATGGTTTTTTGAATAAGTATGTGAAGTTTTTTATTAATTTTCTTATTATTTAACATTGTGTATTAACCAGAGCTCTATTTGGACAGAAATAGAGCTCTGGTTAATACACCTTTGCCTTTAAAATTACAAAAATATTGTGCCCCTAGAAGATGTAGAACTAGTCGACAGCCGTTACTTGAACTTTGCAAAAGTAAAACTAAAAGTTGTTTTGAAATCGACCTATACGGCGTATTGTCGTCGATCAAATTGTCGATGATGTTTTTAGTTACTGATTTTAAATTTTTATTAGCTACCTACTAAATGGCGGGACAAACTGTATAAAAAATATTTTCAAAACAATATTTCACACAGCCACCTAACCCCAAACAGAGCCGAGATGGAAATAAATCAAATAATGCGTATACACTTGAATACAAATTATATTTGAAAAATATATAAACCCATATCAACAATCTGTGTAGATTTTACAAACTTTTGTCATCGTTGGGACTCGAACCTCCACACCTCACCGGCTATTCACCCACTCCTCCGCCACGGAGCGCGACAATCAATTCGATTCTTATACAATATCAATACGATATTCAATATTGATACAATCAAAATCAAATTTTCAAGACTGCGATTCTGTTTTTTTTTGTATCGAAAAGTCATCAAAGATTTCTTGTAACATTATGGAACTAAAATCGTGTCTAAATCTAAACTACAAGATATGAAATTTTAATATTCCGTAAGATTTTTAAGATTGTTGTGCAAGATATCAAGGAGCATATTTAATAGAATTTGGATCGACGTCGATCTGGTCAAGGTTGCTGCTAAGCTGGATGAGGGCGGCGAGGAGCCGGGCTACGTGGACAACCTTGGGGAGGCCGAAGCCCAGCAGTGGGCATATCCCGGCCGATTACGATTTTTTTTTATCAATTTCGTTCAAGAGATACCAGCAGAGCTAGCATGCAACCATCGATAAAGACTAAAGAACCAAAGATGCCAGATTCTAAGAAAATATCGCTAAAAGGCCCGATTTATTGTCGTCGGTGGTCGCACGCTAGCCCCGCTGAACACGATTTGTTAATTATACTTTTGATCGAACGTTTACATGACTGCTATGATTGTATGTTGGCTTATATTTACGTAAATCACACTCAAGATACTCGATCGGAGGTCGTTAAAAATTAAATGTCACCATTATAATTTCAAAATGGCTAACCCGCCCGTTTCCCGCCAAAACGTCGTGTTGACACATCGTTTACTAATGCTGTATTTTTCACAATTATCGGGACGGAACGATATTTGTTAGATACAGGATTTTGATTGTGAAGTTCCCTATAGATAATATTTATTAAGTCGAGGCAGCTAGCTCGTTGCACAGATCATTAAAAGGTTCTTTAATGTGTTAAGGTCATTTCAAGGACTTGTTTATTTATTCCTGTAGTGTCCTTGATTAACACTACAGTCTTATTGATATTATTAACTTGATTTGCTTAATGATACTCGAGTATTTAACTTTAATAGATATATTAAGGTTAATGAAGTAGGCTGTGAGCGCGTGCTACTGCGCTGCCTTTATACCGTCGTACGTACTGATTATCTCGACTAATTAAATATTAAATCCGCGAGGCTCACGTAAACCGTCGACGCAGCATCAATACGATTTGTCTCGTACAATTCCTCTTATTGGATTTTGGAATAATATTCACCTAATATTAATAATAAGTAACCTATCCTTAAATCTCTAGCTATTATAAAAGCAACTTGGCCTGGTTTTGCTAGGTTAAGAGTCATCTGGTGGAGAGTATTCATTATCTAAGAAAACTGTTTGCCATATTTAAGGCATACGAAAAAGGCGTAAATAGAAGGAAAACCAAAACAGCACTAAATAAATATGGTGTGAGTACCTGCAATGCATAGGTAGGTACAGAAGCCAGCAGATCAAGCGTTACATTACTCACTTGTCAAATTTCCCCAATCAATTTTAACTTAATGTCGAGGCCATAGAGTTCAAATTCAAGTGATTTTTTTTAACACATTAGTAACGTTTGATGTGCTGCCCTCTGTACCTACTATCGAACAAACTGAATCATGACCCATTTTCCTGATAATTCGTTTGAAACTGTCAAACTTGTTAAGTAATATAGGTCTATCGCGTATAATGCACTTAACACTTTATAAACTACGAATTCTGTACTCAGTAAAGATCAGTGTCGAATGAAACAAGTTCGTCACCAAGGAAACCTATCTTCAAGCGAATTTCGACCTAATGGCATTTAGCTTATGGTGGGTCATGATTCAGTTGGTTCGATAGAACACACACGATACACCAGAAATACAAAGATATACTTATTTATATATCCCGACGAAATTGGCTTGGATGGAAGGCATTTGAAATGAGTACGGAAATCAGATATGCGAACATGTTTACGAAGCACAAATATCACGAAGTAGTACAAATAGCGAATACGAATGCCGAGATTTTGGAGTCGCTCAAGCTTGTAATATGCTGTATGGCAGGTTTATATGTTTCATCTGAAATTTTTATAATGTATATGGACTTCAGTTGTTCCTTGTTTGCGATGTTGGTCGTAGGAGCGCAATAAAACACGTCTTTCTTGGTTCGTAGTAGACAGTATATTCCTCATAATAAGAGACATAACGAGGAGGTGCGTCACACACTACATGTTGCCCAACGTGAGGGTGCCAAGCAAAGATCCAAAGAATAAGTCTATGTGTTATTAAAGTTCATGAATAAAACATTTATGAAATGGAATTTTAACAATTTATATAAAGCATTATTTTTTGTTCATTCGAAACCTGGATACAGTTTATTTTTATTTATTTTATTCATTTATTTATTTATTCATAAGTTTTTACAAAATTTATAGGAATGTCTTATTACTATCTTAAAATCTATCTTAGATTTGTCTAGACAGTATTATCTCGGTAAAAATATACAATACTAACAAACAGCAAACATGCCGGAGTATTTTTTTATTACTTATAACTTGGTTTAAAGATAAAGAAGCCTACTAGTATAAAATTAACTTAATATTAGCTTTATAACATTTTTTTTTATATATCAATCAAAGTATATTTATAACACGGTATTATAACAAAACATAAAAAGTGATCGCCCTTTTTTACCTACATACGGCTAACGCGTTAATTGAAGACTTTTTACCTACCGATATTTAGGTACTTACCGATAAGATTTTATTCAGAATCGGTAACAGAATCGATTGCAATAGTTTTTACAGATCCTTAAATAATGTACTTACACACTCACGCGCGTATCGTACGCGATCCCAGGATCTCATGAAGCGGTAGCGACAATAGCAAGACACCACAAGAGGCTTGAAACTTGCTGAGTACCTATTAAAGATATTTCTTTTTTGTAAACCGATTTTTTTGACAAAAACAAAAAATAACGTTTGTATCTCTATCGCGTACCTACTTTAGTACTCTAGTCGCGTGTGGTTTTGCTCGCATAATTGTTTAGGAACTTCTTAGAATAAAATATAGACTCTGGCCTTCCTTAATAACTGGTCTGTCACCAACTAAATATTGGTTCAAATTCGACCAGTAGCTTCCGAGGTTCAAACAAACAAATCCTTTACCTTTATTATATTACTATAGACGTGAGGTTTTTACTTTTAATTGAATATGGCGTCAAGCAGAAGAAACGAAGACAACAAATAGACCACTGCCATTTTGTAAACACTAACCATGAATTACGTTATAATTCACTAAATCAAGTAAGGATTAATATTTAATTATTTGTTTACTATAATATGTTCAGCACATAATATTTTTTTGTATTATAATATACCTAATAGATATTATCTACTCTACGGCGTCGTTTTTCAGTGGTCGGGTTTTAGTTTTTGAAGGACAAAAAAAGCCTTATAACCTTATATCTTGAATACATTTGATGTAGGTAATATTTTTGGACACCTCGTAATTTTAACATTTCCTCATCGCTGAGACTGCTTGAAACAAATCGCTGCAGCGATATGGCCCTATCTAATGGGCGCGAAAATGTTTCTTTTTCTCGGGTTCTTGTTTAAACTCTTCTTTGAAATGATCACTTGCATTATCATTTTCTTCTCAAGTAGTTCTAATCTACGATACCTATCTTCGATATATCTTGTCTTACCATTAAGCATGAAATTGGTCTGATTTTATGGCAGTATGGACACTCTTGTGGTTATTCTCAAATAATCACAAAATGTTGTGTTTTTATCAGTGAATATTGGTTTAAGATATCAAGTTTTATGAAATAAAGTTAAATATTTTATTTTATTAGATTTATCGCTTATCTTCAAATTTTACATTTTGACTAAAAGTTTTGGTCAGACACCATGGTCAGTTCCTCGTGACCGTGTATTATTTAACATTTTTTTTATTTTAATTTGGAAAACTCCACTACTGCAGAGCATGAAACTCAGGAGGCATACCAATGGCAGGATATGTTAACTTTAAGGCTGCAAACTGGACGCCAGCGACAACGAGAGCGACAGAGATTTGGGAATCTGGGCCGTTCTTGTCGCGCCAGCGGACGCTCGAGCGATTTGTCGCGGTTTCATACAAACTCAATACTTTCTATCGTGTCGCTGAAATCGCTAACCGCGCCGCTACCCGCGCCGCTATCGCTGTCATTGCCGTCCAGTTTGCAGCCTAAACACCACCCACCGGCACGGTGCGTTGAATCCCAGGCTAACAGTCGAGTCCGCATTCTCATCAGAAGCAATTAACAACGGCGACTGTTACCATCAGAATTAAGATGTTGAGCTTTCATCTCCATAAAGAGGATATCCCAAAAAATCAAATACCTACGTTTCAGCGGACCGAACTATCTGCCAATATATGGTGTTGGTATTTTATGGCAAATACCAATATATGGTAGGTATTGATATTTTCGAGAACCAACTGAAGAGGTTTTTCTAGGGCCACCTTAGTTTTTAATATCACTTTCCACCTAATGCCATGCAATACAAATATACTCCCTTTTAAAATTGATATAAATAAAAAAGTAAACGTTTGGGTCCTTTAACTACTGACTTAACCAGGCGCGGTCGCAGGGGGGGGGGGAGTCACAACGAAATTTTTTATCACTCACAAGTATCTTTTTCTAGCTTCTTTTCTTCTAAGAGGTTCACCTTTTATGATTTTGGGGAGGTCATGTCCCCTGTGACCCTTCCCGCCCCTGAGACCGCGCCTGGACTTAACTAACAACCAGTGGTTTATTAGGTTGTTGTCTGTCGGCAGTGCTTTAGTAGTGCTTAAGTAGTTGAAGTAAGTAGTTGAAAATCAACTTTTTAACCATCGGACATGAAGTTTCGCTATACTATAGGTAAGGTAGGTGAACCTAAACCCGATCGTCCACTGCCAACTAAACTAACGCCCGAACCCAATATTTGATCCCAATCCACAGATTGTAATCAATCTTAGATCGATACCAATCCTTAGATCGATCTCCAATCTCCGTCTCAATAAAAAAAGCATAAACCCACATCTTTTTTGTGCCCGGATAGCCAATGATCCTTTCCCTCCCGGACGTTCGGTTTTGCGCAAATCTGCATGTTTCTCGTTTATATTTTTATGGAAATATTAATCACATATCTTCGCAAATTAAATATAATAGTCTTTAATTTAAGAAATAAATTATTTTAAAAACATAAAAATGTACAAATTACGCAATTTTGCGCTTGTTTCATTATTCTTTTGTTTTTCATTAATTCAATACATGGACGGAACGGAACGTTATAATGGCAAACAAAGATCGGTCTTTCATTTTTCAGTCAAACTGTCAAACATGGTGATTGTATGCGAATATGAGTGCAGTCTATTGCACCTAAAACACGAGGAAATCCAGCTATTCTATAAAATTTCTCAGCACCATTTTGATGGATAAAAATGTATTTATCATACAATCTGGTAATAGCTGATGATATGTCCCTCACTATTCTACTTGCAGTAGATTTGGACACTCCAACAAAGTCTGCTACTGATACAAGCATTGTGCCTAATGCATAAAAGCGTAACGATAACAGCAATTGATGTAGCGGTGAGACTCCGTAGTTTCTGCAAAGGTAATTTAAGTTGTACATACAAAAATAAAAAAAGACAGTTACTTTGGATTTAACATAGGAATTTATGTAGTTATGTAGGTTTGTCGTTTCTCATTACTTACCTCGACGAGGACACACGTATAAAAGGCATTATTTCATTTAATAACAATTCTACTGCAGGTTTTGATAACCTAAACCTAAAAGTGAAATCTGCTTCATCGAGACTTTGCATGTAGTTCACTCTTCTCATCCTACGTGAACAGCGTCTCGGCACATCTTCATCGCTCGAACTCAACATTAATAAATCCTCCAAATCACTACTATCACTGCTTGATAATACGGACATGTTTATTTTTCAACAGTAAAACCGAGAAATACGAAAGATTGCAGATTTGGATCAAAAAGTCAATCGAAAGAAACGTCAAAATTGTGGGATAGGTTATGGAGACTGGCAAACTGTCGTTTTCATATGGAGGACAATCCGTAATCTCAGATTGAACCTCCCATGGATGGCTTGCATCCACAGATAGCAAATGCAATCTGTGGATACATTATTGGCACACTAAAACACACTTTCGGATTGAAATCTCAATCTCGGATAGGAAAAAATGGATTAGGATCGAATATTGGGTTCGGGCGTAAGTAAGCGAACTAATGTAAACGCTCCAACACTTTCTTCTTTACATCAATTGCAAATATTTTGTATTAACTTTCAACTACACGGCCCCAAACTAAGCAAAGCTTGTTATTTGAGATACCATGTAGCGAACTAGGGGGGAACCTAGAATATAAATACCTATATAGATAAACGCCAAGACCCGGAACTTTTTTTTCTGGTTCCGTGCGGGAATCGAACCCGTGACCACTGGCGTCTGAGGCAGACAGTGTTACCCCATCGCCAAAGTGGTCGTCATGGTTTAGTCAATTTAAATAATAGGCATGTGATGGATGTATGAACATTTTGTTCTTACTAGTTAGAATCGTGAGACGTAAGTCGTAATCGTAAGAAATCGTTAGAATCGTGGACCGTTCTGATTGTAGAATCTAGCCTAGACGCTTATTTCGTGTTCGTGACAATCGGAGGTAGGCCAATGTCGCGATGATGATAAGTTACTATGTATATTTTGACGAAACGCAGCCAAAATCCTTAGCGATGATATCTGGCGGCATATCATAATTACTGAGTAGGTGGTTGTTGCTAGCCAAGTATTTTTAACAGTGACTAAAGCTAGGCGCACCCTGAACGGGTCCTGAGTATGTCCTACAAACAAGGGGGGGTCACTCGTATTAGTTGTTTTTAACGACGCTCTTGTGGTAGGCTATTCTAAGCCAGCTTTATGTGGTGTAATCATAATCATCAAAAGCACAATAATGGACACTGAAGAGGTTCTCCTCTTAAAGGTCACTATACTGACTCACTAATATTCTTTTAAAATCTGCCTTAAATCAAAGCATATATGTACATATAAAGGTGGTCTTTATATTTCAAGACTTTACATGTAAGAGTGGCAAACAATCAACAACAAGAAGTTAATTGATCAACATTCACAACAACGTTTGAAAATTAATTTTCCTGTGTACTTACAAGTTAAATACGTTTTAATGGCAGATAAGTTTAGAAAGATCATTTAGGTTAAAAACATATTTATTATATATATTTATTATTTCACAATATGCCAATGTTATTGACAGTTCAATAGGAAGTATATTTGGATATGACCCTGCAGACTTCTTCATCCACCAATTTGACGGCAGCAAGATAAAAAACACAAACGTAATTGTATTATTGGATATAAACAATAAACATTATGTTAATTCTCATATTTTAAGTAAATAATAGTAGACTTTATTTTTTGGAGGATTTATACATATAAATTATTAAAAATACAGCCATTGCCAAACAATGATCTGCGTGCTTAAGGATTGCAGGCTTGTCACAAGGCGACAGTATCGTTTAGGCTGCCTGACGGAGTGTTCAATTGCCATGCTGCGGTAAAAAAAAAAGAAAAAACTACGCACGCAATTTTAACTTGTATTTTTTTTTACTGAAGTTTTTTTTTTAATTTCATTTATTTGTTTTTTTTTTTAATGTAGAGTAGAGTAAATAAAATGTCAGTGTATGTGTGGTGTGTGTTAAATGTTTGTGCGTGTATATGTCTAACGTTGTGCGGAGGTGTGGACCCGAGGACCAATAATGGATATCCTATGGGACTTATGAGCTTTTGTAAGTTCCTTTTTTAAGAATGCACCTGACGCTAATCAATTAGCGTGAATCACAGGCCGATTGAATCGACTCGATTGAAGGACAACGCTATTCACGTTCCTAGCAACAGAAAGAGATCGACGGATCTAGTACGCGTTCCCATAAATTTGACGTAAGCGACAAAATGAAAATTGTGAATAAAAGACAAAGTACAATGATTATTAAAAAAGTATTTTGAGCAAATTTAGGTTTAGTCAATACCTATTTATATATTAAAAAATATTATAGAAAAGTCAGCAAACTCCAAAGATCCAAGCAAAAATGAGATTAAAACGAAGTTTTTTGTAAAAAAAAAACTATCGAGAATTTTTTCAGTAATCGTGTTTTCGTCTTGAGCATTAAATCTTCATAAATTGAAGTTACTTGTGTAAAAAAATCAGTTTCCTAGACCTTATAGATTTTGAGATCTAGGTCATTGTAAGTAGTCAAGTTAGGGTCAGGTGGATTCTGTTTTTGGGATAAAATTTCTCCTCCTGATTTTTTCCTGAAAACATCATGATGATGTTTCGCGGTTGATATTATACATAAATAATTAATTTAAAACCTAATTTGCTAGCCTGGCGAACCCTAAATCAGGCAATACTAATGTTGATGGAAGCTTTGACGTCCGCCATTCAAATTAATTAGCTTTGTTAGTTATTTAATAAAATTAATTCTATTTTAGTCGTATGATAAAAAATATTTGTATTATTTAATATCGAACATTCAAATTAAGTACCTACATTTCATATTGTTATGTCCAGATTTTCCTAAGATAAAAAAAACTTTGTCTACCTATTATATTTATTGCGAATAAAAAAAAACCAAGTAGACTTTATTTTGATTGTTATTGTAAATTCGTCATCGGATTACTTTAAACAACAAGGCTTACATAAGGAATAATGTGCTCAATAAGGAATATCAAAAAAAAAAAAAGGAAATTATATTAAAAAAATCGTTTTCATTGTGGTGATATTTGGATTGAATCATTTCAAAGATCATGCGCTGTTAAGAAGTTGCATTTAGAGCATTTTTTTTTAAATTAAGGGTTACATGCAGTCAAACTATAACAATTGACGACCGGCTGGTGTAGCGGTATAATACATTGCCTTCTATGCCAGAGGTCCTGGGTTCGAATCCTAGCGGCGGCGGATATTTGTGTGATGAACACAGATATTAGTCGTCAAGTCATGGATGTTTATATGTTTATTTAAGTTTATTCTAATAAAAAATATGTATTTATGCAATATGTATGTTTATATATTTCTTAAGTATATCAGTTATCTAGTATCCATAACACAAGTTCTTTAAGAAACTTAATTTGGGCTAGATAATGTTGTGTAAGTGTCAGAAATATTTATTTTATTTAACTATGTAATGGTGAAATCATTATAAACAGAAAGGATTACGCGGAATAAAAGTAAAACTAAGGTAAGGCTAATGAGAGAATAAAATAAGAAGTATATCTAAATTAAATTATCGAACAGGTTTTTTATGAAGGCAGCCGTGTCATTGATTCTGAAAGACTTCATTCCAAACTTGGAATCTGAATCCGCAGTGAGTTTCTTGATTTGCATTCTTTAACTCGGTTGATAATTCGAATCTAGGTACACTAGCGCTACACTTGCGAGCGTGTTTGCGGGTTGAACTAAATTGATCGCAAGATTTTGACAAATAAAATACTTGACAAAAAAACCCTGTATATTGTATATATTATGCATTAGTAGATTCACTTATAAATTGTGGAGTAAGTGTTTATGGCAGAACTTTAAGTACATATACACAAAATATAAAAAACTTACAAATGAGAATATTAAAGTTTCTGGTTAGTAAAAATAAAAAAGAAAGTTGTCAGAAAGATTACAATAAGTTTTTTCCCTATGTGTAAGGTATTACCAATAGAATATAAGACTCAATATATGTTAGCTATTGAACAATATCCTAAAGTATGGCCCACGAGAGAAAAAATAAAAGGGCATTGACGTCTCTCTACCAATGTACCCTTTTTGTAAAAACGACACAAAAAAAGTGAATGGAAATTATCGCAAATATGTCGTAAACGACTAAAACATGAGTATCGTAGAAGTATGAGTATCGTATGAGTTTGTGTAAAACTTGGTAGAAGTCGTGTCAATGCCGTTTTATTTTTTCTCTCGTGGGCCATACCATAGTCATGAATACAAACAAACTAATAGGTATAATACAAAAAATATGAGGGATGGCAAACTAATGCAACCAACTGCTAAAAACTATAATGGAGAGAGATGTACTGCATATTTAGTTCCTAAAATATATAATCAAATTGATATTCTTAGAAATAAATATAAAGAAAAAAAGAGGAAAGCTATAATCAAAAACAACTTAAAGAAATATTTTTTGCAAAAACTACCATAATAAACTAAGCCTTTAAAAAATAAATATTGTTTAAGTAGGTACTATAAAAATAAATATACATATAAGTTATTATCATATTATATAAAAGTATTATCAAGTTTATAAAATATTTAAAAGCATTGATTATCTTAAAACTTTGTTTGGTAAAACCTAATAAAATAACAATCAAATTGTGTAAAATTGATGTAGTTGACATTAAGATGTATTGGTACAGCAGCGCCCGAAAATCGCTGATATAGCCAACTGTTGCAGTCAGCTTCGCTGCGCGCCCTTAGGGCACGAGAGCACTCCTCATATTGGTATTGAATGGCAACGGGCTGATGGGACCAGACTCAAGCTAAGATGTTATAGTTCTATAGAACTATCAAAATATCTATACTTAGGTACCTAAGTAAAGTTCAAAACAGAGTAAGCTTTTACAAAACGAGGCTCATGACCATCGCTTTTTAAGTATGGATTGAATTTCTAGTAAATTCGATTTTGAGAATAGAATGTGTGTTCCTGTATAAAAAAATACCTATCATTTATGAGTTTTACCATGAGAATCAAAATTGCGAGTGCTATAATGCACTATCGACAGATTTCACTAGTGAATAGCTATGTTCAATCTATGATTTCACATAGTAAAATTTCAGTCTGGATTTTGTTAAACTTTTGTAAGCTAGAACACGTTTTGCACACATGCATAGGTACTGATATCGTAAGTCACTTGATCGCAAAAATTCTGAAGTTGCTGGCATCTCATTACTACGACCTTATCAACACGGTCGTATCGTCGAGGATTATTCCTGCCTTATTCGTTTTCATAAAGATTATGGGTGAATATCTTCTTCAGTATGTCATCTGGGTGTTACATTTTTGAGAGAAAGAATCGTGAATAAAGAATTTAGATTTCATGTAGAAAATAACTTTGCATTTAGAGATATTTGGTATTAATAGCAAAACGTTCAGTTAGTTCGTCATTAATACGTTAGGTTAGTAAATATTCGTATACTTATGTACCTACGTCTCAATACATTTTTGAAGCTAGGCAAATTCTTGATTTTTACTTAGCACTGACTACGATAAACAAATACTAGGTAGGTACATAATATACCGTATCTTTGAACTTTAAAGTCTATGTAACAATTTAACAAATACTTATCATTACATCGCCGCTGTAGATTCCAAGATAGTTAACGAAGACGCTTGTCTCGCTCATTATCTCAACATGACTAGTTAATAACGACATGCTCATAAAACTGTTACAAAGTCTATGATAAAGCCTTCAGATACTAAGTACATCCTTAATGACCTCAGCTCAATCCCTGACAATAACTCACAACCTTTTTGTAGGTACCTACATACATTGCTGTCGCAACACAGCCAACCTAGCACCATTATAATACCTATCATTACGAACCGCTATTATAATAATATCAGGCAAACACCACCCTTTATTACCAGAAGCATAAGGTGGCATTTTCGTAATTTTCCAAACGAGCAAATCAGAGCAGAATAATACTATAAAATTAAGATTGACTCACACAATTAAGTGGAATTAAGAAAAGGCGAGAATTCGCAAGTCACGAACTTAGCAGAGTTAATTGTAATGCTAGATACAATTAGTGTTAATACTTGTAGATGGATAGGTAGAGACGAATTACATAGCTGTGACTATCTCCGAACGACAAGAACACTGTTTCACCAGTATTTACTGCACGGTATAGATGTAGGACGGTTCTATTTTCGACTAGCAGTTAGCCAGAATACAGCAAAACGAAAAACACGTCAAAATATGAAGCAATTTGTTAAACAAATAGGATTTAAAAGGATTTAAATGATTTTTAAAGTATGGCAATATGTAAATATTGCAGAGCTTCAATTCAATTCAATTCTTGACAATTTGGCAACCAGCCGTCGATATGAGGCGACAAGCTATTACTGCCAGTATCATGTGATGGGATAGACACGGTATTGAGAGTTAAGGTCAAAATAGTGATGCGCAACGTAGACCAGACATTCAGTTACCCAGAGGCAATTACTTCTTTTCTCTTATAAATGGATTAATTGGGCGTTAGATTGATTTTCTTTCTGAAAACAACTTCTTCACTTTTATAACTACAATAATTAAGCCCACATTTTGTAAATTTTGGCGTGTTTTATATCTTAAAAGTACAATCTATACATATAATAAAATGGTAGGAAAGTCAAAACTGTACATTGAATATTTTTTTAAAAGAATACTTGGGGTATGATCTACAATCGAAACAGAAACAAAAAATATAGTTTTTAGAATTTTTGTCTGTTTGTCTTTCCGGGATAAACTCAAAAAGTACTGCATGGATTTACTTCAAATTTGGCATGAAGATAGTTAAGAAGTTGGGTCAACATATAGGCTACATATTATCACGCTAGCAGTGTTATAATCGTAGGTGCGTTTGGTGCTGCATAGCGTTCACGCAGACGACGTCCCGGGCAGCAGCTAGTAACAAATATGATCGGTAAAAGTCATGAAGTTACATTTCCCAAGATGGTGGTTAGTTCCATTTTTGCCACGCGCCAAAAGATCCTTGTCGGACTATAAAATTGGAGAGTGTAATTTAATGTTGAATATGGCCCATTAGCAGATTATTATCCTTCAACGGTTTAACAGTCACGTAGAGAAAACTACGTCACAAGATTGTGACTGATTGGCCTCGTGTCGGGTCGGGCACGTTTGTGTGGCTTATAGCATGGTAATATTATCTATACAGTATTTCAACTATGCTGAATCTTTGAAATAAATGCCTACAGCTGCGCGGTACGTAATCATGCGATAGGGCTGCCCGCCTCCAGATTTTTAAAGACATTTGCCTAGTTTGTGTTTACTTCCATTTAGTTTTGTGTTTGTAATTACACTTTTTTATATAAATAAATAAAATACTCTGTGAATTAAATAGGAAATGTTTATTAAAAATGCGTTTTGTGTCAATAATGTTTATTTTTGAATCACAAATCAGTCTTATAAATAAGCAAACGAAAAATACTCGACTAAGACATACAAAATGCTTAATTATTAAATTCTAATATGAAGCTCAATCAAAATTGTTGAGATCGAGCCGCGTAGGCATAGCTCGCGCTTTGTCCGTTTGTATGAAGTTGAAATACTGTGTAGATAATATTACCGTGGTATGAGTATGGTACCTACTAACAAGATATAAATAAATACTCGTAATTGCAGTGTTACACGTGTAATATCTTATGTAGTTAGTAGGTTAATTTGCAAGTCAGTCAACCTGTACCCGGCTAGCTTGGGTGCTGTTTAGCTGTAAGTTGTAGACAGTTGAAGTTTCTCCAAAATACAGAGTTAATTAGACCGGTATCCTTTAGGACGAAGTACTGATTTTACTGTTTTTTCAGAAAAATTCATTTGTACTCTTTCAATTATCGATTGTACAAAACCAATAATCGTCCGACTTCAATTCTTTCTCAGTTTTGGATAGGTATTTATTTTGTAATTCTTCAACAAGGATACAATTGTTTAAATTCAATTATAAACTCTGTTTATCTATCTACGAGGTCAAAAAGGCAAAAGAATCAAAACATACATTTTTAATTTTATTAGAAGGTATTTATTTACCTATTCAAAGAGTTCCTATGTTCAAAAATATTTTAAATTAGCAAGGAACACATTTTTCAACACACTTGCTCGTAAAGTGAGCGTTATTCTATTGAATTTAAGACTAACTGAAGACCCCAGACGACTATCTGTATTAGATTAAGAAGAAGGAAATAAATAAATTATTATTATTATTTTTATTCAAGTCTTTTTTTTCTCAGCTAACGCTGGCTTAGTCCGTAGTTACGGGCATACGCCAAGTAACTACAGAATGTGTTGTGTTGTGTGTATAAGTATAAATATTATTATTATTATTATTATTTAGAACTATAAACTGGGCTATAAGTCACGCGTGCAATAATATATTATACCCTAGTGCATAATATAATGAATCCTACAAAGTTGAATTGTACCTTTGTGAAAATTACATGCGAGTAAACAGAGCATATTTTATTGGTCCGGGTTATACATTAAATATTTTCAGAAACAACAAAGAGGTTTTATACCACTTTAAATCCATATACATTTTTAGATGTTTGCGCCTTATATTAGTAAAACAAATTTGTATATCAAACAAATTATTCACAATTTACAATAATTTGTAATAAAATATTAAAATATTTGCATTTACCACTCCAAATTAAACATTTTCACTTAAAATAGGCTGTATATGCTATACAGACATTGACACATTTGGCAGAAAAAAAACCTACGCGCATGCGCGAGGTTCGGCGCCATTTTTCAATCACAATTCACAGCTTTTTTGTTATCAAATGTATTTGTTATTTTATGACCTCGTATGTCTGTCTTTTACTCACAAGTCTGTTGAAAATCGTCGTATGTAACTCGTGAGCGTTGCTAATTACAGTCTCGGCTCATATATGTAATATATGTGCAGGACAGTGACGATAAGACAGTTAAAAGACAGTTGTATAAAGTTAAATAGTGTATATAGATAGTGTTATAGTGTTTTATAAGACTCTTAAAGAGCTAAGAACGTTTAAAATAGTGTTTCATAGTGTTTTTATAGTGTTTATAGTGAATAGCGTCACATACAAGTGTTAGTTTGTAAGAAGTTTATAACAGTTTTATAGCTTAAAACAGTGTTTGCTTAATCGTTGTAATTTGATTAATTAATAGCCGCTATGATAATGAAACTTACGTGATTATAGCTTAAAATAGCTCGATTTGTATTAGGATTGATTATGGAAATAAAGAAATGGTTTTGAAAGTCTTATCATTCCCGCACACAGAGAGAGATCTAAATAGATAATAGAATTTGAAGAATAGTTTTCAAATTAGAATATAGTAAAGATCTAATAAGAATAGTCGAATCCAGTTAGAATCTTATTAGAAAAGTCTAGAAATTTCGAATTAGATTCGAGCGAGACAGACATATGTGTGTCCCGCTCGCACGCTTGCATTACTCTCTCTTGTGCGGTACCCTTGCGCGCCTGCACAAAATCACTTAAGAATGCGCCACACTCCGCCAGCGATACATTCGCGAGGGATTCGCCGAAAAGATCCCGAAGAGAGAAGATCTCCGGAAGAAAGAAGCCTCCGAAGAAAGAAGCCTCAAGCAACAGTGAACAGTGAATCTCTCAAGCCCGAAGACTCTCAATAGAAGCCCGAAGTCACAAGACTGAAGGCAGAATACAGTAATAGAAGAGCGCGGGAAATAGAGTGTGCTTGTGGCGTATTCGCGAGTGTAATAGTGCCGCGCGGCTGGACTTTCACGACCGTGTTAAGTGGTGAATTCGCATTTTCCTTTTGCCCCTCGCATCGATTCCAGCTAATAGAGTGGGTGGATAGCGCATCATTTGACTAAATCGTAATCGAATTCATAGACTATACAGTCCACTGTAGCTATCCCCCACAATATACTATAATTAAACTTGTTGTAGGACAGTGGTTAGTTTTCAATTAATAATGTTTTTAAGTTTTTGCTTTTAAAATGCTCAATTATTCTTAAATAACTTTTTATTAATTACATTACATTCAGTTATTTAGTTTTCAATTGTTGCACTAACAAACCGACTCCATACTATAGTCTGGCTAGTGAAAGTAGAGACTGGAAAAGTCCGGCGAATTTTCAAATACGTAAATTCCGAAATCTCAATTACCAAAATCACCAACAACCGTTCGATTAACAGCAGTGACACCCGAAAAACGACTTTGACATTCATGCTGGTACTGCCATACGAACTTCGTGAAAACACGAATCGATAATGTTCTGGGATCGCATTGCAATTTACTCTTGAACAGGTACATACAAATGCTGTTTACGATCCTATTACCCAAAAGAAATTTGAATTGATATATCTTTATTTGATATTTTTACGTGAGAGTTCTATTTTTCGGTATGGAGAACTTTGTTCAGCAGTGGTCGTATCCTGGCTGAATGATGACGATGTTTATTTTTTGGTTATTTCTTTGAAATTCATAGGCATTTTTTATTCCATATGAATTGAATTAATGTAGAGTTAGGCTATCAGTTGTAAATATTTTTCAAATTCGACGCGTTATTTAGAAGATAAGTTCAAACAAGTAAGGGCCAACGCTGCGTCACGCGTGCACACTACAACAAGCACACTAATTAAGTTTTACTAGCGAAATGACGTCATGCGTACCGTACGCGCGTGAGATACGGACGTATGGTACGTGTGACCCAGGCCCTAAGCGTAGGTAACAAAAAGTATTCTGCTTTATTATTAGGGAATAAAAGGTAAGGAAATAAAAATAGGTACAACTTGATTATTTTGGTACAGGTAGTAGGTAAATAGAAGTACTCGTAGATGCAATATATTCCGTTAATAGTAATACTAATAAAAATGACATTTAATAATCAACGTATGCAGAGCATTAAAAAATCCGACTTCACTAACAAGCTTTGCCTGAAGTATAAGGTCGTCAAGGTAAATATACTAATATACTTTGCTTGGTGGTAGGATCCCTTCTGGGTCCGCCTGGCTAGCGACCACCCTTTATATAAAGTCTGCCGCCAAATGTTACCGCTCCGGCGGTAATGTGTTCCGGCAGTATTGTATAAAGAGCCAGTTCCTTCCTAAACCCGTGTGCTTCCATCTTCGACCTCATCGTCACTTACCATCAGGTGAGATTGAGGTCAAACGCGGGTTTAGTCACTTATAAAAAAAAAAAAACTCCGTACTCATACACATTTTTTTTAATTAAAAATTTTGAAGAAGTACTCAACCGATTTCGATGTTTATTTGGCACCACCTCTGAAGTATCTTTTATCATATGAAACAGGATTTAAATTGGTCCAGAAAATCGTGTAACAAAGACACAAAAAAATACACACTAATTGAGAACCTCTTTCTTTTGGAAGTCGGTTGAAAACTCATACTATTGGCAACCTTAAGCCACGGCATTTGTCCGCAAACAATGTTGTTGTGTGTGGTATTGAGATTATTCCGATCACATGTTTGATTTTCGGATTTGTTTAACCTTCTGCCTGGACACTCGCGAAATTTAGACCTCTTCGAATGAGGTTACTTCGTTTAATATCGGAAGTTTTTAAAAGTAAAAGAAGATTTTAATCGGTTTGCATGTTGCATATTTTATTGTTATTCTGTACATTTTAAACTTTTCAGATTGCATGATCATCGAGAATTGGTTACTTATTATAAGAATAATCAACGAATGCAGAGCATTAAAAAAAACGACTTCACGTTGACTGAGTTGGAATGTCATCCACGTAAACATTCTATGAAAACATACATTGTTTTAAAAAAAAAAACAATGAAGTACCTACTCAATCGATTTCGATGAAATTTATATGAAGTATCCTCTATCATGTGAAACAAGAATTTTAAAAATCGATCCATATTTTTCCAAAATATCGTGTAACAAAGTAAAAAAAAAACATACAGACGACTTGAGAACCTCCTCCTTTTTTGGAAGTCGGTTAATAAAATAGAAAGGATAAGATAAATTTTCACACCGATAGGTAAGCTGTATCCTAGATTTGCATAATTATAAAATTAGTTTTTATTCCAGCTTCCTTAAAAAAACAGGGTCTAACACGAACTACAGCGAGGATGGCAGCTAGTTGTTACATGGACTACAATTAAGGAAATACGACGCATTTTAATAAGAACCATCAAACAGCTATCCGAACAGAATCAGAATTATTTCAAACCAAAATTCATGAGAAATTTAAAGTATTTATTTTGAACATCATAGTCGATTTCCCAATCACATCTCAATCTTTATAAAATAAATTAAAATCCCCAGACAACCCACAGAAGACACGGGTTTTTTTTATTAAAAAAAACTAGTAGCGTTTGGTCATCGCTGTTTAAAATATATTTTAAATTTTAAATTTTACGCTCCACTAGCAAGAATGTGTCGGTACTACAATGAGCTCAGCAAAAATAATAACTTTTGTATTTTTACTTCGAACCTCAATAAGTTCAAAACAGATCTGAAGGAGATCTTATTCAATAAAATTAAAAGAAATGCACGACCTCCATTAAGTTACTCATTAATAATTTATTGTTTTGTATAGGTACACATTTTTAATTAGGATAGGACAATTAGCTAAATTCATTTTAATATCTTTTACTTAATTTATTTTGCAACTTCATTTTATTTTATTCTCTTATGTCTTAATGTTTTATTTTTTCTTTTATTTGAAAATCATTAATTTAAACTTACATATAATGATATAGATTGTAAGATTGTAATATTTTTGTTTTTCCTTGACAAATAATAATAAGACAATGTATTTAATTTAAGCATGCTGTGTTTGCCTTTAACTGAGGTGGCACTTATGTAACGTTCCTAATAACTGTCTACATATATAATGAATGTAAAAGTGTGTGCCGAACCTTGTTGTGTTGGTGAACCTTTTTAACCGAATTAAAAAAAAGGAGGTTCTCAGTTTGACCTGTATGTATGTATGTATGTTTGTCCGCGAATATCTCGCGTTTGGCTAAACCGATTTGGATGCTGTTTTCAGAAAAAGATTCGTCACGTTTAGGAGAAGGTTTTAGTATATTAACCGACTTCATAAAAAATAAGGTTTTCAATGTATCTGTTTATTTTGTATCAGAGAGGAGCCGAATGTTCGGCCAAACATTCGTATTTCGTACAACATTTGTATTCACCCGAATGTTTGATTGATTTGACGAATAATTACCGAATACTAGCAGTTTCTCGCAGATTTACATGCGCAACTTCTGATTAAAAGTAGCCAACTTACAAAGAGGAGTTTAACCTGTATGTTAATTATGTTTGTCATCGATTATCTTGCGTCTGGCTGAACCGATGTTGATGCGGTTTTTTAAAGGATATTTGTCCCATTTAGTAGAACCTTTTACCTTTTACTAACTTTCAATTTTGGGCTAGCTTTTAGTTTTTTCATAGTAAGTTAGTTTATGTAGATATTCATGATAGATTTTTAGTGATAAGTTTTGGATAAGTTCTTAGCTGACCGTTCTCACGAAGATTTTTTTAAGCGAATCTCTTTTCGTTTGTCAGTTTCTGCAGCACGAGCATGCTGGCGATACCTAGACAAGACCAACTCGTGCTGCATCACATCGTCGTTATTTTTCGTTGGGATTTAATTACTCTTCTTTCTTAAAGCGTCCTTCTACATAGTTTTCTACCTAGGCCTACAGGTAAAACGTTGGTATATAACAATAGTAGGTAGGTCAAAGTAATGATGTTACAGTACCAAAACATCACATTACCAGAAGAAGTAAGTAGGCAGTAACTAATACCAGAACTAGCCCAAAACTTATCACTAAAAAACTATCACTAATATCTATAACTGTAGAACCTAACTAACAATGAAAAAACTAATAACTAGCCCAAAACAAAAACCTAACACTAAAAAGTATGAAATAAAAAATAAATAAAAAAAGTCATAAAACCAAAACCAAAATGAAAAGCAAACTAATTATTTCTTTTTAAGAAAAAGTGAACCGCATTCAAAAAACCAACCCACTAAAAATGTTTAAATATTTTTTATAAACGCCATCCTATTCCTGTTTCTATTCCATCCATATTACTACCCCGTATAGTAAATTTCTGCCAAAAATTAATTTATATTAATGAATGTAATAAGAATATTCACAATTTATCTGGGTAGGTATTTACATAGTTTTTGAAGTCGGTGCCAAACCAATTTTTTAGGACAACAAAGCACACTGCATCAGAAGTACAGGGTGGCTCTGAAATACGTTGACAAATTATTTTACGATTTATTTTATTTTTCTTTTACACAGTATAACGGTGACTACTAAATAATAAAAATACAGTATTATTTTAACGTAAATATCTATTTATTTTCAAAATAACCACCTTTAGCTTTAATACAAAGGCTTAAACGTTTTCTGAAGTTTTCGACGATTTTCCGTACCTCCTCTTCAGATATTTTGTCCCACTCACGAGTAAGTGTTGCCTTCGGCGCGTCTACACTTCTGTGTGAAGTTACACAGGCCCTCGCCTCTAGAATTGACCATACGCTGTAATCCATTGGATTAAGGTCTGGCGAATATGGAGGCCATTCCTTGGAACTTATGAACTCTGGGAAATGGTCCATACACCACTGCTGCACATTTGAGGCCCTGTGAGATGGAGCAGAGTCTTGTTGAAAAGTCCACGGTTGGTCGCCGAAGTGCTGCTGGCTCCAAGGAAGAACTACACTCTCCAAAATATCGCGTCGGTATATTTCTTGATTCATTTTCACACCTTTTTCTACGAAAACGAGGGGAGTTTTGCCTGTTGAGCAAATGCCACCCCAAACCATGACTGAATCCGGTTTTTGCCGATGGGGGATAATTGCTGTGGCTCCAGGGTGACTAGAAGAGTAAATTCTATCATTTTGGCGGTTATAAGACTGTTCAATCGTAAAAATTTTTTCATCTATGAAAACAATATTTTTCCACGCTTCACCAGCGGAGCGCGCTTTCAGTAAGAGACATCTTTCAAGACGTATTTTTTTTTCTTTATCATCCAACCGCTGCGCTTTTCGCAGCTTGTATGCTGTTAACTTGAGCTCATTTTTAACAACTCGTTGTAACGTTGAATGACTTACACCTAAATCTCGAGCCATTTTTCTTACCTTGGCTTGTGGATTGCGGGTCAATCTTTGTTTGACGATATGTCGAAGCCTAGGCGTCCTCACAGTTCTTTTTCTGTCTCTTCCTGGACGATCACCAAGATGGCCAAGCTCATCGTAACGTTTAATAGCAGAAGAAACTAACTGCCGACTGATACCGAGAAGTCGCACTATCTCGCACTGCCGCTTACCAGCCTCATATAAGGATATTATTGCACCTCGTTGAGCAGACATAGTAAAAAATAACTAATTTTTTATTTATTATCTTCACAAATAACGTTAAGTTGGCGCCAAAACATGTGATAATAAAAATAAAAAACAAAAGCAACGCAGCATGTTCCATTTTTGAAATTTATTATTTTTAAATTTGTCAACGTAATTTAGAACCACAGTGTACTAACATAGTTACATGTTTTGTGTAATTATAAATTAAATAAAACTGTTAATATCGTAAGGAAATCGAAATGGGGAGGGCGCTGTTCTTTAAAATACAGACTGTCTAATTTAGGGGCCAGATATTTCACTTGGGTGCTACGCTTTATTTCGCGGAAAAAGTACCGAAAGGCAAACACTTGAGGGCCACACGTCGTCGTCGTGAGTGGATGTAACTTCGTTGATACGTTCGCCTTATACTTTTCTCTGTTTGGCAGCAGTCTTACTTTTATTGGTTTGGCACCGACTTCAAAAACTATGTAAATACCTACCCAGATAAATTGTTAATGTTCTTATTACATTCATTAATATAAATTAATTTTTGGCAGAAATTTACTATACGGGGTAGTAATATGGATGGAATAGAAACAGGAATAGGATGGCGTTTATAAAAATTATTTAAACATTTTTAGTGGGTTGGTTTTTTGAATGCGGTTCACTGTTTCTTAAAAAGAAATAATTAGTTTGCTTTTCATTTTGGTTTTGGTTTTATGACTTTTTTTATTTATTTTTTATTTAATAAATAAATAAATAAATTATTTTAAGGAGCTTTTCGTCATTCGCTTAAAGTACAGTCAGCAATGCAGTTTTATTTTCAAAAGATGCATGAATCTAATAGTTAAAACCGTAAGTATGAATTTAATGGCTCCGTTGGCTCTCCATATTTTTTGTACAGGTCGCGGTATGGTTGCGCATACACATGTCACTTGTACACAGCAAGAAAAGCAAAGTTCCATTGATGAACCAATAGCATACTACCATTTGTCCCGTTCTAGTGCATATGATTATCCTTTTCTGACTAAGAAAAAGAACTGCAATGTCAGTGCAATGTCATGTCAGTCAGTACAAATAATCAACTTAGTTATGTGGTGTACAAATAACTACAAGAAAACGACGGTCTATAGAATTTGATAAAGAACTGACAGCGATTTTAGAGATAAGGAAAAAGATCTCTAATTTACATTTACTTAAATAATATTTAAGACGATAATTTATTAAAAACTAAGTACCTACCTAGTTACATTCCCCCCTAGTTAATGTTAAATTATATGAATACTATACTAACGCCCAACGATTTTAACTATATCGTTGGGTGCCTGCTTTAACTTTTTTGTAGCTGTGATTGAATAATGTTTCAATTAATTGTAAATTTTTAATGAAAACTTAAGTTTATCTATCTTTAGTCTATAAAGGACTTTTTATGGATAGGTAATTTTTTTATATTATTGCTTTTTTTTTTTTATTTTAACCCTGTATTAGCAGTTTATAAGTGATGAATATTGAAAACATGTCTGTGATTTCAATTGTTAATTTTATAGTTTTTTTTGTATTGCTGTTGCATTTAAAATTTAAGCCCTTTGTTAGTTATATAGTTATATTATATATGTGATTTATAATTGTGAATATAAACAAGTAATTTTAGAAATTAAAATTTTTGCCTGAATACAGAATCGTAAAAATTACACAAGTGATTTGTTTCATTTATTTTGTTTGTTGACTGTACAATATTTAAAAAGCAGATGTACCGATGACCAATGACCCCTACATATTTTTAAATATATTTCTTAAATGACGAAACAACACTCGTTTTATGAAAGTTAAAAATAATGTCAAAACCCACATCATGACCAACCAACCAATCACACGGGTTAATCACGCCAACTACTGGGCCCCAAACTATAAGTGCATATATCCCGTTCCCGTAGGAATTTCGGGAATCCCTACCTTAGTGCTCCCTTAACTCTCTAAGGAATGTGTGATCCAAATTTCAGCATTCTACGACTGCCGGCCATGGCTGTACATTGTCTAGTCGCTCAGTCAGTAAAAGAACTGGATGGAAAACCTAACATTAACATTAACACATATTGATATAAAATTCAACATACATAAAACAGTGCACATTTACACAGTTTTTGTAATCAACAATTTACTTACAGTGAATGAAGGACTTACATGCAATTACATATCATGAGAAAGAACAAACCCATAAAAAGCACACACCCTTTGTAGGGAAGGACTTGCCAATATGAGCATTCACTCGGGGATCAGAGAGGTGGTACACATATATTCATATCAGTTATACGTAGCAGTTACACGGCAGAAATGTTATATTCGGTAATACGAACATTTCTTTGTCATGTTACTCAATAGCAGTCAAGTAACAGTGAGCGACATTGCATGCAGTCATCGTGTTCTTATGAAGAGCGGTCACGCCCGCGCGTCTCGCGTTTTTGCAAAATGCTTGGCGATAATGTATACACTTCGTGTTTTGTATGGAAGGTTCGTGGATAAATAAAACGACAGAAAGCAATCGATATGGATTAAATAAAAATAGTAAAAAAATGCAATAGTTTTAGGTATGATATGCACATCAAAGCGCGCGATATTCATTATGTTATAATGTAATAGAATGAATATCGTACATTTTACGAACTAGATCAGTAACGCTTACTGTTACTTGACTGTTTAACAGTCTGTTACCCGGTAGTTATGACATAATGTTATTGATAAAGCGTTATATTAGTTAACAGGCATATGAAAGTTCGATCCTAATGTAACATCTCTATATCTAAAACTACTCGGTTTTCGCGGATAGCTGGTCCAGTCGGTCGGGGATCAGGGAAGAAGAGTCAGAAACCGGCGAACGATTCTCGAGCAAACCCGGTTTCTGCATGCGTGCTGAAGTTATTATTATTCTGTTTAATACCATGTTTCCTTATTAGTTTGTCAGACATACCTAACCTATTTTATCTTAGAGTAAGCTTTAATAAGCTTGGGACTACTTCTTATACCCAAATTTCTTATTTTTTACGCAGCTTCAAAACCTAAGCTTCGTTATCCAAAAGGCCCGGGCAGAACTCGACTCTAATCCAGGTCCTTAGAAAACACGCTAACGAGGTCTTCAAAAATCTATTCAAAAATATACAAAAAACTATTGATTGTCAATAGTTTTATTTGCCAACACTAAATAACTGATAGAGACATGAAGGTTTATTGGTAAAACTGCTTTGTTTACCCACAGTAGTTCCGACTTCCGTTTATGGTTGGATGTGATGGCGGAACATAATTATTCCAATGTGATTAAAAAATGTAGAAACCTCCAGACAGGGTGGTTAAAAGAAATATATGATAGAAAACAAAAATATACAATCAAAACATACAACTGATCCACCAACTAGCACTGGGCCAGGTTGGTGGATTACGGAAACCTCCTCGTCACCCAGAGGAGAGACTCATATCCCCTCGGTGGGCTCATTACACGAAGTTATGATGAATGAATATAACTAATTTCTTAGCTTTTCTCTATCTTGAAAACAATGGCTTGATTTGTAGTAAATAAGAAAAGCTACTTAACAATGCCACTTTACGCGAAACCTCAATAAATAAACAATCTAAAACCCTACACACCTGTTCCATATATCGCTCCGGCGGCAGCGGCGACGTAGAATGGAGCAGCCTGACCGCCCCTGGATAACCGTGTCGTAAAACGCGAGTTACCAAGTGATCCCCGTTTTGTGAAGGAATCTCTTTTTCACCACATTTCACAAATGTCACCGCTCATGTGTTCCGGCGACGAAGAGTGTAACCTTCACTTCCTTAAGAAGGGAAAGGAGTATAAAAAAAAATTTAGGTCTAGAAATTCGTATTTATTCAAATACTCAAACATAAATTTTGAAAAGAAAAACACAAGTGGGACCCTGGCGACTTCTGGTCTGTACTAAGTGTGAGGTGCGATGGTGTAAAAGGCCGGTAGATAAATATTAGTTTATAAAAAGTTAAAATTAAAACTCCAAATAAAAAAATTAAAATAAAAAATTGTAGGAACGAAAATTAAGGGTTACAAGAGACAGTTTCTTCCTCGTGTTTTGTCACCTTTGACCTCATCTTCACTTACTATCAGGTGTGAGTGTGACGGAGGTTTAACGCGAGTTTAGTCACATTAGGACAGATAAACGCCGGCAACTTGGTCTTACAATAACTCTTCTGATCTCCAGGTCCAGGGTCCAACAAGCCGGCCACCATCCCCCGCAGCCAGCTCAAGTACCTATTCTTCGTGGTGCAGGGGCTGGGTGGCACCAGGCGCAGGTATACCTACTGGAACGCCAAGAATATCATCAAGGATCCTCGGGTTAATATTAAGAGGTAATAGGTCAAATCCTAAACGTAATGAGACTCTTATTTTGTAAGTTTTCCGAGGTTAACCTCCACTGATATGGCGAGTTTGGGAATTTTTGTTTTTATGCCCCGCAAAAACAACAATATTTGAACAGTTATTTCTGGATCACGTATGGATTTATTTTTAATTTACCTATAGTACACCGAAACTTTTCCGATTCTAAAAATTTCACGCTGTTGTAAATTTTTGAACAAATCTTCAACATCACAAACTTTTAATTAGTTATGCAGTTACACAGGTCAATCGGCCGGCAGTCACTGAACCTTATGCTACTGTTATATATGCTTGAAAAAAGCATGCTTAAAAACTTGCTATTTAGTATGCTCAATTCACTCAGTTAACATTTACTAGCAATGAACATGCTAGTTTTAAGTATGCTTATATGTATATTTAAGTATGAACAACTGATCGATACTAGCATGCTCAATAGCGAACCTGTTTAGTTAGGTGCGCTTAAAGCACACCCCCTTCCACCCGCGCCGCTGGTAGCATGCTGGACAATCACAAGCCTGTCAATTCACGAGCATGCTTATTTTGGGCAACATTCCGACACATGCTCAATTGAACCAAGCGCTCAATTGAAGCATGCTTTCGTGCTTGAAATGAGCATGTGTAACAGTAGCTTTATATCGACGTATTCGATCTTTCCCTTTATCGATTGTTTTATTGAATCAGCCTGTAAATGTGACGACGAAAACCGATCGGACATGCTAAAATGTTGTTTTTTTTGCAATTACTTACAGAAAAACGATGGTGATCGCGCTAGGCTACTTGGACGCCAGTAGCTTGCCAATAGCAACGATACTATCGAACTGGTACGAAAGTAAAGGCTTCAATGTCATCATCATAGACTACCAGAGATTCGCCACAGTGCATTACTTCTTGTAAGTATTTCTTTTAGAATCTTTACTGGTTGTAGGGTACCTATATGCTTTTTATGAAGAGTGTATATCTGCTTATACATATACCACCTTGCTTATTCCCATCGCAAACAGCATTGCTGTGTTCTGCATAGAAATACAAAATAGTTAGTGTCATTACAGGCACTAAAGTAATGGGGGAACAGATAAATCCGGTATATCTAAATACCTACCAGCCGGTGTAAATTCCTCCTCGGTTCTCCATATCCCAAGTCGTAATAGTAATTCAATTATATTATGTCAAAAAATCTACGTTATTTTGCGTTATTTCTCTTGCTTTACAAAAATATAAACCAACATTTTTTGTCCCTTGCAGAGCTGCTCGTCTCATGCGACCAGTAGGAAAGCACGCCGCCGAAGTATTAGCTCAACTAATGCACGCCGGCCTCAACGCCTCCAAAACAGAGCTCATCGGGTTCAGTCTCGGAGGCCAAACCGTCAGCTTCATCGGACGCAACTTCCAAACGATCACCGGCAGGAACATCTCCAGAATCACTTCTCTAGAACCTTCTGGTCCGTGCTTCCGAACGCTAGGACCAGATGATCGGTTGGACGCCTCAAACGCAGATTTCGTCCAAGTCATCCACACCAATATCGACGGCTACGGAATGTCCACGAGAATGGGTCATGTAGACTTCTATATAAACGGTGGAGAGTTCCAACCTTCAGATATTCATTACTACAGTTGCACGGTGACTTGCAGCCATTTTAGAGTTCTCCCAATTTGGTTCTCTGCTTTGAAACACCCCGATAAATTTATAGGTCTGAAATGCGACAGTATTCAGCAAGCCAGAGACTCTGAATGTTACGACAGATATCCTAGAGAAACAAATGTGATGGGAATGCATGTTAATACCAGTAATCATGGTATTTTCTATTTAGGTACTAGCATGGGGTATCCTTATTATTTGGGAGAAGATGGACTTAACCCTGAAATGGTCTATTTCAATATCATCACCGATATTAACAACGGTAACGAGACGGAGATATTTACGTGATGGTAGTTGAAATTATGACCAAATTTATTGTACAAAATATTTATTGCATTTTATAAGAAAAGTTAGTCACCCAACTTAGCTCTCATAATAAACTACAATTTTTCACTGTTGTTTTGTTTTTCTACCACATCCTTGTTATGTACCCGGTTATATCCTTGGTTTATTACAAAAAGCACAATGTGTTATTTCTAACCACAATACACCTAAGCATGTATAAAATATATTGCCATGACAAATCCGATTACTCATTATCCTACAAATATAAAAATCTTGGTTTCAAATTTTATTGCAATCGCGAAACGATTTCAAAGCATCGCAGATTGTAATAGCTGCAGGGTGTTTTTGTTTAGACTGTGAATCAAGTCAGGGTTCATAGGTGACTGAAATAGATGAAAAGCAATGTTTACTAAATGACACAATTCAGTGTACAAAAATAGGAGTTTTGATATTTCTTATTTATTTTGTTTAAATATTTTTGTACAAAAAAGTAAGTACTTACTAATGAAACTATTTGTTCTCCTCTACTTCCTCTACTTCTTAAATAAAGCGAGACACATGATGGCCAAGTGAAATTAAATTTGAGTTTTGAAAGTCAGTCAGAAAAAAACCTAGTATATTTAATTGCTATTACTTTCATCTTTTTGTGCCACCTATCAACCCTGAAACTATGCTCAGTCTTAAAAAAAACAAAAACACCCTTTATAAGTATTCACATAATCAATAAATCAATATTTCTGACACTCACACAACATTATCTAGCCCAAATTAAGTTTCTTATAGAACTTGTGTTATGGATACTAGATAACTGATATAGGTACTTAAGAAATATATACACATACATATTGAATATATACATATTTCTTATTAGAAAAAACTTAAATAAACATATAAATATCCATGACTTGACGACTAATATCTGTGTTCATCACACAAATATCCGCCGCCGCCGGGATTCGAACCCAGGACCTCTGGCATAGAAGGCAATGTATGTTGCCGCTACACCAGCTGGTCGTCATAATGTACAATAACAGAATAAATAATGCTTCCATCATGGACTGGGATCAAAGGAAAAACATAGAATGTACCAGCTGCTTCTCTTCCCGGGCATACCTACTGTAAAAGTCGGTTATGGGACAGAGGTGTTTTGGGAGGTTTTTTTTGGGCGACAGGCTGACCCCCTGTCCCTGCAATAGTCTCTCTCCATCATTATAATGCCTCCAAATTTGTCAAACTTGACATCAGATGGTTTTATAACCTCTGGTGTTCTGCCTACCCCAAGGGATACAAGTGTGAAGTTATGTATGTAACAATAAATAATAATTATAATTAAACGATCAAACGAACTTACATGAAGTGAAGTTCGATCTTAATTATCCTGTCTTCGTTGAAGAGATTTAATTTAACTATGTAGTAGCTTGCCTACGCTTTACGTCTATCGCACAAGTGTTTAAAGATATGTATAGTAAAAAATATATGTATAGCGCTATAACTATACTCCCTCACTGTAGGTCGTATCCCTTTGGCTCCTCATTATCTTTAGAGTAGGTAAAATTAAAAGTAAGATAATTGCAACGTCGATCTAAGATATTAAGGGCCCATTTAGGGGTAGGGAGGGACCTTAAATCTCTTCAACGAAGACAGGATAATTAAGATCGAACTTCACTTCATGTAAGTTCGTTTGATCGTTTAATTATCCTGTCTTCGTCTCAGAGATTTAATTTAACTATGTAGATGTTTAGAGGTTAAGATTGATGTTGCAATGAAACAAAAATACATATATATATATTTTTTTTAACTGACAGTTTTATTGACATTAACAATCAACATTTATCATTATGATGAGCATAAGAATATTATAACAACTATTAACAATTAACAAAATCAAACTTACTTTAAATTAAATGTATTTAGGTTATAAAGTTAATTAAATTGGTACACTCTTGATTAGTGACAATGGGTCTGTTATAAAAGTTTGCAAATACTGCCGATTGTTCGGACCACCCAGCAGTCTTTCTTATAGCCTCTATACTTAAGCCTGCACGAGCAGCAGCTGAAGTGGAGGCGTGTCGCGTACTGTGAGCACTAAATAGAGATGTATCTATGCCGCTATCTAACAAAATCTGTTTAACCCAACGGCCTAGAGTCTGAGAGGAAGCTGCTTTATGTGGTTTTTTAAATGTTAAGATGAGGTTATTTTGCTCTAAATCTTTTCTAATTGAATTTGTGATCGTTAAATAACTATTTAAGGCCGCGGCTGGACATATTCCTGGTCTTTGGGAAAAATATGGAAGATTTAAAATTGGTTGACTTTTGCCATATCCCGAAGTTTTTACTAGACTAGTAACATTAATTACAAAACGGTCTTCAAACTTTTGAATTTCAGATAATTTAATCAAGGATAAGGTTTGCATTCTTTGTCCAGTTGAAAGAGCTAATAATGTGACAAATTTTTTACTTAAAATTTCTAGGCACACAGATTCGTTGGAAATATTTTCTAAATATGTTAAAACTTTATTAGGATCCCATGTAATGTTATATTTAGGAAATACCGGTTTTAATTTGAAGATACCTTTGAAAAAACGTTTAAGTCTCAGATCATCACCTATTTTAAATGTTGATATTAAAGAAATTGCTGATCTATGTGCATTTAGTGATCCATAGGAGGAACCATTTTTAAAACACTCAGTTAAGAATTCAATAACAGAACTAATGTCTACATTGTAACAATCAAAATTATTTTGTACACAAAAGACCCACCATAGTTTTAAACTTGACTTATACTGTGAAATCGTACTTTGTGTAAGAGATGAAATCATAATGTCTAAGGCAGGTCCGGGTACACCTTGCCTACGGAAGCCTTCCCTGATAACAGGCACGCAGCCAGGGAAAGGTGCCGATGCAGCGGGTGTTCCGATCTGAAAGGAGATGAAAGGAGATATTTACTTGGAGAAAATAAAAGCATTTCCTTTACACACAGGGACCTAAACAAAGGAAACCAAGGCTGCGACGGCCACAGTGGTACTACAACTATGCCGGTCGCTTGATCGGTAACAATTTTATTCAATACTTTGAGAATTAAAGCAAACGGAGGAAATGCGTAAAATAAATGAAAATATGACCAATCTATTGTAAAAGCGTCTATATTAAAGGCAAAGGGATCTTTTTGCCAAGATACATATAAAGGGCATTTTGCATTGATGCGCGTTGCAAATAAGTCTATACAAGGTTTTCCAAACTTTATAATTATTTCCTTAAATTGATTAATCCCTAACTCCCACTCAATATCTGTATTATTTTTTCTCGATTCGATATCGGCCTCTGTATTTGATGAAGAACGAATATATGAAGCGAAAATGAATATATTCCTTTCTTCACACCATTTCCAAATGTCTTTGGATAATTTATTTAAATGTTCAAATTGAACTCCACCCATTCTATTCACATACGAAATAGCGGTAGTAATATCGACGCGTAACAGAATGTTACAATTACTTTTATCTTTTGCAAATGATCTCAAACCAAAATAAACAGCTAGCAATTCCAAATAGTTTATATGACACAGGCTTTCAACGGTAGTCCAATGTCCACCAGTTTTTTGAGTCTCATTTACCGCACCCCAGCCTGTTAACGAAGCATCAGTAAATATTTCTAGAACATATTTATATGATCGAATTGGATTGACTACTGAAAAAATTTTAGTTTTCCACCAGGATAAATCGTCTTGTAAACTATCTGGTAAACTAAGAAATGCGTCGTAATGACCGTCATTATGAAGTAAACTTAAATATTTTATTCTTTCTAACAACTTCGTATATACCCATCCATATGGAATAGCCGGGCACGCTGCGGTCAATGAGCCTAAAAACCGCGCAAATTCTCTTATTCTTATTCGCTTTGACGAGCAAATTTTATTTACTTCATTATAAATCTTACGTCTTTTGGAATAAGGGAGCTGTAAAGTCATTGTATTAGAGTCTAAAATGAATCCTAAGAATTGACAAGCAGTTTGAGGAATTAAAATTGTCTTTTCTTTATTTACATGGTAGGTAGTAATAGACAGGAGATGCCCATTAATTGTTTACTGTAGGATATATGTGGCAAACGTGCGATGAATTTACGGACATATCTTTATTTCTTTCTAACAAGCGTACATTGGACATGAGTGAAAGACTCGAAGTCAAATTCTTCCTTTCCTTTTTTTGGTTTGATTTTCTTTTTACGCTATGTTGTCAGCTTGGTGAAATGCAGTCGCCATTTTACTTATACGTTTGCGTCAGTGTGTTTTGTTTACTTTCAGGAAAAGTGCAAAATATTCGGGATTTTTTAGAGATTTGACTATGAAATGCTTTAATAAATATCAATTTTATAATTTTGATTTGAATTATCGTGTACAATATGCATAAGTGTTTGATTTTAGTTTGTGGCGCTAAAAAGTCGCAAAACATAAGTTTACACCAGTAAGTTATCTCAAATTCTTATGTTTTGTAATTATTTGCGTATATCATCATCTGGTTTACTGTAACAAGTACCTATAAGCGATAATAATTGAGTAATAGTGAATGTTTAGAAGGTTTTAAATTTATAACCTTGCTTCCTAGTTACCAAGTGTAAACATAGTGATGGGCATCCGTAAACCGTCTTTTTTATCGATATTTTTCAGTTTTCCCACTAATTTAAATATGCGGCGAAGGTGGATAAACGCAATTGGATTAGAAAATATAAGCCGACGTCATAGGAAGAATCTATTTATATGTTCATTAAATTTTGAGGATGATAACATCAATAGAACACTTGGAGTCATCAGGCTAAAAGATGATGCAGTGCCCTCACTTTACTTATCAGTAAGTGTTTTGTAGAGAATTGTTACTTTGTACCTTTTATAATTTAAAATCTTTAAAAATTTACATAGTCATCGAAGGATATAACTTTTGCATGATGATAATTAAAAGAAAATTTAATTTTTGGAGAATTGCTATTTATTAATACAAACTTTGTATTCATTTTCAGTCTCCAACTATTACTAGTGTTCGGAGCGTGGCTTCACAGAAAAGAATCCCACACTCAGCACTCACTGAAGTAAGTGAAATAAACTTCAAGTTTTCATGTGACATTCCGCAACAGCAACATTCTTTCATTCCATTTTTTTTCAACCATTTTTTTCCATTACAGTTGACAGACTTGAAAAACCAGGTCATACCACAAAGTTCTGACCAACAAGAACCAAAACTAAATTCAAGTCACGATAAGGTTGGTTTTACAATATAACATAAGTAGTTATTGATTCTAACTTTTTTTAGTAGTAAAATGAGTGAAAGATAGCGTGAACTGTTTGTGCATAATTTCCTGAGGATACCAGGCGTTTCTAACTTGTGTTTATTAAATAAAATATTTTTCTTTTAATATTTTCAGGCTTATCAAAATGAAATCAAAATTGTCAAGTTAGAAAAATTATGTGACAGCTAAATAAAAAAAATAAAAATCTGAAACTTCAAGTATATCGAAAAAATAAGAAAATAGCAGAACAAAAAGATGTCATGGAGAAATTAAAAGCTGAAAAGTTAATAACAAACGAAGAGTGCAACATGTTGAAAGAATGTGCTGGACCGCACTAAAATTAAATTAAGGGTGTCGTGCGCAAGGTTTCTAATTTAATTTAAGCTGTTATTAAAATATTTTTTTTAGGAAAATTTGAATCAAATTAACAGCTTAAATAAATAAAATTATTATGAATACCTATTCAAAATGTTAAAGATAAGTTTACTTTATTGTCTCTAAGTGACCTTGAAATTGTACTTATCTTATTATCTGTAAATCAGACTATTTTTTATTTAGAAATAAGCATTAAAAGTTCAATTTTATTAATATCTATTCAAAATGTTTAAGATAAGGTTTAATTTAGTGTCTCTAAGTGACCTTGAAATTGTACTTACCGTATTATTTGTAAATCAGACTGTTTTTTAATTAGTAATAAGTATTCACAGTTAATTCAAAATGTTGACACCTGTTCAAAGATAAGTTTACTTTAGTGTCGCTAAGTGACCTTAAAATTGTTGATTTCAATACATCAAAATCTATTCACAATGCAGGTGTTTTATTTGGTAATTTTAAATACTAATTTTAACCATACAGAATGACTATAAATAGAATACAGAATGAATATGGATAGGTATTATAAATTCATACGAGCTAACGTATCTACTGCTTCCAAGTTGGAAAAGTCTTGTATTAGGTTGGTGGCCGCATTGATCAATTTTTTTAGGTATACGAGTACCTAAGTAAATAAAAAAATATTTCTGACACTCACACTACATTATCTAGCCCAAATTAAGTTTCTTAAAGAACTTGTGTTATAGATACTGGATAACCTGATATACTTAAGAAATGTATAAACATACGTATTAAAATATTACATACATATTGAGTAAATGCATATTTTTATTAGAATAAACTTAAATAATAAACATCCATGACTTGACGATAGTTCATCGCACAAATATCCGCCGCCACCGCCGGGATTCGAACCCAGAACCTCTGGCATAGAAGGCAATGTATGTTACCACCACAAAGCAGATGTTACCACTACCTCATAAGACAATTGTTTTTTATTATTACTAAACAGCGGATTAGAACATGAAAGTTAGGTATAATATATCGGGTGTCCAGTAATTAATGGATAACCCAGTAGTGGTAGGTAGAGGAGCTAGTGACTGCTTAGAAAAAAATCTTCAGCAAGTAGGTCTATGTTTTTTTAAATTTGTTTGAGGGAATTCCCTCATTTTCTAACTAAAATAGCCATATTGGCCACAAGTATCGGATTTTGTTTCTTTTTTTTTAATGAATAACAATTTTGAATAACCACTAAATAAAATCAGAATAAGCAGAATTCCTTCAGCAGTTTTGTTTAAGAAGCGCTAGAACTTTTATTTTTGTGTTTTCATAATTTTGTTGCCACACTTTGGAACTTCTCAAAAAATTGCCTCATTCTAAAGCGATATAACATTTACTATTTGATTAAAAAATATAAAAGATATTGATAATTTAATGTGTTAAGAGCTATTTTTCGGCAATTACCTAAAATTGGATAGAGTTATCGTAGTTTGCGATTTTACAAAAATAATGTAACCTTATAATGAAGTCACTACTCAATGAGAGATATTGGCTATTTTAGATAGAAAATGAGGGAATTTCCTAAAAAAAAACATCTATTTTTTTTTTAAGCAGTCACTAGTTCCTTTACCTGCCAATACTGGGTTATCCATTAAGTATATGTACACAATGACTACGAAAACTATATCGATATCGATATGTAATTTTAATTAGGGCTCAACTCTTCAGCAGCCATTTTATAGCAACTGTCAAGTGTTTCATGGTTTTCATTCTAAGGGCATCTCCTGTCTATTACTACCTACCATGTTTATTTATAATAAATCCTAGCCGTGTCAAATAACTAATTGTCTTATTAACATTATTAAGGCAATCAATATGCGATTTCCCTATGCACAAAAAACCGTCAAGATACCCTACTGAAATTAAGCCTTCCGACCGTAATTGAGTGATCACAGGTTGTAATATTTTTGTGAAAATATAAGGTGCAGAACTCAAACCAAAAGGTAAAACAACAAATTCAAATAAATTTTCTTCAAAATAAAAACGTAAAAATTTACTATGAGCCCTATAGATCGGAACTAAAAAATAGGCTTCTTTTAAATCTATTTTTATCATATAACAACCTTTAGTTATAAGTTTTGTAGCAGTTCGTATGTCCTCCATTTTGAAATGCTCAGTGTAAACATACTCATTTAATTTTTTCAAGTTTAAAATGAATCTACTACTGCCATCAGCCTTAGGTATTAAAAAAAATATCTGATATATATTGTCCACTTATGGGTTGACATTTCCTAATTGCCCCTATTTCAATCAGGTGATTAATTTCAATTTTCATTAGTAAATAATCATTTTTAGAAAAAAATCGATTTGGATAATTTTGTGGACTTTGTTTAGGTTCTTCTAAAAACGGTATTCTATAACCGGAAATAGCGTCTAAAATAAATTGATCACTAGTAATAGATTGCCACTCTTTTAAATAATATTTTAAACGACCAGCATGTACCTGATTATTTTCTGATCTTAACGTTGCGTTGGGAAGCGGGCCCGTGTAGGCTGCGATGACGGCTGTGGAGGCCGGCGCGGTGGCAGAGGTGGTTGGCGCCACGTGGTCCGCGCTGGTGGCGGTGGCGGCGGTGCCATGCGCTTCCGGTTCGGGTACGTGTACGACGTCGGATGTTTCGGCCCACCGGCTCGGCCGCGCGGCTGATATCGTCCTCGTACCGATGGGCCTTTGCCATTTAAAGTATTTTGGGCTTGGATTAACTCACTTGTCCTTCTTATTCCTCGTGTATTTTTTATTTGATCTCCCAAATTTTCTCCAAATAGGAGGGAATCTCTTTTACTATCTTTAAAACAATCCGTTAAAGATTTATCGATAAATGGAGTTATCACTGACCGGCGTGTTTCACTTTCTTGATAATGTGAGTCGGCTAACAGTTGACCCACATCGTTCAAAGTACGAATTATGCTCGGAATGTCAGGGTTTTTCTTTAATAAATCGGTCATGGCATAACTCCATGCTGAAAGAGCTTTGCCAAGTTGATTTTGCTTAGCCAGTAATCGTTGATCTCTTAGTCTGCAGGTTTCCGTTAACATGGTATTCACTTCCGGGTTAAGGGCCGGAGCTTTAGCGTATGGGAGATTTTTAGGAAAAATATGTTTTTTAATAATTTCCTCTTTTAATTCTTTTTTCAAGCCACAGTGTAAAATCTTTTGAATTCTCGAGGCAATGTCCCCCTGAATATCATTTCCAAATTCAACAGTTTCTATATCAGCATCGCCTAGTGCTCTCAACAGATCTGGATCAAAATTATCAGACTCCGGTACACTATTATCAATAAGTAACGGTGGCGTGTGGCTTATATTCGTTTCATTGCAGTTAGATTCCACTTCCACTGATTCAATCACACAGCTATCATTTTCAAGAATACCCTCAGGTTCGCAAAGCGCAGTGTATTCGCCGTCGTCGTATGAATTCAGATCATAATCAGGATGTACTGTAATCCAAAAAGCCACAATAAACAAGTTTATACAAAAAATATCTTAATGCTTTGTGTATTTTATATTAAAGTATCTAAAAAATCAATAAAAGGGCCTGTGTCCAGCAGTGGACGTAACCAGGTGTATGATCATGATGATGAAAAAACAATATATAATTATATTGTGAGATAATTTTTTAACCATGAATGCATTGAGATAAAAGTATTATGAAAAAATATATATATCCGAAGAATACAACGGATATGGATTATTGTATACGACACGAAGAATGCAACGGTCGTAGGTATTTAATAAAAATATTTAGTGAACAGGTACCATCCGAAGAATTCAACGGATCAAGTGTAACCCTAAGAATACAAAGGGTTAGGTACACACCGTGCGGTATTACATCATCTTCTTCATCTGAATATATTATTCTTCTAGTATGACGATGTTTTCTGTCCAATTTTTCTTCGTATTTTTTCAACTTTCTCCTCCATCTATCTTCTTCCGATTCTTTTCGAATACGCTTAGGCATTTTTTTTTTTTTGATTAATGTAAGCTGCTCCGTGGTAGTGGACCTGTGCGAACGCCGTGAGCGCACGGACAAGAATGAGGAGCCAAAGGGATACGACCTACAGTGAGGGAGTATAGTTATAGCGCTATACATATATTTTTTACTATACATATCTTTAAACACTTGTGCGATAGACGTAAAGCGTAGGCAAGCTACTACATAGTTAAATTAAATCTCTGAGACGAAGACAGGATAATTGGCAGTTTTAGTGATAAAATAAAAGTTTTATTTAGATTCTACATCCTAAATTTGTGTAATGTTGGGACAAAGTCCCATAATAATCTCTTAATTGTACCTACAGCCTATGAGCTCCCGAACAATGGGCACTGCGGCATTCTTATGTAATTAAATTAAATAAAAAATTATTTATTAAACAAAAAGATCTTCTAAATTATACAATAACTTTGTTCCCCGCACTAAGCAAGCCTGTATCGCGGGAAACCATAATGTTGAGTTCCATTCATTACAAACAAACAAAATAAAATTTCCTCTTCATAATATTAGTATAGATTTACATATTTTTTATTATAATAAGTGCCCTTATAAGACAGGGCGGTAATCGATTCAAGCGGAAACAATGAATGTCCTTGACCTTCTTAACCCTTTAAATAATCTTCCAAAAGTGTCGCGAATGTACAGGTGGGTACAGTCAGCACACGATCATCAGTTCAGTCAGGACATAGCTTTACCGAAATGCCACAGGAAAGGGAAAGGTTGTGGAATGTGTGGTAATAATTCTGTGGTGTTTGGTACTTACCTGGCAAGTCCGCGACGAGACACGCACACTGCTGGACAGAGGCCTCCCCCAAGACTCTCCACGTCACGCAGCCCTCATCTTTTGACGTTCATTTTTTGTAAACCTATAATGAATAAAACTTTTTGAATTTTGAGTCCAAAATGTCCAAATTTGGAATGGAAAAACTCCAAACCAAATATTAGATTTGGTACAAATACGTCAAGTAAGTATATTTGTCACTACTTATCATTTTAAGAAGAGCTTTCATCTAGAATGTTGGGTCGTTTGCATTTAAAAAAAACTAGGTAAGTCACGTTAACTGTATAGTATCAAACAAAATCGTTATTTTTCAGATTTATCAGATCAATTTTTGGGTACTTCTTCATACTTTAAAAAGGCTTATATAGAATAGACCAAACAATAGCCCATTTTATATTAATAATGGGTCATAAAAAATCAGAAAATTACCATTTTTGGACTCATCATGTAAATGTCAAACATCACAGAATTATATTGCCTTCAAATGGACCGCACTGCAGCCTGACATGACGGACGCACTGCAGTGTGAGAGCGGTTACGCTCCATACCTGCCCTATACTAATCCGAGAAAATACAATATCTACAAAAAGGTAGTTTTCGCACTAGATCCGGCTTCCGTTAGCCGTCATCTCATACAAGATTTCTAGATCCTTACTATACCGGATTCGGATCAGGTGTACTGCGAAACCGTTGTGAGGTGATTCCCACTTTACTGACCCACTGACGCATCTACGCGTGTATCTGCTTGCGGTATTGAATTGTATGAAATTAGTCTATACGCATTCCCACAAGTACGCACGTAAGTGCGGCAGTGTGGGAATCGCCTCGATCTATACAAACCCTGGAGCGTGACTGCAGCGCTAATTTAAAGGTTCTAAGGTCTAAACTCTAACGGAATCACAATCTAAGCATGTACAGCAATGCGAAGCTGCTTGTAAGAAACCTAGGCGAGTAACTTTACCAAATTGGATTACCTGGTAAGAAGAAACTATAATATGTCTATCTATCTAAGCCGGCGCTGACTGTTCCGACAAACGAATTGTTTGCAAATCGCTTTGGCATTTCACCTTACATTGTCTGGACCTGACGATGTACCGATAGCAGTGGTTGTCGTTTTTATTAAATTAAATTTACTTAAGGTTTACCATTTTGTGCAATATTTTATGAAGATCCAGGTGCTTCCTAAGTCCGTGTGCTGTCATGTCATCTTCACTCACCATCAGGTGAGATTGAGTTCAGCCGCGGGCTTCATCAATATTTAAACGATATAGGAACTTTTTATTATATTCTAAGTAATACGTAATACATATTTTCACAGGTTCTTCGTTTATTTTCAATTCTACTTTTGCTACCAACCGCAAAACAAAACAATTTTTTGCAAGCAAATACCTTAAAATGTGATAGGTAGGTGAATAGGTAGGACCTAGTTAAAAGTACCCGTAACCGGCGATGTATTTCCTGGTTACTTTTAACGTAATAATAGCAACTAGTTTTCGGGGTTATTTATTAGAGCCTGTTTGAAATTGGTGGTTAAATTCTCGACGCTTCTAGCGATCTTGCCAATTGCAATTGCAAACAATTTTTTGCAAGCAAATACCTTAAAATGTGATAGGTAGGTGAATAGGTAGGACCTAGTTAAAAGTACCCGTAACCGGCGATCATGTATGAAAAGATTAATTAACGGAAGCGAAAAAGGTACCTATATCTGGATCGGAGCAGTTGGCATTCCTTAGTCTCTGCCTACCCCAAAGGCAGACAGGCGTGATGTTATGTAGGTATGTAGGTAGGTGAAAGAGTATCAAAAATCTTTACATGTGCTTTTTTATAACTTTTATCATTTCAATTTAAATCATGTGATCGGTACCAAAATGTCGGTGATAAATATGTGATAATCTCAAACTAAACTTTTTATGTAGGATGGTCACTGGAAATTCGGATTTCTACCAAATCGTCAGTGTGTGCCCCTTAATAATTTACAAGAGCAATGACTCATAGAAAATGACTGAATTGTACAAAGAAACTAGTTAATTCATTTAAAAAAATTACAAAACAGGAAATTCTTTCCTATACTTATCCAATATATTTTTTGTGGTCCACTTTGTGCTTTCTTTACGGAAAAAGAATAGGATCATAAAAATATATGTAAGTATTCAATATTTCTTTTAAGAAATACCAAATTTACATTTAAGAGTAACAAGGATTTTGGATTGAATACAATATAGAATTTCGCTATAAGTAGGTACCTATCTGATTAACACTTGAAAATGTGTGTTCAGCATAGATGAATATAAGTACTAAAGTATAGATAACCGTCTCGCGGTTTTTGCACTTTAGCGCCATACAGTATCCACTCAAGGACTTTTTGACCAAAACAACCTTAGAATGCAGCCCGGCCGTACCGCCACTTTCAAATTTTCAGAAATTCATAGTACCAGTTATTACTATTGTGCAAACTGCGCAATACTAATAAGTTGAAATAAACTGCACAAAGCATGATGCTATGCGAGTTGGGATTAATAAAAAATATGCATCTCAGACAATTATTTATTTTTTCTTAATTATTTGTGTTTGATATAATAATTATAGGCCATAGATTTGTTCGGGTCGTTTTCGTCAAACTCAATGCTTTTGCCCCACAAATTGTTCACCTCCTTGCACCAGTCATTCAAAATCAATGCAATTCCTTTTCTTAACTCACTATCTCACTAGAACGTCAGCATCCTATGTAAAAATATCACTTCACAAAAGTAAAATCTTTGATTTGAGATCGAAAAACGCGAGGAGTGAACACTCTACTCAACGTACTTTGTAGAAAACACTAACAAAAGAATTCAGCGACGAAAAACACAGAAAAATAAGCAAATGCAACGAGTGCAAAAATTTGATTGGTTGAATACTATTCTATAAATACGCTGCCTGGTACTGTAGATATATCGATATCGAACGCAGAAAAAAATACAAAAAGTTCCAGTAGTGCCCGGCGCGTAGCGCTAGTAGTAATAGAATTTTGGTATTTGTATGGAAGACAAACTAGCATGGTGTTCAGTTTCTATTAAACCAATCAATGGGATCCACTTCTCTTTCAAAACATACTTAAATAAAAATAATATAAATAGTACCACTTTTACGTCCCAGTAGTTCAACTTTCGGGAGGATTTTACAAAGTTGAACTACTGGGAACTAGCCTCTATTTGGCTTGACTTGAAAAGGCCTCCTCGAGTCATACCGGCCGCAAAAGAGGTACAGAAGGCAGCACATCAAGAGTTTCAAATCTGTCAAAAAAATTTACTTGAATATGAACTCTATGCTCTCGACTTTAAGTTAAAATTGGTTGGGGAAATTTGACAGGTAATGCAACGCTTGATCTGCTGCCTTCTGTGCCACTCTGTACGGCGACTGTACGGCTATAGACTCTGCCTCAATCGACACCCAATGAAGGACAAAGCCTCAGACCCCAACACCCCAAGGTCTTATATAATAATTTTAATTTTATTTTAATTTTAAAGGTAAAAAAATAATTTTGCTCTAATGCATGATGCTCCTGCACCTGACCGCATTGTGCGCTAGGGATGTGACGCAAGTGGCGTCACACAACAGGCACTTTCCGCACTCACACGGCTCTATAGTTATCATATCACAACCTTTTGCAGTCTGGCCTTTTTCCCTCGGAGCGACTAAGTAAGTATTTAATGTTTCAGTTATTTATGCAAGCCGTTTTCAAGAGATTATCAAATCGTCTCTTCAAATTTCGAACGAACCAAGTTCCAGAAACCGTCAGCCCATATCATAACAATAGGCAGAAGAATACTTAGGTAAGGAGGTATATCTATATATCTTCTATACCTACTTATATACTTATAATAAATCTGTAGAGAGGTCAATTCTGTACATGAAATATTTTTTCAAAATAACTATCAGGGGGTGATTAGTGATCGATACTGATGCCAAAAATGCAATCAGTAAAATTTTTGTCTGTCTGTCTGTCTGTATGTTCCTTATAGAAACAAAAACTACTCGACGGATTTTAACGAAACTTTGTAAAATTATTCTCCATACTCCTGGGCAGGTTATAGTATACTTATTATCACGCTACAATCAATAAGAGCAGAGCAGTGAAGGGAAATGTTGGAAAAACGGGAGAAGTTACTTCATTTTTTAAGCTTCCGTCGCGTGTGCAGCCTTAATGGTTAAAGCTACATAAAAATCCTGTATGACAAAAATATTCTTCATAAAATTATATAAAAAATATCCCTCAACAGTAAATATCTATATTTTATGGTTGACTCACAATAACACGTGTAAATCCCGATAGCTTAGCAGTTCGGAGCTTTCTGATTATATTTGTTTACTCTTACGTTTATAATACCCTCACTAATCCCTAATTAAAAAAATTAACATTATTACCTATTCAATAAAAAAAGAATCATAGAAATCGGTATAGAAACACCAAACTTATACATGAAATACGCTAATAACCCATCGCGCGTGAATACTGAATTATATAGGGATTATTTTTGCGTAACGGTTGCCACGCTCGACGCGGCTCTTGGCGCGGCGGCGGCGCGGTAAAAAGGCGGGAGGCGAGCGCAAGCTTTTGCGCGATTTAATATAGGTAGGTACAGAAGGAACAAGCGTTACATTTCCCAAAACAATTTTAACTTATTATCGAGGGCATAGAGTTCAAATTCAAGTAAAAAATTTGACAGATTTGTAACGCTTGATGTACTGCCTTCTGTACATACAGAGATAAAATGGAAATCAAGGTTTTGTTTATTTCATGATCGTTTCTGCCTCTTGGAAGTCAGAAACCGTAGATTTCTCTGGAATAAAAAGTAACGTATGTGTTAGCTACTATACAAAATTACATTAATATTGGCTTAGCCGTTTGGCAGTGAAAAGCAGCCATACATAACTATAGGTAGTATTTTATGTACACTGATAATGACTGAATGGATGGATTTTTGCTATTCTTTCACGCAAAAACTACTTAGCTTTACCTAGAATAACAATAAGCTAAGTATTGGTGGTAGGATCCCTTCTGGGTCCGCCTGGCTAGCGACCACCCTTTATATAAAGTCTGCCGCCAAATGTTACCGCTCCGGCGGTAATGTGTTCCGGCAATATTGTATAAAGAGCCAGTTCCTTCCTAAACCCGTGTGCTTTCATCTTCGACCTCATCGTCACTTACCATCAGGTGAGATTGTTTGAGGTCAAACGCGGGTTTAGTAACTTATAAAAAAAAAAAACAAGTATAATTAATGAAGATATTGCATGAATTATGTAAAATTTTTAAAGCATTAAATAAAACACTTTTTAACCGGATTAATGGCGTATAATATATATTTTACATTTTAACTCGACGTTTCGGTGTCTTTGCAGACCCCGTGGTAACGAGCGACTGTTAAAATTTTAAATGTAAATATACGCGATAAATCCGTTTAAAAAGTGTTTTATTTAATAGTCATACATAATAGTTAGCGCGAAAACTTAAGACAATATTAAAATTTAAGGCACTTTGGCACCCGATTTGTTTATAACACTATGTGCCTTTGTAATGTACCTAATAGATAGTTACCTACCTATGTTTGTGGTAAGGAGTTATACATATTATATGGGCGAAGATTCTTCATTTTTATTTTTGTTATTAAAGATAGTTAGGACCTTGGAGAAGAAAATAACCTACTCGAAATACTAATTCAATACAGACGAAGTCGCGGGCATCATCTATGTAATATACCTACCTACCTATACTTTTTCACAAATCCTAGGTGAAACTGCGGATCACTGCTTTGTTGTAACAGTTTTTGAAGTAATTCTGTCTGTGTATCTATCAGTAACGCTTTCACAGCTAAACTACAGAGTCGATTTTGACGAAATTTAGAATAAGGTAAGTTTTAACTTCAAGGAGGATATAATAATAGTATTTATCCAACTCTAATAAACGGTATCCACGCGAACGAAGTCGCGGGTCACAGCTAGTCTAGTAAATATATTTAGCGTCTGTAGGCTTTGAGTAGGTAATCCTTATATACGGTTTACACCTTTTGTTTTCAAATTCTAAAGCAGAGCAAAATGGGCTCATTCATCGGAGTGTTTGATTAAATAAAAGTAGGTGCCACGATGTTAATTCTTCTCCCGTCTTCAGAGCTTATCCACCTTCAGTGGGACGTCAGACAGATGTAATACAACTTACGTGTTATTCCAAGCTAAGCCGCACTTGTATACTACTTTCAATTCAATCCTCCATCATGGCCGACATCGTATCAATTATCACCTTCAATTATACATACCTCAAAAACTCCAACACCCAAAATTCATAAATAGAAAACTCTTTTAAGCTGTTATAATATTGTCGAGTTATAGGTAACGCATACCTTAGCGATAAAATCCAGGCCTAAAATTCTTGATATCCGTATCATGATTTGTTGCTGCCAAATTCTGTAGTGCTACACAATGCGGACTTGAAACTAATATCAGACTGGAGTTACAAACACGGGCTCACTGTCAACCCTCTCAAAACGCAAACAATCATTATCGGCAGTAACAAAATGATACCTCGTGTGAACAATAACTTACTACCTCAAGTCGAATTTAATGGCGTTTCCATTCCTTTTAGTGAGACCGTGAAGAATCTCGGTATCATCTTTGATCGCACGCTCTCCTGGGTACCACAGATCACTGAAGTGAGTAGGAAGATGTTTGCCGCGGTGAATTCGCTCAAGCGTCTTCGCAATTTTCTCCCCGTTGCCACTAAAATTGCGCTAGCACAATCTCTCTTACTTCCTATTCTCGACTACGCTGATGCCAGCTATCTTGACCTAACTGAAGAACTCTTTAATAAACTTGAGCGGCTCCAAAATCTCTGCATTAGATTTGTATTTGGATTACGCAAATATGATCACATATCTGAATTCCGAAATAATCTCAAGTGGCTTCCCATTCGCCTTCGCCGGAATACTCATATCCTATCTGTAGTTTACCGTATTCTGTATGATAAAGCTATACCCGATTATTTGAAAAATTGCATCAACTATCGGTTCAAAAATAATGATCGTAACTTGCGCTCTTCTTCGAATCTCCTTCTAGCGACACCATCACATACATCCACATTTTTGGGCAAATCGTTTCTTGTCAGATCGGTGTCATTATGGAACGAACTACCGTTGAAGATCCGCTTAGCTCGCAATCCGTACAGCTTTAAAAGAATGCTTAAACAACATTATCTTATGAAATATTGTTCATCTTAGCTCTCTCATTGTATATATATTTTGATTATCAGTATGTATATATTGTCATATGTAAGAATATATGTGTATGTATATATGTATTATTAGAATGTATGTGTATGTATTATTAGAATTTATATGTATTACTTATTGATATTTAGGTATGACTGTGTAATTATTTGTATGAAATCTATTTTATAGCCTGTGTTCCAACGCCCATCCTAATTGTCCACTACCTAATCCTGTCAAGACTCGGTTGCCTGGAAGATATCGCTCTACGGCGATAAGGCCGCCTTTGTGCCAATATGAAATTAAAATGTACCATTTTCTTTACTTTATTTCTATGCTGTTGGTGTACAATAAAGAGTTGATTATTATTATTTTTGGGGACGTTTTGTCTTCTCAGCTCTAGGCTGGTTATGACTACATTTACGGGTTACACCAAGTAAATGTAGTGGATGAAAGGGTTTAGATTTGTGATGTGGTTTCCAATTGCATGAACTTTCTCACAGTGCGACAGGTATTTAAAATTGCAGCTTTTTGTAATTGAGTATAGATAAATGGTTTAAGGTCTAGTAATTTTAAGCTATGGTGCAAGTGTTTAGGGATCACTCCTGTAGTAGACAAAACTATGGGGACAACATACACTCTGGTTCGTCTCCATATCCTGCTCACTTCGTCCTTTAACTCTGTGTACTTACTTATTTTTTCTGTGATAGTTTTCTGAATATTGTGAGTATTAGGAACAGCGATATCTATTAAATATGTGTTTTTATTCGTTTTGTCTACTAGTGTTATATCTGGTCTATTATAATGTATAGTTCGGTCTGTAAGAATGGCGCGGTCAAAAAGTAGTTTGTGTGTGGTATTCTCTAATATAGTTTCTGGTTTGTATTTATAGTATGGAGTGTTGGCATTTGGGATGAGGTTGTACTTAAGAGCTAGGTGTTGGTGAATGATATTTGCGATTTGATTGTGTCGGTGTGTGTAGTCTGTTTGTGTTAATGTGGTGCAAGCTCCGGTTATGTGTTGAATTGTTTCCGGTTGAGAATGGCATTTTCGGCATTTATCATCTGTTACTGAAGTGTCTTTGATAATATATTTGCGGTAATTTTTGGTGTCTATTATTTGGTCCTGTATTGCAATAATGAAACCTTCAGTTTCTGGGAATAAGCTGCCTATTTTTAACCATTTATTAGATGCAATACTGTCTATATGGGATTGCTCTAAATCATGGGGATGACGACCATGAAGAGCCTTTTTCTTCCAGTTTTCTATATGTTCTATTTGTGGGTCAATGCTGTTTGGGTTCCGTATATTTGAAAATTCTACAAGATTAAGAGGTGTATAGTGAAGATCGTTTTGTAATATTACTTTATGTATATAGCTTAGTTGTGATTTTGTGTGAAAGAATGTTTGTAAGGTGTGTATTTGTTTGTGCCAGAGGTGCATTATATCTATCATGCCCCTTCCTCCGTTGTGTCTTTTTATTATAAGCCTTTCTATTGCGGATTTAGGGTGTAGATTATTATGTTTCGTTAGTGTGGTGCGGGTCGTTCGTTGTATATTTTCAATATCTGTTTTACTCCATTTAATTATACCAAATGAATAGGTTAGAATAGGTATTGCATAAGTATTTATTGCTTTTATTAGATTTTTACTGGTGAGTTGAGTACTACATATTCTATTTAATCTATTTTTATATTCGTGAGTTAACGTGTGTTTAATTGTGGAGTGGTCTATTCCTTTCAATTGGTGATATCCTAGGTATTTGTACAGGTCATTTGCTTCCATTGCTGTTATAGTGGTAGTGTTGTCTATTGTGTAATTTCCTGGCTGGCTTTTGCCTCTTATTATATGTAGAGTTTTGCATTTATCGATGCCAAATTCCATATTAATGTCTCTACTAAACTTTGCCGTCGTGTCTATTAATATTTTCATATCTCTGTCTGTTTTTGAGTAGAGTTTTATATCATCCATATAGATGAGGTGTGATAAAGGTGGATCTGATGGATTGTTTTTGAACATATAACCGACCTGACAATTATTCAGTAATGATGATAAGGGGTTTAAGGCCAGGCAAAACCACAGGGGACTTAAGGAATCACCTTGGTAAATGCCCTTTTTGATGGTAATAGTACGTGTTATGATTGAATTATTTTGGTAATTAAGATGTAGATTAGTTTTCCAATGAGGCATAATGTTGCGCATAAAATCAATTATTTTGGGACTTATTTTATAGATTTCTAAAATTTTGAGAAGCCAAGAATGCGGAATGCTATCAAAGGCCTTTTTGTAATCAATATATGTGCAGTGTAAATTTCTGTTCTTAGATGTTGCGTGCTTATGAATAGTAGAATCAATGATCAGTTGCTCTTTGCATCCCATGTTGCCCTGCCTACATCCTTTCTGTTCTTCGGCTATGATTTGATTGTGTTCTACGTGTGTATAAATTTTTTGTGTTATTGCTAATGTCAGTATTTTATATATAGTAGGAAGGCAAGAAATAGGTCTCAGTTGTGATGGGTGTGTAAGATGTACAGTTTTAGGAAGCATGTATGTAATCCCAGTAGCTATAAATTCAGGTATGCGTTGTGTTCCTAATATAATATTTGTAAAATTTTTTGCTAATTGTTTGTGTAGTGATGTTAGTTTCTTAAACCAGTAGTTATGAACTTTGTCAATGCCCGGAGATTTCCAGTTGTGTAATTTACCTGTCACTTTTATTAAATCTGCTTCAGTGATATTTTCAAATTTCATTTCCTCTATACCTTTACATTTATTTATTTCTATTTCAAGCCAATCGGCCTTGTCATTGTGCTGTGCCTGTTCTTCCCATATGTTAGCCCAGAATGTTTCTATTTGTGATTGTGTTGGTATGGTTGTGTCTGTGTCTGCAAGAGTTTGAGTATTTGTATAGAGTTTTCTGTAAAATGCTTTCTCATTTGAATGAAACAGAGTGTTATCCTTTTTTCGCTTTTCAGCTTTCATGTATCTGCGTAATCTATGTACTTTCAGTTTTAACTTCTGTTTCAGCGTATCCAAAAACTCTTCGGGTGTCCTATTGTTTGCTTCGTGTCTTGTGTGTATAGCTCTGTGTTTAAAGATTTCCTCAACTCTTTTTACTACTTTGTGAGACCTATTGTTATTGATAAATTGAGTGAGTCTACCACAGTCTGCCCTAAGCTTTTCGATGTCCCTCTCAAGCCTTATTTTCCATGGAGGTTTGTTGACGTCCTTATTTCTACCACTTCTAAACTGTTCTTCTATTTTATAATTAAGTTCTTCTGAGATAACTACAGCTGTGCAATAAATAAGCGTATGAATGTCTTCTAATTGTGTATCATCAGATATGAATCGAATGAGTATTTTTTCATTAAATAAATTCACAAATTGAGTTAGTTTTTGACTATATTTTAATTTTGGTAGTCTTGGTCTAGTAGCTGGATTCATTCCCGAGTAATTAGTAATAGCTGTTTGAAATTTATTAAGTATTTGTTCCGTTAGAGTATCTGATATTAGGTCAGGATTTATAAGTGTTTCTATGTCATTCTCTAATGTAAATGTGATAGTCTCTGTTTGTGTGAATGCATGTGAGCTTTGTGAAGATAGTTGCGGTTCTGAGGCAGTACCTAGTAGTGATTGAGAATATGGTTGTATGTGATAATCTTCAAGATTTTGATCTGGAGAGATAGAATTAAAGCGTGTGTTGATTTCATTTTCTGTGTTTAATTGTAAACGTACATCTTGTTTTAATTGACCTAGTTCGTGTTCGGTTAGAAGTTTATTACGAATGATTGCTCTCCTTTGGTCAGAAATACGTTGCTCAGTAACTTTGACATTAGGGTATTGTTGTGAGAATAGTTCATGCAGTAATCTACGATAAGTGGTCATGTCAGTTTCTAGTTTTGTAATGTAGTAGTAAGTGCGCATGATGAATATATTAACATCTTTACTCCAGCTCATGCGCACTCGCGGTTTCCCAGCCTTAGTGGACGCAGGCAAAAAAGCATTCGCCCCCTGCGCAACATCTAAGTTGGGTGTAGGTGCACTACGAGTACTGCGACCTACGGAAGATGGTGGTGATGGTATATATGATATTGTAGAAGGACTATATGGCTCTATTGCTGTATTTGATGAGTTTAAACTAATATTTTCAGTATCTATCGCTAAGTTGGCTGTAGTATTTTCGGATGATCCGGAGGGAGCCCGCCTATTCAACTCCTCTCCGCTGACGGTTCGCAAGCTGAAACACCCAGCGTCAGCTCCAGGTGTGCCCCGGCGATCGCCCCCGGGAAGCGGCTCATTACGTTTCTTTTTAGATCGTGTCTCCATGTTATATGGGTTACCAGTGCCATGTTAGCCACGCCAGTAATATTCGGTCGTGTGTCCGCCCCCCACGTGATCTGCTTGTCGATCCGGACGTATGGTTGGATTTTAGGGGGCTTATTATTATTATTATTATTATATTTACTAATATACAATTTAATGTACCACATACACACTTGCGGGATCCCGCCAATACCGAGATCCCACGGGATTGAGAAATATCAATCCCGCAAATACCGAGATCACAAAAATGCTGCGGGATTGGATGCCCTATCAGTAGGTACATGTGCAGTCAAATGAACATTTTAAATTTTACTTACACGTAGTTGTTTAAGTTGTGTTTTTTACTAAGTGTATGGATAATCTTTGTCTGAAATAAACTTTTTCATTCATTCATTCGATTCACCCAGTCAAAAGTTATGATGTACCTAACAAACATTTAAAAAAAACATACAGACGAATTGAGTACCTCCTTCTTTTATGAAGTCGGTTGAAAACCGGTTGAATAAGTAGGTACATAATAATTATTTTATTTAAAATTGGACTTTGGTCCATTTCTTTTTGATATGTTATACCTACCATATAAAAAAACCTACTTTATTATATTTGTAAGATTATGACGGTATTGTCTATAAGTATTCGTAAGATTATAAAACGAAAACTAAAGAAAATGCTTACATGATTAAAAGAAACGAAAATATCAAGTTCTCTTCTATTACATTTTTGACTTTTCCCACGATATTAAAGTGTAATAATCTCAAAACTTCCTACAGATAGTTCAGCAAGCTTCTCTTCACTCTCTTCCTTCAGTCGATATTGCCGCCGGTATTCGATTACAGTGCAGTGCAACAAAGGAAAAAGATTTTAAGTGCTGGCAATATTTATTATTGGGATACCATATTAGTGATTTTTAAAACAATATAACGAATTCACATTAAGCTAAGGAATAGACCAAATCTTTATCTTTATTTTAATAATCTTTATTGCAGAACCATGATAAATATACAATATCGTTAATAACTATACTAGTCTAAGACTGTGTCATAGCTAAACCAAAACCTTGATATCATTATTCAAGAAATATTTTTAAGATTTAAACATTTTTGTAATAGTGTTTACCAATAAGAAAAAGTAGAAGATATTTTAATTGACCTTTATACATTACCTATTATACATGGAGAAGAAAACGGAAAGCTCTAAATAGATATCACTTCATACGCTTGACCCATTGAAACTTTCGACAAAAATTTAAGTAAAGAACTTACATCCACAACTTCCGCAAGTGCATTTCTTTGGAGAAAATGAGGTATCCATTTTCTATAAAACTTATACAATGATGTATTTCTAATTGTATGATAAAAATCGCTAGGTATAAAATTTATTTTTACTATGGCATTAGACAGTTGTTATGCATTCAAGCATTTGACGAGAGCTCATTAAAAAAACAAAACGGTACAATAGGCTTCAATAGAAGGCGCTTTACAAAAGGTGAAGTCTTGTCTGTCATATAGCCATTTATTCCACACTGCGTTTTAAAAGTAAAATAAATTAATTGACGTCTGTATCAGAAATTGAACTTATAAATAACCATAGATGGTAGATACCACTTACCTACATTATAGTATACAGACTTAACGCCTTCGGCTTTTTAAAAGTGCCATCTATAGAGTTTTTTTGAACTAATTTTTATGAGCTGTCAGAAAACTCCTCAAGGTATTCACTTCGTTTTTGTCTATAATGTAAATGACTTACATACTCTCGCATTTTATTGTCATTAAATAACCCTAAAAAAGCTTGCAGATTGTTCCAAATCATCTGCTTTTTTACAAATTCCCTTTTACATTTTACGTATACTATTACTTTTACTATTATGAATTCGTAAATTTCTGTTGCTCCAACAAAAATCCTGTGAAAGTAACAGTATAGTAAGTAGCCAGGCTTCAAAGACGTTTATTCTTTATTTTTTACGTGGCAAGACCTGTCATACCTTTCAAAATAAACTATCGTGATTGGCTGACTGTATGACAGACAATGCATTCAATATTGTCATAGATTGTCAAAAACAAACTAAATAAATGGTTTATAGTTTTAAAGTTGTTTGTTTTTTTGCATTAAAATAGTATACCTAGTGGAATTAATATCTGAAGATAATGTTGCGCTGGAAAAGTAAGTACAATATCTTCAGCACCTATGTACCTATTTAATTTCTCACGTTTTCATAGAAAATATACCGAGCTTATTGTGTTTCATTGTTTCAGACAACGAAGTGCTAAAGTCAATGAAGATGAGTTGAATTTACTCAATAATCTGATAAAAAAAATATAAACATAACAAACAGGTATGATACTTTTTGTTTTAAGAAAATTAAACTCATATAAGTGTTAAATCATGTACATTTTTTAAGGTAAAGTTACACCTAAGCAGAGAGAAGATGCCTGGCGCGCCATTACCAATGAATTTAATAGCGATCCCGCATGATCCTTTTCCAGAAAATCGCACCAATTTAAAAATAAATGGGATTATATGAAGAGGAGTGCAAAAAAGTATTTTTTTAATAATGAAACCAAATTTAGCACACCTAATGTAGGTTATTTCCCATTTTCCAATAAAAAAAATATGCTTTTACGTTATGAGGTGGGTCTGAGCTCCGTATAAAGTATACGTGAAAAGTAACTGTAAAAAGTATTACTTAAAAAAATGTGGTGCAACACTTTTTACGGGATACTTTTACGTTTTACATTTTTTTTACGAATTCGTATAAGTATAAACTTGGAACAACCGGCTGTTAGTCTTCTTTGCTCATACAAATTTTATACAAGTTGTAATTTCTGGTACTAGTCATGTTAAAATGATAAATTTCGTAAGACGTGAAAAAAGAACTAGTAGTTCCTATAACGTCAGGAAAATAATTCAATTAATTAAAATATTTTTAAATAGGATCATAAGTCTTCGCTATCCTAAATAAAATATATTATTTTTAAGACGCAAATCATACTTCTTCTTTCTGATAAAAAATTGGCGATTTATTAAAACTAAAATGGTAATTCCAGTTTTGACACTGACATATTATGTCAAATAAACGTAACAGTGACGTAATTTGTTTGAAAGGAAAAATCCTTGGCGAAATGACGATATTTTCCTCGGTGTTTGAATTTGAAAATGGTATTACATTCTCGTGTAATCTCAAGAAACTCCAAAAAATAAGAAACAAAATGAACTTCTAAATTAAATTACTAAATAAGTTGTGTGTGGTAAAGTGTGATAAAATTACAAAATTAAATTCAGCTGAAGAGTGCTCAAAAATTTATGGTGCATTAAATAAATCAATTTTTCTTCTGTGATGTTTTAAATCTGAATAATATTAATGGAATCTTGCGTAAGTAATATATTAGAATTTATTTTTTACTTGTCGTTGACGTTTTTATACATGATAGCTGTATGTATTTCCTGGTTACTTTTAACGTAATAATAGCAACTAGTTTTCGGGGTTATTTATTAGAGCCTGTTTGAAATTGGTGGTTAAATTCTCGACGCTTCTAGCGATCTTGCCAATTGATAGCAATATGAATGAACTCGTTAGGAAATAGCTCGATATGTCGCAATTGGCGCTCAAGGTTGACGGCTATATATGCGGTATGTGCATAAAAAACTTGGAAGAAGCCCTAGTGGAAACTATTTTCACAGTTCGTCAGTGGAGACTTGGCATTGAAATTACTCTTGAACATATTGCCTGATTTGCATTTTAAATCAGAACATGTTCTCTTTATCAAATTGTTCAACTTAACTTGTAATTAATTAAAAAAATTAATTTATCCTTAGATCTGTCTAGTTATCTTTTAATCATATGTATACCAGTAAGTATACATTTTGAGTAAAACCCTTAAACCCTTTTTTACCCCATTCTTTACATCCTTATTACAAAACAAACCCTTTGAACCCCAAAATTATAATTTAAATATTAATTGATAAAATACTAATACACGAGAGCATGTACCATAGAAGTTTGCATGTACTAATAAGTCTTGTATTTTATTATTAAAACATGGGCAAAGAAGTATTGAAACATGCAACTTGTGCAATCAGAATAAAAGATATAAACACAATAGACTGCCTCTGGTATCTATGGTTTTCCAATTGTATTTTGTGACCTTAAGAGCCAAATGGCCTCTAGAGCACATCTTGTATTCTAAAAAATGTCAACCTTCATAGCACAAAAAACCCAATTGCCTTAGGTAACCATTATTTTTTCTTGTTTTAGGCTCTTACTTGAGTATTATAATTTGTAAATTTAATTTCTTTAGTTCAGCCACTGAATTAGGAATAAAATGCACAAATTTGCAAATAAAAATATTATTTTAGGAATAGGAATAGGTGTACGATCAAAACAATTTAATATCAAACCTATGTGTTTTGTAAGATTTGAACATCCTGTAACAATGATTTAATTTGCAAATTTTGTCATCTGAGAGAAAGTGGAGATGAAGATTTAACAAATAAAATACTCTTCTTCTATGTATACTCCTGATACTTTAAAGCATCAATTGATTAGATTTCTCATAGATTGACGCTACCACCTTAGTCTTCATGGTACTTATCATTACTTACCACTTTGTTTCATGGTAGACAAACTTCCCGTCATTATTTAATTTAAATAAATTACTTGATTTTACATTTTTGGTTATGAAATGATTCATCATGATTCTAGTTTTGATGTTATACCTATAGGAACTCATCTTCATATATTTCTTAGTCTATGACTGTTCAAGATTTACATAAAAAATTCTGAATTTGAGCTCTTCCAGTTTATGTATGTTGAAATATGGTATGCAATGTTTTTCGTATTGTAGAATACCTATAGAAGTTAGGGCTGTGCATGGAATATTTGTAACATCAGCAAAGTGTCCTTTCAGCGGCCAAAAACTGTTAGTTTTGTAAACATCTGACGCTTGTATGAAAAAAATCTTTTAGCTAAGTTGCAAGAGAGTTCCTGAGTAAGACAGTATTTTTTGTGGATGTCAGTGTCAGTTGATAAAAAAATCATTGAGTCTAAAAAACACAACCTACTTGTTGTGTATCTGAAGACACACATGTAGAATCAATATCATTATCACCAATAGTTGTGAACTTTAACTTTAATTTATCTGTGCTAGTAATTTTAATTAATAAGTTAATTAATAATTTAGAAAGAAAAAGTGATTGTTTGATACCCAAATAATACAATCACCAATCTAATCTACAGTAATTTATCTATTGATTATGCAGTCATATAAATTACACACCCATTTACATTTAAATTTTGTTAAAATCTTTCTGTACTAAATCTTTTGATTCCGTTTTAATGTTAAAGAAATGGATTGATGCTTTTTAGAAGGATGTAAATTACATTCTTGACATGCAGTCTTCATGTGAAAACTCATTAATTATTCCAAATATATTCAAAAGAGGCTATAACATTGCTATTAGGTACTATAATTTTTTATATTTATTTATTTTACATATATACATACATACATAACCTCACACCTGTCTCCCTTTGGGTAGGCAGAGACAAGGGAACATCAATTGCTGCAATCCAGACATACCCCTTTCGGGTCCTCTACATTCATCAAACTTTTCATACATAATCACCGGTTACGGGTACTTTTGACTAAACCCTTTTTCCAAATGTCGCCAATGTGATCTGAATAAGTTCGCCTAGGTTGGCCCCATCCGACAACACCATCCATTCTTTTTTATTTTATTATTATTATAACCGCCATGATAACCAATTTTATTCTGGATAAAGAGGCTGCACTGCATACACAGGTCTGTATTAATTCATGTATTTTTGAATATTTGCCTAGTGTGGACTCCTTTGCAAGATGTAAACAATACTGCTCAGGTTTAAATTTAAATATAGCTGCATGACAAATGTAAATAAATGTGTGCCTTGTTCATTTTCAATGTTTGTGAACAAGTTGTATTGTAAAATAAATAATTTACAATGTTACTTATGACTTGCAAATTCCACACTGAGTGAAAATTTGAAAACATATGAATCTATAAAGTGAATTGATTGCACTGCTGATTAACTGCAATGGCAGGGACAATAGCCTTGTTCGGTTTAGGGTTTTAGTTGGCAACACTATCAAATTCCATCTTGTTGCTCATAACTTTGGTTCTGCAGGATTTTTGTTACAGTATACAGTCCTCTAAAGAAACTGGGCTATGAACTGCAAAAAATATTTGTTAATTTATTATATTTCAGATTTGTTTTTGAGTGTTCAAGCAAATAAACAAAGTCTTCAGCTTTATTTTAGTATTTTAATAGATGTCTATGAAGTTCAATACTAGCTACCGTGGATCTAGTGCATGTTTGCTGAATTTAATATTATTATAGGTCTATGTAAATAAAACACTACTAGCAACAAATACCTATTTATTTGTTACAAGCTGCCTCACACTGCCTCGCTCCCGTCACTTCCGAGCTCGTCCCACGAGCAAAATAATTGTAAGTTACAAAGTATATTTTATATCCTAATCCAGGATTTGATCTACCTTTATACCAAATTTCGTCCAAATCTGTCCAGTAGTTCCTGATAAAAATTTTAACACACATCCTTACATAACTACTTACAATTTTTCATAGCTATACCTAATATTTGTAGGATTACGTATAAAAAGCCTAACCGATTTGAACTCCCCATAGCAACCTCCCATACATAATGAGTATTTAGGATAGCTCTAAGTGATCACATAGAGACCTTCAGTATGTGAGCATGACATCAATTATGATGTCATCTCAGCTCTAAGACAGTCTCAGTGTGTAATCTTTGCTTGTAAACAAAGCGGGAAATAGGTTCCAGTTATTACAAAATTTGCATTTAATTTAACAACAAAGTAAAAACCTGATTTTCATACATTTCGGTTTTTTGGCGGTCTTTGAAACGCGACTCGCGCGCTCTGTATAAGTATAAATGAATAAGTAAATATTTTGTTTTTTTATATTCACAACACGTTCTTCAGTCTTCATTGAAATTCGTTAAGGAAACTTGATGGCGGATATTCAAAGCTAAGGTAATAATAAAGCAAAGATAATCTTAAATAATTGAAAGAATGTGCTAAATAAAAATCACCCGACCAGGACTCGAACCTGAGACCTCTCGTTTGTCGGACGCGTGCTCTTCCACTGAGCTACTAGGGCCTGGCAGTACGCCTCGAAATTACTTAGCACATTTTTGTTTTTACGTTATTTTGCCAACGTTTATTTCAAATGTAAAAACTTAGAAAATATCATTAAAGATTAAATATTATTCAAAGACATCCCTGACTTAAACTTCCATGATTTTAGCCGCATTGGGGTGGCTTAGAGTGACCCCGATCACCCTTTATATAAAACTAGCCACCGCGCGCGGTTTTACCCGCGTAACTTTTGATCCCGTGGGAATTTCGGGATAAAATATAGCCTATAACCTTCCTCAAGAGTTGGGCTATCAGATGCAAAAAGAATTTTTCAAATCCCACTTGTAGTTTCTGAGATTAGCGTGTTCAAACAAACAAACTCTTCAGCTTTATATATTAGTATAGATCTGCCGGCCGCCAAATATCTCAAACCCGACGGTGATGTGTTCGGGTAACATTTTATGAAGATCCAACTGCTTCCTTAACCCATGTGTTGTCGTTTTCGACCTCGTCTTCACTTACACTCAGGCGAGTCGGAGTTTAGACGCGGGTTTATTCAAAGATAATAAAAATAGACAATAGTTGTTTTTTCAAATACATCTGCGTGTCGTTGTGGCGCCGTGGTTACTGTGCCCATCAAACCATATCGCATCGGTGACCGCCGATCATTTATTTCTCGCGACGACTTCCGTGCTTCGGAGTCACGTTAAGCAGTCGGTCCCGGGTGCTGTATACTTGTATACAGTAGTCGTAAGAGTTTGTAGAAGCCATTGCGATGCCCTGAAGATGGGCTCATTACCCGGAGTTGTGTTGATGATCTACGAGGACTATTTATTATTTTTTTTATATTTACTATATTTTATTAATGGCTTTCAGACCTTTTAAATTTCAAGGGATTTGGTAGCGATCGAAGTGTTGGAACCTCCAGACCTCTAGTATAGAATATTTTAGCTTTGTTACCCTCAAACTGTAGTGATGGTCTGACCTCATACTCTATACTCACCTGTACGAAATAGGTCCTAAAGTCGATTCCCGGTCTAGTGACTTTATTAAGGCTTCTTTTGAGACCAAGCACTTTGAATTCAGTGTGTTTAATCATTTTATTTTAAAGCTTATTTTTTTAAAGTCATCTTAGGCGGAATTCAACTATGGTAACTTTCCCTATATTGTGTTAAATAGGATGTCCCCAAATCTGAGATAATTGATAGCCTTTTTAAACGGTGACCAAGTCCACTTTTACCCTCAATCTCACCTGATGTTTAGTGATGATTAGTTTGAAGATGAAAGACGGGTTACGAGGGAGTACCTGACTCTTCAAAAACCTACCCTGGACACATCACCGCGGGGTTAATGATAAGGATTCTTTCCAACAAGAGGGGGTCACTTGCATATACTTATCTAGGGGCGGCACGCAAGGCTATATTTAGCTAACCCCACACACCTAAAAATATACCTAACAACAGTAAGTAGGTGTTACTTTGATGTTAACATTTTAAAATATAAAGTCCAGTTTTATTATTTCTTCTATTCAGTAAAATGAAATCACGTATTTTTGTTTATGTACTTCAATTGTTTGTAATTTATTTGAATACTTGCATTCTGTTTTAAGTGCGTTAGTTGACATTATAGCCTTCCCCAAAATCTGAGCTTTCAAACACAAAAATATTTTTCAGATTCGGCTTGTAGTTTTTGAGATTAGCTCCTTTTAACAAACATAATACTTAGCTTTATCATATTAACAATACCTAAAGAAAACTGCTAAAAGCTTCGCTCGTTATTCGGTTTTGATCCCCTAACAACTTCTTGGCTTAATAAGTATATCCTATCATCATCATCACAACTCTTCGTAATGAACCCTGAGTCTTTCCCCTGGGTGATGAGGAGCTTTAGTCTGTAAACCACCAAGCAGGCCCAGTGCTGGTCGGTGGATGTCAGAATTATGGTAGTGGACCTTTGAGGGTGCCATAATGGCTTGTAACGAACCTTATATTGTATACCTTTCCAATGACGTAGGTATACCTCCCTCAAAAGACGCGTGGTAACCCCTCATACATTTCAGCGCATCGCATGATCCGCCGCTGATTTTCCCGCGCTCTGCGATTCGTTACAGTCTTCTATAGCAAATTTTATTGAATAAAGATAATAAAATATCATTCAGATACTTTTCAAACTTTAACGTTGCATCAATGCAAATAAAGTAATACCAATAGATATACATCTACATAGACAACGCAAGTGTCATGACTTGTATTGGAACCAAGCGTGCCGACTTATTAACACCTACGGTGACCACAGCTGATATATATTGCTGGGAAATACAAACCGATTCAAAGACACCAATGACGCCGATGAAATCGATTATTTAGAACGATATCGATTTTCTAACAGACATACATAAGCGCGGACTGAATCTAGCGGCGACCAACCTTGACGCTTGGTCGGAGTTCAGACACGCGAAGTACATGCATTTGCGTTGTCTATGTAGATGTATTTCTATGGTAATACCTTATCTGCAGTGCGATCACAGAACTTTATCGAAACGTATATTAACGAATGTTTACGAATGCTCGTATAGTATGGAGTCGGTTGCAAGTTTTGAGTAACATTGTAATTTTTTATTTTATAGATATTTATGAGTACAACATGTTTACAAACATTCAAAAATAACACGGCACACATTTATTTAAGCTGGCCTTGCGACAATGGATAGATTTCAATTTTTTCTTAAAAACCGTCTCCATACTATACGAACATTCGTTAACAAATGATTCGATAAAGTTCTGTGCTCGCACTGCAGTTTTATAACGCATCACTCATTCGTTAGTTAAAAATTTAGAACTGTAAAACTGCTTAATATAGATGCACATTTTTACAGAAATGTTAATAAATAGGCAATGTAGGCGTCAGCGTTTCGTCAGCGTCTTGCTGGTATGTACCCTTATTGTATTCAGCGAAATGTTAACAATTAAATGTGACAGTGGCCTTAATGAAGGGTGGTTATAGAGGTCCCGAAGGACTCCACCGGATATAATGAGTACCGTAGCAGTATAACCGGCATAGTCGCCTTTTCTGTACCTCTGTCAGTACCTATAATGAAATCTTCGGATCTAGCAATGTTTTCTTTAGAGTTTTTATCTAAAATACCTTCGGAATACTTCGCATTCGCAGCATGCGGACTAGGTACCGTAACTACCTACTAAATAAATAAAAATAAAAACCCCAGACCATCACACCAACTACATGGCCCCAAAGTAAGCATAGTGTGATATGCGATACCATGTAGCAAACTAGGGGGAACCTAGAATATAAATACATGAATAGATAAACACCTAGACATTTGTTTTTCATGTTCCGTGTGGAAATCGAACCCTATACCACTACACCACGGAGGACGTTGAATTACTCGCAGCTACGCTCGGGTTTTACCTTTTACTAGTGTTTCTTCTACTTTTCTCGTCGTTCTTCTGAGTTAGGCTGTATAATCAATCAATAAATGCAGAGCATTAAAAAACGGACTCCACGTCAAAACTTTGGCTGAAGTATATAAGGTCGTCAAGGTAAACAATAGATTTCGATGAAAATTATATGGGACCAAGTGGGAAGGATCCTCTATCATAAGAATCATCACAATCGGTTCACCCAGTCAAAAGTTATGAGGTAACAAACATAAAAAAAAACATACAGACCATATGTACCAATGATCTGTTAATTGATTGAAAAATAAATGATTTGAATTTGAATTTGAATTGAGTAGCTCATTTTTTTAAGTCAATTGAAAAATAGTGTACAAAACGTTCAAACTAAGTACGCAATGGTTAATTATTATAGTATAGATTACGATTATTCATGAATTATCAGATTCTAAAAGATACCTACAGGAAAAATAGTATCGTTAGATAAGGTAAATTATCTTGTCGACTTGTTACATTGCAAATTTGTTAAACGTATGTTATGTTCTAGTATGTTTGGATTTGTCTGTTCGTAAAAAATTATTTTTATTTCTGAATTAATTTTCAGCTGGACTGGAATTTATTAATTCCCGTAGGTATACTGGTTTCGCTGTGTGGTCCCTACAACACAACCTTACTTTGAGTCCATAGGGTTGGTGTGCCAGTTCAAGTCATTAATTTATTTCATATCTTGTCTCGTAACTGTCCTTTGATACTTAAAGCGATTTTAACAAAATATTGTCATCATTATTTTGATAACAGGCGTAGGTACTCGCTTATTATCAGCAGGCAGATCCTTTTCCAGTTTGTAATTTTTATTCCTTGTAAAGAAATCTTGATGAATCAAGGCATGATTCGAAATAACTCTAGCCATATGAGATATAACTATAACCTACACACCTATTAATGAAAAGGTATTTTTATTGGTAAAACTCGTCACTGACTGGATTTTATAGAGTTTCATAATCGAAATATTAACTAGATAATACAAGAAGATGGAATCCGGTTAAGAACTCGTTATTTTTTTATAGTTTATGATAAGAATAGTTTTATTAGCAAAAAATACATAAACTTAATACATTTAAAAGAAGACAACAAAGTTACATATTGCCAAATTTTCAATGGAAAGTTTAATCCATTGTCACAGGCAACGTGCAGGGAAACAGGCAAATGCTCCTGGGATTTGAGTTTCAGGAAATTGCCTGTATTTCATGTCTGTACTCATAGTAAGAATATGAAGGAAAGTTTTATCTCATTAACCAATTACTTGCAAAAGTAACATTGAAAAATGTACAGAAGGCAGCACATCAAGCGTTACAAATCTGTCAAAAAAATTTACTTGCATCTGAAGTCTATGCCCTCGACATTAAGTTAAAATTGGATGGGGAAATTTGACAGGTAATGCAACGCTTGATCTGCTGCCTTCTGTACCAAGGCACGAAATGAAACTAAACTAAATTATAACTACTATGACTAAACTGTTATAAGAATGAGTTTGATCGCGCTAAACACTCAAACTATAATAGGATTTGAACAAAAAATTGAGCATTTTGAAAACGTTACCTACAACAGAGATACAGAAGACGTAACCTATTAATTAATGTTATAAACTTGAAAGTTTGTGAGATGTTTGTTTCTCTTTCCCACCGTAACTAGTAAACAGATTGAGCTGAAATTTACGTTTACAAGTACAGTGAGCCCGATTCGACATTTCTCTTATTTTAAGCCCCGATTTCACCGATTTCCTTCTGATCTTAGATTAACAAAATCTTGGATTTGACTAAAGAAAAATTGAAGGCGGAACTCGTTTTAACGCGTAAACCAAGTTCAACTCGAATTGATCGCGTTTTATTACACGGTGAAATTGGGGCTAAGTGTTTCTTAATGCCGTGACAGAAAGAGAAAAGAAATGTTTTTGTATGAGGCTGTCACGTTTTACGTCGTAAAATTTGACACTGGAGAGACTTGAAAATAAGAAAATGCAATGCCGAATACGGCCGAGTGTAGTCCTGAATAACACATTACTTTTTATCCTGTTTTAAAGGATTCACGTTGGTAAAACCAAGGATCAGAGTTGGTTTTATACAAAAAAGAATCGCTGAACGAAACCGCAGTAAATAACTAGGCTAGGATAGTCATTAAATAAAATAACTGCTTGTAGGAATATACTTACCTAGTTGGTAATAGTTGTTCGGTTTCGCAGTGAACGTACGACTGTGTTTATCTCTGCCGTGTTTTAATATCAAATGTGTCTGGAAGAAATCTCTAATATCGATCAAATTATTGTTCTTATTATTTCCGTGACTTTAAAGTTACTATCAAATAGGTGCTATCAGATGCACCGGCATATTGTTTTTATATACCTATTGTGTTTTCTCTATAAATTGTAAAGATAATTATTTATCTGATATGCTTTCTGATATATTTGTGATATACCTATTTCAAGGCGATTACATATAGAGTTTGTCTTTTTGCTATCTTGACAACTTCGAATGGTTTAATAGAAGTGTTACCGAAAACGTTTATTCGATTTTTTTTAAATCGACAAAAGTTTTGGAATCGGAAGTTGGTGTAAGATGGTTTTAAAGAGATGCTAATTATTGTGAAGTTTATAGAAGTGATGATGTTGAACTATTTAAGATGATGATGTTATCTCGGTATTGTGGTGTATTGTGAGATATCTGCAGTACAAGTGACCTCATATTTTGGACTGTGTACGTTATGAAGATCTTAAATCCGTTGTTTTCTAAGAAAGGTAGGTGGTTTCATGGTAAATAAATAAATCTCTCTTACACTCTTACCCTATACAATAAATCCTAAACCGCCTAAATTAACTAAGAAAACTGGTTAACAGATTAATAAGTAACGTTTTGAATATGTAAATACTAGAAGGAAACTTGAAGAAACTGTTATCCTTGAGCACAAAAATGTGTTCAACAAATATCCGCTTCAACCAGGATTCAAATGAAGCGAATAACAATAATAGTACAGCAAAACCACCCTCTTGAGGCCTCGGGGGTGACACTATCTTGTCCCTTTCCCTTACTTGTCCTTACCGAGTGAAGGGCGTTCAATAGACAAATCTCCTAGCTGTCCTACGTTTCCGAGATAGTCGAAATTAATTGATAGTCTTAACAATTGGGTGAATTTGTCAATGTGTTTAAAGTTAGAAATAACCTGCTGATGTATGTTAAGAAAAGTCTTTTTCGGGTTTCAACTCTTTGTTCTCTTTACTAAGATTGCATTCTTATCGAAATAAATCTAGAAGTGGAATAAATCAAGAAAATGTTGCCTTTAACCCCGTTCTAATGTCTTTGTTTAGGGATTCATTCTTTAACCAGCTCGACGAGGTATAACAACAATTAAATTAAAACAATCCCTTTGTAAAACTCTTCAGATTGTTTCAACTTGTATTCAATAGCCCAAAATGTAACTTTTCTACTTTTTAATTAGTTTTAAACAAACCGAGCTAACTAAGTAAGACATGGCGCAGTGGATCCTGTGATATCAATCGATTTCGCAGGTTAAGCAACGCTCGGCGCGGTCGGTACCACGATGGGTGACCGCCGACCAGCCATTTCTCACGACGACTTCCATGCTTCGGAGGGCACGTATACAGTAGTCGTGATGGTTTGTCAGAAGCCATTTCGGTGCCTTGAAAATTGTGACATCCACCAGCACTGGGCCAGCTTGTTGTATTACGGCATATACCTCCTCGCCACCCAGGGGAGAGACTCATAGCCCTGCAGTGGGAGGGTTACAAAGAGTTGTGATGATGAAAAAAGCTCCGTTTGGTAGTAGGACTCACTAGCGCCCCCTGTCGTATAAAGTCAGCAGCAAAATATCACCACCCCGGCGGTGATTTGTCTAGGGTTGACAACAATACTGTTTTAAACAGTATTATACTGTTTTTCACTACGTTATACTGTTTACTGTTTAACAAAAATAAAGTATACAAAATACTAGTTTCAGCATAAAAACCTTTAATGCTAGACTCACTAATAATTTGTGCAAGAACCTCTAAAAATATTTGTTGAAAACATTAAATAAATTGAATACTTTTTATTTTTTTCAAAATACTGTTGGTATTCTTTTCGGACTCAAATATACTTCATTTCAAGAAAAAAAAGTTGATAACCCAAGATGTGTCTCATCATTTTTTTAGGAATAACCAGTTCCTCTTCGAAACCCATGTGCTTAAATTTACGACCTCATCTTCACTTATTTGGTGAAATTAAGGTCAATCGCAGTTTAGTTGCCTGTAAAAAAATATCGTTTTTTCTCTCCGTGTTTTGAGAGTGTTCCCTTCACGTTTCTCGATAATACATTATCGTTGTTTTAGTTTCATCCCGTCACGTGCAGAAGGACGCAGCTGCGAGTCGCGATAGTTTTGCCACGTTCTAGGAGTCGAATTCCGTCGAAATACGATCCTTTTGTGCTTATTTTCCACCGACTTCCAAAAGGAGGAGGTTTTCAATTCGTGTGCATGTTTTTCTGTGTCTTTGTTACACGATTTTTGGACATGTACGAATCGATTTTAAATATTATTGTCTCTTATGATAAAGGATACTTCAGAGGTGGTCCCGTATAATTTTTAAATATGTATGAGTACCTACGGAGAATATCTACATTGACAACCTTATACTTCAATAGTCTCTCCATCATCATTATACCTCCAAAGTCAAACGTGATATCAGATGGTCTTATAACGTCTGGTGTTCTGCCTTCCCCATAAGGGATACAGGCGTGAAGTTATGTATGTATGTACAACCTTATACTTCTGCCAAAGTTTTGGACGTGAAGTCGGTTTTTTTAATGCTCGGCATTCGTTGATTATGCTTACGGAATTTTCATAGAATAAAATAAATAAAGTTAAATAAAATAAATGAAAAAATGTATTAAATAAAAAATAACCCGACCAGGACTCGAACCTGGGACCTCTCGTTTGCCGGACGAGTGCTCTTCCACTCCCATTTTAAATGCAAAAACTTTAAAATATTACATACATACATAACGTCACGCCTGTATCCCTTATGGGGTGGGCAGAACACCAGAGGTTACAAGACCATCTGATGTCACGTTTGACAAATTTGGAGGTATTATAAAGATGGAAAGAGACAATTGTAGTGACAGTTCCCCCAGTTCGCTAACCCTTATCACAAGCATTGCTTAGTTTGGGGCCAAGTAGTTGGTGTGATTGTCTGGAGATCTATTATACTTACCTATTTATTTATACACGGTTATTGGTAGTTAGATCGGAATATTTTTAGGCTTTTGCAGAAAAAAGCTCTTTTTTTTGTGAACGTTGCTCAAAAAAAAAGATTTTTATCTTATATTTTTAACTATAAAACTTAGCTTATAAAACGATAACTACGTTTTATAAGATAAAACTTATAAAACGTAGCTTCTGTTTGGAACTAAAAACTGAAAAGGACACCTTTTTTTTCAAGCGATGTTTGAATGAATAAAAGTGGATTTTCATAAAAAAAAGGAATAACCCCAATTGTTTTAAAAACGGTACACTTCTGGATTACATGATTTGGGTTCAAATGATTGGAAATTATTTCTCCTACGTCACCTAAAAAGATTCCGGTCTAATTATCAATAACCCTGTATACATATAAACACGTATATAGGATGGTGTTATGATAACTTGTATAGTTGTAAACAGCAACCTAGAAGCACCCTCGCCTTCCACTCTCAGTTAACTTCATTCTGACTTCCTCTTTAGTTAGTCTTTGACGGGAGTCATGATGCAATTTATTTCTACGATACACGGTAATGTTGATGGAGTTACATCGAATATCGTTTGAGCGACAGTAACTTAGCTTCGTAATAGTGTATAGGGGAAGATTAGAATAGATTGAAGCTTATTTTTACGTAAATCTACTAAGGTAACTGTGTCTTTCTCTATGTTCGGAATAATCCTCGGAACGAGGAACAGATTTTGATCCTACGATACATTTCAAGCCAAGTCAGCGTGGGTTTAATCAAAGAAGTTGGTAAAAATATTTCTTTCAAAAGACTTCAACTGCAATGAAAGTCATCATCATCAACACAACGTGTAATGTGCCCACTGCAGGGCTAAGCAGTTTCTCCTCTGGGTGACGAGGAAATTTTGGCCGTAATCCACCAAGGTGGCCCAGCGCTGGTTGGTGGATGTCAGAATTTTCAGGGAGCCCAAATGGCTTCTGACAAACCCTAATGACTACTGTAGACAAGCATACCCGCGACCGCCTGCTGGAACGTTACCCTTCGAAGCACGGACATCGCCGTGAGAAATGATTTTTCGGCGGTCACCCATCCAAGTACCGACCGACTCTAGCGTTGCTTACCCTGCGATATCGATTGATATACACACACAGGAGCCACTGAGCTACGATCACTTTTTGTTATTATGATTTATTTATAGTAGTATAATCTAACCTTACTATCTTTTGTTGCAGTGGAGATAAAATGGTGCTTTTTCGGCAAGCGTAACGCCGATATGTCCTCGCAGGGCGGTCCGAAGCTCGCGGGCTCCGAGCCGACGCGCTCCGACAGTAAACGTGAGTATTGCCAGCAAAATATGAGTAAAATCACATAAATTTAAGCAGTTCGTATCGTTAACAGCCCTTTAGTGTACCGATCAAAATCCTGTTCAAAAATCGTACCTATCACTTGAACGACATTAAGCTGAATACGGATCATATGAAGAGCCCTTTGCTGGCATCTTCGAATTCAAGAGCCAGGTCGTTTTGCTGATGACACTAGGACTATTTTATTCCATCCTTGTTTAAATACTCTGGTCTCAGCTTTGTCTTGTTCGTGTTGTGCATCCATAGCTCAATGCACCTACTATGTAAGCAACTTGGTTATGGCATGACATTGGCTCTCACAATTAGCTGAAAAACAAGAGTGACAAGAGTTTTTTCCACCGGCTTTTTTGTCTCTTGGCCTACTGTAATATCTTATTCAATAACCTTGTTAAAGCCGAAGTACATAATTGTGACGTGATTAAGCGGCCATATGGCTTGGAATGGAATTTTTTTTTAACCTTCTCATCTTCTACCACATCATCATCAGGTGATATTGAGGTCAAACCTGGAGTATTCTCATAGAAAGAAACATAAAACTTGTGTAGCTACATATCGAACAACATATGTATATCAACTACACCCTTTATCAACTACAACTATATTTAAATACTTCATACGCTAGGGGCAGAAATAACCTGGGAGGCGTGCCTCGTGACCGTATTATAGGTAGGCTGATAAATTGTACTGCATACGACGGCTATTTTTCAATCACCTAATGGCGGTTTTAGTTCGCAAATTTTCCGTCAGAGGGCCAAGTTTCGAAACTGACTTAAACTTGTATAAACTCTTAGCTCTGCTGTATGAGGTTTGACCCTTAAGACATTGATTTCTCACTAAGATTATACTTAAATTTTTACTTACATAAGAATATAGATTATAAAAAGAATATGTAGTGCGTATAGAGCAAAGAAGGCAAAGAAATATTGCGTGTAGAAATAGAATCAATGCATAACAAAATATAGTGGAACAAGGGAATCAAATGCATCTATTAGGTCGTTACATATGAAATTGGCGTTTTGAATGGGAGGAATAAAAGTCGTTTATTTTTTTAATATAATATATTTATTTAATCAAAGTATGATCCATTGCTATCTATGCACTTCTGCCATCTCATAGGTAGTTCATTCATGCCTTTTCTAAAAAAAAAACATTAGAACAGGAATCAATAAAATCTTTGAAGGCGGTTTGGACTGCCTCATCTCATCGGAGTTGATTTTTTCCCCTGCAAAAAGTTATCCAAATTTCTAAAAAAATAGTAGTCTATTGGAGCAAGTTCCGGAAGTAAGGTGTCTTAAACATTCCAATTGAAGCTCCTTTAATTTGGAAGCAGTAGTCCACCAAACGCTGACCAATAATTTTTTTCTAGTTAATTTTCTCTTGGGCAGAATTGGGATGGTTCACCGGGGTTTAGCCATTGCAATCTGCGCTTCCTATTGTCGTAGAGTATCCACTTTTCATCACAGGTAATGATTCGATTAAAAATCCCTTCATTATTGTGCCGGTTCAGTTATGTAACGCAGTCGACGCGCGTTTGTCGGTTTGCTTCACTCAATTCATGAGGTACCCACCTTTCGAGCTTTCTTATCTTCTCAATTTGTTTCAAGTGGATTAAAACAGTATCACTAACACCGCAGCCTGCTGCTAACTCGGACGTAGTTTGTGATGGATCCGCTTCCACAATAGCCTTCAATTCTTCATTGTCCTCTTTGGTCTACGGCCGTCCACGGGGCTTGTTCTGTAGATTGAAATTTCCAGAACGAAAACGTTGGAACTAAAAACTCACTGTGCTTTCTCTAGCGACACCACTGCCATACACATAATAAATTATTTGAGCCGTTTCTGCAGGACTGGTGGCGGAACTCATATTCGTAAATAACGCGAATTTTAAATTTTCTATTTTGTAAACTCAATCACGCAGAGAAAAAACCAATAGAAAAAAAAAACAAAAGAAATACGGTTTTCGGGACACAAATTGAGGAGTAAATAGCTGTATAAATTTGAATTTGAAATTCTAAACCAAAGAGGAGATATTTGAAATTAAAGTGGCCAGTACGACAAAACACCAATATCATATGTACCTAAGGACCTAATATCTACTGAACGATTACTTCGATGGTTAGTTTTAGGAAATTATATTAATACATTGATAACAAATGTACACATTACATTACATGGAACATAACTTTGATATTTCCTTGAATTTTCTGTTGGTTTTTCTGAACGTTAGCCTCTATCAAAGCTATATTAGATGCAGTTAGTCTGTCCGTTTGGGTTATTTATAATAATTAATATATCCGCGGCATCACCTGTTTGAGGCTTTGCTATTTGTCTAACTAAACCATTAAGCTCAACAACATTAGGTAAGCTAAACACAGTTATTAAGCTGTTTATCTTGAAAAAGAAACAATCATCAATACTTTGATTCTCACAAACTATTACTTTATAAAACGAGCACAATTTTAAGGTTAACTTACTTACTCGCTATCTCAGAACGCCGCAGTAATAAATTATCAACTTGTTAAAAGCCTTAATTAGCTCTAACTAGACCTTGAGCTAGGTAAATGCAAGTTGTTTATGACTAATTGTTGGTTGCTATAGCAACGTAAAACAATTGCAGTTTAACTGATCTCTGTTGCCGTTTGAGTTAGGGATCGCAGAAGGGGGTGTTTAGTGGGTCAGGCTCTGCAGTGGGATCGCTCAATGCGGGGAGTCCCACACTGTCTGGATACACGATGGCATCCGTCGGCAAGCGGTTGTCGCTGTCGGCGGGGATTTATTCCCGTGCAGGGTCCAGGTCGTACCCACTAGGAGTATTCACCCGCTCCCTATCTGTTATTCGTCCCAGTATAGTGTCATTCTTTGGTAGGAAAAAAAGCAAAAAATGTTCAAAAGATGCCTTCAATCAAATAATTAACTTACCTAAGACTTGATTCGGCAACTTATCGATAATCCTACAATCTATGTACCTATAATTTAGTGATGTCCAAATATTAGTGATAACCACATATCGAAACTGTGTCAGTTGGTGTGTCACATAGGTACTATAACTATCAGTTTTGCGCGGTTTCACCTGCGTAAAACTCCTTCAAGCATAAGATATACTTCAACAAATATATGAAAGCATAAGATATATGACACCAAATCCTCAAACTAAGATAAAAATATAAACAAACTAACTCTTCAGCTTTAAAATTTTAGTAAAAGCAGGTTCTAAAATAATTATACATGTTTATAATGTTATAATAAATAAATTAGTCCAATTATTAACCTAAGAATCGAACCTGCACCTGTGAACAACAACCTGGAGAACAATTGAACCATTGCACCATTGCAATCGGTGACTATTAAAAAACTGATCAAGAGTGAGTAAAAATCGCGCAACGAGACTTGACGTCACGACCAAGTTTTTGATATTTCCTTTTATAGAACTTAGGTTTTCTTTGCTTCAATGAAGGGATTGTAGGCCTGATTATTTGATACTTATTTTTAGCTTGACACGTTCCTGAGAAAAAGACTGACGAACTGAACAGATAGACGGACTACAACTTGATTCTTTCTTACTGGTTCCGATTTTTCATAGAAAATGCCAGCTGTTTTCCCGGGCACACGGTAAAAGTCAGTTAAGGGACAGGAGGTTTAATTGGCGTTTTTGTGGGCGAAGGGCTGACCCCCTGTCACTGCAATTGTCTCTCTCCATCGTAATAATACCTCCGAATTTGTCAAACGTGACATCAGATGGTTTTATAGCCTCTGGTGTTCTGCCTACCCCATTAGGGTATATGTACCTATGTAGTAGGTACTAAACACTAAAAATGGACATCATATCTCTGTCATCGTAATTTCTTTCGCAGTATCTAAACAAAATAAATTGTAACATTTATTCTACATCACCGATGCCGGAAAAGGGATCATTGCCAAAATATACACTCGTAAATCAATAACTATAGCTTCGCTTGATGATGCTGTTAACACCTGTCTGATAGCATCAAGATAGGCGGACATCTTGTTAAAAGGGAATAAGGTGCATATTGACATGACCTGACAGGTAAATGTTTTAACGTGTTTACACGTGACTCCTGCACGGGTGCGTTTATTGAAGTTTGTTGCCATCGAACAACAATCGAGTTCATGTAAATCGATTGGATGAAGCGAATGGAGTTTATAATTAATCGGTATTGAGCGGTGTTTTAAGTAGGTGTGAAGCCGCAGCTAGCTTCGTTTAATTTGTTGTACAGTTGAAGGTTCACATTAATTAGATGGTCGATGGTATAAATATATTCAGTCACGCGGCTGCGGTTTTTTTATATTATAAAGATAAGACGTTTGTTTTCCATGCCACCTGATGGAAAGTGCGCATGAAGATTAAGGTGGTACACGTCCATCCACGAGAAACCTATTCACTCGACACTTAAAAGCAGTCAGATCATTCCATACCGATCCGTACCAAATCATACGGTGTCGATAAAGAACTGTAAATTCGAATAAAAATGCTAAATCTTAGAAAAGCCATGCGTCCATGGATAAGCGTCTCATTGTCGTGTAATATGCGATTTCTCCGTGTGAGCGCCGCTTGCTAGTAGGACCAAAACTATAGTGGTTCGTGCTTGGCCTACAGGTTTCGCCTAGCTAGCAAGCACCCTTCATAGAAACACTGCACGAGCCAGTTCGTTAATGTATGCTGTTATCTTTATTTACCATCAGATTACACATCAAACGTTGGTTAAGAAACGCTTTTTTTGTAACTTGTAGGTATTTTTGCTATAAAAGCTCGACCACATACATAGCTACGCACGTCGCCTTTGTGTAAGGATATCATAAAAAGCGACTATTCCGAGTGCCACCCGCTTGGGGCTATATATAACTAGGACCTTCTCCACTTTTCCTCCACTCCTCCAAATAAGTGTAATCAAGTTTTTGTAAGATAATTAGCTGGTTTTCACCTAAACCCTTGTGCTTCTTTGACCTCATTTTCACAAGATAAGGTCAACTGTCTCCAAATGAAGTGGTGCCTATCCTAGAAATTAGGGAACGACAGTGACATATACTTTACTTTCAACAATTCAAAGAAAATCCCCTTAAAAAATATCTAAGTTAGAATGGACGAACGAACGGTCAGTAGATATTGTGGAAGGAAATAAAATAGAATAGAAACTAAGTCTATTTATTTTTATAGTCTTTTGAAACGAAATGGAATCATAAAAAACTAAGTTATGATCTAAAAACAGTATTTACTTTAAATAACCATAAGTACTAAAAAACCTATAAGTGTAAAATATATCGCTAGACATAGGTGCATGTCACACAACGCCATCTAATCTCAATGAGAACACTTTGCTTGTTTTATTACTAAGTAACGGAAATACATACTTGTACCCATAAAATTTTTTGTGGGTATATACCTACATACCCTACTCCCAGGCTAATGCAAACAGATATGTTTACGTGTAAAAAAATATTGGTTGAGTACTGGAATCGACCTTTGGTTTTTAGGAGCTGCGGCAGACAGTCTATTATGTACAGAAAGCATATCAAGCGTTACATTACCTGTCAAATTTCCCCAACCAATTTAAGCTTAATGTCGAGGGCATAGAGTTCAGATTCAAGTAAATTTTTTTGACAGATTTGTAACGCTTGATGTGCTGCCTTCTGTACATGAGTTTACAAAGACAACCAACGTATTGTAACGAAATTTCACAGGAAAGACAAAAATCTAATGTATGTCAAGGTCTGTAATGCAGTACTTGCCAAAAATTTACAATATCATGTTTTTGTAAAAACGCCAAAATTTGCAAGTTCACAAATCTCGGGATACAGTGCACAGATTTTCTTAAAAACGATTTTATCCGTTCAATGCAGACCTGTTTTTTATTTATTTTTTTGTAAGCGAGGGGAAAATCTTCAAAAGATATCCATCGTCCTGGGAACGACGATGGGTTATGTGAGATTTTTCTCACCAAAACCCCCCCGGTGGGCCAGCCTCCGCGTTTATAAAGAGACCCGGGATCTCCCGCAAAATGCTCCGGTGCCTCTTTAACGTTTGCTTCACGCACGTCCACTTCTTATCCTTCCGTCCTGATGTTTTCCATTCCTCTCTGTGCCCAACCAATCAGTGCCCATTCTGATGGCCGGTGACGAACCTGGCACACTGTAGGTACCTTCGGGTTGGTCGCCTCTTAAGACACGCTACAGAGCACTTCTTACCTACTGTTCCGTTGCAATTACAACCACAAGAAAATTTATTCACTATACCTGTTTTGACTGGAAAAAAGTTCGTATTCTAATATAAAGTTTCTAATAAAAACGACCTGTTACCTTCTTTAATTCAAAGCCATAATTAATTCATATCACATCAAGGACGTCAATCTTGAGCAGTTTAACTAATTTAACCTGAGATTGAAGTTCACATGGCTGTGGCCCGAATTTTATTATAGCTAATGTCCGTGCTGTGACGCTTGTTGAGAATCGCGTGACTTGGGTGCCGTGAAGCGCAGGTCGGAATAGCTGGGGGGTTCTGTAGGTCGGCTTTTTATTTCAGTGACTGTCCGAAGTTTCGTATTCTTATGATATGTTTTGTTGAATTGAATTAAAATCTTCTTCAACTGTTTTTTTTTTTGCATTTAATTCATTTCAATTTGGGTTTAAAAGTTCTAACAGAGTCGCTTTTTCATCGTTGTAATAGCAATTTTATCTGCAAACCTTATTTAATCAGCTATATTTACATTTTTTGTTGGAAAAGTTGTCTTGTTTTGTTTTTAATGGGTACTGAACTTGCATTACTATATTATGATAACGCTCATAGGTAGATCTTGTGAGCGCCATATGCCTTGCCGAACTCTGTTACAGTGACTGCTTCCTAGTCCATAGTACTATGACCATATTGGACTGCCCTTTCATGTGCTCAGATGGCTGCAGTAGCCACTACTTTAAGTGAATGTACGCGAAGATTGGCAACACGATAAGACGATGTTTAAGATAAGACGGGCTCTTTTTGTCGGCAGTTTTCATATAAATGTCCCAAATTTCAGGCAATTTCAAATGCCATACATCCTGAAAACTGGGCTCCGCTTTTGAAAGAACACTTACATAAATTTAGATACCCATTAGTCCGATATCTGTTTTACGACGTACGTATAATTCGCGTGCGGTAAAGTATCATTTAACGCGCGAGTTAATATAATGGATGAGTTCCGTAGATCTTGTAACTGATAATGATAGTGTGCGAGAATGGAAATTTGTGCTACGCGGGAAATATTCACTGAAGATTCCTCGCTTATTGTTGAATAAATCAGTGTGTGCCATGATAAATGATGTTGGCTCCCTAACTTCATTGTTCACTGGATCGACCCTCAAGCTTGAATAATGATGAACGATCATCGATAAGATTATTGATCGTTGTCAAAATGTCAAAATATACGATTAATTTCTAAAATAAGATATGTTGCCGCTTTCGCTTACCGCATTTACTTATCTGATGGGAAGTATAGAAGTATATAAGAAGTATGGAAAGTATTCCGGTTGCAAGAATAATGCTCTATTAAGGATGGTCTAATACCCTTGTGAATTTAAGACGACAAGCTTATGCAAAGCAGCTAGTACTATTCTAAGCGATCCCACCTGGACAATTCATTTAAATAAAACGCCAATGTTCGTTTACGAAATAACGATTTGTTTAAATATCGTTATCATAAAAAGAACGTTCCTTTTTATTTTAGATAAAAACCGGTTTTAACCATCTAGACAGTTCTTATACACCGCGTTTCATTTTTAAGATTTTTGAAGTTAAGTTCAGATAACTTTTCTCAACTTTATCAAAAGATGGAAAACATGCGTCTAGTAACCTATTGAAATTTCAAAGAGCGCACTGCGACAAAATTCCTTTCCATATAATTTTAATTTGAAAAACTCAACCGTGTACTTACTCCGGGACTAGACTCAATAACAAAATGATCAACAACTCGCTGCTCTCTGTTCCTCTCACGGAACCCTAATATAAATTACAAAGGAGTCCCGCAGTGCTTTCTGCGACCGCACGGCAACAACGGAAGACTGGATACTGCGGTAAACTTGGACTGCGTTTTTAATGGCGACCTTGGTGACCTATTGCCCTATTTAGTGTGGGTATGATACCGCTTACCTAGTGAGAATTGGATCGTGACGGTCGCAGTTTCTAAGGCTGTTTCGATTGTCTACGCTCTACTGCTTATACGGTTGTAGGACTGTATGACGTACGAGGGTGTATGAGGGTTGGTTGCTGCGGCAGATAATTTAAATGCAGGGCTCCGGGACGATGCGTGTATTTGTTCGTGTTGCCGGACGGAGAGAGAATTGACACACATTATTGCCATATATGCATAGCACAGTTGAAAAATATAACATAACATTATTTTATGTTGCTAGTTGCAACACTGTATTTTTTTTAAATGACATGTCTGATTTCATAGGTATATTTGAAAAAAGTCATGTGGTTTACATATTAAAAATTCTTATCACTTCAGAAAGTCGATCTGTTGGAAAGGAAAAACTCAAAGGCTAATATCTTTTCAGAACAGTTCAGAACCAAGGTATTTTTATCGCCCGTATAATCGAATATTTTGAAATAATCTTTTGTACACAATTTTTGCTATACAGAATCTTAAAATTTATTTAGGGATTAACAGCCGTGCGCGGTATTCAAAACTTTTTTGAATCGTTCGGAAAACCGCATACAGAATCAAAAAAAAATTATTTACTTGAAGTATTTGGCATCATCATCGCAACTCCATGTAATGAGTCTCCCCTAGGTGACGAGGAAGTTTAGGCCGTAATCCACCAAGCTGGCCCAGTACTGGTTGGGGAAGTCAGAATTTTCAGGGTGCCGAAATGGCTTCGGACAAACCCTAACGACTACTGTATACAAGTACTGTAATACAGCACCCGGGACCGACTGCCTAACGTGCCCTCCGAAGCACGGAAGTCATCGTGAGAAATAAATGGTCGGCATTCAGCCATCCTAATACCGGCCGCGCCGAGTGCGCTTAACCTGCGATATCGTTTGATATGCACAGTAACCACGGCGCCACAACGACTTCAACGGTATTTGGCATGAACCTAATGAACGTCACATACAAACTCTTCAACTTTTTTATATTATGTTAAACTTGAATATTTTTGAGAACCTTATTATAAAGTAGCCACATAATATTTTCCACACATTGCGCTTGTTTCTGTTATGGATCATCATCATCATCCACAGCCTGTAGACGTCCACTGCTGGACGTTATGTATGGATAGTTCAACATTTTTTTTCGCATTAGAATGCTTAAATCTTGAGGAAGGATATTTAATGAACTAAATGCCATAGAGTCAGGAGTTACCCCGGTACACTAGCAGTGCATGATAAATAAATGATTCAGTGTTTTCCACGTCCACACTTATTGTAGGTACCTAGATATAGAAATCACGTCATGAGAGTGTTCATCGGCGGGTTTCTTAGTATAGACTATAGATTACAGTCAGCTTACGCTTACATACACGATATAGTAGGTACCTAGACTTGTTAATAATATATAGTACTGGACAAGAGATTTTATTTGCTTAATAAATATGCATAATAATAATAATAATGCGATCTTGCAAATAAGCATCTTTTCGTTCACTGGTTAACTCCATATAAGTTTGGGATTAGTGAACTGCAATTTTCAAAAAGAAAGGTTCCAAAACAATCTAACATTGAAACATAATATTTATAATAATCAACGAATGCAGAGCATTAAAATAACCGACTTCACGACATCACTTTGGCCGACTAATAATGTCATCCACGTAAACATTCTCCGAAATCATACATATTGTTTAAAAAATTTGAAAATTCCAATGAAGTACTCAACCGATTTCTCTGAAATTTATATGGGATCAACTATGAAGTATCCTCTATCATCTCTGTAAGAATTTTTAAAATCGATTCATAATTGTGAGAACCTCCTCCTTTTTTGGAAGTCGGTTGAAAATAAAGTTATATTTATAAAGCGGCTTTTACTCAGATATATCTGACTAGTTTGAGCTCGTGTGGAGTCCTTCAGCACATTTTAATTAGGTATTACTCAACAAACATTTTTAAATTCAAAAATGTGATATTGTATTTATTGTGGATAAAATGAAAAGCTTTTTGCAATCACAAGATATCTAAATATAATAAGCTTACCTTATCATCATCATCCACAGCCAGTAGAAGCCCACCGCTGGACATAGGTCTCCCCCAATACCTATGTGGTTAGAATTAACCATAAAATATCTGTACACAAGTTAAGCATGAAGAATAATGAAATAGACAATACATTTTTGATAACAGACTGAATCAAACCTCGGCGGTTTGCTGCTGAAAATATTGAGTTTTCAGCAGCTCTTATTAATATGTAATATATGTACCATTGAACCAACTGAATTATGACCCACCATAAGCAAATTTTGTGCAAACCGTCTAAATGCTAGTAGGTCGAAATTCGCTTGAAGATAGGTTTCCTTGGTGACAAAATTGTTATCATTTCATGCGACACTGAATTTTACTAAGTACAGAATTCGTAAAGTATCTAAAATGTCCTAAGTGCATTGTACGCGATAGACCTTACAAGTTTGACAGTTTCAAAATAATTATTTGCAAAATGGGTCATGATTCAGTTGGTTACCTACACATTTACAATTGGTCGCAATGTACGTTTTGATCACCTGAGAACTAACTTCAACTTTTAGCATATTATTTACGAGTGCTGCTAATATGTATAGTTCTCGTAAGTAGGCAAATTAAAATTACAAGTACGTTGAAAAGTAATCAAACACATTTAACAGAGCCCTCATTTTTTAAGTTTTTAATCCGACTTAATATTGATGACGATAAACAATGACAAGTTTTACATAGAGATCCTCGCAACTCGAGTAGTACTTAAATTAATTTTGTATAGAAAACGATCTGTAGAATTTCGATGATATCACTTCGATATGTTGAAAATAAGGTGTTCGGCAGCCGTCATCTTTTAAAAATAGTTTTTAGCGCAACCGATTGAGCTAAAATTTTGCACATTTCATTCAAGTGTCCGGAGAATTGGTGTCTATTAATCTATACTAATATATAAAGCTGAAGAGTTTGTTTGTTTGAACCCGCTACTCTCAGAAACTACAAGTGGGATTTGAAATTCTTTATGCATTTGATAGCCCAACTCTTGAGGAAGGTTATAGGCTATATTTTATCCCGAAATTCTCACGGGATCAAAAGTGGCTAGCGTGGTGGCTAGTAATGTAATGAAGCTAAAGAGTTTGTTTGTTTGGTTGAACGCGCTAATCTATATTTAAGCTATATTTTATTATTATTTTACCCTCACGGGATCAACAGCTGATAGTTGATAGTCTGTAGTCTGATAGTCTGTAGCATTTTTATTGAATTTAGATTTGAAAAAAAATAAGTTTTAATTTGACTTCATTTTTAAATTTCATTTTTAACAATTTACGTAGGTACACGCAAGTTTCAATTCAGTTGGAAAACATTTAAAGTTTTTCTCGCAAAGCTTCAGATGATTACTAAAGAAAGTTCTTTCAATAAACCCAATAATGTTAATAATAGTTTATAATTCATGCTTTTTTATAGTTGGGCCAATAACGAATTACGAAGAAACGGAAACAAAATAATTTACAACAAAATAAATTTGTGACCCGTGAACGTTTGCATGTGGTCCGTAGGTCATTGAAATGTCGAGTTTAGTTGTGATAAAAACCGGTAAAATGGTGGTTTATTTAAAATAACTATGGGTTTGCTTGAGTGCCAGTTTATTTGAAGACGACGACCCCTCTGGCGATGGGGTAAACCTATCTGCCTCAGACGCCAGTGGTTGCGGGTTCGATTCCCGCACGGAACAAGAAAAAAAATGTTCCGGGTGTGGGCCTTTATCTTATACAGGGTTGATTTGGAGTCACTAGCCAATTTTTTTTTACACATTATGTATCATTTACTTATAGTAACTATTTTCGCAAAAAAAAATACTATTTTTTTAACAAAAAAATTAATATAAGTATCCTTTAACATATTAAGCAAAGCTTGGTCACTCAAAATGACCATTAAAATAAAGATGACTATTCTCTACTACAAAACATCTGTAGGGGAGATGCGGGCAAGACGGGGTATCTAACGTTTAAAGGGCAATAAAACTGAAACCATTGCACTTAAACAATCATCTTTATTTTAAAATCTTCTTTTGGTAATCAGTCTTTAAATTATTTATAATTTTAGGAACAATCAAAGCAAAATTATTAATTTATAGATATAAAAATAAAAACAGTCCTACCACCCCGTCTTACCCTCTGGTTCGGGTAAGATGGGGTACCCCTAGGGGACAAGATGGGGTACAGCATTTCACTTATTGTTCTTGGCAGAATTCGCAGGTGAATGTTGCTTCATCATCTTCGTCATCCACACCAGCACAAGAGCAATGTGCCCAATTGCCACAAAGAGAACATCCAACCCAGCCTTCATTCGAATCTAAATAAAGACCGCTGCAGTACAAACAAGGGGTATTTTCAATGTCCGTATCACTCTTCTTTTCGGATGATTTGCGATTATCTATATTTTTTTTCTTTCTTATGACTGTTGTATTATTTAGTCTTCCTTTTTTAACCTTTTTTGTCTTCTCTAACTTCAATTGTCTAATTTCATTTCTTTTTTGTTTACGCTCTTCCGTGACCTGCTTTTGTTGAATCCTTTCTTCCAGTTCTTTTTTATATGGTGACTCAGTAATTATAGCTGTTCTTCCTCGTTTACGAGTCACGCGTGAAGTTTTACGAGTTGCTGGGAGCGGTAATATTTGCTGTGGACTAACAACAGAAAAGTTTGACTGTTGTGGAGTAGTTGGTCTTCTGTCTATTTCGGTTTCATCAATCCACGTGGAACATCCGGGCTGAGGATTTGGCAAGGTAGCAGAAGCCAGCGTAGGTATCTCGTAAATAGTGGCTGATACAGGAACATCAGGAATGACTGGGGAAATCGCCTCTGTTCTAACCCCGGGTCGTGGTAGTAAGGCATTAGAATTAATAGCAGCTTCACTGATATCTAGCACAGGTAATATATCATCCTGCTGTGTTTCCAACTCAGCAGGTCCTGAGACTGCTGATATTATGTTGGCTGTAGTCAGTGCTTGAGTAAGCGGAATATCAGTCACTAAAGAAGGAGCAAAGTCGATATCAGAGAAGACCGTTGGATCGTAAGGCCAAATTCCGCACTTTTTGAAGCCATTCACAGCTGTTGCCATGGTAGATGTTTCTATGAACGCCTTTCCAAAAATTTCTGCAACTTGCCGCATTGTAACAACCATCCCAGGATTGCTTCGAAGCCAGGTCGTAATTTGGCGATCATAATAATTGCTCAAAGGTCTCATATAAACAACATCGGCGACCTGAAGGCGATGAGTTGTATGTGGGGGGAAACATAAAATAATAACCCCATGGGCTCGAGCTTCATTTATTAAATCAATGTTTTTTGTATGGGTGCTATGGCCATCCAATAAAAGCAACACAGGTCGATCTACTGTGGCCCCGCTAAATTTCACAAACTGCTTAAACCATCCAAGAAACAATTCTGTGGTCATCCAGCCTGAGTCACTAACAACTCCCCATGCTCCGGGGGCGGCATTGAGCATTAACTGTGGGTCCATCCTCTTCCTGGGAAACACCATCATAGGTGGCATATATTGTCCACTGGCGCTGAAGCATATCTCTACTGTAATTGTAACACCTCTCTCTGCAGAAGTTAATGCTCCTACTTGTTTTCGGCCTCGTTTTGCTACAATTTTGGATTTGGTTTTTGGTACAACTGAAACACCAGTTTCGTCGCAGTTGTAAATGCGGTCTGGTGTAAGATGGTGTTCATCATAGATATTGTCCAAAAAAGTGAAAAATTGATCAACAACTTCTCTGTTGAACCCGGCAGCACGCGCAGCAGAAGTGCTTTCGGGTTTTCTTATTGACAATTCTGGGTGTCTGTTCAAAAACCTTTGAAACCAATCTTTGCCAGCTTCTTGTTTTTGAACGTTAAAAGGATGAGATTTATTATTTTTTATTGCTAAATTGTACGCTAATGCCTTTAAATCTTTGGTTGTAAGCCCGTAAAGTCGAGTCTCCATGTCCAATATATAGCTACAAAGCTCCTTCTCTTCTTCTTCTGTGAAAACAGGTTTCTTTGGGCCTAAGGAAACCTTAATACTTGTAGATAAAGATGTAGCCAAGTTCTCGCGAGCTCCCTTTACTTTTCTTTCTAGAGTAGTCTGAGGAACTGAAAATGTTTTTGCTGCTAGCATATACCCCATTTTCCCTTCCACAACGGCATTAACAGCTTTCTCCATACTCTCTTGCGACCACTCGCCTCTATTTGTTTTTCTCTTGTATGTTTTCACCATGCTAAAACAAAGAAATCCCCCTATGCATTACGCAGCCAAGTCACATGCATATATACACTCACAAACATACATACAGAGAGAGAAAGAGAAATAGATACATTAATATTCATCAACACAGAAACCCGAACCATAGTCAGATACTTTGAGAGGGCAAGATGGGGTAACCATACCCCATCTTGGCCTCCTAGGTATCGATGTATTTAAAAATAAACATCAAAGGAAACAATACACAAAACAGAAATAAAAAGTTTTTACCTGCTAGCGTAATCGTCGGTGCATGTAGATATACTCGAATCTAATATACAATACTATTATTTGTATAGTAAACACGAACTAAACGAATCGAAAAAATAAGAAGAAAACTTGCCTAAATCACTTTAGTTTCAATAACTCAAAAAATACGTGTCGCACGAATCACACACGAAAGTGTACTGACAGCCGGCATGTCACCGCATCGTCTGCACAAGTTTGAACATGTTCGCGCGACTAGAAGGTCGTAATTTAGCGGCCACCCCGTCTTGCCCCCCACCCCGTCTTGCCCGCATCTCCCATACAACAAGTCGGCATATCAAAAATTATACTATGTCGTTGCATTATTTTTGAAATGCCGCGTCGTAGTAGCTATGGTCATCAACAGCGACAATTTTTTGGTTTCATATTTCTACTTTTTTGTACAGAGTGACGCTTAAATAAATATGCAGGTACGTTTATATCGTATCAAAGAAATTAACATTTAGTTTGGCTGGTGTCTAAAAATCAACCCATGTAATTTATATTCTAGGTTCCTCCTAGTTCGCTACATGATATCTCACACAAGCTTAGCTTACTTTGAGGCCATGTAGTTGGTGTGATTGTCTGGGGTTTTTATTTTTATTTATTGAGTAGGAAGTTATTTTTTTCGGATATTGATATCGAATCAAAACTTTCAGTCCAAGAAAATTTATTTACGTAGGTATACAGATTCTGACATTTAATATTGAAATCCACTGTTTCTAGCTTAGCGTGTAAAGTATGACTGTTTGAATATTGTGTTATGTTTTCAAAGTCATAGAGATGAGTCCGGTTAAATACAGTTTTATTTACGATGATTTTCGTCCGTGCGCAGGCGACCGCCGGCGGGGCGCGAGCGGGCGCGCTGCGGTTCTGCGGCGGGCGCCCTCTGACTCGGACTGCTCCGGCGAGACGGCCTCGCTGTCCGCCGACAGCGGCGACCGCGCCGTGCGCCCGCCGCCGCCGCCGCCCACCGCCGCCGCCAGGAAGCGAGGGTGAGCGTTGTGACTTGTGGCTCTAGACGTAGCTGGCACCGTCCCACGAGACGGCCTCGCTGTCCGCCGCCGCCGCCAGGAATCGATGGTGAGGGTTGTGGCTCTAGACGCAGCTGGTGCCGTCCGACGAGGAGACTGCTCCGGCGAGACGCTGCTTCGGCTTATGTCGTAAGACACAAGCCCGTAGTGTGAGCACTGTCTTAAATGACTAGCATACATTTTCTATTAATGCTGAGTAAACTTTATTAGGAGTCTAAACGTAAGTTACCATGTGTAAGCAAGCAGCTTGGCTGTAACATGAAATCAGAATAAACTGACTAGTATGCTGTAGCATTTGGTAAAATATTTGGAAGAAGCATTTTTACAGCAGTATGTTTTTGTCCGGTTTTCTGAGTAACTCGCAACCGACTCCAAAGTAGGCTAACATTCGTAAATAGATAAAGTTCTGTGATGACACTGCTGATTACTAACCAAGCAGGCTCCAATAGGGTCGTTACGGATTAGTCGTCTTCTCCAAGGTTTCTTTGGCCATTCTAAACCAGCCGGCCCTACACGTGTAACTTATTTAGCGAGGATGCAAATAACTCACTTAACACGATCGATATCACCCACCTAGCGCCAGCGACAATTTGATGTTATTGTGTTTTTGGGGCCAACCGGAACTGTTGCCAAAAAATCGGGTTTCTTTGGCAACGTACAAAATCTATGTTCTGAGCTAGTGGAATAGTGGCTAGCTAGACATGTGACAGTAAAATGCTTGTTGACATAAAATTGGAAGCGAGTTGTGAAATGCGGGATCCAGTGCAAATTAAAAAGAGCCACCGAAGGGCAAATAATTTGAGCATAATTTTTAAGTATATATAACATGGATTTGATTAGGCGTAACTTTGCGGAAATCCATCAGTTGTAGTGTTCCGAGTGTGTGTTTGTTATTTTGCACTGCTTGCTGCTGTTAGAGAGGACGGACGGTGCACCAACACGAAAATCCAGCATCATTAGTGTTTTCGGCTTGCGAAATTAGCAAGATAACTTAGTTGAGTATGTAGAATATAGAGACTTTATTTTAGCATCACCCCTGATATCTTCTGACGGGTATCACAGGAATTTGCTGGTATCATTCATGTCCCACTAAGCTTTATCCTAATAGTTTATTTAGCACTTGTGCAGAGACGATATCGAGGGTTTTTCTACCGTCATCTTTTCGTGTGCAAATAAAAGGTTTTGCAAAGTTCAGCAAATAGAAGTTATGGTTACAGAGATTTCAAACCATAGCATAAGCAGTATATTGAGCAAAAATCATACAATTAGGGAATAAACCTAAATGGGATCGGTATCATAAAATAAAGTATAATACCGAAATGGTTAAAGGTCAGCATAATACACCATGCTCTGATTTTGATAATGACACTTGTTCTCATTTGGGGAGGCTTTCGATTATGGCACTTGTACGTCATTTGGCTTTGGTCCACCAGAGGACTTGTAACGCTCGAAGGCAAGATTAGATTATGTTAGTTTAGTAGTTTTTGAATGGATATGTGCTATTTTAAGAAGTGAGTACATGATAGTGACTGGGCTTTGCGGACTGCACTCTGAATGGCTGAATCATTGTTCGCCATAGTGTGTATTCTTACTTAATTGACAGGCAATCGTTTCTACCAGTTCCCGGTTTGATGCATGTTTAGAAAATGTTTTTATGCAGATACTCGTCATGGGTTCGCATGTTTTTCTATGTATGTATTATAATTAGTAAATTAACTAAAAATATTTCATACGCAGAGTGCTTTGGAACTAGCTTTAACTATGAATATCCCTTGGACATCGTCTATAATAATAAATACCCAAACTGGCTCACTAAAGTGGTCCAAATCTCCAAATTAAGCTTTAATAAACTTCTGCTATGGAGTGCCGGTCGAGTATGTTTAGAAAATATCGTTACAAAATCAAGTTTGACTGGGACGGGAAACCAAGAAATCACGTACCGAAAACAAAATACTCGACCCTTCATACTTCGTCCGTGTGGTCCCCATTACACAAGTTTCAGAGTAGGTACAGAAGGCAGCAGATCAAGCGTTACAAATCTGTCAAATTTCCCCAATCAATTTTTAACTTAATGTCGAGAGCATAGAGTTCAGATTAAATTACAATTTTTTGACAGATTTGGAACCTTAGATTTTCGGCCTTCTGTACCTATGGCAGTATGGGTAATTAAAATTAAATTAATTAAATGCGTTGTTTGGGATAGGCAGATCCGAAAAGGATTAGATTACTAAGCCAGGGTCAGTCGGAAAGTTCACCTTATACAACATACTTGTTTTGTAAATTTTTGCCGGATGAGGGCGGCGCGGAACCGAGTGGTGTGGAGAACGGTGGGGGAGGCCTATGTCCAGCTGTGGACGTCTCCAGGCTGATGATGAATACGATTTCGAAAATGGTTATGTTACTGTTGTTGACTCTGTGGGTTTCACCTCTATCTGGCTTGACGCTAAGTGAGGATGGCTGCAATAGCATAGTTACTTTATTGATCTTCTTTTTGTGAATTTGGATGTATACTTAAAGATTCTGGGGTTGATGTCAATCCAGACTTGTTTCGAGACAGGTGTAACTCCGTAACTAGTGCCGGTTTGTGTTTACACTAAGACACCTACCCTGTTATTCAGCTGTGCCTTAACTAACGTTGGATGTTTATAATCACTCTCTACGATAACAAACTCTTTACACGATTTTTTTTAATAGTTACACACAACACGAGGGTGTTCCAAAGGGCCTGTGTACCTAGTGGATTTCTCCTGGCTGTAATAGCTCCAAAACGACCACTTTGGCGATGGGATCAACCTATCTGCCTCAGACGCCAGTGGTCGCGGGTTCGATTCCCGCACGGACACGAAAAAAAATGTTCCGGGTCTTTGCGTTTATCTATATTTATATGCATTTTCTATTCTAGGTTAGCCTACTTCGCTACATGGTACCTCATAACACAAGCTTTGCTTACTTTGAGGCCATGTAGTTGGTGTGATTGTCTGGGGATTTTATTTATTTTATTATTATTATTGCTTGGAGATATATCTGCAATGGACATACGCATTACCCGTATACACGATCTGTATATCGCTGAGTCCGGTCTTATTTTATAATCCCAATTATTTTATAAATTGAAAGAATAAAAATAAGACCGAAAAAAAAACGAACACAGCATACCAAGAGTATTTCACTAACATTTGAATTTTGTAAATGTTTGTAGTCATGATTTTTTTGCACAACTTACTCTTGGACGCCCGATACAAACATACAGTAAATGTGTTAAAGGTACGGGATAGGTGAATACCCTGGGATAACATTATTTCTCATCCTTAATTTATCCTTATATAACATTATCCTTAATTAGTTCTATGCGAGTCTATAAAACAGTAGCATCTCATTTGCTGATCCTTCTCTGTTTTCCCAGCAGCAGGCGTCGTGGAAGCGAATGGGAGGTGCTGGAAGGTCTGAAGGACGGGCAGCGCTTCGACAAGCGGCCGGAGGTCTTCAATGGATACCTGCACAAGAAGAGGAAGTGGCCACTCAAGGGATGGCATAAGGTGAGAGATGTAGCTTGATGGTTCGAATCCCGGTGCATGGATATTTGTGTGATGAATACAGATATTGACCGTATTCAGTGGGTCACTTTTGAAATTCAAGCACGTGATAGTTTGAGATCATACATGAAGAGAAAAAATATAATAAAAAATTAATGTCAATTATTTACCGAGTAAACTGAACCGTTAGGTAAAGAATTGATTACGCAACGCATGGTTACGCTATCAGCATGGTTACACTATCAGCACGTGCGATTGACTCAGGAGTAATTAAAAAAAATACAAAAAACTGCAGATCCTAGAGCATCGTCGTAAGGTTGCTTGTTTAACCGTGTACTACAGGATACATTTTGGTGAGTGCGCGAGTGCTCTGTTTGAACAAATTGAACCCATCGGACCCTTTTACCATCGGTCTACTAGACGTAGACAGAACTTCCATCCGTATGTGGTAGATATTCCGAAAAGTCGAACTAAGCGCTTTGACAGTCCCTTTTTGATACGGGTCGCCAGGGTTTGGAGTGAACTGCCTGCGTCTATTTTCCCTGACCAGTATAGTCCTAGTACTATTAAGTGTCGAGTGAATAGGTTTTTCGTGGATGGACGTGTACCACTTTAGTCTTCATGTTTACTTAACATCAGGTGTCATAGAAGACAAACGTCCCATCCAAATTTTGCAAAAAAAGTAAATTAAATAGTTAAAAATTGTCATTTATTTATAGGGAGTTATAGTGAAAAATTATGTACCTACTTTTATAACATACTTTTGACCAGAATCGAGTACAGAGTGCTCTCCTTAAGTACCTAAAATTTGTCACCAGTCACCCTGTATTTAGGGATGTCTATATGTTTATTTAAATATGTTTGTTTATATATTTCTTCAGTTTAATCATCCTTTATGTAGCTTCCATAACAACAAAATAAATCGACCGAGAAACCAACCCAAGACTGGAACCTAGTATCTCTTACACCGCATGAGAATACTCCACCAATGCTTCTCGGAATTTTAAAATTAGACTCCTGCTACTGCCGCTGTGATTTTGCTTTAGTGCTGAATATTTATAAAGCACATTAATACTTTGTTTATGTTCTTAAGTTTTGTTGAGAACTTTGTTTTATGAAAACCAGACAGCCTATAAGTAATATTTGTTAAACTTAGCAACATCCAAATCTATGCATACCAACTTACAGAATCAAAGTCGTGAGTATAAAAATTGAGGACCGACCGAATAATTCGAACTTGACGGAGTTTGAATACTGAATTATAATTTATTTACACGCGAAATTAATTCATCCATCCATCCACAGCCAGTAGACGTCCTCTGCTGGACATAGGCCTCCCCCAAGGTTTTCTACATCGCTCGGTCCCGCGCCGCCCTCATCCAGCGTTTACCGGCGACTTTGACCAGATCGAAGGTCTATCTTGCGGGGGACCTGCCTTCGTTGCGTTTCCCAGTACGTGGTCATTACTCAAGAACTTTTGTCATTCCTGATTCGATCTCGCAGGAAAACTCCGAGCATAGCCCTTTCCATTGCCCACTGAGTGACTTTAAGCTTGTTGATAAGGCCCATAGTTAGCGACCATGTCATTGCTGGTCAAAAACCTTTGTCTTCAGAAAATGCGGTATTTGAGACGAGAAGATTTTACAGAGCTCCCCGAACGCTGCCCAGTCGAGTTGGATTCAACGATTAATCTCTTTCTCAAAGTTGGACCTACCCAACTAGATTTTATTGAGATAAATTAATTAATTAATTATACCCGAATTAATTACACGTGATAAACCCGCTTAAAATGTGTTTTTAGATAATGAGTCGTGAAAACTATTATTTATTTTATTTATTATGTACTATCGAACCAATTGAATCATGACCCACCGTAAGCTCATTTTGGCAAACCGTCTAAATGCTAGTAGGTCGAAATTCGCTTGAAGATAGGTTTCGTTGGTGACGAACTTGTTATAATTTCATTAGACACTGATATTCACAGAGTACAGAATTCGTACAGTATCTAAAATGTCCTAAGTTCATTATACGCGATAGACCTTACAAGTATGCCAGTTTTAAACAAATTATCAGCAAATTGGATCGTGACTCAGCTGGTTCGATAGTATGTGGTTCCTGTGTGTTCTCACGAGCGTTGTTATGTTGTCGTCAGCGTTTCTTCGTGGTGGACGGCGGCATCCTGGTGTACGCGCGCTCGCCCGCGGACGTGGCGCGCGGCCGCCTGCACGGCTCCGTCGACGTCGGCCTCTCCGTCATATCCGCCAAGGCGAGGCGGAGGTAACACCACTATACCTTTATAAAAAGGATCATGAAAGAAGTCCCGCGATTTGAGCGATAATACACCCTCAGTGTTTGAAATAAGAGCAATGCACGGGACATCTTTTGTGAAAACGACTTTAGTTACAGTAGAAATGTTTTCAGGTTGTGCGTCACAGTTCAAAATTGACGTTAGCAAGATCTTAGAGCCGTTAATTCAATTGTTCGAATTTCGATTCGAATCTACCAACAATTAAAAAAAAATCTATGTGGACGCTTATTCTATGTATCTGTATAATTTAATGTTTTGTTTGTTAGGAGACAATAACCATGTTTTTATCTTTGTCCATATCAGTCTACTGAACGCGACTAACTCAATAAACAAATTTTTGACTCAATAAATGAATTTTTCTAAGGTTTCCACCTATGGAATGATTCATGTGAATATTTGGGTGTTTAATTCGTGATAACGAATTGTTGTTTTAATTTTCTTAACTTATGAATCGCCATGTTCGTCTTGAAGAAAGAGCCTTCCAACTTTCAATAGTTATTCCGTTTCATTAGTCGTACCCTGAAGGGTCCCAACCACCAATAGGGATAAGTCAAATTGTACGCCTCTTAATTAGCTTTTGCAGAGGCGGAAGGGCTAATCTTAACCAACCATACTCGGGCTTACCTGTTTATAGATAGTTCAACTCAGTTTTCCGCGCGGCCCTATGTGTGCGTATACAGTGACTTTGTGTGCGTACAGTGACGACGACAGCAGCGTCACTGCCACACAAATGGAAGTTGTATATTTACAAACGCGCACATACATAGCTCTGCGCGCACAACTGAGTTGAACTATCTATAATATGTTATAAATAAAAATAAAATCCCCAGACAATCACACCAAGTACATGGCTCCAAAGTAAGCATAGCTTGTAATATGGGATACCATGTAGCGAACTAGGGGGGAACTTAGAATATAAATACATAAATAGTTAAACATCCAGACAAGAAACCTTTTTTTTTCTTCTTCTGTGCGTGAATCGAACCCGCAACCACTGTCGTCTGAGGCAGATAGGTTTACCCCATCGTCAAAGTAGTCGTCAAAAATGACGAGTTTCAAAAAAGGTCGTCAAAATTTTTTAGTTTTCTTTTTTAGCCACAAACTTTAGAAACGGGAAAAGTAACGTGTATTTTATTAATTTCAGTTTTCGTTATTAAAACTGTAAAGCTTCACAATCACCAACGTATCGTAAATTAAGCATATGGAAATATTCCGCTAAAGTTTATTTAAATTATATATGTTAATTTCAGTAATTGATACAAAATTTATGGAAATGAACTACTCATTGTTCACTGGTTCGATTAAAGTGCTATTGATTCTTGATTGCTCATTGAATTAATTGAATAAAACTGAAACATAAGACGCTACGGAATTTTGATATTTTTACTCGATATTTTGCTGTTGCTACCCCTGGTTCCCCAGGGCCGCTAACGCCGTACCTTGGTTGTATCCGTGAGGTTGACAAATTAATTACAAAGTTAATTCCATTTTTTTTTTTCTATGTTTAACAACTTTAATATAAAAAAGGTTCTGAAGCGCTGTTTACTTATTTACACAAACACACAAATCAAAGTTAATTAATGTGAGTTTTAACTTTTCTTTTTTAATCCTCGAACCTCATTTTGCAATAACCTATGAAATGTTTAGTACCTATTTGTTTTGTAATTTGACTTCTGTTTTCTAATTAATTAAATTCGTTATGAATGTTTAGATAATATTTTCGTTTCTTTCTATTTATCATAATTAATAAACGTTTTTGTGGGCGATAGGCTGACCCCTGTCACTGTAATTATCTTTATACATCATTATTATACCTCCAAATTTGTCAAATGTGACATCAGATGGTTTTATAGCCTCTGTTGATCTGCCTACACCACAGATATACATCTACATAGACAACGCAAGTGTCACGATTTGTATTGAAACCAAGCGTGCCGACTTTTTAACACCTTTTGTGACGTCACAGACTTTTGTGACGATATTTATTGCTGCGATGCCGCCGATTGAAATCAATTATTAAGAACGAGATCGATATTGTGAAATCTATTTTCTAACAGACATTCTACGTGGGGACTGAATCTAGCGACGACCAACGTTGACGCTTGGTGGGGGTTCGGACACGCGATGTACAGCATTTGCGTTGTCTATGTAGATGTATGTCTATGTCCTACACCATAAAGGATACAGGCGTGAAGTTATGTATGTATGTATGTAATTTTGATTTATTAAATCTGCCGCCAAATATGACCAAACTGACGGTGTCGTGTTACGGCCATATGTAATGTAATGACAGTTAATTTTCAAAGCGTGCGCCGTTTGCCCTCATCTTAACATCTGCGGGGCTAGCATGCGACCATCGACAACGATAAATCGGGCCTTTTATCGATATTTTCTTAGAATATAGCACTTAGCGTAGGTATTTTTTTAGAATATGGCAACTTTGGTTCTGCGGGCTTTATCACGGTATCAAATCGAGTGATTCTATCTATGATGGTGCGCATGTAAGCTAAAATGATAGGATAAAATAATGCGGTAATATTTATCTTGTCGATTCGAGTCTTTATGTCATGCTAGCCTCTCTAGTGAGATGTAGCTCAAACGTGGGTGTATAGAGACCTACTAGCACTATGCCGGTTTGCCAAAATGAGCTTATGGTGGGTCATCATTCAATTGGTTCGATAGTACAGTCAGCTACAAAAGTTGATTAACACATTAAAGTTGTTTGTTAATAGTTGTAATAATAAAACAGAAAAGTTAGTCAATATTAGTAGTTATTTAGGCACAATCTGGTTAAAAGCGACTTTATATTGTTCAATGTGTTAATCAACTTTTGTAGCTGACTGTACCTGTCTAGTAACAAAATATGTGCCAGTACAGTTTGTATTATTGTTTATTTACAGACGTATCGACATAGACGCTGACGAGTTCATCTACCACCTCCGCGCGAAGACTCCCGATGTGTTCCGTACTTGGCTGAACGTGTTGAAAGCGCACAGGTCAGTTTTGTGCAGTTTACGCTACTATATACTTTTAACACTTTTAACTAAAATAAATATAAACTATGCTGGACTGGGAGCGAAAGAAAAACATAGAATGTGCCAGCTGCTTCTCTTCCCGGGCATACTGTAAATGTCAGTTAAGGGACCGAGGTGTTATGGGAGGCTTTTTTGGGGACAACAGGCTGACCCCCTGTCACTGCAATAATCTCTCTCCACTATTATAATACCTCCAAATTTGTCAAAGGTGGTTTTATTACCTATGGTGTTCTGCCTACCCCATACGGGATACAGGCGTGAAGTTATGTATGTATGTAACTAATATAATTTTTTTATATAGTCTATTTTTAACTGACAGATTCTCCTAAGTGAACGACAAAGGCGACACGATACGAAAATATCAAATAGGGGTTGTATACAGGGCGTCCCAAAGCTGTGGGACATCAGGGAAAGCACATTAATTATTGTAGATGGAGTTTTTTGCTGAAAGAATTTTTTTTATATTTTTTAAATATTAGTAATTCTGCATTTGGAATTTCCGAAGAATTACTTGGTTCGTCTGGGAATCGAACCGACATAAAATTAAAAAAAACAACCACTCCCATTTTTATGATGCCACTCTAAAGATTGGACAAAAACCTATAATTCTACTTAAGTCACATAGTATTTTAAAAGAAAGGGACAGTGTGAAATTAATCATTTTAATCTAATTAAATACTTACATAGAACTGCTGAAGTCAAAAAAGTGCAAATGCACGTGAAATCTGTCAGCAAAATACCCTATCTCCGATATTTAAGATACTTTCCCTTGCTGCCCATAGCCTTGGCACGCCCTGTATAGCAGTTATCCTACGTTGTCAAAAGAAAGCATTTTAAATCTACAAGAATATAGGACATTTGAATTTAAAATCAGTTTGACGGCTTTATCTTAAATTTAAATTATATTGTAATATTGCATGGTTACTGAGCTTTATATGTGAGACATTAATTATTTTTACTCTACATTGTGCAGTACATGAATTTAAATTTGTCCCATTGATACAAGTCTCCTAAAGTTATTGGTCACGTTCTGTCGCATCGCATCTGTTCGCTCATCTAGGAAAACGCCTCAGCTGCACAACACATTGCACTCATATTTTATTTTATTTTTATTCATCCTACTCTCCACTCGCAGGACTGCTGGAAGAAATTTCTTTAGAAATATGCAGTACTTTTGTTACAAATCATCTTTCCAAGTGCTTGTTGTTATTTGTAGTGTGATAATTGTTAAATAAATAAAAACATAAAAATACACTTTATGGTCATTAACATTTTTGATGGGAATAAATACAATTTGGCCGACCTTATCACTTTGAAGCGTTATCTTCCTGGCCTATTATTATTATTATTACTAGCACTGGGTGTCCCAAAATTGGGCAAAGGCCTCCCTTTTCTCTTTCCATTTTAGGCGATCGGCTGTTTCCGCGGGCCAGTTTGGGCAAAATGCTTCCAGATCATCTTTCCACCGACGGCGTGGTCGTCCGCGGTCTGGCCTATATGTAAAAAAAAAACTTATCCATTGATTACCTTCTTAAATTTGAACTGACGTTTCGTTGAGTTTTCCTCACACCTTGTTCGGGAAAGAGGATTTACAATTCTTTTTTTATAAGACATGAATACAACATTAAAAGTTATTGTCAATTTATCATGTCGATAAAAAGAGCTTATTTATAATATTGCAGGTTATATCGCCAGCACTTGCTAACATTCGGCGCGCGAGAGGCTGCCCCGAAAATCAACGCTCCGGATGATTTACACGCCACGGACACTTCGTCACGTAAGTACTTAGCTCAGTTACAGTCAGCTCGATTTGCCCCTTTATCCTTTAAAAATTCTTTCAACGTATTTCCATCGTTATAATAGAGAATGCTTGATGCACGTATTTTCTGCTGTTTTTTCTACGAGTATTTTTGTCATTTTGGCAACTAGCAATTCCCCTTTAAAGAAGATAGTTTCGTATGAGATAGTTATCCTATGCCAGTTGTGAATTACTTTTTTTATTAGGTACATTTACAGCATGTTTAGAAAGACAAAACAACTTAGCACTATAAAAGATACCAGAACATCAAAAATGTCGAAGGTCAAAAGGTTACCTGCCGTTGTCAAATCAATTACTAAGTGTTTCATATAGCACACTTAATAAGCATTGGTATTGAATAATTTTAATTAAAAAACCAAGAACTTGCAAGTAAGCTACCTAAGACACCTTTAGTTATATTCATTAAGTTTATTTTGAGAGTCCAGTTTTAGTTATCGTTGATTTTGAAAATTCGTTTGAGCATGAATGAAACAATATGCAATAGGCACGTTTCTCTGACAACAGCTGTGACTTACACATATCACTCGATTTATTTGCATATTCTTTTCAAGGTGAATCATTTAGCTCACTAAGTGAAGAAAGCCGACTATCATTATTTAATAAGAAGGAATCTAGATCTTTGCCCGAATTTTTGAGTACAATCCAAAATATTTACTATGATGAACTTATGAAGATTAAGCGAGATGGCTTCAATCAAACGGCCGAAAATGAATTAAGTGAGGACTGTAATAAACCTTGTCAATCTAATAACAATGATGAAGAAAATAATCATAACGCTTGTCATGAAAAACGCCCTTTAGTTAATGCACAAATAGATTGTAATTTTGTTACAAATCAAAACACGTATGAAGTTGATCATATCTCCAAAATTAACGATGATAGAAAAGAATATAAAAATCAAATGAATATACCTTTGCACGTCATCTTAACTTTGGACCAGATTAACAAATATGAGACCAATAAAAAAGCAAAGAAAAAAACGAACGAAAGTAAAGTCATGTTTCTGGAACAAGCAACGAATCCAATGGCGACGTGCTTCTATTTCTCCAGCAAGAATAAATTAAAACTATCTTCGGCACGTTTAAACAGTGCTTTGAAGAAAAGTAAGAAATCCGTCAATTTACCGAAGTATAAAAATTACTCCTCCGAACCCCCCGCTAAGAAGTTAATGAGTAAAGGTTTATTAAAAGATGACAACTATCAACCTACGGTTGATATCAAAGATTTTTTCCCTCTCACCTCTGACGTGTATAGCGAACCTCTGTGTATTTACTGCGAGAAAACTTCCTCCGAATTCAAACGTTTAACCGACAAGCTCATGGAGTCACTATATAGAGAAAAAATAAGTGACAAACGTTTTGATGACCTCTCGGTATCAGCTGTTTCCGAAATTATCAAAGATCTATACAATGTTCATCCGAGTAAAGAAACGAATCCGATTATACTGTTATTTAAATGTTTACTGGAGTATTGGATTCAGCATAATTCAAGCCATCAAATACAACAAGGAAAATCGTATAAATCTACTTATCAACAGTCAGACTTTACTATGCTGCATTATGAATATAATAAAAGACACTTGGAACCCAGCCACACATCGTACAGGAACCGTCGTTGTGACTTTCGCCAATATATTGACAGCACTCGCCGTATCAACTATATTTTGCAGCCTTATACTGAGTCCAGGAGAAGTAACCCTTTCGACCGAGACCCTGATAGTTTTGAAAAAGATCGGCGTATACAAGAACTAGAACAACTTCTTAAAAATACTGTTTACGCTTGTGAAACAGTCGCGAGCATTATTAGTAAAGAAAACGCTGAGCAAATAAGCAAGTCCATCATAGACAGCATTCAGATGAATACAGATAAGATAAGTGCTAGCACAGACCTATCTAATTCTACAAATGTAAAAGTCAGTTCAGAAATACAGAAACTCGAGCATGCTCTGCGAATCCTAAGTCAAGAAAATCTGCCGCAGATTGCTCTTAAAGAAATACTTCAAATATGTTTAGAAATAATCAGCCGTGAGAGTTTTAAAACACAAAACAAAAATAAACCTATTACACCAGAAAGCCTCTCCCCTACTCGTTGCTCTGAACTAGGATATGTTAAACTACACGAAAAAAGGAAAATTGCAGGTAATAAAAGTAATAGCCCACAGCGAAAAAAAGAAAAGCTGCAAGAGAAATTTCATAACAAAATACTGAATAAATCAGATGAATCCAAAAAAGCAAATAGTCCAATATCTCCTTGCGACAAGGGGAAATCATACACTAAGGTACCTAGGTTTCAAACCGTAGAAACACCAACCTTCCATCATCTAGACGGCAGTGGAAAAGACGATGAAAAAGACAAACAAATTATAATCGACTTCAGTAAATATGACCTTATTGAAATACGAATGAATGATAATCCTCAGAAAACTGAATCTTTATCAATAAATCTGAAACGAAAAGAAAAGTCATACGACAAATACTCGATGGCTAACACCGTACCCTGCAACCCAACTAAATTTGTAAATGACGTACCACTACAAAGAAATCCGCTAAAGAAACATACGATATCTCAAAAATCTAGACTTCCACTGCAAGTCGAAAAAGAAATTCAGTCCAAAGTCTGGCAGTCTGACTTTTCGGCAAATACATTTTCGGAAATTCCAAAGAAAATTTACAATAGCAACAAAAACCTTCAGAAAATGGATACTGGATCCGAAACTGAGACAATTAATAAATTTGAAAAAACTACTTGTATTCAACTAGAAAGACAGCTTCGCGATGCTGAATCAAACACTGTTCGAAAACCTACACCTGATAAGAAATCTGGTAGTCCTCTTCCCATGGTAGGAAAATATGTGTATAAAACTAAATATTGTACTGAAAAAAATGAAAAGGAACAAATAGTTGAAAAAATCTATGATAGTACTAATTGGACCAGCATTGCTGGAAAGTCAGAAAATAAAACATTATTGACCTATAACTGCAACATACCAGATAAGGACAAACGCTCAAATCAGTCAGATAATAGCTCCTTACAGTCACAGCCTCAAGATTCCAATGACAGCACCACCAGGAAATTGAATAAAGTTTCTAATCAACAAAGTGAAGATAATCAATCGATCCAACCAACAGTTAAATCCTTGAACAATAATGAAACGACCCACACAGATAGCGATATGCAACAGTTACAGGAAACGAATGAAAGTGACCCTGGGATATTGAAACAGCTTTACGATGAACAAAAAGATAGTGGAGATGAGAATCCCCCCGAAGACAACACGATTACATTAGAAAAACTTATCGATGAACAAAACAACTTTAGTGCTGATGCAACTTCTTTGCCTAAAACAAGTAAACCCTCTGAGATACAACAAAAAGAAAGTGGGGATGAGAAACCCGCTAAAAGCAAGTTAACGGCATTACAAAAACTTATCGCTGAACAAAACAGAATTAGTACTGACGCACCTTCTTTGCCTAAAACACGTAAACCCTCTCAGATTCCCCAAATAGACAGTGGGGACAGTGAGTCCGCTGAAAGCAACAAAACGGCATTACAGAAACTTCTTGATGAACAAAAGAGTGCTAATGCTTATGCATCTTCTTTGCCTAAAACTCGTAAGAAAATAATGCCTCAGAATAAACAACCTATCGTAAGTAACACAGGTGAGTTACAAAAAAATGTCGATCAACAAAGTGACACAAACGGTCTTACACCTTCCACGCTAAAAACAAGTACAAAATCATATGAATCCCCGAAGACTCACCAACTAGATCCTCGACCAGAAAATGTCACGTCCCACAACACAACCCACCAACAGTCATCTGAGCCCATTGATACAAACACAGACGATTTCACGGAACCTCCCGGTGAAAACAACTTAACAGATATTTTAAGACCTCCTAACTTAAGAAAGGTTGATAATCAAGTTGGATCATCGATTACTGAAGAACAGACTCAGTTACCACAGAGTGCTACGTTACACGAAACTAAAGAAACCAACACGGATGAATTTAAGAAATTCATCGACGATAATATCGTCACTAAAGTTCCTCCAACATCCATTCTTGAATCAAGTAAAAACACAATTAAATCCTCAAAGACTACATCTCATGAAACAAGAGAAACCAATACGGACGAATCCAAGCAACTTCCCGAACATAATACTGGCACAAAAGTTCTTGCACCTACCCTTGAAATAAAAATCTCGAAGACTAACCAGATGAATCCGATTACAAAGAGTGTTACGTCACATCGATTGTCACATGTCTCCAGTATGACCAACAAGGATAACTTCAAGAAACCACCGGACCAAAAAGACCTCATAGGTGATTTAACACCTTCTACCTTAACAAAGGTTGAAAAACCGGTTAGATTTTCGATGACTAACCAGTTCGATCGGTTACCAAAAACAAAAACAAACGAATTCAACACATTTGGAACCAACACGGACAACTTTGAAAAGCCACTTGACCAAAATAACCAAAAAGACGTTTTAACACCTTCTTACTTAACAAAGGATGAAAATCCAGTTGGATCATCGGTGACTAAAGAGCTGACTCAGCTATCTGATACTAAGGAAACCAACACAGATGAATTTAACAAGTTTATCGACGATAATATCAGCAATAAAGTTCTTACACCATCAACCCTTGAAACAATTGAAAAAGCAGTCAAATCTTCAAACACCAACGAGAATGAAACTAGAGAAACCAAAACAGTTGAACATAAGTACCTACTCGAAGATCATATGGGCTCAAATGATTTTATAACTTCTACACTTGCAACAAGTGAAAATCCAGTCAAAGCCTCAAAAACCAACCTCATGAAGTCGGATGAATATTCAAAGTCTAAACAAGCGACTCGGTTATCAGAGAGTGTTCGTGAGAGCGCTACAGATGAAACTAAAGATGCCAGAGGGGATGAATTCAAAAACCTTCTTGAACATAATAGAGGCACAAATGAAACACTCTTAACCCTTGAAATAAGAGAAAGCCCAGAAAAAAATTCAAAGACTCACCAAGTGGATCCGATTAATAACAATGCTACGTCGCATCGGTTGTCGCATGATCCAAGTGGTACCAACACGGAGGACTTTAAGAAAGCACAGGACCTAAAAAATACCGCAGATGTTTTCGCGTCATCTACCTTAACAAAGGGTGAAAAGCCGGTCAGATTCTCGATGACTAACGAATTCGATGATACTAGAGCAAGCGAATTTAACAAATTTCTCGATGACAACATTGGCATAAATGAAGCGGCACCTTCTTCAATTGAAACAAATGAAAACAAACGTACACCCTCAAAGACTAGCCAGTTAACTCGAATGTCAATTAGTCATTCAACTCGGATGTCACGTAGCCAGTCACATCGACTGTCACATCTACTGACACATCGACTCTCACGTGATCCGACAAAATTCAACACGGATGACTTGAAGAAACCTTTCGACGAAAATGTCAATGTTAGTAGTGGAACCAACAAGGGTAACTACAAAAAACCTCTTGATGAAAAAAGCGATGCGAATAAAACCAACGTTAAATCGTCAATTAATTACCAACCCAAACGCCGCTTAACGGAGAGTGATACGTCACTGAAACAGCGACCCAGTCGTAAAAGCAACGTAGGGGATTTACGTAATCTCTCCACTTTTCAAAGCAATATGAGTGTCTTTACTCCTTCTTCTCCGGAAACACACATGAACAAAGTAAGTACTCTAAAAAATAAACCGCTGAATGTGCCAGAGAGACAAGCACCGCAACCCAGTGCGAGTTACACGAGGGAATTGTTGAAGCTTCTCGAAGAGCAAAGCGCTTTAAGCATCACTAGTGAATCTGGAAAACCATCTGATAAACCGGTTGAATCTGCGTCAGGTAACCCCTCCAAAAAGTTGCGTGTAAGTGTGCCTCAGGCTCCTTACCGAAGGCCAAGCAACACTAATGTGCTACAGCAACTCCTTGACCAAAACGGCAATGAAACTGGTAACAATTCTGCCCCCGAACAACCGCTTCATTTAGCTAAAAAACGGTGGAGGAAAAAGAAAAATACTCCCCCGCCTAACAACACTGACCAACCACCAAACACCGAACCAAGCAATACAAAGAAATTTAAGAAGATCATAAATTCTGCAGTCGTAACGCCCATTAAACAAGTTAAATCTTCCATGGATAGTCGACACAAAAAGGCTAAAAATAGTTCCAGTTCACGACTGGTACCTGAGACTAGCCCAAGCGAAACGAAAAAAAATCAACAAAATACTGCGGATAATCCTATATTTTTATCTATTAACTCGGCCAAATCCGAACCTAAAATTCGGTCACTCAATTCCGATGCCCAAGGCAATTATTATCAAAAGATTGATCCGGATGATATTGATGAAAAGTTTGTTATGATGCTCCTTGAGGACGTAGCGCATATCTCTAAAAATATGCCCAAACTTAATAAAGATATTAAAAGTCTAGTTCAGAAATTAAAAAAGAAAAGCAATAAACACATGAAATGCTTCTGTCCACCTGGTCTTCACCTGCTCGGAAACATTTACAAAGGTAACAATGTTGTATATACACCAGCATCCTTTGCTATAGGAACTCAATATACAGAAGACAATATACAGCCTACTAATAAAACTAATGATTCCATAAAGATAACTGTGAGCAAAGGCGTGAGTAATACTGCCGCGGCATCTGAAAACACTGTTGGTGCTTCTGGTGAAAGTAATGTAAACGAACTTTCAAACGTTAATCAAACAGATATAAAGTCAGCAATTTTAAGCCAGGGCTTCACAGAGATCGTGTCCATTGATAGTGAAATTCAAACAAAGCAGGTTGTCAGAAATGAATCCACGATAACTGAAGAACTAACTTACAAAAGCGTTAGTAATGACGCTGAGACTAATACTCAACAACCAAGGAGCAACACAGTAAACCGTCTGATCGAATACTTCCTTGAAACAAACAGTCAAGGCATGAGAATATTACGCCCCAGAATACAATGTGTTCATGGTTTGAATACAAATTTGTTATCCAGTATGACACAAGATTTATCAACTACACCGCAACAAGAAGTACATAAAGGCGTTAAGCCAATACCTATGTCTTTGAAAAGTTCAATGGCCACAGGCATGGATGATTCTAATAAGGAAAAGTTATTTTATTACAACAAAACCTACGATACGTTACAGTTAATTACAATACCGAACTTTGAACCGATTCGCATAATATCCCGGACTAAATGCACTGTCAAATGCAGTGTGAAAAATATAAATAATAGAACCGTGCTTGTATTACAAGAAGAAAATGGAACAACCGGTTAGATCTTGTCCAAATATTGGTCATTAAAGTAGTTTATTGTTCGGTAGTTTAAAATGTAGAATTGCATCATCATTCATTAGTATATGAAATGCTCTGTTGGACAGAGGTCACATTGACCTCATCTTTCTACAAGTATTGCAAATTGATCGTAATTCCGTCCTTACATAAGTCCTATTTGTTATAATTCATGTCGGCAGAGACTTAATTATTTTAGAGTATCAGAGATTAACTTCATTACTATCGTTTTACCACCTCATGGGTAACCTTCTTCTAGCTGAAGGAATAGTAGCGTCAAGATAATTAGTTAAGTTTAGATTGCACAGGAAACTTTGTATGTCAGTATCATTAGCTGTCTGCATCATCTTTAATGTCATTATAAAAGTCGTTTAACAGTTTTATTTCTCAAACATATGAAGCATCTCTTATAGTATTGCCGTAAATGCTACCGTATAACTATTTATTATTCATCTAACTGGAGAAGATAAAAATATGGAACTCTAAGCTTGAAATTGACTCTTGATTTTATGGTTTTCACAAAAAAAGGCTATTTGATGGTTTTAACACAGTAAATGCCACTTCGCTAATTCATTTTCATCACATAGGTCGTGTATACGAAATTCCTATTTAGTTAACTAGATTTGATAAATGTACAATATTTATAGATAAATGATTTTAAGATTGAATATTAGATACATAAAAAGAAGTAAACGTAATTCTAGTAATTTTGTTGTTAATAATTAATGTAGCTGTTATGTATAGTTAACAATTTAGATCCAAACAGTTAGAATATCTTGTGTTTAATCTAGTTTTATTACTAAATAGTGAATTAGTCTTGAATAAATCCAACAAGATGGTGTTTTTTTTTTCGACAGCTTGGTGACATTAAAAACTTTTGGTTACTCCTTGTAATTTAACTTTTTGGCCTTTTTTGAACGTACGTACATACGCTTGCATTTTTTATCGGGCATCAGAAAAAAAAAACATTATTCTTATTACTCTTTCAATGTTTGCTGTTTCAATAAAACCTTTTTTAAACTATTGAATTCTTATTGAGGATTTAGTAACCCTATTGGGGTGTTTAACGGGGATACTTTTTTTAAATCCAAAAAAGATAAAGCTTTATTGAAACAACGAATACTTTACCCCTCCCTGAGTGTTCCTATTTCCTCCGTAGGGCTGCTAAGCCCCTCACAGCCGACCCTTAAAGGTCCCCAGGCCGGGTTCGTATCTGGGACCCCGGGAGGACGCCTGGCCGGATGGAGTATAGGTACGTGTGTGCATCTGTATTAACTGTTTGTTGATCTGCTTGCTAAATAAGAAATGAGACTGGGCAATAATTTCACAGCGCTTCAATACCGCTTGAGATATAGGTACCGGAATATTATTGAATTTTATTATATTTGCTTGGTGGTAGGATCCCTTCTGGGTCCGCCTGGCTAGCGACCACCCTTTATATAAAGTCTGCCGCCGAATGTTACCGCTCCGGCGGTAATGTGTTCCGGCAATATTGTATAAAGAGCCAGTTCCTTCCTAAACCCGTGTGCTTTCATCTTCGACCTCATCGTCACTTACCATCAGGTGAGATTGAGGTCAAACGCGGGTTTAGTCATTTATAAAAAAAAAATACAGCTTTCTTTAAGAATTGATTATGACTCAAACAGAGATTTGCTGTAAATTCTACATAGAGAACTGTCTTACAGCTGGAATAGAACCCAAGACTTCTCACATATCAGCTGACTATTAAATATTTGTACTGGCTATTCGCCTACTGCGTCAGAAAAGCAATTTTTCAAACAGTACAGCTTTAAGTATTAACACGGTCTGAGACCTGGGATCTACGTCGATATTACATTTTTTCTTCGTAAAAGATGCGAGATTTTTTTTATTTGATTGTGTAAGCAGGGCCTTGATCGCGGAGACGTAACCACGCGACCACGACCGTTTGCTCGTTTAATAAACCAATATGTGATGCGCGAATAACTCCGATTTATATTATCAATTGTGCCTGAATATCTTTATCGTGTGTCCACTAGTTTTATAAGCATGTGTACCCGTATGTTTATTATTGCATGTTGATTGGTTTTGTTCATAAAATACACAAACTATTTAGTCTATCATTTAAGGCAAAGTTCGCTTTTACCTAACATAGCAAGGGCCCCTTCAAATTAGCCGCTCGGATAATGTAAAGTTCCTAAGCGCCAACGGTAACTCGGACGCGGGGCGCGATTTTATTTGAAAGAGCGTTTTTGTATGGAAACGCGCCCACGCCCACGTAATGTTAGCCCTAAGAGTTGATGATGTGCAAGTGATAAATTCTTTAAAAAGAGCCAGCTTCTTCATTAAATCGCTTGACATTACAGTAAGAACGGTTAAGCACTACATCTGATCCGAATCCGAGTAAATACGGATCCCGAAATGGTGGATGATGGTAGTCGATTCTAGTGCGTAAGCTTCCAAGCGATGCAGTTCGAAACTGTAGTAAGTGACGATGAAGATATCGGACTCGTGCTTGTGAGTTACGTTTAAGCTTACTCTGATGGAGATAAAAGTTAAAACCGACGTATCGGGTTAGTTCAGGAAACAAACTTTGTAACATTAGTTGTAGGTACTTATTTATTTTCAGATATCATATTTGCATACATTTATAATAAGTTACATTTAAATTAATTACAAAAGGTTAAGAGGTAGCATTCTAGATTCCTAGTAGTGCCTTCTATCTGAAGCAGTTTATAGATTAAGCTCATTGTTTGACTGCTGACTTGTAATTTGACACTGTTTGTTGATTAGTGATCTTTACATTAATGAAATAAGACGGTCAACTCAATTGATTGATTGTTTAACTAGCTGGAGCTGTATTATGAGGGAATTTGGTGATTAATACAGTTAATGAACTGGCGAGGTGTGTGTACAGAGTCGGGCACGGGGCTGGAGGCGGCGTCGCGCGAGCTGGGGCAGGCGCAGCTGTCGGTGCAGCAGCTGCGGCGGCTGCTGCACGCGCTCGAGCACCCGCAGCCCGACACCGACGTAAGTGTGCCACACGTCCCGCTCTCTAGGAGTCTGTCCCACTGTCCCCGACGAGCCTGATATAGCCCCGATATGCAAACAGTACAAAAGATGAATGAAAAAAAGTGTTAAATAAAAATCACCCGACCAGGACTCGAACCTGGGACCTCTCGTTTGCCGGACGAGTGCTCTGCCACTGAGCTACCGGGGGCTGGCAGTACGCCTCGAAATTACTTAACACATTTTTTCATTTATTTAAGAGTAACTAAGCATTTTAAATGGAAAAACTTTAAAATATTATAGAACAAAAGATGATCTGGAATCATTATTTTCTGGATCAACGGCCGGCTGATTTAAAGGAATACCCGATATTTTGAAACTTCGTTCAGCTGACATTTAAAAAATTCAGATACAAAATTACTACTTAGCAGTTAGCCACTAAAGAGCATTTGTTAGTCATGCAACCGTGACTATTTTGTGTTTATTGCTTTGATTATTATGTGTTATTCAATCTTCTTCTATAATAAATAATTGTAAAACTTCACGTGTTATACTATCGGGGTTGTTTATATTCTGTATCAATAGAACCGGGTGGAGGCTGGAGATAGGGGTAGTTCCCAGTAGATCAACTGCTCAGTTCAACTGGCTGAACAGTACAACTTTGATGTCCCAGTAGCGCAACTTGGTACAATCCTTCCGAAAGTTGAACTACTGGGAAATCAAAGTTGTACTGTTTATATTAATTTTATTTTAGTGTGTGTTTGAAAGAGAAGTGGATCCCGTGAGAAGTTAAATGTTATTTATGTGTTTAATAGAAACTGAACACATATTTTCAAGTGTTAGTCAGATACCTACTAATAGTGGACTTTTATATTGAATTTCTATCCAAAATCTTTGTCTGTATACTCTTTAATGCCTGAGCATTGCCATGACAAACAAAATCATCTTCTTTTTCCGTAAAGAAAGAACAAAGTAGATCACCAGAAATACATTGGATATTGGAAAATAAAATTTCTATATAGAGTCCTAATTCAAATCCAAAATTTGTCATACTAAAATTAACCTGGATTTCGGTTGTCATGGCAACACTCATGCATTTATGTGTTTATGCATGAGTGGATTGCAATTCAATATAGAAATATACTATAAGTAGGTATTTGATCAACCCTTGAAAAATATTTACATTCATTTTCTATTAAAGACTCAAAAAAATTAATATTTTTCTAGTCAACGATTGAACTGACCAGTTGAACTAATGGGAACTAGATGCCAGTACAACTTTTATGTCCCAGTAGTTCAACTTTCGAGAGGATTGTACAAAGTTGACCAACTGGGAATAAAATTCCCTCTAGTTCAACTAGTTGAACTGAGCAGTTGAACTACTGGGAACTACCCGGAGATAGCACCAACACCTGAATACAGGTATGAGTTGACATGGGTATTGCTTAGGGATAATGTTTGAAAAGTATTTGTTAAAATATTAGACGTGGTATAAGAAGCATTTTTCTTTGACGGTGACTTAACGAACATTTGATTTCAATCTATGGTAAGTTAAGGTGAGGTCGAAGATGGAAGAATGATTTCGTATGGGTTTAGTATTTAATATTTCATCCAACTTAGAACAAGTTTTTTTAACTTTATGTATACCTAGACGTGAAGTTGTCAGAATCGCGCTAAAATTAAATAACTTATTCAAATTTGTAGGTAGGATAGAGCATTTTTCCCGATAAACGTGTTACTTGTGACATTAATTTAAGTAAGTAAAGTTTTAAAGTATATTTTTAAATTTTATACCTATAATCACTTAAATTTTTGTATTAAATAATAACATGTAAGATTGCAGCCTCCCTAAAATTAATATTTTGTAGAGTTTACGTCTTGTATCATACTACACTTACTTTTATTTCAATATTCCCTCAAAATCAGTACTTACGTAAAACGCGAGGCCTTAAGAACAGATAGTTTTTATTATACAATTATTGTCAACGGTTACACACCCAGCTTGAATACTTAATTGGAATATGACGTCATCAGCAGGTATCCCTGGAGGGCGCGTCTCCTAACGTGAAGAAGGACCGGCGCAAGTTCGGTCTGCGCAAGAAGAAGTCAAGCTCCAAGTGCGCTTCCGTAGAGCTGGCGCCGCCGCACTTGGACGGATCCGCCTCGCATATGGTGAGTGGGGGCTTAGGGAGCCTCTACAGGGACCAGACAGAAAATAAGACAAAAGACACTTGACATACTTCATATATTTTGGACCAAAACGCAAAGTAACCGGCCAAAGAAAATTATACTAATATTATGATAGTACATGAATACTCATACATTTTTGAATATGACGACATTCCTCTAGGTCCGATATCTCAGTCACTAAAGGAGGTTGAAATGTTCAATATTAGTATGAATATCAAGCATCGAGACATTAGATAATTACATATTCATATACATAGCGTCGTGAGAAACGTAACACGTATTATTTATCTTTTTGTATTGACGGAAATGGAATATTTTAACTTTATTTAGTGGCATTCAGGTGTCAGACCTAGAGGCATAACGTCATATTAAAAAAATGTATTCATGTACTTTCATAATACATTAATAAATTTTTTTTGGCCTGCTATTTTAGTTTTTCGGTCCAATATATCAGATGTCCTTTGAGGCCATGAAGTTGGCAATTTTCTGAAAAAAAATAAATATTCTAACAGTATTTCCTCTATAACGTATATCTAACATTCCACGTGTTCTATGCGCAGGCTCTATCCGCTCTAACGGCGCCTCCGTCGCCCGGAGGGGGAGCGAGTTCGGTTCCCAACTCGGCTGCCTCGCTGCCTATTGGTAAGTCCGTCTACCATCGAATTTGTCTTCAATATAAATTGATGTTTAACAATCTATCTAAAAAGATAAAAGTATTAGGCTGTGGTCCTATGTCTACGGTGCCGCGCCCTTAGTAGATTTCTATATGGAATCTCATTTGCCATGTTAACCAAAATTCTGATTTGTTTTTGTACAAAAACACCTGGACTCAAACTAACATTCAGTATAGAAATCCACTAAAAGTAATTGTTCAATCATCTATCTACAAAAAAGGAAAGTATAATGGAGAAAAGACGTATTCAAACTTTATGATTTTTAGACTCAAGTTTCGTGTCAATAAATAATTCACGCTTTTTATTTTATTTTATCCAATAAATAGGTTTCAGTATTCGGTTACCACGGTTGCAACCCCCCTTTATATAGTCGGTCACTAAATGTCGTTGCTTTAATATTACTCCCAAGGCCTTTAATTAATTTTAAGTAATTATTTTAACTGGTAATCTACTGAATTTTCCGAACAAATAAAAATAATACTTTGCCAAAGTTTTCGAGTTGAGTAAATTTTTTCTGCGAATTTAACTCTCATTTTTGGCAAGTAACATTTTTAGATTCATTAAGTTGTGCTCTTTGTTTGTGCTTCAGACATGTGTTTCAGAAAAAAATCAACATAATGTAACGAAAACTACAATGTAAAATGTAATTTTCAAAAACAATAGCAAAATGTTGCATAATGTGGAAGAATGTTCTAATGTTACGCTGTTATAAAAAAGCTTATTTAATTAGATGTGTCAGTGTTAGAGGCTTTGCAGAGCTTGCATTTTTTGATAAATAAATAAAGAATAGGTTATTTTTAGATACGGCCATAATGGAGTCGTAGAACAAGTGATGTGGAGAGACCGCATGCTAGAGGTGACGCGCTAATTAAAGCTAACCCTGTATACTGTAAAATTAAATAAATATTTTTTGCTTTATTCTAGAATACATTCTCGAATCCATCAACCTTGAGTGAAAATGTCGTTAATAAAGCAAAAAAAAAAGAAAATTTCCGAAAAAAAAATTGGAAAATCAGTGAACCTTTTGTATCGTTGTACGTTACGATCCTATACTTTTTGATTGTTTTGTAAATTTGATAATAAAAAAAAATAAAACAGTTTTTAATTTTATGACTTTTTTGTTTTATTAGGTTATTATAAATTTGTTTATTATTTTGCGAATTATGTCTTGGCAAGGATTCTACGATATCGGTAAGTGGGTGTTTTGTCTGGGCATGACTAAGTATCAAACATTGATGGTGAAATGTAGGAATATTTTTTATGATGCACGAAAGTTGCTTAGACCATCTCATATCAGAACGATACATGCTAGACTGCAATGGTAAAAAAGGTTTTGTAAAGGCAAATACTCATTGACTTGGGTTTCACCCATCTATAAGCTAGACCAGATTAGACATGATTAATAAACGAACTTACGGTAATGTGAAATAGTTGTATATATTTAAACCTACACGATCTTATATACTTTATTTCAAGCACGCATACAAAATGCATGCAATTTGTATGTGTGCGGGAGACTGGGTGGTATACATAATTCTGTTGCAGACTGTACCATGGTTATATTTTACGATGTAAAAAAAGAGATAAGTATTCGTAGTTATTGTCTAGTAGCTTTGTCTAGTAATGTACAAGCTTACTTGAGGGCTAGTGGCATTCTGTGAATACTGTAGGTATATGTGGAAAAATTTGTTAATTTTATTATTATCTTGCAGAAAACGCGATGAAACGTTCGTAATACTTGTTTTATTTATTAATTTTTAAGTAATACTATCGCATACCCATAAGCATAACATTTAACCAGTAACGCATTTTAGAGGATAGTATTAATTATATTTTTTACCCAACGCCCAATTTATTGTGAGTTCGTTTATTTTTCAAAAACACTTCGTTATGTCATCTTATAATTCTTATCTCCTTATATTTCAATATGTTAAAATGACAGAAAGAAACAGCTCTAATATTTAATTTTCTTCTCTGTCTTGCAGCGTTTCTGTCTACGTTTTTGGCATCTACTTTAGTTCGTAAGCCTTATTTTTAATTTTGTTATTTTTTCCCCTCTTTTTTCTCCTTACTTTTCCAATATCTCAAAATACAAACACTATGGCTTTTCACAGTGACTGAAGCCCACATGAATGCCGAAATGTTACATCATAAAATAGTACACGTTTAGAGTCGCTGAGTTTTTGTACAGACCATTGAATGCTTACATGGATGCTCAGATCAAGCTATGTCGCTTTAAAATCACAGCATACGAACATTCAACACATTATTTAGCAGCATTCAATTATAAGTTTGATATTCCTGAACAGATTCATTTTTGTCGTTCTCTCTGTCGCCTTCAAATTTACAATAAAGTCGATTAATTCTTCACCTTTTTTGCATTATAATAGAGTATTATTAACTCTGGTGTAAAGAATACACCAGTAAATATGTAAGTTTCTGTTTATTAGGTACATATGTATCCAAAGGTTTAGAATTTCGATAAAATTTAACAGTGTTACAACAGTTTATGTACCAGAATAGGCCATTAGTATTTAACTAGTACTAAATATCAGGTTACGTTATTTATCTGGCTATATGGGAACAGTGAGATGCAGAATAGACGAAACACACTTTTTGTCAAGTCTGCAGCGAATAAAACGTCTGTCGTAAACACATCTAATATTCTCTAATATTCAGTACACTGAACTGTAGAGAAGTACATACAAAGCAGAAATTACGATGTATCCATTTGTTACTTGAGGTACAGAAACAGAAAAATAGTATATTTCATTACGAGTGCGGAAAGCCTGTCATTGCAAAGAGTTCCGACAAATGGAATTTGTCGGAACGAGTTGCAATGACGGTTCCGCACGTGTACTGAACGACTATTTTTAATACAGTTGCGAAAAAATTAAGCAATTTTATAAAATATACAAAATGGCGCCAGCCGTGAAAGATTATAAACAGAGATTTTTTTTGTTTGTTTACCCATTCTGGGTAGGCAAAGGGAACTATGCCCATACAGCCAAGTCGATTTTTTGTATTGACATGAAATGAAAATGAATTTAATGAGATAAAATGAAATGAAACCTAACCTAACTCATTGCATCAACTCATTATATCTGATATTGAAACAAATTAGTACATTCTTTTCAGAAATATTTGCATGAATCGTAAAAACTTCTATGAATTTTTTTTTAGTAAAAACTTCGTGGTTGATTTTTTCTTTTTAATAGACATTTTTTTGACATTTGGGAAAGAGAACGCACGAGTGCGGAAAAGGTAAAGAAAAAGCACGAGTGTGCAATAGCCCACATCCCGAACGCTAAACGTCCCTGCAATACGCCACTTTTTGAGCAACTGTATTAAAAAAGTATTTTCGGTAAGGCGCGGTCAGTCGGCTGCATAGAATTGCAGTTTTTATTTACACAGACTAAAAAGTGCATCATGCGTGTACTCGTATAGTCTGTAGTTTGCGCTGGTTTTATAAGGCAATTAAAACTTATTCCAACATATCTAATAAAGTACCATTGCTTTTATCAACAATGTTTTTGGGGACTGAAAACTGCTCGCGTCCGCAAGGTTTAGCCCTCGATGCCTTGTACGTGGTCCCTGGGTGGTGCTAAACGAGCAGTAAAATCTGGTGGTAGGCTTCGGCCGTGGCTTGTCACCACCCACTAGACAAAACCATGCCGCCAAGTAACCTAGTTGCGTTCCGGCATGATGTCTAGTGTAGCCATTGAGGAGGATAGGTCTGAGTAATCGTGCTGCATCGGAGAACAGTTTTCAACTCGTAGGATAATGACTCACCGGGTAACTCGTTTTGGAGGGTAGCGGGATCCGAAGCACGGTGCACCGCTGGCCGACCGCAGGTAGTAGGGGGCCCAAGTAGCATGCCAGCCACATGCGAAAGGCTGCCCCGCCACCTCGCGAAAAATCCCGGGAGGCTCCATCGTGCCGGTTGGCGACCGGTTTAGAGAGGACCCGATGGCGACCTCGGGGGGGTTCGGGCGTCCCCGCAGTCTCCAGGCGAGTTCCCCAATGGTGCGTTGTTTCCTACGAGTTGCTTGGTTCCATTTGCAGCGCTTCACTCAACTTCTATTCTCCTCCCTATTCACTCCACTACCAATTCACAATGAAAGGTCCTAAAAAGAGTACGGTTCAACAGCGGTTGCACTTCCTCTCCCTTAAAGTGCACTTCTGTAACATCCGAGGAGTGCACTCCAATCTGAATGATGTCCACCACCATCTTGAGACGGAGAGACCTCACCTACTCTTTCTAACGGAGACGCAGATCTGCGATCCGTCAGACTCGGCATACCTTGGTTACCCAGGCTATATCCTGGAGTCTCTTTTCCGCCCGCACGCCGGGGTGTGCATGTATGCCAGTGACGCGATCTGTTATCAGCGTCTCCGTTACTTGGAAGTGCCGGACCTTTCAGTCATGTGGGTTCACATAGATACTGGCCTAGACCAAGTGGTTTACGCCTGTATCTATCGTTCACATAGCGGAGATCGGGAGACAACGAGGCTTATGGAATACCTTGGCAATACAGCAGATAAGATTCAGCAACGTTTTCCCACGGCGCAGTTGGTGTTTCTGGGGGATTTTAATGCTCACCATGGGCAGTGGTTATACCCGTATCAGGACACTGACCATGCTGGCAGAGAGGCCTTTAAGTTTTCGCTGACTTATGGTCTCTCACAGCTTGTTAACGAGCCTACGCGCATCCCCGACGTTGCTGGCCACACTGCGTATTGCTTGGACCTTCTGCTGACAACCGATCCTGACAGATACTCGGTGTCCGTCACTGCACCTTTAGGGACATCCGATCACTGTATGGTGAAATCTGTATCGCTGTACTCGCCACCTGACACCCGCCCAAAAGGCTCCAGGCGAGTATGGCGTTACAAGTCAGCAGATTGGGATGAAATGCGACATTTCTTCGCATCTTATCCATGGCGGCAAACTTGTTTTACATCAACCGATCCATCGTGCTGCGCTGTTGCTGTCTCAAATGTGATAGTTCAAGCAATGGAGTACTTCATTCCCCACGCTGATCTATCCCTTGAAACCAAAGCTCGCCCATGGTTTAATACTGCTTGCCTAGCCGCTGAAAAGCGAAAGCGGGAAGCATACAAAGCCTGGGCAAATGCTCGCAGAAGCAAAGCCCTGGATTCGCATGAACTTAAGAAAAGATACAATGCTGCCGCCAAGTCCTGCAAAAAGGTAATCAAAAGAGCTCGTTTTGCCCACATAGGCCGTATCGGAGACAGAATAGCAGCATACCCTTCGGGAAGTAAAGCTTTCTGGTCCCTTGCCAAGTCGGTCGAAACGAACTTTTGTCGCCCATCGCTGCCACCACTGAGGAAACCCGATGGTTCTCTGGCCCATACTTCTAAGGAGAAAGCAGATTTATTTGCTAGTATCTTCGCAGAAAATTCTCGTCTAGATTGCCAAAGAAAAATCCCACCCCAATTACCTCAGTTCGGACCTACAATGGGTACCGTTCACATTCGCCAAAAGGAGGTTCTTAAATGCTTGCTGCACCTAGACGAGAACAAAGCTAGTGGTCCAGACGGTATTCCTGCAGTGGTCTTAAAACGCTGCGCAGCTGAGTTGTCTCCCGTTTTGACGCGTCTTTATCGACTTTCATTGGAATCCGGTAAGGTTCCCAAGTCCTGGAAGCTTGCTAACGTACAACCAGTACCAAAGAAGGGAAGCCGTGCCGATCCTGTCAACTACCGACCAATTTCAATCACTTCCATACTTTGCAAAGTCATGGAACGTGTATTGAACAATCGACTCCTGGCATACCTCGAGGCCAACGAGCTCCTTAGCGATAGCCAATATGGTTTCCGCAACGGGCGTTCGACCGGCGATCTTCTCGTGTATGCCACTCACTTATGGAGCGAGGCCTTGGAGGGTCATGGTGAAGCAATAGCTGTATCCTTAGACATTTCCAAGGCCTTTGACAGGGTCTGGCATGATGGTCTCTTAAGTAAGCTTCCAGCTTATGGCATACCGATTGGGCTCTGCGACTGGATATCTGATTTTCTGAGGGAACGGTCAATTCGAGTAGTCTTAGATGGCTTCTCCTCCGACCAAATGGCAATTAATGCCGGGGTACCTCAGGGATCTGTTCTCTCTGCAACATTATTCTTGCTGCACATTAATGACCTTTTGACACCGGGCATTATTAGTTATGCTGATGACAGCACTGTTGTAGAGAGATACGTATCCAATGCGCGAGCGAGCCCCCGTGAAATCCAAAGTTTAAGAAAGTCAATGATTGAGCGCGTTGATTTGACCTTACGGAAAGTATCCGATTGGGGTGAGTCGAATTTGGTCAAATTCAACGCGTCCAAAACTCAGGCGTGTCTATTCTCCGCAAAAAAGAGCACCTTCACATTAACGCCCACTTTCCAAAATGTATCTGTCCCCATCACTGACCATCTAGGGCTTTTAGGCGTAACTATAACATCTAGTTTAAACTTCGGTCAACAAATTGTGTCCATGGCTCAAGTAGCTTCGAAAAAGTTGGGAATCATCTCGAAGGTACGGTGGTACTTCAGCCCTGCACAGCTTCTTAACTTATATACAGCTCAAGTGCGATCATGCATGGAGTACTGCAGTCATCTTTGGGATGGTTCAGCCAAATATCAACTAGAAGCGCTGGACTCCGTTGACCGAAGAGCCCGTAAATTAATTAACAACGTCGACCTTACGACCAAAAAACTACAGACCCTAGAGCATCGTCGTAAGGTTGCCTGTTTAACCGTGTACTACAGGATACATTTTGGTGAGTGCGCGAGTGCTCTGTTTGAGCAAATTGAACCCTCACCCTTTTACCATCGGACTACTAGACGCAGACAGAACTTCCATCCGTATGTGGTTGATATTCCGAAAAGTCGAACTAAGCGCTTTGACAGTTCCTTTTTGATACGGGTCGCCAAGGTTTGGAATGAACTGCCTGCGTCTATTTTCCCTGACCAGTATAGTCCTAGTACTTTTAAGCGTCGAGTGAATAGGTTTCTCGTGGATGGACGTGTACCACCTTAGTCTTCATGTTCACTTAACATCAGGTGTCATGGAAGACAAACGTCCCATCCATATTTTATAAAAAAAAAAAAAAAAAATGTATTGTAAATTAACTTTGCATATTAGGTATAAAGAAATGAAACTTCAGCAGGTACTTGAGTTTCAACACCTCGACATCTTCTCAATGGGTAGCCTTATTATATTTCGACCTTCCAGATACTTGGCACCTTAATTATTGCGTTATCGGTGGCCAATCCGAGGTCCTCCATAATGATATGTTTGATTACTGCTATGATAGCTCAAATCAACATCTAATATTGAAGATTAGGTAAAAATTTGAATCCTGAAGCTTAAGGAACATTTCACCTTAGAATCGACCTTGATTGATGATCTCACGCAGTTCAAACGAATCAGATAACATAATCTCAATCTTATCTATCTTTGGACAGACTTTCATCCTGTCTGTGTTATTATACAACAAAACTAAATCTTAGGTTAAAAGGTCTTTTTTCTTTTGTCAATTTGGTTTAATTTTTTTTTTTTTTTTTTTTTTTTTATATTGTAAGGATAGGACGTTTGTCTTCCATGCCACCTGATGGAAAATGCGCATGAAGACTATGGTGTTACACGTCCATCCACGAGAAACCTATTCACTCGACACTTAAAAGTTCCAGGACTGTAGTGGTCAGGAAAAACAGACGCAGGCAGATTGTTCCACACCTTGGCAATCCGTACCAAAAAGGAACTATCGAAGCGTTTTGTTCGACTTCTTGGTAAATCCACTATATACGGATGGAAATTCTGTCTGCGTCTGGTAGTCCGGTGGTAAAAAGGGGTGGGTTCAATTTGGTCAAAAAGAGCACTCGCACACTCACCAAAATGTAGCCGATAAAATACTGTCAAACAAGCAACCTTACGACGATGCTCTAGCGTCTGCAATTTTTTATTTGTAAGGTTGTTGTTATTTATGATTTTTCGGGCTCTTCGGTCAACAGAGTCTAGCGCTTCGAGCTGGTATTTGGCAGAACCATCCCAAAGGTGACTACAGTACTCCATGCAAGACCTCACTTGGGCTGTGTATAAGTTGAGGAGCCGTTCAGGGCTGAAGTACCGCCGGACCTTCGAGATGATACACAATTTTTTTGAAGCCGTTTTTGCCATAGTCTCAATTTGTTGTCCGAAGTTTAATTTGGACGTTATAGTGACGCCCAAAAGCCCTAGTTGGTCGGTGATGGGAACAGATACATTCTGGAAAGTGGGCGTAAGAGTAAAGGTGCTCTTTTTTGCGGAGAATAGACACGCTTGTGTTTTGGAGGCGTTGAATTTGACCAGGTTAGATTCGCCCCAATCGGACACATTCCGCAAGGTCGAATCAACGCGCTCAATCATAGACTCTCTCAAAATCTGGATTTCATGGGCGCTCGTTCGCGCATTGGATATATATCTCTCAACAACAGTGCTGTCATCAGCATATCCAATAATGCCTGGTGTTAGGAGGTCATTAATGTGCAGCAAGAATAAAGTTGCAGAGAGAACAGATCCCTGAGGTACCCCGGCATTAATTGCCATTAGGTCAGAGGAGTAGCCATCTAAGACTACTCGAATCGACCGTTCCCTCAGAAAATCAGATATCCAGTCGCAGAGCCCGGTCGGTATGCCATATGCTGGAAGCTTGCTTAAGAGACCATCATGCCAGACCCTGTCAAAGGCCTTGGAGATGTCTAAGGATACAGCTATTGCTTCACCATGACCCTCCAAGGCCTCACTCCATAAGTGTGTGGCATACACGAGAAGATCGCCGGTCGAGCGTCCACTGCGGAAACCATATTGGCTATCGCTTAGGAGCTCGTTGGTCTCAAGGTATGCCAGGAGTCGATTGTTCAATACACGTTCCATGACTTTACAAAGTATGGAGGTGATTGAAATTGGTCGATAGTTGACAGGATCAGCACGGCTTCCCTTCTTCGGTACTGGTTGTATGTTAGCCAGCTTCCAGGATTTGGGGACTTTACCAGATTCCAAAGAGAGTCTATACAGACGCGTCAAAACGGGAGACAACTCAGCTGCGCAGCGTTTCAACACCACTGCAGGAATACCGTCTGCACCGCTAGCCTTATTCTCGTCTAGGTGCAGCAAGCACTTAAGAACCTCCTTTTGGCGAATATGAACGGTACCCATTGTAGGATCGAACTGAGGTAATTGGGGTGGGATTTTTCCTTGGCTATCTAGACGAGAATTTTCCGCAAAGATACTGGCAAATAAATCCGCCTTTTCCTTAGCGGTGTGGGCCAGAGAACCATCAGGTTTCCGCAGAGGCGGCAGCGACGGGCGACAAAAGTTCGTTTCGACCGACTTGGCGAGGGACCAGAAAGCTTTGCTTCCCGAGGGGTATGACGCTATTCTGTCTCCGATACAGCCTATGTGGGCGAAACGAGCTCTTTTGATCACCTTTTTGCAGGACTTGGCGGCAGCATTGTACCTCTTCTTGTGTTCATGCAAATCCACGGCTTTGCTTCTGCGAGCGGTTGCCCAGGCTTTGTACGCTTCTCGCTTACGCTTTTCAGCGGAAAAGCATTCAGCACTAAACCATGGGCGAGCTTTGGTTTCAAGGGATAGATCAGCGTAGGGAATGAAGAACTCCATTGCTTGACCTATCACACTTGAGACTGCATCAGCGCAGCACGATGGATCGGTTGATGTAAAACAAGCTTGCCGCCACGGATAAGATGCGAAAAAATGTCGCATTTCATCCCAATCTGCCGACTTGTAACGCCATACTCGCCTAGAACCACTTGGTCGGGTGTCAGGTGGCGAGTACTGCGATACAGATTTCACCAGACAGTGATCGGATGTCCCTAAGGGTGCAGTGACGGACACCGAATACCTGTCCGGATCGGTTGTCAGCAGAAGGTCCAGGCAGTAAGCAGTGTGTCCAGCAACGTCTGGGATGCGCGTAGGCTCGTCAACAAGCTGAGAGAGGCCATGAGTGAGCGAAAACTTAAAAGCCTCTCTACCAGCATGGTCAGTGTCCTGAAACGGGTATAACCACTGTCCGTGGTGTGCGTTAAAATCCCCCAGGAACACCAACTGCGCTGTGGGAAAACGTTGCTGAACCTTGTCCGCTGTACTGCTGAGATAGTCCATAAGCCTCGTTGTCTCCCGATCTCCGCTGTGTGACCGATAAATACCAGCGTATACCATTTGGTCTAGGCCGGTATCTATGTGAACCCACATAACTGAAAGGTCCGGCACTTCTAAGTAACGGAGACGCTGACAACAGATCTTGTCACTGGCATACATGCACACCCCGGCGTGCGGGTGGAATTTGGACTCCAGGACGGATCACAGATCTGCGTCTCCGTTAGGAAGAGTAAGTGGGGTCTCTCCGTCTCGAGGTGGTGGTGGACATCATTGAGATTGGAGTGCACTCCTCGGATGTTACAGAAGTGCACTTTAAACGAGAGGAAGTGCAACCGCTGTGTTACCTTACTCTTCTTTGGACCTTTCATTAGTTTTGGAGTGGAGTGAATAGGGAGGAGAACAGAAGTTGAGTGAAGCGCTGCAAATGGAACCAAGCAACTCGATAGGGGTGACGCACCATTGGGAAACTCGCTTGGAGACTGCGGGGACGCCCGAACCCCCCCGAGTTCGCCATCGGGTCCTCTCAAACCGGTCGCCAGCCGGCACGATGGAGCCTCCCGGGATTTTTCGCGAGGTGGCGGGGCAGCCTTTTGCATGTGGCTGGCATGCTACTTGGGCCCCCTACTACCTGCGGTCGGCCAGCGGTGCACCGTGCTTCGGATCCCGCTACCCTCCAAAACGAGTTACCCGGTGAGTCATTATCCTACGAGTTGTAAACAGTTCTCCGATGCAGCACGATTACTCAGACCTATCCTCCTCAATGGCTACACTAGACATCATGCCGGAACGCAACTATGTTACTTGGCGGCATGGTTTTGTCTAGTGGGTGGTGACAAGCCACGGCCGAAGCCTACCACCAGATTTTACTGCTCGTTTAGCACCACCCAGGGACCACGTACAAGGCATCGAGGGCTAAACCTTGCGGACGCGAGCAGATTTCAGTCCCCGTTTTGCTTGTTTCTTTTTCAATTAAAAGAACTTTTAGAATGTGAAGTGTAGAGTTAAATGAAAAGTGCTAAAATGTGATAATTTCCGTATGATTAATAACAAATTGTACGTGTCTGTTTATGATGAATCTATTTATTGAACAATAGATCGTTCGAAAAGTAACAATAGTGGTTTAATGTGCGTTCAGTGCGGTATGATCGGAGATACATTTAAGTAGAATCATCTGACATATTCGACTATAAGTAAAAAGAAATTCAAGTGGAATGTGGAATTCGATTTTCAAATATGTTTTTTTTTGTCTATCGCGTTTGTAGTATATAAATAAGTTGTCTTTTGTTTTAAATTCCGATAATGCATAGTGCAAGTGGTGGTTTTATTGTTTCGTTTACAAGTTTTATAATATCACATGTGTTGAAATTCCTGAGGGAATGCGAGCAGACACGTGAGTGGGATGTTAAACTTATCTGGCCATTTTATTTTGCATTTCTGCTTATAGGCTGTTGTAGTAAGTTGTAATTTGTTTAGAATTATGCTTTTTGTAGGTGCCTAATTAACTTTATTGGTTTTTATTCAAGTATATACTATAATTTTTGAACTATAAAACATAAAATACAAGTATGTATAATTTCAGAATCGTAATACATAAGTAGTGCATCCTGTATTATAACTGTTAGATTTCTATTTAAAACAATACTGGTAAAATTTACATACAATATAGTGTTTCTTATCTAATTATATCACTTATATTCATCCTAATTATAATAAGAGTAAATACCACGTGAAGCATCTGATGATAAATTAAACTTCTTATACTCGAGCCGGAAATAAATGCAGCATTTATAATAAGTTAAGGATTTTGAGTTGCACTTTCTATCGTTATTCACACATCAATCGTTCATCACGATTCTAGCATGATCCCAATGTTTGTTTTTATTTGTTTTATTATGAACTCAATTGCGTGTGGCGTAAGGCATCTTGTCCGATGGACAACATCGGTTTCAAAACCACAGAGAAAATATACAGGGTGACTGGTGGGTCACTTTCGAAATTCAAGTACGTGATAGTTTGAGATCGTACATGGAGAGGAAAAATATAATAAAAAATTAATATTAGTTATTTACTGTGTAAACTTGACCGTTAAAGAATTACGCAACGCATGGTTACGCTAGCGTTGGCAGCGATCCGCGTGCCAGGTCACGTGCCGCGAATAAGGAATTTTAATGAAAAATTAAGTACCTACTTATATTACATAATTATGATCAGAATCGAGTACAGATTGCTCTCCTTCAATATCTAAAATTTTTCACCAGTCACCCTGTATAGAGAGGGTGTTATATGTATAGGGGGGTTCGTTATATTCAGGGATTTGAGAAAATCTGAGCTACATCACTTCTGTGTATTTTCTATATGGTTAAACCTTCCTGCCTAGCGAAAACATTTCGTGCATACTTTGCCATAAAATACCATCAACCTAACGATGACAATCTTTGATTTCAACGTCTCTAACAGATCGTGCCAAACATCAAGTCCTGTTCTGTTTTCATTCTTACTGTATCTTATATGTGGTGTGCAATAAAGAGTTTTGTATTGTATTGTATCAAGTCCTTCCTGAAGTTGTAGCGATTATGTATGACATGTTTGAAACCTGCGCGAAACGCCTTGTAACAACTTCGGAGGGTACATTTGGCGCGATCAGTACCATCAACCTAGATTGCGTTACAATTGGGGTAAGGGGGCCAAGAGCCAAATAAGTCTGCAACTTTAAAAAAGTCTTAAGTTTTCGCGATTCATACTATTAAATAAAACACTTTTTAACCGGATTTATCGCGTATATATCATCATCTCCATTTGTTTCTCAATCTTCGAGCGCAGCGTTCTGGATTGACACAAAACGAGCTGACAGTGTCTTGAGTTTTAGGTCGTGCAGCTTGCTGGATGTTAGATTTAATGTTTTTCAGGATGGGGTCCCATGTCGGTGATAGTTTCCAACCATCTTCTCTATTGAAATTAGGGTGTTTTTTTAGTTTCAATCGCTTTTCTGATCATTCTAGGAATGTAATGCTTCTCTCTACATAAAATTTTCACAGAGTTATCAAACCTTAAGTAGTGGTTGGGCTTGTCCATGGAATGCTCACAAACTGCAGACTTTGAAGCTCTTCGATTTTTAATATCAGCTATGTGTTCTTTTACGCGGGTTGATACGTTTCTTTTGGTTTGACCAATGTAGGAAATGTAAATATACGCGATAAATCCGTTTAAAAAGTGTTTTATTTAACTTTAAAAAAGGATGTATTAAGTATTTTTTTTTGTGTTAGGAAATCAGGACAGTAAGTTAACTTAGAATAAGACCACTAGTACACTTTTAGAATCCGTGCCTAGTAAATGAATTGCAGACGATTCGAAATAGTTTATCTAGTTAATTTGCAAATGTAGTTAATTGTATAACAAACGATACACTTCTGTACGACCGCTCTCTTGAAGTTCAGAGAATAAAAAAGAAAAAAAAATATAGAGTAAATTTAGGTAATTTAACAGCTCTCTATCTATATTTCATCAAAGTAGCAGAAACGAAAAATGGAGACGATACAAACTGATTAAACATGTATTATTTATTTATTTATTTTTACCTCGCTACCGAATGGCAATCAATTAACTCTTTTAGTATTTTTTATTTTATTAATGAGGCAAAACAATGATCATTATAGTTTTACTTTTCAATAAATGTAACACAACTTTAAACTAAAAGACTTCGTACCCAATAAACAAAATTTTCCATTTCCACAAATAGCAGCAACTTACATCGCCTTCATTTTCGTGTTTTTAGCATATTATTTATGTAATTAAGTAAGCATAAACTATTGAGTATTATAGAAATAGTATTTACTGTAAAAAAAAATGTATTTATCAGGTGTCTTTTATAGAAATAGTACGTTTTCTCTTTTACGAGTTTAAATAGGATTTACTATACAAAGAATATCTATTATATTATGTTTCCTCTTGGTAAGTTTCATTAATAACTTGCAGCGTGCGCCGCGGCCCGGCCTCAGTCTCTGCCGGCGGCGGAAGGGGGCGCCACTTCGCTGGCCAGCCTCACGCCGCCGACCGACCTTACATTGCGGGACGACTTCACGGTGCTTGCGAAGGACTTGGTGCATAGCTTTCAATGTATACTGTCCAGTTTGGTAAGTTCATTTGGAGTGGATTTTGTACGTTATGAGTTTTTTCATTCAGTGGTACGGTCTTCTATTAGCTTGAATTTAGAATTGTAGCTTTTTGTACGGTTGTAAAATTGATGCTTTAGGTCTTTACACATAAATAACAAATATAAAACTTCTAAAATATAAAAACGCGGGATTGGTACAATACCGAGTTGCAATCATGGCGTGACTACCTCATTTTCGGGGTGGTATCTGATTATTTGTAAATACTTCAAAGATGATAAGATGGCTAATTAAGTGTCATATACGACTCAATTAATAATAGAAACGCTCGACTAGTAGTCAATGTAGTAGTATAGTAGCCATAGTCTGTTATATAGTTTGTTATCTGAAACAATTTAATTGATCAATTTTCAATTTAATTGAACTGAATCTACCACCACTTCGGAAAGCCGATCTGTTGAGAAGAAGTGGCAAGAAACTCAACAACAATCATCTTTTAAAAATACACAATGACAGTTTACAGCCAGGGTATCCTGACTTCTTGCATCCGGATATCTTATCGTAAACATAACACTTATCCTTAAATCTATCGAAGGGTTCATCTTAATGTTTTGGAATTTTATTATGAAAGCGTGCACATTGACCCATGAACGAGTTGGTGATCTTCTGGAGTCTACTATTATATTTATACATTAGACAAAGTGTGAGAGAGACCGGGACTTTTTATTTCAAGTGACTCGTGTCTGGGTATATACTAGGATGCAGTTTGTGCTAGTTGTTCCGCTGTGTTGTCTTGAAGTGGTCGTGGCGCCGCGGTTACTGTGTGTATCACACGATATCGCAGGTTAAGCAACGTTCGGCGCGGTCGGTAACAGGATGGGTGACCGCCGACCAGTCATTTCTCACGACGACTTCCATGCTTCGGGCACATTAAGCAGTCGGTCCCGGGTGCTGTATACTTGTATACAGTAGTCGTTAGGGTTTTTCAGAAGCCATTTCGGCACCCTGAAATGGTGACATCCAACAACCAGCGCTGGGCCAGCTTGCTGTTGGATGTCGGCTTGTCGGATGTCGGTTGGATGTCAGCTCATTATTACCCGACTAAGGCGAAGCAAAAAAGTGGGTTATGTTTTAAACACTATTACTTCTTCTTGTTTTATACTTTTCAGAGCGTGTTGTTAGTAGTCGGGTTTTAGTTTTTGAACTTTATTTTAAAGAGTTGTGATGATGATGGTGGAGGTCTTATATAAAAGCTTGCCTTAGCTTAGCCGACGACCGGGTGTAGTGGTAACATACATTGCGTTCTATGTGAGAGGTCCTGGGTACAAATCCCGGCGACGTCAAAAATATTTATTGATTATCATTATTATACCTTATACCTACTTAATGTATCAGTTTGGGTAAAACAACTACTTGTGCTTTTTAAGGATTTTTTTAAAACGATATGAATAAAAATAACTGTGTTTCGTTACAGACATGTGAACGCAATCGAATCCGCGCGGCGATCGAAGCGAGCGAGACAGCCTCCCCGCCCGCCGGGGTCGTGGCCTCGCTGCGAACCAACCTCACGTCTGCCTTGCAACAGAACTCGGGTGAGAATACGTTTGCAATACATTTTATGATCTAACCTTATTTATTGATCAAAAGCAAAAAACTTAGTTATTCATCTATATGTTTGAACTAGCCACCGCGGGCGGTTTTACCCGCGTAGCTTTTGATCCCGTGGGAATTTCGGTATAAAATTCGTTATGACCTTCCTCAAGAGTTGGGCTATCAAATGCAAAAATAATTTTTCAAATCCCACTTGTAGTTTTTGAGATTAGCGCGTTCAAACAAACAAACAAAAAAACAAACTTTTCAGCTTTATATATTAGTATAGATATAGGGCACAGCTACATTATAGCAACGAAATAATCAACGAATGCAGAGCATTAAAAAACCGACTTCACATCAAAACTTTGGCTGAGTTATAATGTCATTAACGTAAACATTCTCCGAAATCATACATATTTTTTCAAAAATTTTCAATTTTCAATGAAGTACTCAACCGATTTAGATGAAATTCATATGGGACCAACTATGATCCTCTATCATATGAAGCTTTTCAAAGTCGATTCATAATGGTGCGATTCTAAAATATTCGTGTAACAAAGACACAAAAAAACATACAGACGAATTGAGAACCTCCTCATTTTTTGGAAGTCGGTTGCAAAACAGATAACTAATATACAGAATCGATTTCGTATTGTATAACATAAGTAATTTCATATTAAAAATGTTACAATCAATACATAATAGTCATTAAAAAGTATGACAAAGGTTACTCAAGAGCACAATATTCGTTTGTTCTAAATTATTGATTTATTCTTTTTTCTATGAATATGACTAAACCCGCGTTTGAAGCTCACCTGATGGTAAGTGAAGATGAGGTTGAAGATGACAGCACACGGACTTAGGAAGAAACTGGTTCATCATTAAACATGAACACTAATATTTGGCGATAGACTTCATATGAAAAGTGTTCGCTAGCCAGACGAAAATTAACCAAATATGGGCAGATGAAAATGATGATTTTCAAATGGAGAAATAAACTGCCAAATTTCTGTGAGAAGGGCGATTTTAACTGGTTTGAAACTGGTTTAAAAATACCTGATTTGAAAATTTTACTCTTAAATAAAAATGGTCCAAAAATAATTTTATATACAAACTGTTTTATTTTAAAGAAAACTACTGTTTTATTTTAAAGTAGATTTGAATTTTCTTGAAGCAATAGATAGATTTGAAGTGCTTTCTTGAGAAATCCTCTTAGTTAGTGTTAAAATTTTCAAAATAGGTATTCTTTTAGATTTGTCCATTTTGACCGCCCTCGCTCTGCTAGCAAGCTCAGCCCGTATTGTTCCCCGTATATCAGTTTGGGTGTGCGTTAATAATGAGCCGCGAAGTGTTGACCACAGAGCTGCGCACGCGCCTCGCGCGCATCCACGACGCCAGCGACGTGGCCGAGCTCTCCGCCGCCGCCGCCGCCGACGCCGTGAGTAGCATCCCACAGGGTTGTGTTGTAGGCACCAGCCAAATTCAAAAGCTATTTTCTTTGATACGATATAAGCGCACCTGCACATTTATTTTGGTATCACTCAGTACAAAAAAAAAGTTAAAACGGTACCACAGGGTTGCCTGTAAGAGATCATCTTTCGATGATAAGGCCGCCTATTGTGCTCTGTATCTTAAAAATTGTTCTGTATAAATATTCCTTATTTTTGTGTACAATGAAGAATAAATAAATAAATAAATAAATACCACAAACTTTTTACAAATAGTCGCTGTTGATAATCATCGCTACTACGAAGCGGCATTTCATTGATACGACGCAATACTATAAGATGTTTTGTAGTAGCGCGTAGTCGTCTTTATTAATGCTATTCATTCATAATTTAGAGTGACCATGCTTTGCTTAATATGTCAGCGAATATATTAATGTCCTTTAAAAAAAATGCAAAAAAAAAAGCCAAAAGTTGTTTCTATAAATGATACATATTGTGTAAAAAAAATTGGCTGGTGACTAAAAACTTACCTTCTTTTATCGTCAGGTGACAGACAAAACTCACTAAGTACAAAAATTGGGATAATGGGCTTTTACGCTAAATCAATTAAAAATATATAGGTATATTTCCCAGGAAACGGTAGTCATACCCATAAGTGCATTAGTAAAGAGAATTCTGAGGCATAAAATTACAATATGAAAAACTCAGCATGTAAAAATTCATTTGAACTTAAGTACAGTGCTTTCACAGTTGGTTTACCTCTGAAGTTTACTATCTCTATGTTGGCCAAACTGTCCAGTTTCCCTGAAAGTTTTCATAACAGTTTATGTGAATTGCCCGCGTTTCTCTATTATTTTTGTGCAAAATTTAATTTGTATCATTTTTTCAAATGCTTTCGCTCCCAGTCCAGCGTGGAAGCAGAAATAGTCTTTATACTTTATACGCTATGAATATGGTTGAAAATTTTAAGATAGTAAATATTACTTTACATTACCGCTTAAACATCTATATTCCGGTTTTTACCATAAACACTTTGATCAAATTTACACTTTATCTATTTATGTATTTACATTCTAGGTTCCCGCCTAGTTCTCTACATGGTATCCCATAACACAAGCTATCCTTACTTTGGAGCCATGTAGTTGGTGTGATTGTCTAGGGATTTTATTATTATTTTACGTCGTCCACTTTGGCGATGGGGTAAACGTGTCTGCTTCAGACGCCAGTGGTTGCGGGTTCGATTCCCGCACGGAACAAGAAAAAAAAAGTTCCGTGTCTGGGTGTTTATCTATTCATGTATTTATATTCTAGGTTCCCCCTAGTTGGCTACATGGTATCCCATATCACAAGCTATGCATACTTTATTATTTATTTATTATCAAAGCCTCCTGAACATTTTCCAGCAAGTGAACCACAAGTTCCAGCAGTCACCGAGCTACTCCTCGTCGTGTGTGTCAGCGTCAGAGTTCTTTGATGCTGAGGAGCATGAGGACGAGCTCAAGCCAAGGCTGCTGCCTACTGACGAGGTTAGTTTCTTTTTTTCAACCGGCTTTCATTAAGTCTGGAGTCTGGACGCGCTGCAATTCGTTTGTATGTTTTTTTTTTGTACCTTTGTTACACGATTTTTTGGACAATTATAAATCGATTTTGAATATTCTTATTTCATTTGATAGAGGATACTTCAGACGTGGTCCCATATAAATTTCATCGAAATCAATTGAGCACTTCATGAAAAGATTCAAATTTTTGAAAAAATATGTGAATACGGATGATACTTACAGTGAAAGACCTTATATTCCAGCCAAAGTTTGTCGGTTGCCGACGCGACGTGAAGTCGATTTTTTTATGCTCTGCATTTGTTGATTACTCATAAAATAAGGTTGCCTTTTCAATCATAGGCTTTTCAAAATTAGTTTAAGCATTTCCGTCTCCCATGTCACATGGTGGTAAGTGATTATCAAAACTCAGGTTTACTTGTCGTAACACACCTGGTGTCTTGTCAAAACACCTATTTACTTGGCCCTTAGACAAGTACCAGGACTGTAGTGGTTAGGAAACAGAAAAACACATGGAATTGTAACTAGAGATTGAAATTGAACGTTGATGGGGTTGCTCTTATATCTGGTTCAATAGTGCAGCCAGATATAAGGCGTCGTCCTAATTGGCAGCGATCGTACGATGGCGCGATGCGTTCTCGTCGTGCGATGAGTTCAAACATACAGATATCTTCAGAGTGTCCTATTTGAACTTCGCAAGTCATTGTGCGAGCATCTGTATGTTTGAATTCATCGCACGACGAGAACGCATCGCGCCATCGTAAGATTGCTGTCAATTAGGACGACGCCTAAGAGCCAATACACTCATAACCTTTCTATGTTAATCATGAAAGCTCCGGTTGTAGACTGAAAAACAAATGGAAGTGATATTTTTTTATAAATTGATATATTTGTCCCCTCGGTCACTTTTTGTTTTTGTTGACATTTTATCTAAAATCTTGTGTATATGTGTTATAAATTTTGTATAAACGTACCAGAACTTTTTGGCCATGTTCTAAACTGTATATTTATTAAAATTAACTTTAGAAACGGCATATATACCATGTGTTTCACTTATTTTGAGTTCTTGATATTCCGGCACTGTTGCAAGCGCCATGATCACGACGGCACTGAAGATGCGGGTAGGTAAGTGTTTTTATTCAAGGGCAAACAAATCTGTCTACCCGCTTTATCGTGCGTTTCGGTCGTTGGTTACCACTTTTTTCACTTACCACTCAATTTGGTTGCCGACACGCAAAATATTTTCTAAAGTTAATTTTAATGTTAATGAGGTGTTATGGGAGGCTTTTTTGTGGGCGATAGGCTGACCCCCTGTCACTGCAATAGTCTCTCTTCACTATTATAATGCCTCCTAATTTGTCAAACGTGACATCAGATGGTTTTATTACCTCTGGTGTTCTGCCTACCCCATACGGGATACAGGCGTGAAGTTGTGTATGTATGTATGAATGACTACTGACTTTTACTGTATATTTATTGTTGATAACTGCCTTAATAAATCGGTATGTATAATCGGGTTAAACAATGTTTCATCTCCATATTTTGTTTAATCGCGTGAGCTTGTCGCTTAGGCCGGGGTCATCGAGCTGGACGGGGACTCGACGTCGGAGGCGGGGTCGCTGAGCAGCGAGGAGGGCTCCAACAGCTCCGACAACTCCGACGCCAGTGAGTGTGCCTTTATTCTAGAAAAATATGTCAATGCCTCAATAGGTGTTTGTGTCATTACTTTTTGAAGGAATGAAAACATCTGCTCACAAATATAAAAGATTGTAAATAGAGAAATTTAAACGTTGCCCTGAAGATAGCGTTTAAATTTCTTAAAGTATGTAGGTTATTAGGAACAAAAATTTAGTTTACTGTGTTCACTACTCCCTAAGAAAAGGCAGAGTCCTGTAGTTTTAGAATTAGTAGTAGTCATGCTCAACCCATATTAAATTCTACGAACCAGATTTATTAAATTAGTTTTTAAGTGCTTTGAATATAATTTTTTTTTATTTAAATTATATAAATGAAATAAATAAATAATACAAAACCAAGAGCTAAACAATGTGTGTAGTGTTTGTGCGTGTGTGTGTAAGTGTGCGTACATGTATACGTCAATTTTTCAATACTAAGTATTTCATTTCATTTATTTTATAATAATCATTACAATCGTGTCCAAAATTTTTAAATTATTATTATTATAAAATTGTATATAGATGTATTAAAATTGAAATTAACTGAATTTATTAACTTAAACATAACATTTGTCAAATCCTAGCATATTAAAATTATATTAATTTAACAAATGTATTCATAAAATAGTCCAAACAAAATTAGTACATATTATGTCAAATAATTAAAAAATCGAAAACATAAAATTTATTAAAATCCTAACGTAAGCACATAATAAAGTATCAAATTAACAAGTGTATACATATAATAGGTAATACGTTATTATATTGCTTCTATTTGGTCATAATTTTGGGTGAAAAGCCAAGCTGTCAATTTACAATTGCATTCGAATTTCGCTAAGCTGTGTATACTCAAAAGTTTGTTTAAAAGGTTCCATAACTATAAGACTCTCTTCTAAGTGTCGAAGAGGATTGTGTTTCTCAATAGAGTTTAACTGTCCCCCAGTGGTCCCCGCGGCGCCGGCGCCCGAGCCCCCCGCGCGGGCGCGCCGCAGCTGCCTGCCGCGGCCGCGCGCGCCGGCGGCGCCGTCGCTGTGGCACCTGCTGTACAAGAACATCGGCAAGGACCTCAGCCAGGTGTCCATGCCCGTCACCATCAACGAGCCGCTCAACGTGCTGCAGGTCAGCTACACACACTCTGCCCTTTCACTCACCAAACTAATTTAAATGTTAATGTCTTTGATACGATATAAACGTACCTGCATTTTTACTTTAGTATCGCTCAGTACTCAAAATTAAAAATATGACACCACAAACTATTTTACAAATAGTCGCTGTTGATGGACATAGCTACTAGGACGCGGCATTTCATTGATAATACTACTACGAAGTTCTACAAGATGTGTTATAGTAGCGCGTAGTAGTCTTTATTTTAATGTGACCATGCTTTGCTTAATGTTAGGAATATAATTCCTTGTAAAAAATACAATCCCCTTTTTTTTTCAAAAATCGTTTCTACCTATAAATTATGCTTATTGTGTAAACAAAACAACTTGACCGGTGACTACAAAACAAATCTACGGTGTTAGCGCAAAACTTTATCGACTCATATGTTTACGAATATTCGTATAGTATGGAGTCGCTTGCAAGTTTTCAGTAACATTTTATTTTTTTAATTAAAAGTTATTTAAGAACAAGTTACAACATGTTTACCAACATTTAAAATTAATAACGCACACATTTATTTACGCTGGCCGTGTGGCAAAGGATAGATTTCAATTATTGCTAACAAACCGTCTCCATACGATACGAACATTCGTAACAATACGAGTCGCGAAAGTTGTGTGCTCGCACTACTGTGTAGACAAATAGACACATAAAACGTTTATTGTTACTATAAACTCAACTATTACATTCAAAATAAAATTTAAAACATCTAAATCAGTGTGAGTTACACCAGCACACATTTTTTTATTCTTTATTGTCTTTGAAAACAAATTCAAAAAATCAACTTAAGATGTAAAAACGATCTCAAAAAATTTACACATAACTGGTTTTACAAAAACAAGGAACATCATAACATAGGTATATCGCTTTATAAATACGAATACCAAAATAAGAGAGAATATCTTTTCTAGCGCAATGTTCAGCAGGCCTATTATGGATCTCAAAACCATGCGATGATATGAAATAGTTTTGATATTAAGGCCGCTCAACATTCTCGCGAGAATCTCGCGAGAACGCGAGAAAGCCATTCTCGTATTCTACTCAATTTCTCTGATTTTTCTCTACTTTTTGTGGGTTTTGGGGCTTATGGGGAGTTTGTGGTTTTGTGTAGGAGTCACACTCGCATGTTTCTCAGTAACGAGCGAGCCGCCGATTTGAACGGTTATATCGCAGCGATGCGCGTCTGCGAATTATCATATCAGTCGAATAAACTACTAATACTAACTTGAATATTGGACTTGATCGATAGTAATATACAAACGTCCTGAGTCGAATGATACTTCTAATATTCGTAATTACTAACGATGGTTAACCTCAATATGGCCGAATGACCTTGAAATAAAGCATTCGAATGGTTAGTTGAATGACTGAATGCATTGACAGGCAGCTTGTGTCCGCTGTTTCACCACTGCAGAGGATCTTTTTTCAATCACACAATAAATAAATTAAGAGACAGTTACATACCCAAAAAGTACTCGGTGCAACAGTCATATCCACCGTGGTATAGTACGTCTCTAAAAAAGATGCTCAGGGAGAAGAAAAAATTTCATCGTAAGTATAAAATCTATGGGAGGCCTACTGACTACGAATCTTTTTCATTTCTCAGGCAACAAGTTAGAGAGGCCGAACAGGATTGTTATACTAATTATATTAATTGCATTGAAAATTCTATTACAAAAAACCCCAAAATATTTTGGAATTACATAAAATCATCCCAATGTAATAATAGTTTTTATCCTGCCACTATGCATTATGGTAATGCTCAAGCTAGCACTGGTAATGACATATGTGATTTGTTCGCATCCTATTTTCACACTACATTTAGGGATGTACCCCATAGTAACCACAACTCTGATAGTCATAACACATCGACCAACCACTCAGTTTCGATTGGTAATATTTACATTGACCCATCTACAGTTCTTCGACTATTGAAAGGTGTGAATGTTAACAAAGGTGCTGGACCAGATGGTGTTCACCCGACATTTATTGTGAATAGTGCCTCAAGTCTAGTAAAACCGTTGTTTTTAATTTTTACCAAATCACTTCAAGAAGGTGTCATGCCTGACTTATGGAAAAGTGCATTCATAACACCTATCCATAAGAAAGGTAGCAAAAGTGATGTAAGTAATTATCGTCCGATATCTAAATTGTGTATCTTTTCTAAAATTATGGAAAAAATAGTACATCATCAACTTTACGAAGCTGTGAGTCCTACGTTATTATCATCTCAGCATGGTTTCGTTAAGAAAAGATCCACGACCTCAAATTTAATTTTGTTCAACGATTTTTTAACCAAATGGATGACGGGCAGCACGTTGATGTGATTTTCACAGATTATCGCAAGTGCTTCGATCTAATTGATCACTACACGCTACTTCAGAGGCTAAATTTTTCAGGCATACATGGAAATCTTTATCGATGGCTTTCCTCATATATAGGGTCTTCTTTATGAAGATCAATATATTTTAATAGAAGGTTAAGAATGATGTATGGATTCAATTTATGAAAGAATTTTTTTTTTGTTACAATTCGCAAAAAAAAATTCTTTCATAAATATTTTATAATTCTCATAAGTTAACAACATTTTAGTTTAATCTGTTATTTACGACTAAAGCAAGAAATAAAAGTGTTTCTATTTAACTATTTATATTAAGAACTCACACACACAGAGAAAAATCGCACTAGGCATAGCATACGTATGTAGGTATTCTCTGACGGCACTATCGACACAGAAAGTCAAGCGAGCCGCCCGCGCCGACAACACTCTGTTGGCTTGTCGGCGCGGCGCGGGGCGGCGGCGGCGACTTTGTTTGAGCCAAACGCGCGCGACCCGCTCACCGCTCGGCGAGCGGCGAGCGCTCGCCAGTCTGTAAAAGTCTGTCTAATGATGCGCTCGCGTAAATTAATAATTATCAAAATGCCTAATTTCGCGTACACGAACCAAGAATATCTTCAAATGGCTTTGTGCTAGTGCTGCGAGTGAGAACCTGTCACGAGCTCGTGACACGTACGAGCAGAGACATGGAAGGCGTCCCGCCCTCCGAACAATTCTAGGAGCTGTGCAGCGCCATCGAGATTATGGCACATTTACTCCACGTGTGCCCCAATGTTGTGTACTGCCAATGTTATTAAACGAACAAGACTTTGTGTATCGCAAATAGGTAGTCATGTGCAGCAGTTACTATAAAGTGCTTGTGTATGTGTATTCGTATGCTGTGTACCTAACATCATTGACAGGAAGCAATATGTAAGTTATTTTTGTACATAAACTGTAAATAATAATAGTTGATAATAAGGTGATTCCATTAAAACATTCAATTGATTGTAAAATACATTTATTCGTTAAGACAAACAGCTCAAGCACGAAAGCTTTTTTTAAATTTATTTCTAATTTAAACATTATCAAAGAAGTCAACATTACTAAAACGGTATTTACAATTAGTTGAACGTTAAATGGACAGTCCAATTGAAGTGTGATGGGAAATTAGAATCAACTTTTATACGAAATAAGTATGATATTACAACAGCTGATTGTTACGTCATACATCAAGCTAAGTAGGTCACGCACCGCCCGGGCGCGCGGGGCATTGACCTTTGCTCGCGTGGATAGGTAGGTACTAACCGCGTAAGATCTTTGTTTTAGTGAAGTTATTTTCTTAAAATAAATAGATAGGTTTTTTTTATTTCTTGCAAGGTTGTCGTAAATAACAGATTAAACTTAAATTCGATCACTTAAAAGATTTGAAAATTTCAATAAAAAAAAATATAGTTATATGTATATTTTTTTCATAAATTGAACCCATACATCATTCTTAACCTTCTCTCAAAATATATTGATCTTCACAAAGAAGACCCTGTATACAAAATAGATCTCAAGCTGTCGCTATTAATGGATACGTATCCGCATGGTGCTCCATACCATCTAGGGTACCTCAAGGCTCAATATTAGGTCCTTTACTATTTGTACTATTTATCAACAACGTTGCTGCTAGTCTTAAGTACTCAAAAGTGCTATTATTTGCAGATGATATGAAAATTTTTAAAGAAATTACATGTGAAAATGACTGTGTTTTGCTGCAACACGACCTTTACAGATTTGAGGCCTATTGCGACGCAAATAAACTCGATTTAAATACGAGTAAATGTTTTTCAATGAGTTTTTCGCGAAAGCGTATAGTAACACCTTACCATTACCGATTGAAAAACCAATTGCTTCTACAGGTTGAACATATTAAAGACCTCGGTATTTTCCAAGATTCCAAATTGCTCTATGATAAACATATACAGCATATAGTCAACAAGGCAACCAGAGCATTGGGATTCTTGATGAGGACCTGTGCACCCTTTAAAAATGTAAAACCAATCAAGATTTTATATTGCTCACTTGTGAGGTCTATATTGGAGTTTAACTCGCAGGTCTGGAATCCGCGATACTCTGTATATATCAACCGCGTGGAATCCATTCAAAAGAGATTTCTGAGATACTTAGAGTTCAAAACTACAGTTCGTGACAGCATTTACAAAGAGAGATGCTCGCGACACCATCTCCTTCCTCTTGAAGTACGCAGAGGCGTACCAGATCTGACATATCTATGTAAAATATTGAACTGTAATGTAGACTCGGCTGAACTACTAGAGCATGTCGGATTTGCTGTGCCGCGCAGTACTAATACACGTAGTAAGAATACGAAGTTGCATATTCCAGTTGTTCGCACAAACTATCGACAAAATAGTTACTTTGTTCGCACTTGTCGTTTGTATAATTCATTACGCGATGACTTCGAAAAGGACTTGTTTTCAGACAGTATCGCATCTTTGAGACGAGCATTTGCTTCCGAATTATTTGGTATGTACCAAGTATAACTTAATAAATTAGCTTCTCTGTTTATATTTTAAATACCTATCTTAACGTATGAAATTATTTCAAAACTTCCGAATCAGTCTTGATATTATTATTACTATATTTTTTTTTTTCGATAACGAGCATTTTGCGATCTGTAAATATGATAAATCATGTTACTACACAAATGTGAAAACTTGTAAGTAGCTAATATGTATGTAAAATAAAATAAATAACTTCCTTTAGAGAGAGATAGAGAGAGTTTTGAAGTAACTCGTAATAGATTTTAAGAGTTTTTGTTAATTTTTTTTATATTGTTAGTATTGAAAATGGTCCAGGAAGATAAAAATTAATATCTAATATGTTTTATTTACTAACAAATAAAGATAAATTTTGATGAAAACATATTGATCTCAAGGCTTTATATTCTATGTATGCAGATAATTATATTAACGACTCGCGAGATTCTCGCGAGAATGTGGAGCGGCCTTAAAACATAGCATGCGATCATTATTTGGTATACCATGTAAATTGAATACAATAACTCCCATATATAATAATAAAGTATTTATTTATGAAAGCAAACGAAATGGAAGAACAAAAATTAAATCAAGAAACCAACATATCATAAAGGTGGGTGCGATCTCACCTTTTTCAATTGAAGTTTTTAAGTCATAGATGATGATTGAAGCTGTCATTTCAAAAGGTAATGCAACGCCTCTTGCATGCAAATGTAAAGGGAATTTGTTTATTCTTTGTGTCATAATTGTTGATCATTGTATTATAGAAATCTTGTTTATCATGTCATATCATGAAAGAACCGTAATAGGCCTGCAGGACTTTAAAGTGTATGTTTAAGGTAGCGTAAGCTTTATCATTTAAGAACAGCTATATAAATATGAAGAAGTAACTTTTCCTTTTGATATTTTCTTCTTACCATATACTTAATCAACGGAATTAAATAGATTCACACGGCGCTCGAGTAAATCCCCATTTAACATCGTGTACTCCTTTAAAAGTATCGATAATGGCAATGTACAAAATTCTTAAAAAATAAATATTTTTAAAACAAATGTAGTGTGTGACACACCTTCTCGTTATGTATCATTATTAACGTATTTCAACATAGTATCATCTTTAAAGTACACTATACGTCTCTTATCGAGCTCCCGGTCCCCAATGTATAGAGTTTATAACATTCTCAAAGTGAAAAGTGCAGTAGCTTTATATTTGACAACTGTGAGAAAGAGTTTTTATAATCCAAATAAAGTTTTTTTTAATTCGCTTCACAGTATTGATCATTTTAAATACCTCACAATTTATTATGATATCCATGACGGTTTTGATGTACCGATTTGTATGATTTTTTAAACGACTCATATTTTGGAGTGGCTATATTGTTGACAACAATATGAAAACTTTGTTTATATCGATATTATTGACTTTTGGTTGTGTCGATTTATATAAATACTGTACGCAAATAATATACGCAATGTACGATTTATTTGAGCACCAAATTTTTTGTCATTTACTGTACCTGATTGTTAATCGGAATAAACAAGGATTATTGTTGCGTTACAGCCCGTTCGCACATGGTCCGTTTTACTGGATACGTTTTTGTACCGTAAATACATATATTTAATACTGTGCGACATGTGAAGTCCCTCATACAACTGCATGCGCCATCGATGAAAAAGAAACTTATCGCGTAAAACGGACCATGTGTGAACGAACGGGCTGTTACGTATATCAAACGTCCGAACACACAGTTTTGTTTAGTTGATACAAATAAAATGAAATTCGTTTTCCTCCTTTCCAGCGACTATGCGAAGAGCTGGAGTACTCGGAGCTGATCGACGCCGCGGCCGCGTGCGCCGACCCAGTAGAGCGCATGTGTATGGTAGCCGCCTTCGCCGTCAGCGCATATGCGTCGAGTGACGCGCGCGCTGCGAGCAAGCCATTCAACCCGCTGCTGCACGAGACCTACGCCTGCGTGCGCGCCGACCGAGGCCTGCGCGCCCTGGCCGAGCAGGTGCGTGCACACACACATACACACGCACACACACATACACCTACGCACGCAAACACGCACACGACTTCACACCTGTGTCCATTGTCGGGTAGGCCAAACACCAGAGGTTATAAAACCAGCTGATGGCACATTTGACAAATTTGGAGGCGTACTAATGACGGAGAGAGACTATTGCAGTGAGAGGAGGTTAGCCTATCGCCCATAAAAAACCTCCATAAAACCCCTATTCTTTAACTGACTTTTATGCTTAGGCTACACTACCGTGATATGCCAATAATTATTGCCATAACTTAAACAACACCTAGGTGTAACCACGATTTACGGCCACAATTTTACAATGTCAATCAATATGGCAAATGGCGGTAGGCAATAGCTCCGGCGGCAGTCTTTTTTCGCACATCAAAGAAGATTACCGCAGTAATTATTGCGTTTGTGGCCACACTACCGCTTGTCCAGTGTGCAATATGAGCTCACCGGCGACGCACGTATCGACCGACATGGAGTGATCAAATGAAAAAGCGCTCGAGTTTTTAGAATTATTCCAATCCGAACCGTCTCTTTGGGATACCCTGTTTTGTCTTCTTTTAGCTTTGTTGAAATTTAAAAGATTCATGTAAAAATAATTGGCACTCATAAAACACAACACCGCTGCAGCTTCGACCTCCATCTTGAAAAAGTGATATTTTCCGCCAAATTTAATGCCATAATTATTGCCGGTAGACGGTAAGGTAGTGTAACCGTAGTATAACCACACCAGTTCATGCAGTAATTTAAACGGTAATTTAATGCCATAATTATTGCCGGTAGACGGTAAGGTAGTGTGGCCGTAGTATTACAGTATGCCCGGGAAGAGAAGCAGCTGGTACATTCTATGTTTTTCCTTTGATCTCAGTCCAGCATGGAAGAAAAAAATATCTGTGACATACAACGTTGATACAAGCGACAAGTATTAACTGAAACCACATGTTTTGTGTGTCATCAGGCTTCACAACAAAAATAGATCAATGTAATTTTACACAATAGTTTAGTCACAGAAATGTTTTTTTAGTTTTATTAGTTAATTTACACTAAGTACTACTGGCATAGTTATCTAAGCGTCATTCACCGCGATACCTCAAAATGTCAGTCAATATTTTCATTCAAAGAATCGATATCCAAGAAAGTCGTAGTCGTTACGGCGCTCGAGCGCCCAAAAAAGGCTCTCAATTCTCCTTGTATGCGAAAGGAAATGCTAGCCAAGCCATTCAGCACTGTATAGATAAGAGATTGAGAGCCTTGGCTGAGCAGCTCAGTGACAAGCGATAATGCACTTTATGTTTTAAAGCAAAAGGCACTATTTTGCATGCTTGCTTTTCAGTACAGAGGCAATTTGACAAAAATATACGTTCAGACAAGTAATGATTCAATTGCTGCTGATCATTGATCATTGAAATAAAACTTTTTTAATAGCAATTACTAGGGAAATACGAAAGTCGTTCATAACAATTCCATTTCTCCGAATTTCAATTGATTTATTTGAAGCAAATGACATGACAACGACAGCATAGGCAGTAAAAAAAACTTATTGAAATTTCTCGATTTTTATCATTAGCAGCGTCATTTTAAAAACAGTTTGGTCAAGCAATCAATTACAGTTAATTAATAAACATAAATTTTCACCTTATGCCGCCTACTCGTTTTAACGCTAATGAGAAAAAAATACGTCTTTTTTTACAATTTTTCGTAGAAAATTGTAGATTTTTATAGTCGTTTTTTGTAGAGAGTGTAAGGTTACATTTTAGAAGTATTAATTTTCCTCCTTAGTCGTCTCTCTCTTTGATCTTCGTGTTTTTAAAAGAGTTCAGGATGCTGTTTTACAAATAAGCATAATATATGTTTTATATAAAGTCCCGTCAAGGTTAATATTGTTAGATCTTTAAACAATGGCCTATACGAATCAGTAACTTGTACGTTTGCAAGGGCTCTGATACAACGTTTTTGGACTTTAAAGACCGAGTTTATGTCTACTGAGTTTCCCCATAATATAAGTCAATATTGCAAAACCGAAGCGACATATGCGTGATAAGCTTTTTTTACTGTATCTCGTAGACGGCGTAGCTCAAACACAAAACGGTTTAGTCTGGAGCATATTGACTTTTGGTGATGCCAAGAAATTTCTTCTCTCTTTTATCTACAGAAATCAGAAAATCTCTTTTCATGATTTTCATGTTTAATGTGTAGTGATTACATCGTTATTTTATTAAAATTGTAGTGTCATCAGCAAATAGTATGTCTTCGTTTGTTACGTTAGGCAAATCGTTAATATATGTCAGAAAAAGAAATGGAGTGGCTACTCCTCCCTGGGGCACACCGAACTTGTTTAATCTATACTCAGATGAGTACGTATTTATAATTAAGCTGCTGATTTTTATGATTGCTTTGGAACTGATTTTAGTAACTTCAGTTCTTTGGTATCTATTCGAGAGATAGCTCTGAAGTAAGTTAATCAAGCAGGATATCATGGTGCACAAGATCAAAGGCTTTACTCATGTCAAAGAATAGAGCTCCTACAGGTGTCTTACAATCTAGTGATGAGGTTATAGATCTAATTTGTTTGAAGAAAGCCAAACTTGTTGATTTACTTTTCTGAAATCCATTTTGTTTTGTCGCTTTAATTTTATTTTATGTCAAAAACCTGTATTCTTACTACGAGAGCCTTTTCAATGATCTTTAACAGAATAGGAATTAGGCTAATTGGTCTATAGTTATTTATATCTGATCTTTATCCTTTTATATGTCGGCTTTACTGTGACATATTTCAACCTCTATGGAAAAATTCCCTCTTTAAATATTAAACTAATTACATGTGATAGTGGTTGTGCTAGAGTCTGAGAACATAGTTGTAATAACTTCGTCGGTATAATAGTAGAATCCAGACTCCAGAAGATCACCAACTCGTTCATGGGTCAATGTGTACGCTTTATTTTATAATCAAATTCCAAATTATTTAAGATTAACCCTTCGATAGATTTAAGGATAAGTGTTTTGTTAAAAGGTTTACTATAAGATATCCGGATGCAAGAAGATGGGATTCCCTGGCTGTAAATTGTTATTGTGTATTTTTTTTTTCCTATTTTTAAAAGATAATTGGTGTTGAGTTTCTTGCCACTTTGTACGCTGTATTTAGTCCAATTTCGATGTTTTTAATTTATTTTTACTACACTTTGTGGCGTTTTTCTATTTAAACAATCAAAATTATGCGGAGCTAAAGTTTACGTGACAAACTACCCACATCCGCAATCCTTGACTAGTTTTTTTTTTACTTTATTTGGGAAACAAACAGCACAATTAAAATTAAAATTAATTAATTACAATATAAAAAAATGTGTCTATAGATTCTTTCCCAGCATTTATTAACCCTTAAAACTTTAATATTGTCTTAAGTTTTCGCGTTTCGTACTATTAAAGAAATCACTTTTTACCGGATGTATCTCGTATAATTACATTTAAATTTTTTTTTACGGTTACCGGTTACGTGAATCCATGCAAAGTCTATTAAATTGATCATAGTTTTATTCGTGCACCCGGACCTAATAAATAATTGTGTTTTCAAACGCGCGCTTTGAGAACGAGAAGCTCTATTGATGCAAGCGCGCGCTTTTGAATGAACGCTTGACCAAAATGTTTTTAAAACCTACTTTGGATATCAATTCAGTGCTGTTTGATATCTTGTACAATTTACGGATATATTTAATGTTGATGGTCCCCCCCCCCGCCTGCCCCCCCCCCCCCCCCCCCCCCGCAGGTGTCGCACCACCCGCCCGTGTCGTGCGTGCACGCGGAGTCCCCGCGCTGGGAGTGGTGGCAGGACGCGCGCATCAAGACCAAGTTCTGGGGCAAGTCCATGGAGTTCCAGCCCGCGGGGCAGGTCAACCTGAGGCTTAAGTCTACCGGCGATCTCTACACCTGGAACAAGGTAAGGGCGTAGTCACGGTTGTATTATCTGTACAGTGTTTTTGCCGTGTACACAGTGTACACGGCCGCATCTTGGAAATAAATACCCACGGCGCCGTGGTCTGTTCACATGATAGACCTGATAGACCTGCCCGCCTTCATTTTAATTACATTTGCTTACTTTATTTTTACTTCCTTTTAGTTTTGTGACTGTAAATATACTTTTTTTATATAAACAAATAAAATACTTTAGAATTGAGTAGGAAGTTGTCAACAAAATGCGTTTTGTGTCAAAAAACCATGTTTATGTTCGAATAACAAATCGGTCTTATAAATTAGCGACCGAAAAATATTTGCGCCTCAGAAATATCCGCATATTTCCTGCATTTTTTCTGTGAAAATCTCTTCTAGTAATCCAATGGAAATGTCTTATAAAATGCTATATAAATGTTTACTTAAATGCTGAGTTCAATTCGACTTTGCACTCTACAGTGTTAAGTCTCTCTTATTTCAAATTCGAGGACTTCAAACTCCATAATTGTCAACAAAAACTGGTTTGCCTCTAAGTTTAACATTAGAAAGAATTAAAATTAAAGACTATAATGTCGAGTACGAGCCATTGTCTTCACAACCATACTAACTAAAGCCTAATTTTAACGATTTCTATTAAATACTATTTAAATCATTCATATTATTTATTTTTCACAAATTTACATATTTTACAATCAACTTCAAATATATTGCAAAGTTTTCTTTGTTTCCGATATACATAATATCGCTCACTTTTTCGTAGTCTTGTTTAATTAGTATTGAGATCTATAATTTCGAATGACGATGTTTATCTATACTAATATATAAAGCTGAAGAGTTTGTTTGTTTGAACGCGCTAATCTCAGAAACTACAAGTGGGATTTGAAAAATTATTTTTGCATTTGATAGCCCAACTCTTGAGGAAGGTTATAGGCTATCTTTTATCCCGAAATTCCACGAGATCAAAAGTATGCGGGTAAAGCCGCGCGCGGTGGCTAGTAATTCATCATCATCATCATCATCACAACTCCGTGTAATGGGCCCACTGCAGGGCATGAGTCTCTCCTCTGGGTGACGAGGAGGTTTAGGCCATAATCCACCGAGCTGGCCCAGTGCTGGGTGGTGGATGTCAGAATTTTCAGGGCGCCGATATGGCTTCTGACAAACCTTAACGACTACTGTATACAAGTATACAGCACCCGGGACCGACAGTTTAACGTGCCGTCCGAAGCACGGAAGTCGCCGTGAGAAACGAACGGTCGGCGGTCACCCATCCAAGTACCGACCGCGCCGAACGTTGCTTAACCTGTGATATCGTAAGATACACACAGTAACCACGGCGCCACGACGACTTCAAGTAGTTATTAATATTTTAAGTTCAAGTTCAAGCTAGTAATTAATATTTTACAAATGTAGTAAATTTTTTCAATGCCCCAAATACTCTGTTTAATCTACGCTGTCTTGTCTCAAAAAGAAATATTGAATAAAATAAATAGTTAAGAAATAGCTTCTACCCACACATATATCTGTAACAAGAATGACTCAGGCACGATGTCCTCCAGGTGACTACGTGCGTCCACAATCTGTTCGGCGGGCAGCGCTGGGTGGACCAGTACGGGGATATGGTCATCTCCTGCCAGGGGACTGACATCTCCTGCAAACTGCACTTTATTAAGGTAACACTACAACATTTATTTCTTTGTCGCCTTGTGAACGTTACGGCCATGTTAAGAGTAACAATAAATAATTAACGAATGCAGAGCATTACAAAAACCGACTTCACGTAAAAAAACTTTGGCTGAGTTATGATGTCATCAACGTAAACATTTTCCGAAATTATACATATTTTTTCAAAAGTTTGAAATGTTCAATGAAGTGCTCAACCGATTTCGATGAAATTTATATGGGACCAACTATGAAGAATTTTGTATCATATGAAACAAGAATTTTCAAAATCGATCCATAATTGTCTGAAATATCGTGTAACAAAAGACACAAAAACAGAAGAATTGAGAACCTTCTCCTTTTTGGAAGTCGGTTGAAAAATGCAATAACTGTTCAGGCAATAGGAATTAATTAATTAACTGTAAATCGTCCTTGTCGTGTAGGAAATGTATATCTTGGCAAATAATTCAGTACGGTAAGAAACATCATAGCTTTTTGCGTTTTGATTCGACACATGTACGTAGCCTATATGTTTCCATTTGCCGTAAGTTCTCTGAGCTGCAGAGAATACCTTTCCTATATCTGGTCTTTTTTCATTAAAGACAAGATATAGGAGTAACGGAGCATCGCTGCAGGCTGGTGGCAAAACTTTGAATATGTACGTCGTTAAAAATAATTCCCTCCTTCTCCTGAGTTGTGTGTACATGGTCATTCCTAATATAAAGAGCGTCGGGTACATTAACGGGTCATACTTTATTACTCTGAGGGAATCCACGAATGGTCATAAAAAATAATTATTTACACACAGAGAAGACGAATACAAATTAAAATCTCCTAAAACTAATAATATTCTGAGTAGTTACTTATAATTAAATTAATAATAATTAAATTCATTATAAGTAACTACTCAGTTTTTCAATTATATGAAACAAAATCCTAAATTCACTATCATTACTATTCGGAGGAATGTGTGCAACACAGAACAGAAACGAAAATCGGTCTTTAAAATACACAGACGCGCAGACTAACTCAAGCCCGCAGTTATCAACTATGACGTCACCTGGTATTGTGACTTTTTCAGTGTCAAGCGCGGTGAAGCTATGAGACACGCGCCGCTTAGTTTCCGTCCGTCTGTTCGGTCGCTCCTCACTATACTGTAACCAGGTGGAATCAGCTCTGCATTGAAGATCGATGTATTTAATCCCGTTTCCGTTACAGCGAATAGTTCCACATCCGAAGATATAATGTTTAAATAAACTCCTCAAGTTTCGTTCGCAAGCCTAAAACGTTTTGATAAAATGTACCTATATAGTTATTATGCTCGAGTAGTGTTATAGGTATCAATTTTTGGTTTTCGAAACCACAGCCACTCACAATACTGAATATCCTAGTTCTTTGGCTGGCCTAATACGTCATATTTGCTTTCAGGTAGCCCAATTATGAATTATGTTTAATTTTTTCAACCTTTATGTACAAATCCGCTTGATTAAATATACTTTTAACATATCAAAAGCTAAGCTTTGTACTGTAGTTTCTTTTTGTAGTCTCTAAGACATGTAAGTACTTATTATTTTCTGCCCCTTTTATTTCAATTGACTTATATTTGGGTACCTGTCGTTTTTTTCTTAACTTCAATCCGATCATTAATATTTCCTACTGAGCTTGGTCCAGGCGTAGGCTCCAGAGAATTATTATTAAGGATGTTCTTCATTGGTTCTCTCAGTGGTTTCATAGGTAAATCCTGACTCTTAAGTACAGGTCTCCCGAAGTGATAATGCACATAGAAATCTTCATAAATCCACATAGAATAACGAAATTTGATTCGATAATTCCATGTAATTAAATAGCGAGGGTAAACTGCGGGTAGATTGCGAATATAATATATGTTACTTAAGGGGTGGATCAAAGGAAAATAAAATTATTTAGTAGAGTGTATGCCGATGCAAAATGGCAACACCTCAGTGAAGCGTTTGCGGTAAAGCAAACCACCGATTTTCAGTTGCCACCACCATTTTTCAACGGTAGAGTAGGCAGTATATTTACGTGCCTAGTTCCGTCTAGGCACGTCAATGGTATACCTACTGAACTGTTACTGTGTACTCATAATTCAGAGTTTCTGTCCAACTAGTCGGATACGATCTTTTGTCCCATTTTTGCCGACTAAACAGCTGCTGTGTCTCTAAAGTGAGGCCTAGAAAAGAGCTGGCTGTTCGTAAAGTTATTCATTTTAAATTTAATTCTATGTCTATATCTGTTATAACAAGTAGCCCTAATGCAATATATTGACAGACATATATTCATATTACAGAAAACAGTTTTCTTACTAAATAAAATGAAAACACCTATAAACACAAACCATAAAAAGCTACTCTCAATAATTCGTTTAACGCGCACAAGAAAATATCAATTTCGTGCGAGATCGTGTCAAATCAACGTATTGCCGGAACACATCACCGCCGGAGCGGTCATATTCGGTGGAAGATTGTATACGAAGGGTGGTCGCTAGCCAGGCGGACCCTGACGGGATCCTATCTCCCAGTGAGGGTCACTCGGATTAGTCGCCTTTCACGACACGCTTATCCAGGGGCGGTGGCAGGACTAGTCTAAGCCGACCTACATGGACAAATGCTACCATTCCTCCCTGTTGTAGAGCGAGACAAACGACGCAGACGCAGCGACGGCCGTTTGATGTCTGTCCACTCAATTCGCTCTTGCATGTATCGTTGAACTAATGCTGGATGCGCTATTTATCTTAAAATAATTAAATAACTTAAAGAAAGAAAGAAAGAAAATAATTTTATTATCACAAATAACTTGAAAAAAAAAGAATACAAATCAATACAATTTAAAGAAAGACACGGTTGTATGTGATTTTGAACTTAGGTTCATAATCACTATAAATATGGTTTTACACATTACATAGGTATACATTTTGTGATAATAGGCTTGACCAAAGCATTATGCTGCTTAAACAGCGCTGGTTTTCAGGCCCAGCTTTGTATATAAACTTAGCAAATTAATACAGGTAAGTAGTCGAAGGTTCAAGTTATAGCATTCGTTTTAATATTCAAGAAAAGTTTTATGTTATAATATATGGCTATAGTAATGGTAAAAAAGTTACAACAATAAATATGACAGACATTTCAAATAATTAAAATAGTAAAATACAGATAACAAAGCAAACATATTACAAAAAAAAATCCAAAATCACTTAGAAATATATCTGCAATGATATTTAAATATTGCCTTAATGCGTGTAATAATAACAATATAATAACAACAAGTAGAAATATTAATTTAATAAAAGTACTTAAATACTAAGACTGATAGATTGTGCCTGTAAAGTTTGTTGTGTTCCCCGGGAGGAAGAAACAGCGTCTGTCTGTACAAATCAACTTGTATTCTCTTCTACTGGCACCAAGAAATAGGTCATGCAAATAAAAAGCATTATCAATTTAATAATATATCGTAATCATTGTTATTTTCAAAAACTTTTATTTAATGTTGGTTATTTTAGGGTTTTTGATTCGCACCATAACATTTGGTGGTAATCTTCATGTTTACAAATTTTGTTGGTACCTAACTTTAACAGCTTGCAGAAAACAAAACTTATATGTATCCTAACGCAGTACTTAATTGATTTCTTGCTCCAGAAGTCAGCCGGAATTTCCTCGAAGTTGTTATTGAGATTATCTTGAACTTTTTATATTTTAATAAATCTTCGCGTAAAATATAGGAGCTTAACACATAGAATGCCAAATATTTGGAGAGGTCATACTCCAAATATTTGGCATTCCCAAATGGTGAATAAATATTTGGAGCATTCACCATTGTCAGGCCCACCATACAAATGGCCCCTATGTTACATTATGTACTCGGCTTCCCGTTTAAAAAATTCTTGTATGGTGCCTATTACACAATATTACGAATACGCAACATTACGTAGATTGGAAACCATATTTATTTATTTATTCTGGACCCACACCTACGCAATATTACGAACGATCGGTACTTCATCCCGACTTTTATACCCTCTCCTCTGATGCCTCTTCTTCGCATAGATCACGCCATATATAACGAGATCGATGCAGTTATTGCGTAATGTTTAGTGTCTCGCGCTCCGTGTGATGAGATTCACGTTGAATTAGGTTGTTTTGTCACTGTTCTTTATGAAGAAGATTCGTCCGATGGCGGGGATTTTTGTCCGGGTTCCGGTGACGACTACGATCCTGAGCAGGATTAAAATCAAAATCCTTCAACGGAAACTAATTCATCTTCTGAATCTGATGAAGAGAAGAAACCTAACATAGTTGCGGGCACCAATTTAGGCATGTCTGGTGTTCACAGAAGAGACCAGATGGTTTCATATTACTCTTGCCTTAGTAAGACGCTCAGAGAGCACAAAAAATTGCAATGGACATCTTTGAGGTTTACGCGCACAGGTTGCTTCGTTTAAAAAATTGCTCAACTAATATACGGCTCTTGAAGTTTTGCGAAGAATTTGTTAAATATCTACTGGGACTGAACTGTGGCGATATAACTCCTGCAGCTGCAGAAGCACCTGGGCCACAAATACCACTAGTACAGCTTGAACAAGATCAAGCAGACCCATCTTCGTTGCAGCCTGGGCCATCTGTACAAGTACCTCGCCACGTATTCATAAAAGTCATGTCCCGTTAAGAGATTTTCATTACCTAGAAAACCTCCCGCCTACTACCAAGAAGGTTGTTCCATCCAGAGACGCTTGGACGTGTCTGCACCAAAAATAAAAAAGGAGTCATCTCCCGTATCTTTCGGCACTTGCCCGGAAAAGCCTGCTTATGTTTATATAACTGTTTTTATACTTACCATTTACTGATCCTCGTGTTGCATAATTTTATCTAAAAAAATTTTTTGTTTATTTAAGAAGTTCCGGGTTATTTTTTAATATAATCATTTCATTAAATATAAGACAAATTAATCAATATATAGGGTCTTCTTTATGAAGATCAATATATTTTAATAGAAGGTTAAGAATGATGTATGGATTCAATTTATGAAAGATTTTTTTTTTTGTTACAATTAACAAAAAAAATTCTTTCATAAATATTTTATAATTCTCATAAGTTAACAACATTTTAGTTTAATCTGTTATTTACGACTAAAGCAAGAAATAAAAGTGTTTCTATTTAACTATTTATATTAAGAACTCACTCACACACACAGAGAAAAATCGCACTAGGCATAGGTATGTAGGTATTCTCTGACGGCACTATCGACACCGAAAGTCAAGCGAGCCGCCCGCGCCGACAACACTCTGTTGGCTTGTCGGCGCGGCGTGGCGGCGGCGACTTTGTTTGAGCCAAACGCGCGCGACCCGCTCACCGCTCGGCGAGCGCTCGCCAGTCTGTAAAAGTCTGTCTAATGATACGCGCGCGTAAATTAATAATTATCAAAATGCCTAATTTCGCGTACACGAACCAAGAATATCTTCAAATGGCTTTGTGCTAGTGCTGCGAGTGAGAACCTGTCACGAGCTCGTGACACGTACGAGCAGAGACATGGAAGGCGTCCCGCCCTCCGAACAATTCTAGGAGCTGTGCAGCGCCATCGAGATTATGGCACATTTACTCCACGTGCCCCAATGTTGTGTGCTGCCAATGTTATTAAACGAACAAGACTTTGTGTATCGCAAATAGGTAGTCATGTGCAGCAGTTACTATTTTTTTTTTTTTTTTATAAGTGACTAAACCCGCGTTTGACCTCAATCTCACCTGATGGTAAGTGACGATGAGGTCGAAGATGAAAGCACGCGGGTTTAGGAAGGAACTGGCTCTTTATAAAATATTGCCGGAACACATTACCGCCGGAGCGGTAACAAAAAAAGTGCTTGTGTATGTGTATTCGTGTGCTGTGTACCTAACATCATTGACAGGAAGCAATATGTAAGTTATTTTTGTACATAAACTGTAAAAAATAATAGTTGATAATAAGGTGATTCCATTTAAACATTCAATTGATTGTAAAATACATTTATTCGTTAAGACAAACAGCTCAAGCACGAAAGCTTTTTTTAAATTTATTTCTAATTTAAACATTATCAAAGAAGTCAACATTACTAAAACGGTATTTACAATTAGTTGAACGTTAAATTGACAGTTGAAGTGTGATGGGAAATTAGAATCAACTTTTATACGAAATAAGTATGATATTACAACAGCTGATTGTTACGTCATACATCAAGCTAAGTAGGTCACGCATCGCCCGGGCGCGCGAGGCATTGACCTTTGCTCGCGTGGATAGGTAGGTACTAACCGCGTAAGATCTTTGTTTTAGTGAAGTTATTTTCTTAAAATAAATAGACAGGTTTTTTTTATTTCTTGCAAGGTTGTCGTAAATAACAGATTAAACTTAAATTCGGTCACTTAAAAGATTTGAAAATTTCAATAAAAAAAAATATAGTTATATGTATATTTTTATTTTTTTCATAAATTGAACCCATACATCATTCTTAACCTTCTCTTAAAATATATTGATCTTCATAAAGAAGACCCTGTATATAAAACTGTTCCGTTACTGACTGAGTGACTGACAGACAACGTACAGCCGTAACAACTGGGTGTAGAGAGCTGAAATTTGGAACATACATTCTTTAGGGGATGTAGGGGTGCACTAAGAAAGTAATTCCCGAAATTCCCACGGGAACGGGAAATATAGGACTTTTTAGTTTGTATGAAAAATCTTATTCCTTGAGTGCACCCATGTGAAACTTGGTGTAAAGGTTTTTCAATGTGTGTCTGGTTGTGTTATGAAAGGAATTCCCGAAATTCCCACGGGAACGGGAAATACATGATGTTTTAGTTTGTATGAAAAAATCCCATCCCTTGAGTGTGATACTTGATATAAAGGTTCCTCAGTAGGTGTCTGTTTGTATTATGGAAGGAATTCCCGGTTTTCCCACGGGAAGTGTTTGGACTTTTTAGTTTGTATGAAAAATCTTATTCCTTGAGTTTACGGATGTGATATTTGGCATGAAGGTTCTTCAAAGAGTGACTGGTTGTGCTACGAAAAAAATTCCCAAAATTCCCACGGGCACGGGAAATATATGATTTTTAGTTTTTATGAAAAAAACTTATTACTTGAGTGCATGGGTGCATGGGTGTGATACTTGGTATAAAGGTTCTTTCAGTGGGTGTCTGGTTGTATAGTTTCTGAAATTTCCACGAGAAGGGTAGTTAAGCGCGTACGAAGTTGCGGGATAAAGCTAGTGTCATTATAAAACTGTTCTTTTCGCCCTGACAGGACTTAGACATTTTATGTTTTGAAAAGTTTTTAAATAATAAAGTTACTTTTTTTTTCAAGTGATGTCTTAAATGCGATGCCAAAGAACCTAAAAACGTCCTTTCCAGGAGGTTTTATATCATAGACCCTTTAAATTATTTGAAAAAATATGTATGATTTCGGAGAATGTCTACGTTGATGACATTATAACTCGGCCAAAGTTTTGACGTGAAGTCGGTTTTTTTAATGCTCTGGATTCGTTGATTATGGATTATACTAGCTGCTGCCCGCGACGTCGTCTGCGTGAACGCTATGCAGCACCAAACGCACCTACGATTATAACACTGCTAGCGTGATAATATGTAGCCTATATGTTGACCCGACTTCTTAACTATCTTCATGCCAAATTTGAAGTAAATCCATGCAGTACTTTTTGAGTTTATCCCGGAAAGACAAACAGACAGACAGACAAAAATTCTAAAAACTATATTTTTTGTTTCTGTTTCGATTGTAGATCATACCCCAAGTATTCTTTTAAAAAAATATTCAATGTACAGTTTTGACTTTCCTACCATTTTATTATATGTATAGATTAAGAAGACATTGAACAAACAAGTTTCACCTAGTTTAAAAGTTGATGTCACATCGGGAAATAGAGCCAGTGAAATGTAATAAAAAGCTCTTAGGATAAGTCTCGTGAAAAAAAGCAAATTGTTAAGATTCATAAAATAAAATTATTTTAACTTATCGATAAATAAACTAAACTACGTCTTTGACAAATTTACCGAAATATTCAGCCATTGCTTACATTAGTAATATCCGCTGAAAGTCACGCGAAAGTTGGTAGGTACTGAAATATGGATTTTTAAAGAGTCATAATTTCAAAATAACTTCAATTTATATTATTCTAAACCAACACAAACTTTATTTTTGGAAAGACAAAACTATATTTTTGATGTTTGATAAGAAATAGTGAATTTACGAGCCAATTACTTTTGATAGGAACATGAACAAAAGGAGAATTCTTAAATATATAGAGGGTATGTTGTAATGAATGGATAATTCGATATCTGGAGTTGGTTCGGATGTAAAACTGTAAGAAAATCTATCTTTATGGCGGAATACTCAGCCATATAAAAATGGCGGAGTTCTCATACTTTTTCATAAATTTTCCGAATTCTTTGTCATATAGCTGCCATTTCATCAAATTTAGGTATTTCTGTGTAATTTTCGCTGAATTATATTTAGGTGTTCTTAACTTCACACATTGTCAAAATTGTTGTTTTCAGGCATATTTTTTTCAACTTTTTTGAAAGTGTCAACTTTGATTATCTACTGTGACACAAAAAGTTTGGAGCTATAACTGCCCATAATCTTAAAAACTTATCTAGTGTGTGTAGATTCTAAAAAGGTATAACAACGTATAGCTTACAAGCAATATTAAGCTACAGGAGCGAGATCACTGATGAAGGTCTTGAATTTCATTTTAAAGTTGTGTTATAACTGTTGTAAAAGTTGGCGGTGCTGGGTGTACTATATCGAAATACGTACTACGTTGCAGGCGTCGTCGTGGAGCAACACGCGGCACGAGGTGCGCGGCGCCGTGAGCGTGGGCGACAGCGTGCGGCTGCGGCTGCACGGCCGCTGGTCCGACGCGCTGTACTGCGGCTCGCCGCGCGCGCGCTGCCTGTGGCGGCGAGGTGAGTGCGGGGCGGGGCGGGGGCGGGGCGGGGGGCGGCTGCGGCTGCACGGCCGCTGGTCCGACGCGCTGTACTGCGGCTCGCCGCGCGCGCGCTGCCTGTGGCGGCGAGGTGAGTGCGGGGCGGGGCGGGGGCGGGGCGGGGGGCGGCGAGGTGAGTGCCCCGCGCGGGATATTTCTATGAAACCTTACATCAAAACATGAGGCAATTTCTTTTGGCCAATATCTAAAAAAGTTTGAATAGTTTTAATTTTTGAAAAGTAAACCAGTTACATGTATTTTCGCTTGCTCACGTCGGCGAAGTTCGCTAGGGGATATCTGGGCGGGAAGTATGGTACGTTTGAATACCTACACACCGCGCTACAAGTGGCCTTTAACTGTAACCAGTGTAAAAGTGACTTTGATGTTCGATTGCAGCGGCGATGCCCCCGGACTACGAGCTGTACTACGGGTTCACTCAGTTCGCGATGGAACTCAACGAGCTGGAGCCCGGCATGGCGGACTCCTTACCGCCCACTGACACACGGTTCAGGTGAGAATCATATATACTAAACTTCTATTATAATATAATATACAGGGTAACTGGTGATGAACTTTAGATATTGAAGGAAAGCACTCTGTGATCGATTCTGATCATAATTATGTACTTACTTAATTGTTTCACTAGAATTCCCTTTACATAAATAAAGTGTTTTTTCGCGGCACTCGCAACTCTGTAAGCACCGCATCAAAACTAACCAAGCGTAAGTTTCGCTTAAGTTTACTCAATAAAATACTAGGTCCTTACATATGAAATTGGCGTTTTATATGGGAGGAATAAAAGTCGTTTATTTTTTTTATATAATATATTTATTTAATCAAAGTATGATCCATTGCTATCTATGCACTTCTGCCATCTCATAGGTAGTTCATTTATAAAATCTTTGAAGGCGGTTTGGACTGCCTCATCGGAGTTGAATTTCGGAGTTGAATTTTTTGCCCTACAAAAAGTTATCCGAATTTAAAAAAAAATGGTAGTCTGTTGGAGCAAGGTCCGGGGATGTCTTAAACATTCCAATTGAAGCTCCTTTAATTTGGTAGCAGTCTGTTCTGCAGTGTGTGGTCTTGCATTGTCCTGAAGCAGCAGTGGCGTTGTGCGATTGACCAGTCTCGGTTGTTTAGCGGCTAGTATATCCATAATTATTTGGAGCTGACTACAGTACATATCTGCAGTAATCGTCTGGACAGATTTAAGGAAGCTGTAGTGCACCACACCGGCACTAGTCCACCAAACGCTGACCGATAACTTTTTTCTAGTTAATTTTCTCTTGGGGCAGAATTTGGATGATTCACCGGGGTTCAGCCATTGCAATCTGCACTTCCTATTGTCGTAGAGTATCCACTTTTCATCCGGATACTTTTGTGCCGGTTCAGTAATGTAACGCAGCAGTCGACGCGCGTTTGTCGGTTTGCTTCACTCAATTCATGAGGTACCTTTCACTTTTCGAGCTTTCTTATCTTCCCAATTTGTTTCAAGTGGATTAAAACAGTTTTATCTCTAACACCGCAGCCTGCTAAGTCAGACGTAGTTTGCGATGGATCCGCTTCCACAATAGCTTTCAATTCTTCATTGTCGACTTTGGTCTCCGGCCGTCCACGGGGATTGTTCTGTAGGTTGAAATTTCCAGAACGAAAACGTTGGAACCAAAAACGCACTGTGCTTTCTCTAGGTATATTAATGGTGATAAATGTATAGTGTTAAAATTTATTTCAATAAATATAGAATAGTAAAATTAGTAAAACATGTAAAATATGATTTCATTATTTACAGCCAGCATATGCAACGCATAGTATCTGTGAAATATTATTTTATTTCGTATTTTTTTTTAATATCTCTCTTCTCCTGCGCTGCTCCGCGTTGCTTGTTAGCGTTACTATGTCTGCGCTAGTTTTCACATATTTTTGTTTACCATTTGTTTTCTGTATATCAGGTTTTTTCTGATCTGTGCAACCACCCATCACTAGCGGTCTAGAGTAAATATTTTGACGCGAAAATTTGACAGTGGCATAAATTTATCTACTTTACTTGGTAATCGATTTTTAGTCTAATGCAAATGAAATAAGATACTATTTCTAATGTTTTGAACTCAATTAAAACGAGGAATTTGATTGGCTGTTTTTCTGTAGTGTAGTGCACGGACAAACGGCTTCTTTGTGTGCTTTTGGCGATCGATTCCCATACATTTTTCTTTGCATTCCATTTCGTGAGTGAAATAATCAAAATAAATTTAACATCAAAGTTCAACTTTGACAATGGTTAAAAAAACCACCGGCAATGCTGGAGGTATTATGCGTTTCAAAACTTCTCTATTTATCACTTATTACAATGACATACTAAATTGCTTTAATACTTACTAGCTTGTTAAATAAATGAGGTATAAATAAAAATAATTTTTTTTTTTATATGTTTAGATTTTTTTTAGGTACTTTGTATTGTTAGAAGATCAATTATTTCATCTTTACATAAGGGCCTGGTAATAGAATAATGTTGTGCAATCCTATCATTACTATGCTCCCCAGAAATTATACCTAATGTATGTTATTATAAAATGTTTTGTGTAGCATATAGTTGGTTTGCCTTAACTAAATAAAAAAAAATGCTAACAACAGAAAAAAATCAAAGTTAATTGTATTTCAAGTCTTGCTCGAGCACAGCTCCTCTGTTACGAATACACACCTACGAAGTATTTCTTTGTGGCGGTATTTGGGAGTATTTAGCGTTATTTCTGATTTAGTTTTTGAAAAAGCGTCCTCAATTCTCGTCACCAATTTTGCTTTTGTGTTTATTTCTACCTCCTACGCCAACTTTTTAGAACTTCCCTAGACATTAAAATCGAGCGGTGTTAAGTAACAGAACAGAAGACCACCCGCTTTACCTTATTTCGTGTTTTAGGTTTTCCTTTGTACTTTTTTTCTGTGGTGTACAATAAAGTATAAATAAAAAAATTATTGTTCTCTCAGGCCCGACCAGCGCGCGTTAGAAGAGGGCGACATTGACGCCGCAGAGGAGTACAAGATGCAGCTCGAACAAGCGCAGCGAGATCGCCGCCGAGACAATATTGTGTACTCGCCGAGGTGGTTCAAGTCAGTACATTTATATTATAATAAATACAATAATAGGCTCACAATTGAAATCCTGATTAAATGAGCAAACTTTTGAAAGTACTTGCCAAAAAAGATCGGTACAATTTTTTTTCAGTACGACAAGTCAAAGTTAAACCAAATGTTTTCTTTAAATTTTGGTTCAGATAAACGAGACTTTTCTTTTAAACTAAGGTAGATGACTTAAAATTTAAGTCTTTAAATGATAGAAGCATAACTCAGGGCTATATTTCAAAAATAAAACCGAACAAAAGTTACTGTTTGTAGGAACCAGGCTGATATGAACATCACAGGGTGTTGATTTTTTGTAAATTAAATAAAATGATTTTTTGTAAATTAAAAAAAATTAAATTAAATTAAATACCTATAATTTCAAAACTAAATGGGCAAATTTTAATGTTTTTTTTATTTTTTCGGTAACTTTTTTTTATATAATTTATGGATGGGACGTTTGTCGTCCATGACACCTGATGTTAAGTAGACATGAAGACTGGTTGTTGTACGTTGTATATCAGTCACATTAATCAATTATAGCAATGTACTCTATAACATATTCAGTGTTGACCAAGCATTCGGTGCATACACTTGTTTAAAGCGATCTATATCGTCATATTCTATAGCAGGCATTAAAGTTCGGTGCAGCACGAACAGTACGGTGAACTATGTTTGACCTGGAAACTACTAAATTGTTTCTCTTTTATATTTACCGATGTCCGTCAGAGAAACCGGAGCTACCCGTGATAATAGCTGTACGTTACACCGTGAATTGCTGCTGCTGATAATAAATAAAAGATGGTACTTTAGGTAAAAGTAAAAATATATTGCTGATAATTGATGATGATGCGTGAACTGATTCGATTAGTAGTAAAATTATGAAATTATGATAAAAATGCTGACCGGGCGATAGGCATGTGCGGCTGAACCGTACAGTAGCTCCGATAAGAATGGTCTTTGAATAATCTGTATATTTTTTATTTATAAGATCAAGTTAATGCTTTTAAGTGTGGAGATTAGTTGAAGTCATTCTTGTAAGAACTTTCTTTTTGGAAGCCTGTATATAAAATAATTTAGCGAGATTGTAACCTAACCGACATATTAAATTGTGGCTGAGTAAGCTTGTAAATTTTACATACGTAACTTCACGCCTGTATCCCTTATGGGGTAGGCAGAACTCCAGAGGCTATAAAACCGTCTGATGTCACGTTTGACAAAATTTGGAGATACATATTATAATGATGGAGAGAGACTATTGCAGTGACAGGGGTCAGCCTATATCCCACAACAACGCCAATAAAACCTCTGCCCCTTAACTTTTAACATTATGCCCGGGAAGAGAAGAAGCTGGTACATTCTATGTTTTTTTTAGCTCCAACATGGAAGAATTGTAAATTGTCTGTTCACATGTAGGTACTTTAATTCGAGCTTCCATCTTTTCAGGAAAGTGATAGAGAACGGGCAGGAGACGTGGGTGTTCACGGGCGAGTACTGGAAGTGTGCTGAGAACGGGTTCCCCGACGACCTGCCGCGCCTGTGGTGACCCGCCCACAGGTGAGTCGCTGTGTCTTATACAGGGCGCCCCAAGGCTATGGGACATCGAGACAAATTACCTTAAATATCGTAGATAGAGTATTTTCCTGAAAGAGAACTTTATATGATTTTTGATATAGTAATTCTGTATCAAAAGATTTTCTAAGAATGACTTGCTTCGTCTAGGAATCAAACCGACTTAAATTTGAAAAAAAACCACCCCGGTAGTATAATACCAATCGAAAGAATGGACAAAAAGTAACAACTCTTCTGAAGTAACATAGTATTTTTACCCGACTACGGCGAAGCAAAAAGGAGGGTTATGATTTTGACGTATATGTATGTTTGTATGTGGATATGGATGTTCATCTGTTCCCTCAGAACTTCTAAACTACTAATCTAAATTGGACAAATGAGGTGTCGTTAGAAGCCTCTTCACTGTCCGCTGGTTACAGACTACATAAAGTTATGTTAAATTGACTACAGCGCCCTCTAGGGGACTTAAAGTGAACTACAAAAAAAAAAAATATTTTCGGTTTCGTGTAGTATATCAAATAAAAGAACTTCGTTAGCACATTTCACATATGTAAACATTCCAACACGTGTGAAAACTGTGGTGTATGTAGCTAGTAATAAAACTCGTGTGGCGGTTTTGCAGAGACTATATATTTTTTATTACAAACTCAGGTTGACACATACAATGACAAGTGGCGCTAGTGTAACAAATTATTTTTATACTACCATAGACTATAATTCAAAATAACAGCTAGTAAGTAGACAAAGAATTACTGTTTGTTACTTTGATATGTAGGTAGTAATTTTTATTCGGATTAAACGTCTCGAATGTTCAGCTGTGTTTCCTTGCTATCCCGTAGAAATATAACAAAAACAAAATAAGTTCAAAAACTTAAACCTATTTTCTTGTTTCCTACTTCTTAGAGCGTGTTTTTAGTAGTCGGGTTTTAGTTTTTGAACTTATTTTTAAAAGAAAAGAATTGCTAATATTACAAAAAGACTTAAAGTCTTCTTTCAACAAAAGACCCTATTTATGGTATTTTAGATACTTTCCCTTGATGTCCTATAGCCTTGGGACACCCTGTATACAGGCCTATTTCCTTAGTCACCGCCAAAAATGTTTACACAATATAATTTATAGAAACCATCTTTGCAAAAAATAGGTATGTTGTTTTTACAAAAAAAATAAATATTCGCTTACATGTAATGCCGCGTCGTGACTATTTGCAAAAGAAGTTTGTGGTGGTATATTATATCTTTATACTTTTTCTACTGAGCGTTACTACAATAAATATGCAGGTACGTTTATATTGTATCAAAGAAATTTGGCGGGTGACTAAAATTGCCCTGCGTCAACTATGAATAGCATTATAAAAGCTTTGTTGAGCGATGGATTCTTTTTTTATTTCTGACTAAACCCGCGTTTGACCTCAATCTCACCTGATGGTGAGTGAAGATGAGGTCGAAGATGACAGCACACGGGATAAAAAAGAACTGGCTCTTCATACAATATTGCCGGAACACATCCCCGTCGGAGCGGTATATTTGGCGGCAGATTGTATACGAAGGACGGTCGCTAGGCAGGCGGACCCTGACGGGATCCTACGACTAGAGGGTCACTCGGTTTAGGCGCCTACACGGGCCTATACTTCAATCTGTAGACGTCATAATTTATGGTGTATTTGTTTTTCTCTTTGTAACTGAGGCTATAAAACCGTCTTATGTCACGTTGGACAAACTGGGAGGCATTATAACGAGGGAGAGAGACTATTTCAGAGACATGGGGTCAGCCTATCTTCCACAAAAAAATCTTCAGTAAAACTACCGTCCCTTAACTGAGTTTGCCAGTATGCCCAGTAAGAGAAGCAGCTGACACAGTCTATGTTTTTCCTTCGCTCCCAGTCCAGCATAACAGCATGGAAGTAACTTTGAAATAAATGTAATTTTTTCTTTCACAGTACTAATACACGTTTGTTTTATCTTTTTCAGAGAAAGCAGAGCCGAGACCTCTGCTAGTTAGTGGTTGTGTTTTCTTCTCCGATGTTGCCTCCGCTTTATCACATAGTTAAATATAACAGAATCCGAAATAACACCAAATTATAGTACCTAGCTAACAATATATACATTAGTTTTAAACAAATACAGTTCAATTTTATGTAACAGAAATGCTGTCGCGATATTTTCATGATAAGGAACGCAATTATATGTTTTAGGATGAGTGTTTGATCGCGTGTTGGTTGGTTAGTAAATAACTTTTATTCGTAAAGGAATGAATGATCGGTGAGTCTACTGGTGTAGTGGTAAGGTTTTATGTCAGAGGTCCTGGATTCGAACCAGGATGAAGTGGACGGATGAATGTTTATTTAAGTTTATTTCTAATATAGATACGTTCATTGTAGGTATGTTTATATATTTAGTAAGTGTATAAGCATCAATAAAACAAATTATTTACGAAACTTAATATGGGCTAGATGAAATGGTGTTAGAAATATTTGTTTATTTATAATCATTTTATAAAGTTGACCATAGATTGAGTATATTGTTCTCCCTGTTATTGGTTCGAGGACATATTTTGAAGCAATACGTGAACTATACTATACACACATGGTCGTGAAATAACACAGAAGTAGCATCCGGTACATTTATAATGTCAAGTCCTAAATATTTAAAGTTATTGTAATTTGAACCTTATATACCAATGACATTTACGTGTCTTCGCACTGTAATCAATAACATCACTTAAAGGCTTATTACACGTCAATCTTGACTTGTAGAATCAATATAATGATGCGTCTTCCGTTTTAACTCGCTTTTGTTGATATTTAATAACTCTTACTAATGGACATTGCCAGTTGTGAAAATTACTGTCTAATTCCTCTTAGCAGCTATTTTATTCGATAATGATATCAAAGAATGTTGTGCGGTGTATATAGGCCTTAATTTGTTATTAAATTTATGGCAACCATACAAATAATAGTTGTCCATTTATAGCAAAACAAAATATCTCTAAAAGTAAAATAATCAATAAATGTATGAATTTATTTCTACTTCCAGGAATACACAAGGCTACGTGGAACCGTATTGTTTATTTTCCATTCGGAACGTCCACCATTAAGGTTTTCTTTTTTATATCTGTGGGCCTAGTGCGACTTTATTCGAATCACTTTAGCATCCCGTTATTCAAGCAAACCACTTGAAACAACCAATCACGTTTTACAAATTTGGTTTTCCATTCTCGTCACTAGGTGGCGCTGCTTCGAGCCCATGCAAAACGAAGTTTACGTAAACGCGATGGTAAAGGTAAAAAACTCGCACTAGGAACTCTGATGATTATAGTATTCGTCATCAATTACCTATTTTATTTTTAAATATCCACTTAAAAATATTTATAGCCTAACTAGTAACACATCTTTTCACTGAATTCTATCACAATTAAACCTTGCGCTAAAATGTATTGCATACTTGCACACGTTGAAAAAGGTCTTTTTAATAATTCATTGAATCTTGAAAACTGAAGCCAAAGTATGTTATTTCTGTATAAATAAAATAGTTTTTTGCCATTTTCGATTGGTCGCGATGTCCACTTTTTAATCGCAATGTCAAATCATATAACGATGAGCTCGTGAAATGAGCACACTTGTGTACAAAGATGAAGTATCAGTCTTACCGGTAGTACGTTATATGAGATAGTAAAATCATAATATAATAGCTTAATATTTTTATTTAAATAACTAAAGGTTGCCTGGCAGAAATCGCTTCCAAGCGATAAGGCCGCCCTTTATACATAATGTGTTCTTTTATTTGTGTTTTTTTTTTTATTCTGGATTTGTTTTTGTGTATAATAAAGGGTAAATAAATAAATAAAGATGCATAATGAAATGACATAATATCTACTAAATAAAAAATTAATTATTTATATTTTTAGTCCATATTTTAAGTGACAAAAATCTGAACTGTATAAATGTTAGCAATAACTATTATATTATGTTATATTTTAGTAAAGAGTTAAAAAAAGATCAAGTTCTTGTCTCCATTAGAGATGGAGTATGAGAAAGAAGCATTTCTATATTGATAAGAATGAATATTAACAATGAAATGGTAAAATATGATAAGCAGTTAATATAGCAATGTAAGATATTTACTAGTAATGAACTAACAAAGCAATCTGTACAATGATGATCAGCTTTACTAAACTCAAATTTTGCTTAAAAATCCAATCGGCTTTTAACAAAAGATATTTCGGGCTGTACTGCTCCGATCCATTGCCTATCCTCATAAAGGATGTTTGAATACTAGTAAAAGATATTTCTTAATTCTTTTACTCGGCCGAATGGGCTAGATCCCCTTGCCAACCCTCCCTCAAAGTATAGTGAAAAAATAACTTTTTCAAAATTTTTGAGAGGCTTTATTTCGCCTTTTTATAATGCTTAAATATAATTTAAAAGATAAAAATACCAAAAAAATCGATCCCGGCTGAGACTCGAGACTATTTGGCTTATTGAATTTTATTGTCATTCAAATTTCAAATTCAAAATTATTTTAATTACGAAAATATGGTATTACAATTATTATTGTGGTAGTAGGTATAAGATTATAAATGAGTATCAGTATCGCATATTTTACTGTGACACTTAGGCATAAAATTTTCAGAATTTTCGATATGTGATTACCATGTCAAAAAATTATCAAATTCGATTCCGAAAAATGTTGTAATGCTAGCTTCCATTATTTGTTATTTATCACATGCTAACGTAGCTCCGTCTTGCGGCAATGCGTGGCAGGTTTACCACTCGAGACCAATGAGCGGGAGGTCCTGGTTCCAGTCGCAGCCGGGATCGGTTTTATTTGGTATTTTTATCTATAAATCATTGTATGTTTCATAACTGACACAAAGCAAATATTGCATGCAAATGTGAAAGTCGTAAATTGATATGTCAATAAAGAAATACTTCTTATTCGATTTCAAAATGTTGAATAGATCATTGCGCAGCAAAGTGTATAGAGTCGAAGTTGATGCTCTATTCTGTCGCCTTTATCCGTGTGTCAATGACTAAGCAACTGATCAAGTATTAGCAAACGATCGAACTTGGTACGGGCCGGACAGCGGATTCCATATCCGTTTGTCTGGAGAGTTGTCTGCCGATAATTGTTCGCTGTCTAGCCCGTACCAAGTTCAATCGCCTGTTAATACTTATAATTTCGGCATGCAACTTTGTTAAAATGCTAAGCTACGGATCGCTTGAGCAATCTAACCGGGCGGCAAAACAAGTCTTCAAACAAAGGTGACTTTCGTTTGCAGCCAATGCCGAGCTGTTGTAAACGGCGTTTCAAACAAGCTTCCAACCAAGGTCGCGGGATCCAACAAAGTCCCGCCAAGGTCAAGCGAAGTTTGATTGCAAACAGCTAGACTTTGCTAGTTTACAATAGTGTGGACGCAGTGTCTAGGACTACTTTGGCGATGCGGTAACACCGTCTGCCTTAGACGCCAGTGGTTGCGGGTTCGATTCCCGCACGGAACAAGTACAAAAAGTGTTCGGGTTTGGGCGTTTATCTATAATGTGTTTATATTCTAGGTTCCCCCCTAGTTCGCTACATGGTATCCCATAACGCAAGGTCTGCTTAGCTTGGTTGCATGAAGTTGGTGTGATTGTCTGGGGATTTTATTTTATAGTGTTGTCACCTTGGTTTGACGTCTTGTTTTAAACAGTGTAGCCGGTGTCAAAGACGTGCATAATATGTAGTTACATTTTTAAAAATCCGCTGTATGTAGGTTTTCATCTGTCGGACGGTGAAGTTGGTAGTTTTATGAATTGTATGTCAATAGTTCTGTGGCTGTGAATGTTTAGCTGCATAATGCAAAGCGTACATAATAATCGTTGTGTTTTTGAATGTTAAGTTTTATTGTTTTGTTATTATAGCATAGTGAAGGTCATCTTCTCTAGCGCAGGGCATCTTTGCTTCTAAAGTCACAAATCGATTTGCTATACTGATCAGTTTTAATAACTAATAAATTTGTTTTTATTTTTATCTTATTTTTAAGTGTGTTTTACTTAGCTTATTGTTTAAAGGGACTTTAATGAGATACGAAAATCTTAGGCCGAATATAAGATCGAAAGATACAGCTTGGTCTCGAGTGCGCCTGTGGTTTTTATCTGGAGGCTCACTTTCGCAAAGCTCGCACGCACACAAGACCATTTCGATTTCTGTAACTTTTCCACCGACTTCAAAAAAGAGGATGTTCTCAAATTGCCTCTATGTTGTTTTTCTATGTTCATAAACCGATTTTGAAAATTCTTGTTTCGTTTGGTGGAACAACTTCAGAAATTCCTCATAAATTCCTTCAAAATCTATAAAGGGCTTTCTAAAACGTACAAAAAATATTCTATAAAATGGAGCTTGAAAATATGAAGTCGGTTTTTTTAATGCTTTACTTGAGTTGAACATTATTTGTGAGAACTAAATAAATCAACGGGTGAAAGGCGAGATTCATAAACATATAGGACTACGGCCATGACCTTGTACCATACATAAATTAAAACTTCATAGTTATGCCTAGAAGGTATTAACATTTCTAGACATTTCAACCTACTTTTTACACACAAAATAAACTAAACTTGTAGGTATTGGACCGGCAACATCCATCTCCTCCAAATTTATATCAATACAAGTTGAAAGTTATTTATTTAACAATAAAAAATATAAAAAATAAAAAGAAATCAGTCCATAGACTTCAATGAGTCAAAGATTCGAACTAAATTGTTGTAGTTTCTATGAGTAATGCCAAGTATTTTTTTAAAGAATTGATATGTACAAGAAAAACTGTTTTAATTGATGCATATAGTATTGTACAAAATGTAGTACATACATTTGTCTGTTATTTCAGAGTTGGTACAAGGTGATGGCCGGACGTGGGATCTCGCCTTTAAATCACACTTAATTTTAATTATAAATGACAATAAGTTAATGTTGCGATTTAAAAGTTACGATTATATCAAATAATTTTAATTATATTAATTGAATTAAAAGTGTCTAGGCTACATGTTTTACCGATTGGTGTCGAAAAGCCGCGAGTTCTTTGGAACGCTACGCGCGTGCCACACGGACGTACGGACGTCTATTTTAATCCAAATTTAAGAGGTTAAGTGACACAAGCACACCAATGAAATTTTAGTAGCGAAATTGCGTCACGCGTTACGCAGCGTTGACCCTTAATGTTGCGACGATGCCGTATTCATGAATTTTATCATAGCTATTTACTTGCTTAGTATTCTTCTGTGTTTCACTATTATTCTTGTCGTTGAATACTCTCAATTTATAGTTAAAACAACGCAATACTCCACACACAACAAATCAGTTTAGCAGAGCGCTGTATGATATGCTTATTTCGGTCGCAAACCTCATTTATATGAATTTGCGGTTTTCTTTTTATGTGTTATTTTGTATTATTGTTTAGATCATGTATTTCCCGCTCTCTCATGCCGATGGATGTATTGCCAATTCTTTCTAATCTTAAATAACATTCCGGATCTGTGGGCATAATATAATAATAATGTATTTTTAATAATAAAACGTTTTAACCGGTTTGGCGTAACCGCTTTTGATAATGACTAAAATATTGTGTTTAAAATCGAAATACTATAACGCATCGGTTTGAAAGTCGTTGCCAAATAAAACGATTTTCGTTTGGAAAATACATACGTGATGGAAAAATATGGCTGTATGGCCTACTTAATAATGTAATCATTGGTAGAAAAGTACAAAACTTGAAGTTAAAATTATTTGAAGTAACCCGACAACAAGTGCTCTTAAAGATTCCAAATAACTTGGCAACTTGTTGCGTGATGTATTTATAGTTTATCCCCAAACCGGTTAGAATATTTTAACAAGAGTAGTGTGAAATTCTAAGATTGTATAAAAAAAAATCTGCTGTATTATTTTTAATGAAATAATGGCTAGTGAGGTAGCTTACGGTGGCTAGATAATTTAAGAGTTAGTTACCTAAATAATCATGAGAACTCTAAACTAGTTATGTGTTTATCAGTAATGTTAGTATTTTGTGGCTGTACTTAATGTATTGTGTTTTTCTTTATCATTGTTGATTTGGCAGTATTTTGTTTTGATAAGTCGGTTTTATTGTTATTGAAAATTATGTGAAATCAAACTATATTTTTTTAATGGATTTAATTTGCTAATTAAGATAATCATTTCGTTTTTTATAGATGGTGCTGTCGACAGTTCTATAGGTTTTATGCAATGTTTCGTTTTTCTTTTTATCAAAATGGAACAAGACAACTGAATTTTACTGTTTTTTTTTGTTGATTGTTATGTCCTTGCAATGGTTTTACTTTTTACAGTATTTTCCCTTGGTGCACTGATTTTAATAATTCAACGTTTATAAATATTTGTTTTTTTTTTTAATCAGTGAAATCTGTATTGATTTACAGAACATATTATGAAATGTAGTATATTGTTATGTTTTAATTATTGCTGCGTGCGCCGTTTACTGTTTAACCTAGTAAATCTTTTTACATCTTCGTGTTATTCATAGGTGCTTTTTTTTATTACTTCACTTTTGTCAGTAATAGATTTTTGGATATTCCGCAGTTTTGGAACATAATTGATCGCTAACTTTTAAAATACCGTGAATTGATTGTTTTCCAGTAATCATATGAAATCACAACGAAATTTTGTGCGCTCATTGGTTGTTTACATTTTTGGGAAAATATTTTAATAAGTTTGATACGCAATTTACCATGAAAGCTTTTTTTATAATGCGGCCTTATCTTTAAAATGGTAAGAATAAAATCATCGGCCACATTATTTTCGATCATATATGCTTTTAGTTGGTCATCAGAACAATAGTCATATATGAAATGACTAACCTACCTAAATTATCATAATATCAAACTATTGTTCAGTCCAATTGTTCATTTTAACACCAAATTAAAATCACTTTCTCAGAAAGCAATAGGTATCTTTTTTCTATATTCAATATCCAAAATCTACTTTCCCAATTGCTATTGTTGTATTAATTAATTACAGGACGAAATCAGTATTTTTGATATTGTTTTGCCATTGAGTTCGTTATAATTGTGCTGTTTGGAAGTAACGAAGACGTAGGAGTGAGGGCCGTGTGCTAGAACGTTCTTTAACATAAAATACAAATAAAAACTATAGTTACCATTAAGTATACATATACTCTTGATGTCGAAGATGTACAAACTGAACTAAGCAACTGGCCCTCATATAGTTAAATATTTTTTAGTTGAACGTCGAAAAGAAAATGCCTTTTTGACCTTGGTTTTAATATTGAATAGATAGTTTTAAAAATGTTGTATTAAAATATAATGTTCTAAACAAAATAATAGTTAAGTGTTAAAGCTTAAAGTTGTATAATAATGTGGAGCGAAGCTAATGCCGTACTACGTAATTTTGTTCATATGTGATTTTGTTTATAATTGTAATAGCTATTATGAAAAATAATAAAGGGAAAATCATGGATTTTGTGTTTTAATTCATTCTATTTTCCACAAATAATCTCTTACAAAGTTGTTAGGTACCTCTGAAACCCCTCTTAAGAGGGCTATAATAAGTCATGGCTCTACTTAAGAGCGGTGACGCACTACCGAATCCGAGAAATGACAGTCTGGCGTTGCCGTAGAACATTTCGATGGGAGCTTACACACTACATGGATCATTTCATACACGATTTTAAGATTCTTACTTTCTCCGATTCGGATCGGATAAGACTTGAATCGGATGTAGGTAGTGTGTAACCGTTCAAACTTGAGGTGGCCCTCAGATTTGTAAGTATTTTATTGGTCGTATGAGTTGTTTATTTTCGGGATTTAGACGTCTAGCAATCTTTGTATACAATATAATGAATTTAAAAAAAATACTGTTGTAGAGAGATACATGTCCAATGCGCGAAAGAACGCTCATGAAATCCAGGTATTTTGAAAGTCCATGATTGAGCGCGTTGATTCGACATTGCGGAATGTGTCCGGCAAGTGGCGGCAAGTAGGTAATTAAAATTTGGTCAAATGAACGCCTCGAAAACACAGGCGTGTCTATTTTCAGCCAAAAAGGGCACTTTCACCTTTACGCCCTCTGTGCAGGACAGTGATAATAAAACATAATGATTGACATAATGAGCCCCTGTTTGTGACTCCAGTCTGATATCAATTTCAAGTCCGCATTGTGTAGCGCTACAGCATTAGGCAGATCTTCAAGACTGCTATGAGTATACATTTGAAGATCGTCCGCATACAGATGGTAGGAAGAAGATAAATTGAGAGTAATCGAATTGATGAATACGGCAAAGAAGAGTTGAGACAACACGCCACCTCGCGGTACACCGGCATTAACATCACACCAATCAGAAACATCCATCTCAGTAGTAATACGTTGCCGGCGTCCATGCAAGTAAGTACGAAACCAGTCAATAGTCAATGGAGATATGTTGAGAGAACGCAGCATTTGCAAAAGAATTTCAAAATCTACTGTAATCTTGCTGAAATCCAGTAGAGTTAGAATAGTACCTAAACTTCTTCTGCTCCATGCCCATGCGAATATCTTCCATGATTTTGAGTAATGCCGTAGTTGTGTTGTGCCCAGGATGGAACCAGATTGGAAAGGGTTAAATAATAATAATAATAACTTTATTATTATTATTAGATACTATTTGCTCTGGCTTGCCGCGCGCAGCCGCGGTGATAGCGCGCCGGTCACTCACCCCGCCGTGCGTCAGTTGTTCAATACTTTCCTATTATTACAGAAGCGTTGATATTGCATTTTTTTAATCAAATTTAATTCAAAACGTAACAAGTTATGGTTTAGTAATGAAATACAGCACAAATTAAGGGCTCGCATAATTTAAAAAAATTATCAAAAAAAATTTAAATCATTTTTTTTGTGTTCCCATATCGATACTGTTACACCCTGTATAATATGGCGCGCTTTCATACTGACACCCTGTATATAAAACTGTTCCGTTACTGACTGAGTGACTGACAGACAACGTACAGCCGTAACTACTGGGCGTAGAGAGCTGAAATTTGGAACATACATTCTTTAGGGGATGTAGAGGTGCACTAAGGAAGGAATTCCCGAAATTCCCACGGGAACGGGAAATATAGGACTTTTTAGTTTGTATGAAAAATCTTATTCCTTGAGTGCACCGATGTGAAAATTGGTGTAAAGGTTTTTCAATGTATGTCTGGTTGTGTTATGAAAGGAATTCCCGAAATTCCCACGGGAACGGGAAATATATGATGTTTTAGTTTGTATGAAAAAATCCCATCCCTTGAGTGCACGGATGTGATACTTGATATAAAGGTTCCTCAATTATAAGTGTCTGTTTGTATTATGGAAGGAATTCCCGAAATTTTCACGGGAAGGGGTTGGACTTTTTAGTTTGTATGAAAAATCTTATTCCTTGAGTGTACAGATGTGATACTTGGCATGAAGGTTCTTCAAAGAGTGACTGGTTGTGCCTCGAAAAAAATTCCCGAAATTCACACGGGCACGGGAAATATATATTTTAGTTTGTATGAAAAAAACTTATTCCTTGAGTGCATGGGTGTGATACTTGGTATAAAGGTTCTTTAAGTGGGTCTCTGGTTGTATAGTTTCTGAAATTTCCATGAGAAGGGTAGCTAAGCGCATACGTAGTTGCGGGATAAAGCTAGTAGTCTAATAAGATTCTAACATTCTAACAATGTCTTGAATGTTCTTATTACACAACCGTCCGAGCGAGTTTTTTTTATATTGTAAGGATAGGGCGCTTGTCTTACATGCCACCTGATGGAAAGTGCGCATGAAGACTATGGTGTTACACGTCCATCCACGAGAAACCTATTCATCATCATCATCATCATCTCAGCCCGCGCTAAACCTATTCACTCGACACTTACAAGTTCCAGGACTGTAGTGGTCAGGAAAAACAGACGCAGGCAGATTGTTCCACACCTTGGCAATCCGTACCAAAAAGGAACTATCGAAGCGTTTTGTTCGACTTCTTGGCAAATCCACTTTATAGGGATGGAAGTTCTGTCTGCGTCTGGTAGTCCGGTGGTAAAAAGGGGTGGGTTCCATTTGATCAAAAAGAGCACTCGCACACTCACCAAAATGTAGCCGATAAAATACTGTCAAACAAGCAACCTTACGACGATGCTCCAGCGTCTGCAATTTTTTATTTGTAAGGTTGTTGTTATTTATGAGTTTAAGGGCTCTTCTGTCAACAGAGTCTAGCGCTTCGATCTGGTATTTGGCAGAACCATCCCAAAGGTTGGTATAAGGGCTGTGTATAAGTTGAGCAGCCGTTCAGGGCTGAAGTACCGCCGCGAGAAAAGAGAAGACAAAATATAGTGTGTGGCGTCTTTCTTTGTGAAGTGCAGTGAACCAGGGCCGCGTGGCTTGACTTTCTTGACCGTGCAAAGTGTGAATTGGCATTTTCCTTTTGCCCCCCACATCAACTCCGACTAACAGAGTAGGGGGATAGCGCATTTCATTGAATATAACCGTTCTAATTCATATACTTACGTAAGTACCTACAGTCCAATCGAGCTATCCCCACGTGGAATGGTCATGCTTATTACCCTATGTTATTACCACGCTTATTACGCCCTCTTCCAAAATAGCAGCGCCTCACTCACAAACCCTTCTGGATTTATTTTCATTTTCAGAACGGAAGTTGAAAATCATGTTCGCCTGTCATGGAGTTTGTCATGGGCGCTGTCAAGGGAAATTGTCAGTCAAAAACACAAACAAATTGAATGATTTGGCAAGTTGTTCAATCGTGTTCAATCAAGAAAGAAAGTGCATTTCATCTCTATAATATTAGGAATTTTAGATTCCTCCCTTAATATTATCATTAATATCTATAGTTTATTAAATATTTTTCTTTTCGTATGTTATAAAAGAGGTGAATAACAAGTCCATCCTTCTCGGGCGTTACTGTGTAACGGTAAGTCATTTTAAAGTTAGCGCTCTGCTCACCTTACAGTTTTTTTCCAATATCAATCCCTTTTTATCACTTCAATGTTTGTTTTGTAGAGTTAACACATTCTTACATAACTAAAAAATGTTCACATTCAAGTCATTCATATCGAATATTTGTGTTTATGGACACTACAGGGCGTACGTGGCAGGTAAAGTAAGGTCTAAAATTTCGAATGTTTTATAATTTAATTTTAAGGTAAAGTTGGTATGTTTATTAAAAAGTTATAACCATGTGTGTAAACTTGAACTAATTATTGTGATTTTCAGTTCGCAGAATGTCGAATTCATCAGTGAATGTAAAAATTTGCTCAGGGCTGTCTACATCAGACCCTGAGCAGACTCCCGTGCTTATTGTGGGACAAGTGCCACATCTAAATAGCCTGACATGGCAAGATGTCCGTTGCAAACTGGAACCAAGAGTAACCGAGGCAGTGAGTATAACACCTTACTAGTAATTAAAGGCTTTGGTCATGTACTACTTTATAATATAATTACTTTACTTATAAATTTACTTTATAAATTATGTAAAGCTATGTTTAAATCATACTTCCAATGGTGAGTGATAAAGAGCCCACGGAGCTTAAGTTGGGTATCATAATTTAGTTTTACTGTATTGAGTGAGTTTTTTTTTTTTTTGTTTTTTTTTTGAATTTTGAGTTTCTTTTAAACATTGGAACAAAAATTGTATTTTGTCACACAGAAAAGAGACTGCTTTTTTATATATTTTTATTTTCATCTAATAATCTAGCTACACTATGATAGAACTAGAAGAAAGTTTATTGGTAGTAGAGTTAAAGGCTTTTCTGTGGTGTCACAAGAACTAGAACCGTACTACAGTTCTCAATTCAAATCTCTTACGCATACTTATTTCAATTATTTTGAAATGCTTTTAGAAGACCTTGTCCCGTTGTCAATCATACTATAATAATGGGTGATTTTAACACTTGCCTACTAAAGCGGGATTCTTGGTCTATTGCATTCAAAAGCCTCACTAAAGCAAATAATCTATCCATCCTTCCCTTAAATGCAACTCTTTTTTTATCACCACTTTTGCCCTCTCTTTTGGACCTAATTAATGGACAATGCTCAGCGGATGGTTTTTCTTATCATTACATCTTATTTCTTTCATATGAACTTCGTCCGCCTAAAGCAAAGCCTAATATTATCCTGCAACCTAATTTAAGGGGCATGAATGTAGAAAATTTATGAAATGATGCTCAGCAAATAGATTGGTCTGAGGTCATGAACGCCAGTACATTCGATGAAATGGTTGAAGTTTTTAATAATATCATAACTAGGTCTTTATGACATTCATGCACCTGTACATACTATCAAAATAATAAAAATACCCTTATTTCCAAATAAGATACAAATACAATTACATGGTAATAACAAGCATAGAAACTGACAATTAGGTGACCTAATCGCTACAAACGATTTCTTCTAGATAACCTTTATAAAATGAAATACAAAATTAAAATAAAAAAAAAAAGAAATAACAAAAAAATAATTATGGCCAGAGTATTTAGATGGTAAAACACTAATCAAACAAATTACTAATAATATTTGTATAAACTCTAATACAAATACATACACATACAATATAATTATATTCTATTTCATAAATAAATAAATAATACATAGGTAATATAATATTGACGTAAATAAAATTCTTTTAATTTACTTTTGAATGCCTGGATAGTCTTTGCTGGAAGTATGGAAGGTGGTACAGAGTTCCACCTTCCATACTTGCACATACTTTACACATACAGTGAAGGATCTGTAAAATATTTCTGAAGAGTGTTGAGGCATAGTATAGATAGTAACAAATTGTTGGAAGATTGTAAGTTTTGGTCGTGGCCCTCATGCCGAAACCGAAAACACTTCTTCAAATATTGAGGTAGGCATGGATAGAAAAGAGTCCTATAGAGAAGTGATAAAGTGCGTGTATTCCTGCGAAGGCGAATCGGGAGCCACTTGAGCTTATCGCGAAATTCTGAAATGTCATATTTTCGTAATGAAAATATGAACCGGATACACAAATTTTGAAGGCGCTCAAGTTTATCAATTTTATTCTCAGATAAGTTGAGATGACATCTGCATAGTCCAGTATTGGGATCGGAAATACCTAACTGTGCTAAGGCAAGTTTTGTTGGTATGGGTAAAAAGTTTTGTAAATGCCTTAAAGCTCCTGCTGCGGCAAACATATTTCTACACACCGTGTCAATGTGGTGTTTCCATGACAATGTATGATCAAAGTACACACCTAGGTTACTAGCATAGGGAATATGCACACTGTCAAATTCAACAGGATCAAACATACACCAGCACCTTGGACAAATGACATCCACTCAATTATGCACAGGAAAAATGTTTCTAAGTTTAATTTCAAACATAAACCAACCGAAGAAAATTGATTAAAATATGTAGAACTCCGCAATCGCTGCAACAGGTTGTGTAGGGATGCTCAACGCCGCTATATTCATGAATCTTCGAAAATAAAGACCCATCAAAACTATGGAAATTTCTTAAAACTTTTGGGTATTGGTAAGCCTAATAAGAGTTAAATTAGTTATATTAAAATAAATTATTATAATTATATTAATATTGATCTCCTGAATCGGCATTTTTCTGATAGTTTGAAACTGAATACTTCAATCAAAAATCACACCCTACATACTCTTTATATTCAATCAATTCCCAACCATCCTTCATTTGTTTTTAGTCAAGAGAAGTATAATGTCCATCGCGTCTAACGCAATCAGCGCTGATTGTATTAGTCGCAACATGATTTTGCCTGTTATAGATCAAATACTACCAGTCATCAGTTATATTCTCAACAAATCTACTGAAACAGGTATATTTGAAACAGGTATTATTCCTTTACCCAGCAAAAAGGTTACCTCAGTAATAAGTAGACTACGGCTGGGTCACTGTTGCTCTCCGGTATTTCTGCACAAGATTGGAATCCGCGACTCTCCACTCTGTGATTGTGGACTAGAGCCTGGTACAGTGGCCCACATTCGAAATTACTTAACATATTTTTGATTTTTCGTTATATTGCTAATGCAGCTCCATCTAATGGTTTATCGTTGCGCAGTCCCGCTAAACCCGCGGGATACCTTTTGTTTTATGTGCGAGACTGGTCCCACAAAAATAGTGCTGATCCCGGTATTGCATTCCCTAACTAAGTGTGATGTTTTTATACATATATACATACATAACCTCACGCCTGTCTCCCCTTGGGGTAGGCAGAGACAAGCGAACACCAATTGCTGCGATCCAAACATACCTCTTTCGCTTCTTCCACGTTCATCAATCTTTTCATACATGTTTTTATGTCTTTTTAATAAATTGATGGCCTATGAACGGATCAAATTAATGGCTTAAAAGATTTTGATCTTATTATGATTACTATGATTCTGTATGGTTTAATTGTCTTGATCAAATATAATCTTAAATAGACTACCGGGGCCTGGCAAATTACTTACCACATTTTTTTTTTTTTTTTTTTTTTACGTTATATTGCTCCATCTTATGGTATAGCTTTGCAGCTAAGACCACCCGAGACCAATTTCTTTACAGAAATTGTGAATCCCAGTTAAAGTGAAGCATTGCAATGTTTTATTATTATTTATTTATTTATATATTACAGGAAAATTTACAGCTAGGTTTTTCATACAGTTAACACAATAAGTTGAAAAAGGCCATTAATCAGTTTTCACAGATAAGCGTGAAAATATGAGAAGAAAAAAAAAATTTGCGAATACTTAGACAGCACAAAAACTTTTTTTCCATTTTTATGCGTATTTATCATTCCATAAGTATTTACAATATCATTTATGACAAAAATGTTCCTTAATAACATAACAATCGATTGAGCAATACTTGGCATTTTGATGCAAATGCTTAGTTATCGAAAAAGAAAAACATGTGTTGCCTTAACTTTTAACTTTTGCTGTGAAAAACATTGTATAGGGATGGAAATTAATACAGCTGCTTTCTTCTTAAAAAATGCCCTTTTATAATTATTATCACATTAATTTATTCATAACATAATATAAAATATTTCTTTGACCGGATGTAATCTCGTTTCTGGTCATGAGAGACCATGGTATCTCTTAAAGACACCGAAACATATGAGGTAGAATTGAAAACATAATTATATGTGTTCTGTAGAAGCTTGATTCACGCAAGCGCTAACCCTAGTCCGCATCCAAACCGGCAACTACACACGCTTACCTTGAAATGAATATTGTACTGTGGTTAAATGAATTGAATACCCGCGTTTGCATCGAGCAGCTGTGGCAGCGCGGGCTCGGCATCGTGTCGACGCCGGGCGGCGACAGCTGCGAGCTGTACCCGCGCGGCGCCACGCTCGCGTCGCTGCCCGCGCGCCGCTCGCGCCACGCGCCGCCCGCGCGCCCGCACGCGCTCGCCAAGATCGTGCGCAACGCGCCGCCCACGCGGCAGTCGCGCGAGTTCATCGTGGTGAGTTTATTTACCTATTGTAGGTTGAAATTTTGAATACTTGGTTAATGAATTGTTCTTCTTCTTAATACGCCTCTCCGGCTAGCGAAGGTTAGTGATCAGCTCTGCATAACAAGTCCTAACTCTGCAGCGTTCGCTATCCTCGTCGATTCCCAAATATTCCTGAGCAAAGACTTCTTCCTTCAGCCAACTTTTCTTTTAATTAATGTAGATTTCGACCTTTTTTATCGGTTCTTAAACCGGCGTTTGATTTCAATGTGATCTAATAGTAAGGTAATGAGGACGAAGGGCTTAGAAAGAAACAGGCTTGTCGTAGAACCTTGCCAAAAGAGCACATCACTGCGGAGGTGCGTCAAATATGCTGATCTTTGGCGGCAGATTTTATATAAAGGATGGTGGCTGATCAGAGAAATCTGGGATGGGTCCTACCGCATCTTCGGCGTTAATTATCGCTGAACCATCTAAATTTGGTGGTGCGAAACCGGTGTGAAACCTTCTAGTCGTATTGCTCATGCCGCTGGTTTACCCCAGCAATCCCAGCTTGCCTACAACCTTCTCTCCACACTCCGGCAGCTGGTGTGCCGCAAGCAAGACGTGCTGGCGAGCGTGACGAGCATCGCGCGCTCGTTCCCGCAGTACTCGGCGCGCTCGGCCGCCGCCGCCGCCGACGCCGCGCCCGCCGGCAGCGCCGACGCCGCGCCCGCCGCGCCGCGCGCGCGCTCCGTCACCGTCGAGGTGCTGTTGGTCGATGATAAGAATAGTAAGTTTCTGCGGAGGAGGGAACGTGTTGTACTGTGTATAGATTTTGGTGTTTATTTATTTGTGGAACATCGCGTGTGCGTATGACAACATTAAAGTTTTTTTTATAATCTTACCGGATGGTAAGTAAAGATTAGGTTGAAGATGACAGCACTTGAGCTTATAAAATCCGTGGCTAATATTTATAAGTTTCTTTTTTCATTGAATAATACTTAGTTATCCTCGTGTAATTTCGATGGCGCCTGGCCTGGGCCCGGTAGCTCAGTCCGCAATCGTCCGACAAGCGGGAGTCTCAAATCCGAGTCCTGGTCGGGTGATTAAATTGAGTATATTTTTCAGATTTATAATTGAGCATTATTAAATATGAAAAGAAACTTTAAAATATAAAAAAAAAAAACAGATCTTAAATCATTGGCTCTTCATCAAACATTTTAAGAATACAATATTTAACTGTACACTTTACATGGACGTTGTTACTCAGACTAACACTAAAAGTGTCCTATAACTATACTCACCGGCAGGGAAACTTGGCCACCTACAAAATTCTTGGTAACTTTAATTTTCTTTGTTAAACCTTACAAGTCTTGGTTCATTCCGATTAGATATCGTCTAATTCGTATCTTTTTAATCAGTTTTTTCATAAGTTCTAGGACATCACAAGTGAATAATGAAAATAATGCAAACAGTCACATTGACACAAAATTATACACTTGAGTTTAAGGCACTCAAATTTAAAAACTGTCTCATTTTTGTTGACTTTTTGTGCTTTTTAATATTGCGTGTTTCCTCCTCTAGCCCTTATAACCACCTGCATCTGGCCTGGCCTGCTTTGGAAGACATTTTTGATGTCTTCTGCTCATAAGCCCGAGGGTTCAATGCTGTCTTGATTGTTTTTTAGGTCGTTTCCCAATGAGTTCTATCGAGTTCAAGCCCGAGCTGTGAGATGGCCACTAATATTTTTGAACGTAAACGTCACAAAGTTGTTCGTTTACAAAATTAGCGCGTTATCGTGCATAAAACAAAAGGCTCATATCCAATTTACCGTCTATTGAGTAAATTATGTTCTTGAAGGATCTTTGCGACATATCTAATTGCAGGTATACTGTTATTGATGCTAACTTGTCCTGTAGGTGCCTCAGAAGTCACGCCACCCCATACCACTGTAGAATCCCTGACAAAACTCAATGTTGGATTAGGTTTTGTTTAGAGACGAGTATAGAATCGTCCTAAACTCGCCCGATGAAGACAGCGTTTATGGAGTTGAACGATGTCCGGCAATTATTACAGCTCATATAGTGAGCTCTGGCAGGGGCTCTATAACTGTACTGTACTGTGTATGGGGTGGCGTGAGTTCTGAAGCTCCTACAGGAGTAGTTAGCATCAATCAAGACAGCATTAAACCCTCCGCAAACCCCTCACCAGCTTCGAGATTCTGAACTGACTGCTTGGCGCGGCTTATGGGCAGAAGACATCGAAAATGTCTTCCAAAGCAGGCCAGACCAGATGCAGGTGGTTATAAGGGAAACACTAGAGGAGGAAACACGCCATATTAAAAAGTACAGAAAGTCAACTAAAATTGGACAGTTTTTAAATTTCAGTGCCTCAAACTCGAGTGTAAAATTTTGTGTAAATGTGACTTTTTGCATTGCCTTGATTATTCACTTGCAATGTCCTAGAACTTATGAAAGAACTGTTTTAAAACACAAATTGGACGATATCTACTTGGAATGTAAGGTTTAATAAATAAAATTGAAGTTTCCAAGAATTTTTTAAGTTACCAAGTTTCCGTTCCGGTAAGGTTTAGGGCCTTTACGGCACGGAAACTAAGGGCCATTTATATATGTCGTTTTTTACGACACACTTAGGGCAACGCAGCGTCACGCGTGTCTACACGCGTATTCATACAAAACTGTTGCGCGCGGTGGACGTGGCTAGCTGTCGCGTGCACTACACGCGCGTACACCGTGCATCGATATAATTGATTGAATCAGGCGCTTTTTTTTTTTTTTTTTTTTATAAGTGACTAAACCCGCGTTTGACCTCAATCTCACCTGATGGTAAGTGACGATGAGGTCGAAGATGAAAGCACACGGGTTTAGGAAGGAACTGGCTCTTTATACAATATTGCCGGAACACATTACCGCCGGAGCGGTAACATTTGGCGGCAGACTTTATATAAAGGGTGGTCGCTAGCCAGGCGGACCCAGAAGGGATCCTACCACCAAGCAACTTTTTCTTGCTTTGCGAGAATCCATGACAACTACTATATTTAAGTTACCTTTCTAACTTCTAGCCGCGGAATTAGCAAGGTAACTTAGTTCTAGTAATCGTTTTTAGAATTTAATCGAAGTTTAGCCAAATAGTAAGAGATTAAGTATTCCATTGACACACTGTACAAGCGCACTAACGAAATTGTACTAGAGAAATTGTGTCACGCGTGCCGCAGCGTTGGTCCTTATCCAGGATAAAGTCTGATAAAAAAACTCTTTTATCTACACCCTGGCAAATAATTCAATGCGGTGAAATGACAGTTCCAGCCAGAGTGCACACTTTTAGGGAAGAAGAAGAATAGTGATGCAGTTTAAGCGAATGAATGATTTTTTTTGAAATATAATATCTTAACGATGTAGGAAAAAAAAATATTTTCATTCATAAAATATTGTATACTTCCATTTTCTCATTTTTATGGTGGATACTTACGTTTTAGTCGTTTTTAAAAAATTGCAAACTACTAATTTTACTTCTATTGTGACCGTTTTAAAGCATGTTGTATGTTTGGTAATTAAATATTTTCGTTAAAGTTACTGTAAAGATAAAAAGCAGACCACAAATTCATGTATTTAATTTATACATTTGTTTAAAATTTTATTCTTGACGAATGAAAAAGAACCATTCCATTTCAAGCATTCTGATTCAGTACTTACCCTACGAAAATTTTAACTGGTATCATTATTTTTGACATTTCGAACTGTCAGTTTATGCATCGAATTATTTGCCACATATTAAATCTCGACCACCGAACACAATGTCCACCGTGTCCCCTACAAATGAATGAGAAGTATTGATGATGTGATCGGTCCAAGCCGGCGAGGGCTGCGAGCCGGAGCCGGCGGCGGACCCGCTGCTGCTGGAGACTTCGCTAGCGGCCGACGAGCTAGCCACGCTGCAGGACGCCGCCGACTACGTGCGGCTAGCGGCTAGGATCGCCGACACACCCGCCAACCTCATGAATGTGGATCAGTTCATTGAGGTACGTCTGCTCATCCAATAATTTTATTTGTGTGAATACAGGGTGATGTATAAGATGCTTTATAATGTTAACATATATTGAGCTCTTACCATATTCTACCATTGTGGCGTGTACATAACTAGTATTACACAGTCATTTTACCTATTTATTTATTGCTCCAAACATGATGAATAATCAAAATACAATCCAATTCGTTTTTTATCACCTTACATTCTTAAACATTGATATAGTCGACTACAGTATAACAAAATTTGTATACTAAACTACTTGTCATTCATCTACTTGAAAATATTTAAATATCGGGTCAGCCAAATACATGTATCCGACTTATAAATTATCATGCCGTGTTTTCGGTCTTTGCATTAGGAAACGATTTTCCTAGATATTCTTTTCTCTTCTTTAACAAAGAAATTGACCTGTCTCTCCGAGTCGCTAAGTATCTCCAATCATTCTTCAAAAAAAACCGTTTATTTTCATAAATTTTCGAGTTTCACCGTCTCTATCTTTAAGGACGCGTTTCCGCAAATCTTCAAAATAGGGTATTTTCTGGTACATATTGTGATAAAATGGCGCAAAGTTTAGTATAATTACAAGTACTAATAGATAGATAAGACTTTCATCTCCATTTATTATATAAAAACAATATAAATAAATTTGTTTTTGTGGCTTAAAAACTAATTTTGCGATGCCTCGTCGCACGAAAATGACGATTTTAAGCCAATTTACGGTACCACTTTTGGTATGAAAACACAAGTATTTATGAATAAAAAAAATACTATTCGATGGTTGACATGTTCATTTTTGATAATACGCATTTTTTTCTTTGAAATTACTACTAAAAACCCTTTAAAAAAAAATAAAACCAAACACGTAATTTTCTTCATGTTTGTATAAATGCGTAAATCTTAACACACTGTGGTAAGGGTTATTATACTTTAGCAAATAATGTCAATATCATTACAAACAAAAACTAGATATCTTCAGTCTGCGCTCAGCCGCTGTCGAGAGTGGACCTGTATCGCTTTTGAGTTATTTTTCGTGCTAAAAAACATCGCTGTACATACACAATTTATAACATCAAACAAGTCTCGATACTTGACGCTCTCTGAACTGAGTTGAAAAGGTAATAATATAATTTTATTGAAAAAAAAAAATAACAAAACCTTTTATGATTAGGATTGAATTTGGAAACTTGGAATCATTATGTTTGTTAGGACTAAACCTTATCTCCAGTTCTGGTAGTGGGGTCTGAAGGTATACCTCGAGGTGCTACTGGTACTCCTAGACGGGTAAAGCTAGGTACATCGAGTTTGGGCTCATTTTGATTCGAAGGAAGAGACCTTACCACCAGTTCTGGTAGTAGGAGCTGAAGGTATACCTCAAGGTGCTACTGGTACTCGTAGACCGATAGAGCTAGGCATGTCAAGTTTGGGTTCATTTTGATTCGCAGGACGAGACCTTACCACCAGTTCTGGTAGTGGGAGCTGAAGGTATACCTCGAGGTGCTACTGGTACTCCTAGACGGGTAAAGCTAGGTATATCGAGTTTGGGCTCATTTTGATTCGTAGGACGAGACCTTACCACCAGCTCTGGTAGTAGGAGCTGAAGGTATACCTCAAGGTGCTACTGGTACTCGTAGACCGATAGAGCTAGGCATGTCGAGTTTGGGTTCATTTTGATTCGCAGGACGAGACCTTACCACCAATTCTGGTAGTGGGAGCTGAAGGTATACCTCAAGGTGCTACTGGTACTCCTAGACGGGTAAAGCTAGATATATCGAGTTTGGGTTCATTTTGATTCGTAGGACGAGACCTTACCACCAGTTCTGGTAGTGGGAGCTGAAGGTATACCTCGAGGTGCCATTGGTACTCCTAGACGGGTAAAGCTAGTTATATCGAGTTTGGGTTCATTTTGATGCGTAGGACGAGACCTTACCACCAGTTCTGGTAGTGGGAGCTGAAGGTATACCTCGAGGTGCCATTGGTACTCCTAGACGGGTAAAGCTAGTTATATCGAGTTTGGGTTCATTTTGATGCGTAGGACGAGACCTTACCACCAGTTCTGGTAGTGGGAGCTGAAGGTACCATATTTTAAAAGAACTGAACAGGACACAAGGAACTGAAATCTATAGGCGGTCAGATTTGGTGGAATCGGGTTTTCATATTTTAAAAGAAATAATAAAATTTATGGACAAAGGATAATGCAAGTGATTGGGCTCCAAAAAAAAGTCATTGTGCAGAGATGAGATGAGAGTCAGATTATAGATTAGACACATGTCATTCATATTTGTTAGGACGCCAAAAAAATTCCCAGTATTAGATGAACCATACATACCATTATTTCATAAGGGGTGGTTACACATTTGTAAACTGCTTTTCCAATGTCGCCGAACCAGTGCCGTATAAGAGACATCGCTAAAGTAAGAAAAAAGACAAATCAAATCAAAAGGGGTGGCTACACAGTTGTAAACCGTGCTTCCAATGTCGCCGAACCAGTGCCGCAAAAAGTTCGCTATAGTAAGAAAAGAGACAGATTAATAATAACATCTCTTTTGTGTGTCGACGATAATAAGAAGGGAAGTCACTATACTAAGAAAAGAGACGAACTAATCGCGGTTTACAACTGTGTAGCCAACCCATTAGGTACTTATAAGGATCACACAAGCACTTTTTTTACCAATAATCGTATTTATTTACAATATTCACTAGTTTCGTAGTCAATGGCTGTAAAGGTTATACGAATACACTCGTAGAAATCTACGGGCGTTCAGTTTCTGTATCATAAAAGAAAACGATTTTTATTCTATTAAATGCAAAATGTATTTTTGGTCATATCTTTTTTTTCCCAGGGCTAATTTTTTTAGCGTCCTAACAAATATGAATGACATGTGTCTAATCTATAATCTGACTTTCATCTCATCCCTGCACAATGACTTTTTTTTTGGAGCCCAATCACTTGCATTATCCTTTGTCCATAATAATAATAATAATAATAATAATAATAAAATCCTTTATTTGCCAGTATATGCGTACAATTTGGTGTTATGTCATAATAAAATACATTTCCGGTCACATACTACTGATATTTCAGCGTGCAAATATACATAAATTATAGGTATTTTTGTTATAATATTTGAAATACTTGATTACATAATCATATAATTCTATTCCATGTCAAAAGTATTAATAGTAAAAAAAAAGCATAAATAAAAAAAAATTAAATGATTCGAATTAATAGAAAATTTCAATAGTCTAAACAATCGAGTGTCAAATTAATTAATTATAGGTATTAGTCAAATACAATGAAGTCTGTGAATAACAAACAGACAGATAAAATAATCCATAAATAAAATTTTTATATTTGCATTGAATAAGATAGAAATTATTATAATTTAAATACAATTCAAAGCCTAAAACAAGTGTCATTATAGTTTATCATTTAAATAAGAATTAATTGTATAGTACATTTTATTAATTAAAAAGTCAAACAGTTTACTTTTGAATTGCTTTATGGGCAGACTCTTATATTTTAATGGCAGTTTATTATATATTCGTATAGCCATGCAGTACACATTATTGCTATATAGACTAAGCTTTTGGTAAGGAATATATAGTTTATCCTTATCTCTACCCCGACGTCCGATCATCCGACTGTTATTCTCAAACAAGTTTTTATTCTGTTTTACAAAGCAGCAGATTTCGTAGATATAAAGTGATGGAAGAGGTAAAATTTTTAACTTTTTGAATAATGGCCTACAGCTATCTAAGAAATGTGCTTGACATATGGCCCTTACACATTTCTTTTGTACAATAAATACTCTGTTTGCTTCGACAGAATTACCCCATATGATAAGTCCGTATCTGATAACAGACGACACATAACCGTGATATGCAAGTTTGGCTGCTTCAAATGAAACCGTTTTAACTATTTGTCTTAGAACGTGAATAAATCTGTCAAGTTTAAGACAAACTTCATTGGTATGAGACTTCCAGTTACAATTTTTGTCAATGGTGATGCCAAGAAATTTGGTAGAATCAACTATATCTAATTTCATGTCATTGTATTTGATGTCAATGTTTGGGATTGTAGATTTATATGTTTGAAATTGTATAATTTTAGTTTTGGTAATATTAATTAATAATTCATTCATGTCTAGCCATTTTACGATGTCATTTAAGGTTTTATTTGTGTCTTTCTCAGCGTCAGTATTTTTGTCAGATTGGATTGTAATAGTTGTATCGTCAGCAAATAGTACACATTGATGGTCCATATAATTTGGAAGGTCGTTAATGTAAATTAAAAATAGTAAAGGCCCCAATACGCTACCCTGGGGGATTCCACGATTATTCACTAAGTAAGGTGATTGGAAGTGTTTCAAAGTGTTTCCGTATAAACGAGTGATTTCAACACATTGGACTCTATTAGTTAAATAGCTTTGTAGCCAATCGAACGCCTTTCCACGGATGCCGTAACATTGTAATTTTTTTAAAAGAATTTCATGTGAAACGCGGTCAAATGCCTTAGACATGTCAAGGAACATCGAGACCGGGTATATACCTCGGTTTAATGCTTCTGTCACCTCTTTTATCAGAGTAAAACATGCCAATGTTGTAGAGCTATTTTTACGAAAGCCAAACTGTCGGCTACTTAACATACTATGCTGAGTGAAGAAACTATAAATTTTATGATAAATGGCTCTTTCAAAAGCTTTGGACAGCACTGATATCATAGTCAACGGTCGAAAATTATTCACATCATTGAGGTCTCCTTTTTTATAAAGTGGTTTAATTATTGATTTTTTTAGTCGACTTGGAAAAACACCATCTGATAGGGATAAATTTATTATGTGGGTTAGAGGCCCTATGATATACTTGACACAGGTTTTTAATATTTTAGTTGTTAAATCATCATATCCTGTTGAATTCGTGTTTTTTAAACTCATAATTATGTTATAAACGTCCATTTCAGTCAAAGGTGTCATAAAAATTGAATTGCAGTTATTGTTAATCCTCATGTCATAATGTTCATGTCCTATTTTTGAATTACATATCCTTGCTGACTCTATGAAATGTTTATTAAATATACTACATATATCTTTAGGGTCGGTATAAATGTAGTTGTTATTTTTAATTTCCTCAATAGACTGTGTGCGCAAATTGTTATGGACAGAATTTTCTATCAGTTTCCAACTAGCCCTACATTTATTTTTGGCATTCGCCAAATATTTTATGTTTTCCAATTTTTGTTCGCTTTCAAAACATTTTTTGAGCACCTTACAGTAGCTTTTGTATTTTTTTTTATTATTTAATTTGTTGTCGTGGCACAGTCGGTATTTTAAATATAATTGTCTTTTTACAACGCAAGACTTCTTTAGACCTTTCGAAATAAACTTTTTTCTTGTTAGCTTATTTACGATTTTAATTTTAATTACAGGAAAGCATAAGTTATAAAAAAGGGTAAGATGTTCGTGGAAAATATCAAACGCTTGTTCAGTACGATTTTCTGAATAAACGTCATTAAAAGATAATGAAGCCATACAGTTCATAAATGTCTTTATATTTTTGTCACAAGTGTCTCTACGGTATTCGAAATAAAAAGATTGTTCATTAAATAATTTTTGTTTGTCAGATTTGATAGTAAATGTCATGGATTGTGCTGTTTCATGGTCGGATAGGCATAATAAATGAAGGTCACTTTTAATACAATTTAAATTACTCACTATTAGATCTAAACATGATTTTTTTCTTGTTGGCTTGTTTATATGAGAGATTATGTTATATTGGGAAAATAAGCTTAATAATTGTTTAGAACTTTTATTGTCTTTTAAAGTATCAATGTTTAGATCTCCACTTAATAATATGCCTTTTTTTCGTTTTTTTGTAAGAGTTTGCAGTAAAGTTTCTAGTTCTATAAAAAACAAATTTATATTAGAAGAAGGTGTCCTATAGATACAGACTACATACATATTAAATTCGCGTAATTCGATTGCACAATATTCGAAGTGATACAGACTAGGTTTTTTTATGTTAATTTTTGTATATTTAATACCGTGTTTAACCAGAATGCATGATCCACCTCTACGTTCCAAAGGGCGTGAAAAATTTGAAGCTAGTGTATAGTTTTTAATATAAAGGTTAGGTTCTGAACCACTCTTAATAAAAGTTTCAGTTAAGCAGATGATGTCTATGGAGCCTATCTCTTGGCTTAGATTTGAAAGAGTAGATTCGAACAAGTCGCATTTGTTAAGGATTCCTGCTATATTCTGGTGTAGAACTGTTATTTTATGCTCGAAAAAACTTATCTTGCTGAACTTTACCACTTCCAACCCTCACTACCCCAAACCCATCATTAATATTATTCATTATATTTGAGCTTACAGAGGATGTACGAATTCGGCATGGAGTAAGAAATTTATTTTTATAGTTTATGAACTCAATCTCAATGTTAAGTTTAAAACAAAGATAATTTGTATTATTTACTATGTCGGGACTTATACCACTTAAATTTAAAAAGTCACAATTTTCATAGTTCTTTGTAACTTGGTAAATATAATTATTAAGTAATTTCACATTTAAAGAGCTATTATATTTTACATTTAAAACGAATATTTTACAGCATTTTTTTAATTCATTCAGAGCATTACAAAGTGATGATAGCATAACAAATGGATTTTTATCGTTTGCCCCGATTGCCAATATTACAATATCCTTGTCAGTCATGGTCTTCGATATCTCAGTGCAACTTTTGAGCACATGATCACTTGTAGCGTTTGGCTTGGTAATAGATGTAATGTCATACTGATTACTCCACCTATTCTCTCTACTTTTTGTTAATTTTAATGAAAGTCCCTTACTTTGTTGATCACCAATAATTATTATTTGTGGTTTTCTGTGTTTTATGTTTTCATTGCTTTTATTTTCCACTAATACTACAGATGCCATGGGTATTATATGTTGAGGAGTCTGTAATGTCTTTTGTATTGATTTCGAAGCTCTGCGAGGAGTAGATGCTGTGTTTGTTACTTTAAGTGTAGAGTTTAGGTACATTAGGGGAGTTCTAGGAGTTTTTATGAAATTATTTGTAAATCGTCGTTTAATAGGAGTCGTACTTAAATATCCTACTTGTTGAATATTTTTCGATTTTATAGGTTGACTCAATTTAGTCAAGAAATCAATTTTTTTTTCATTTTTGTGTATGGTTTTCTTTAGATTTTCCTTCTCACTAGTTAAATTTTCTATTTCCAACTCTGCGATTTGTAGTTTTTTAGATAAATCCTCAATTTTTTGTTTCATATCCTCTATTATGGAGTCGTCTAAATTGTTACTAGGTAAGCTTTTATTCACAATGTCTTCTATTGATGTAAATGATAACTGGTCATCTTCACTTAAGGTAATGTCATTCTCCGAATCGCTTGATTCAGGTTTATTATTTTTTCTGATCTTTCTATACGTCACATTATCCATTTTTATATATTTTATTTCAGTCGTTAATAGTATAAATAGAAACTTTAACTTTTTATCTCGTCCAAATAGTGTAAGTAGCGCCCTCTATTGGTGAGATGCAGTAACAAGTGCTCAATATTGTATTTCGACTGTTAGTTCCTTGAAGTTACTATTAATAAATTGTAGATGGCGTTACAAGTACAAAATTTAACACTCATAGATTTAGTAGTGCGATATTTCGAATTGTGATGGATGACTCATTACTAAGTAGCTTCTTTGTTCAGATTAACGGCTATATCTTAGAACTATAAATGCGTTATTATCACTGATAGCATTTGTTTATTTTATGTTTATGCATAAGTTGACACTTACTTGAATGCCAATATTGTTTCGATGTTTGTTTAGATGATTCGGCTGGTTTTGTTTATCATCAAATCACTGTCAACATATTCACTATTATAAATGTAAGTTTTATCACAAATGTAGTGTTCTTGAAGCTGCAAACGATGTCAGTCACGAGTCTGGTTATATTACATACAATTTATTCACAAATAAGTAATTTCGTAAATAATGCGAATTTTAAAACATAAATAATTAAGCACTCGATGTATCACTCTTGCGTCTCGCTCTTTCTTATTCTTTATTAATAATTTTATTATTTCTTTTAAAATATGAAAACCCGATTCCACCAAATCTGACCACCTTTAGATTTCAGTTCCTTGTGTCCTGTTCAGTTCTTTTAAAATATGGTACCTTCAGCTCCCACTACCAGAACTGGTAGTAAGGTCTCGTCCTACGCATCAAATAAACCCAAACTCGATATACCTAGCTTTACCCGTCTAGGAGTACCAGTGGCACCTCGAGGTATACCTTCAGCTCCCACTACCAGAACTGGTGGTAAGGTCTCGTCCTACGAATCAAAATGAACCCAAACTCGATATACCTAGCTTTACCCGTCTAGGAGTACCAGTAGCACCTCGAGGTATACCTTCAGCTCCCACTATCAGAACTGGTGGTAAGGTCTCGTCCTAAGAATCAAAATGAACCCAAACTCGACATGCCTAGCTCTATCCGTCTAGGTGTATGTACCAGTAGCACCTCGAGGTATACCTTCAGCTTCCACTACCAGAACGGGTGGTAAGGTCTCGTCCTAAGAATCAAAATGAACCCAAACTCGACATGCCTAGCTCTACTCGTCTAGGAGTTCCAGTAGTACCTCAAGGCATACCTTCAGCTCCCACTACCAGGACTGATGGTAATGTCTCGTCTTATGAACTCGAACTTGACATGCCTAGGAATAGGAATTCCAGTAGAAGCCCTCGAGTGTACCACCAGCTCATCAGGTTCGATGGTGAGGTTTTATCGTTACGAATAAAACGAGCTCAAACTTTCCGAGCACTTTAATTAATCTTACCCAATTTAATCGTTTTAATAAAGAATTTGCAAATATTTAAAACTAAAGTATCAAAACTGTTCAAAACCTTTCGTCTTTTTCACGGCACGCTTGTGTGCGTGAATCTTATACATGTAGTAGTAGAATTCGATACCTAGCCTTTTCGGAAACGCATCCTTAATAGTATTTTTTTATTTGAATTTATATTTTATCCTCACGACTCAGTGTACTGATCCCAGTGCAGGGTTATGAGTCTCTGCTCTGGGTGACGAGGAGGTACAGGCCGTAATCCACTAAGCTGACCCTGTACTTGATGATAGATATCAGAATATTCAAGGTGCCGAAATAGCTTCCGACAAACCCTAACGACTACTGTATACAAGAACAGAGCACCCGGGACCGACTGCTTAGCGTGCCCCTCGAAGGAAAGTCGTCGTGACAAATGAATGGTCAACGGTCACCCATCCTGATACCGATCGTGCCGAACGTCGCTTAACCTGCGATATCGTGTGTTATGCATATTAACTTAGTAACCACGGCGCCTTTTTGCATACACAGGGTTAATTTTGATTAGCTCATCACCTCTTGTAGGCAACCTCTCCACATCAATCTCAACATCAATTGTTCTACGATATTTTACAATGCTTGATGAGTCACACAAAAAAAGAAAAAGGAATAAATGTTTGCTCTGTTATTTTTTACTCTGTATTTTGAGCGTCGCCTCGCAACCCCTGCATGTGGCGTGACGCAAGCTGCGCGGCGTTTAGAGACAATATTTTTTTGTTGTAGAACAAATGTTGGGATTGATGTGGAGAGGCTGCATGCAAGAGGTGATACGCTAATTAAAATGAACTCTGTATTTCAACTGTATTCCGTTGTGATTTGTCGCAGGAAGCGATCTCCGTGGCCAAGTCCCTGGACATCGCCGCGCCCACCATCATCCGCGGCGAAGCGCTGCTGGCGCGAGGGATGGGCGGGATATACGGTGTAGGGCGGGCGGCGGCCTCCCCGCCCGCCCTAGTGGCGCTGAGCTACTGCCCGCCCGGCGCCGACGAGACCGTGGCCTGGGTGGGGAAGGGCATCGTGTACGACACCGGCGGACTCAGCATTAAACCGAGGGTGAGTGCCTACCTTTACTTGCTTTTTTATGTACAATATAAGGCAGGAATTTTAATTTCCAAAAAATATTTGTACAATGTACATTTGTATGTAATTGCAAAACACAATATTTCGTAGAATCAGCGTAATGCAACCTTTTAATAGGCATTTAACTTAATTGTATCAGTTTTACGAACAAACTCATTGTGTACACAAGTTTATAACATCTTCAAATAAATCCTATCAAGAATCAAGTTTATTATTTATCATCAAGAAGCAATCAAAGTACTAGCTAACAAGAGCCCGTACATAGTGGTCCTTCGACTTCAATCAACAAGGATTTTTCGTGTTTTTGTGTATTTCTTAAGTGATAGCGAATCGGTTCGCCGGCCTCCCACCAGCGGGTCTCCCCGGTTGAATTGAGAAGGCGCATATATTGCTTGAGGGTATACAGAAACATTGCAAGAATCAACGACCTAAAAATCAAGTCCGTTTTTAAGAAGATTTCACATATTATCAAGTTCATCAAGTTATCAAGTTTATCAAGATTATCAAGATTTCTTCAATCAAGTGAAGACTATCGTAAAACTCACCAAAACAAGCAAGTTTATCAAGATTTCTGCAATCAAGTCTAGTGTAGTCTACAAACCTTTTCTTTATCAAACGTACGTACTAAATTATCAAGATCAAGATGGAATCCATTATGGAAAACCAACAGCAGTTAGCAGATGCAATGAAGAAGGCGCTGTCGAATTTCAAGAAGGATGGCCCTGACCGCAAGACTAGCGAAAACATTAAAAGACGTATCGAGACCCTAGATCTAAACTGGACGGAGTTTCAACGAAATCACGACATTTTAACTCAGCACCTCAACCCTGAGCACGAATACTTTTCAAGCCTATTTTTTCAAGACACGAAAAAATTTTATACTGAGACAAGGGATTTTTTTCAAAAATATAGTTTATTGAAACCTGCTGTGCCCTTGTCGGTACCTAAAACAAGCGACTTAGTGAGTTCGCCAATCGCGTCACCGACATTGAAATCAAAAGAACCAGCTTCGTGGGCACAATCTTTACCCACCACATCTCAAGGTACCAACAGCAAGATGGATGAGATGATGAAGAAGCAAACAAGTAATTTTAAAGCATTCCAGCGCACAGTCTCAAGTATAACTGTCGAAAATATCAAAGAGAAATGGGAGTTTGAAGACGCCCTCAAGACCCTTTATTCACGCTGGATAGCCATTGATAAACTGCACTGGGAAATCGACAGTGAATTAGAGGGCTCCAACAAGGACTATGAAAACACATATAGTGCGCATGAACAAAAATACAACGAAGCAAAACGAGCCATAAATAACAAGCTATGGTCCGTTTCTCACCGTGAACAATCCACCCCTAAATTAGAAATACCAATTTTCACCGGAAGTTATCAACAGTGGACTTCATTCAAGGATCTTTTCTGTGAAGCTGTACACAATAATCCAGCACTGTCCTACGCTCAAAAAATGCAGTTCCTGAAAAGCAAGCTGAGGGGTGAACCTGAACGCATGATTCAACACCTACAAATAAGTTCCGAAAACTATCAAGCCAGCTGGGAAATTCTGAACCATCGGTATCATAACAAGAAAGTCATATTCACATCTCACATGAACACTTTGATGAACTTACCAGCAATTCATCAAATATCATCCACACAAATTAAGCGACTTCATGACGTCACAAAAGAGTGTATAAATGCTATAAAAAATTTAGATATCAATATAGATACGTGGGATCCGATTCTTATACATATTTTGAGCCCTAAACTAGATACAGAGACTCATAATGAATATATGGCTTCATTAGAACATCCTAGAGAATTACCAAAATTGTGTGATTTTTTGGCGTTCTTAGAGAACAAGTTCACGGCTCTAGAATCATCTCGCCGCAAGCAAGAAGCAGGCCATAAGAACTACTCAAGCACGCCGACAAGTCATCAGAAACAAGAAAAATCTTATCCATACAAACAGTATCATTCAAGCAACAAGGCCATTACTCAAAATCAAAATTCAAAAAATTATTCTAAAATAAGTTGCCCTGTTTGTCAAAGCAACGAACATGGAATTTATTATTGCGCAAGATTCCTAGAAATGACGCCGATGGTTAAACGACAAACAATTGCGAAACTCAATTTTTGCAATAATTGTCTTTACAATCATTATGGTAAAACATGTACATCGAACAAACGATGCCGCCAATGCAACGGAAATCATAATTCTATTTTACATGACGCATTTGCAAAACATCGCAACTCAACACCGGAAAACGTAAACTCAAAAATCACGTACGACAGCTCAACTGAAAAAACAACTTTACATATTGCTCAACAACAAGATATTCACGAAATTTTACTTTCTACTGCAATTATTGAAATCAAGGGCATGGATGGAGTTTACAGAAAAATGCGGGCCCTCATCGATCAAGGCTCCCAAGTATCAATTATTACAGAAAACGCAGCTCAACTATTAGGCCTTCCAAGAGAAAAATGTAGCGGAGTTGTAACCGGGGTCGGCACCAAAAACACCACCTGTAAAGGAAGAATCAAGATTAGCTGTAATTCTTTAACAGAAAATTATAGCTTTGATACAGAAGTTTACATAATGAAAAGTTTAACAAGAAACTTACCAAATTATTCATTTGAAAAACCTGCATGGGAATACTTACGTAACATCAAGTTAGCTGACCCTGACTTTCACATCAGCCGACCCATTGACATCCTCCTGGGAGCCGAAATATACTCAAATATAATACAAGGCGGTATACGCAGAGCGGGTAACATGAACCCTATTGCGCAACAAACACGCCTAGGATGGCTTTTGTGCGGCAAGGCTCAAACTTTACACTGTAACATCGTCCTAAATAACATTGAAAACATACATCAATTTTGGCAGATCGAAGATATACAAGAAAATCAGCAACTTTCTCTCGAAGATGTTCAATGCATAGAATTTTATAAAAAAACAACAACAAGGTGTAGCGACGGAAGGTATCAAGTCAGACTTCCACTAAAACCGAATATAAAATATTTGGGTGAATCAAAATACAAGGCCATTGCCCAATTTCATCAACTTGAGAAAAAATTTCATAAAAATAAATTAATTGCTGCCGAATATAAAACATTCATCGACGAGTACATAGCGCTCGGACATATGATACCCGAGCGAGAAAATAACATACGTGACTATTTTATGCCACATCATTGCGTTATACGAAAAGAGTCCTTAACTACTGCATTAAGAGTTGTTTATAATGGCTCTGAAATATCAAGTAACGGAACAAGCCTAAACGATTGCATGTATAAGGGTCCTAACCTTCAAAAGGACCTACTTGAATTAATTCTACACTGGAGGTCATATAGAGTAGCATTCACAGCTGACATAGAGAAGATGTTCCGCCAAATTTGGGTCCATGATGAAGATCAAAACCTCCAAAAAATTGTCTGGCGTGACTCACCGCAAGAATTATTAAAAGAATATCAACTAACTACAGTAACCTATGGCACCAAGGCCGCCCCCTATCTTGCAATGATGACGCTATTGCAGCTCGCCGAAGACGAAAAACATACTCACCCGGAGGCTGCAGAGATCTTAAAAAACCGGCTATATACTGATGATCTCCTCCATGGCGCAGACGACGTTGAAAAAGCACTGTTTCTAAAACAATCACTGAAAAAATTACTTCAATCGGGAAAATTTCATCTTAGAAAATGGAACTCTAATTATCAAGAATTATTAAAAGAAAACGAAGATAGCATGAAACAAGAGAATTTTTCGTTTTGTCAGCCAGAATCAACAAAAACCCTTGGTATTGGCTGGAACCCACAGCAAGATGAATTTATTTTTCAAACGAAAATAGAGCCACTTAAAGAAAACAAAGCAAAAATTACAAAACGACATCTACTCTCTGACATTTCCAAGTTATTTGACCCAGCAGGGTGGCTCACCCCTGTGTCTACCAAGATGAAAATTTTATTTCAAAAAACATGGGATACCAATATTAAATGGGATGATGAGATACCGGAAAATATTAAAAGTGAATGGTTGAAAATTAGACAAGACTTAAAAAATTTAACTAAAATAAAAATACCACGCTGGTTAGGTACAAGTACCGGCAAAGATATTGAATTACATGGCTACTGTGACGCATCTCAGAAAGCATATGCTTGTGTGATATACTGCAAGTTAACTGAAAGTGGAAAACCGAAAATTACTTTAGTTGCTGGAAAATCAAAGCTAGTACCACACAACAAAAAAGTTTCTTTACCAAGACTGGAGCTCTGTGGAGCGCATCTTCTTTCAAGATTGATGAGCAAAGTTACACAATGTTTACCTAATAACAACATCAAGGTTAATGGATGGGTAGACTCGACTGCAGTTCTTGGCTGGATTCAAGGAAGCCCAGAGCGGTGGCCATCATTTATTGCAAATAGAGTCCGATATATCACTACTATAATACCCTCGGACAACTGGCAGTACGTTAAATCAGCTGATAACCCCGCAGATTGTGCCAGTCGAGGAACAACAGTTACTCAGCTTAAGTTACACGAATTATGGTTTCAAGGACCTAGTTGGCTTCCTACCTACAATAGCCTGATACAAGAAAAAATTACCTACCAAACAAGCGAGGAACTTACAGAAAATAAACAAATCGCGGTCATAGTACAAAAAGAAAATATTGTACGCAACATAATACACAAGTATAGCTCAATAAATAAAGCTGTGCGCATATTAGCATGGGTGCATCGCTTCATAACAAGAAAACAAGATAGAGAACGAAAACCTTTTATCACGCTACAAGAGTTGAAAAACGCAAAAATATTGATTATTAAATTAGTACAACGAGATGAATTTTTAGAAGATATAGAAAATATAGAGAAAAGCAAGAATATCTCCTCTAAGAGCAAGTTACTATGCCTAAATCCATTCTTAGACGATCAAGGAGTCTTAAGGGTTGGTGGCAGATTAAAAAACGCATATATAAGTAACGAAATGAAAAATCCAATAATATTACCATATGAAAGTAAATTAACAGAATTAATTATTGATGAGGCGCATAAACTTACATTTCACGGCGGAGCTCGAGTTACATTAGCATTTTTAAGAAAAAAATATTGGATCCCAAGTGGTAATAGAGCTACTAAGAAATTAATCCGCAAGTGTGTCACCTGTAAGAGACATAATCCTCGAAAGCAAGAACAACTGATGGGTGACTTACCAGATGCACGTGTAAATCCATCACGTCCATTCCTTCACACCGGAGTGGACTTCACCGGGCACGTGTCGGTCAAGGCCAACAAGGGTCGTGGCATAAAAACCAACAAGGGTTACGTTGCAGTGTTTGTATGCATGGTTACGAAGGCTGTCCACTTGGAGCTGGCTTCTGACCTCTCAACATCAACCTTCATTGCTGCTCTTCGTCGGATGTCCGCTCGCAGAGGTACACCAAGGCATCTCTACAGCGACAACGGACGTAACTTCGTGGGTGCCAATAGAATTATTCAAGAAGAATATCAAGATATTCAACAAGTATTAAATACAGATTTTGAAAAAGAAATCGCTGCAATGGAAATCACATGGCACTTTAATGCTCCAGCATGGCCGACAGCAGGAGGCTTATTTGAAGCTGCAGTGAAAAGCTTTAAGTTTCACTTCAAGAGAGTAATAGGAGAACAGTCACTCACCTATGAAGAGTTCTACACGCTACTGTCACAAATAGAGGCATGTCTAAATTCACGACCCCTCTGCCCTATTAGTGAAGATCCTGAGGACCTAAACTTCCTTACACCATCTCACTTCCTCTCAAGCGGACCGGTGCTAACTTTAATAGAAACAGAAAGAGACCTACGCACTCGATGGCAACTGACTCAAAAAATTTTGCAAGATATATGGAAACGCTGGCGTCAAGAATACTTAGCTCAACTGACGTCTAGATCTAAATGGAAACAAATCAAAGAAAATATTAACAAGAACGACGTAGTACTCATACACGAGGAACACCTTCCCCCAGGCAAGTGGGCAATGGGTCGAGTTGTCGAGCTACACCCAGGACAAGACGGGCTTGTACGAGTAGTGACGCTAAAAACTAAGTCTGGCTATCTCAGGCGTCCTATAACTAAAATATCAATACTATCCGAGTATAAGCAAGACACTGGAAAAAAGCAAGATGAAGACATAGACAATCAAGGTCATAACAATAAAACAAGAAACAAGAAAAATAATTACAACTTTGCTTCGATCTTTACTGCAATACTATTTTTTATGACTCTACTGTCAAGCTCACAATGCATGGTAAATACAACAAGTTTTCGAGAAAATCAAGGCCTATTTTTTGATAAAGTTTCCGACATGCAACTCATAAAAAATGAATGGAAACTCGTCGTGTTCTACGAAATGAAACCTTATTATCAAGGCATGAAAGCTCTACAAAGTTACATATCAACATTAGATAGCACGTGCGCAATAGTAAAACAACAAACACAATGCCGCGCCGTACAACAACAATTACAGCACAGTATGACTGACCTGGAGTATTACAATCAATTGCTAATGACTCATCATACAAAAGCGCGCCCCGTTACGAGTTCAGACCAAAAACAACGCAAGAGACGAGGCGCTATCAACGTAATAGGATACGTCGCAAGTGAGCTATTCGGCGTATTGGATGAGAGATTTGCCGAACAATACAGAAAAGAAATAAATTTATTAAGATTGAATCAAGAACACGTTGTCAAGCTTTTTAAAAATCAAACATCAATTATTGAAGCCGAACATAATGTTTTAAAACGTATGGAGGTCATTATGAATCAACAACATAAGATTTTAAATCAAAACATAAATGAATTAAAAATTGCATTAGAACAAGCTAAAAATGCAATACAGTCGAATTTCATACTTAATGACTTCATAATAACATCCTTAATAGCAAGCAATATGTTGAACAATTTAAAAAGCTTACAAAACAATGTATTAGACACCGTTACCGACGTTTATCACGGGCGTCTCAACTTACATTTAATTACTCCGGAACAATTAACTGAACAATTAAGTATGATATCAAGCCAACTACCTAAAGATACAAGTTTACCGATTGAAAATATACATTCAGATTTGAGAAATGTATACGATCTCTTATCAGTGAGAGCAAGGATCCTAGAAGATTATCTAATCTTTGAAATAAGGATACCACTGATAAGCAGGGACTCGTATGAAATCCTGAAAATAATACCCATACCTCGTCAGCAAGACGGCCATAGTATTTCTTTGGTGCCCTTATCAAGTCACGTGGCGGTGAATCTAAGGAAAGATACCTTTATACCTATGACGGAGTACGACGTGAGGAAATGCATTACACAATCTAACATGTACTTCTGTCGCAGCTCAAAGCCAGAGTACCATATAAACGCAGATCAACATTTTTGTGAGATAGAAAACAAAGAATGCAAAACAATTAACTCATATTGTGAAAATAAATGGATGGATAGTTTTACAATAAACACTTATATTTATTTTTGCTGCGAACAATGCAAGGTTCGAGTCATGTGCGAGGATCAAATATCAGTGCGCCAGCTGACCGGCGCGGGACTCCTACACTTAGATAACGGGTGTT